>CM053784.1:262071416-263271416 GCA_028749045.1 Cupressus sempervirens
TCATCACAACAAGGAGCTCAAAAGAAAAAAAGATCTACATCCAACCACTATGGGAAAATATGAAACTCATCAAGCACATGCTAGAGTAATAGAAAATCAAAGTTCAATGGAAATTGTTATAGTTGCAATAAGCCTGGACACATAGCAAGTGAATGTAAAGGTAAACCAAAGTTTGAAGGAAATTGTTTTACTTGTAACAAGCAAGGTCATAAATCCTTTAAGTGTAGAAAAAAGTAATGGAACATTGGACAAGGACCAAGAGAATTTACTAGTTGGGATTACAACACATGGTACAAATGTTATCTATGTGGAAAATATGGACACATTGGAACAAATTGTGTAAGGACTCACCTTAGGAAAATGAATCCTACTAAAAGATGCTATGTATGCAAAAAAAAATCATTCATTTAGAAAGAAAATACATAAATCAAGCTACTAAAGATAGTAATGAAGAAAATAAAGGTAAGACAAAGATTGATGAGATCAAGACTCAAAAGTGTCAACGATGGGTATGGAAATCTTAAAAAATCTCAAGTCAAAAATTTGAAGTTGGTGACACCTAAGTCAATGAATCGGGTGATACAACCAACTAGGAATAAGTATATAAAGATGCCACTAGAGCTATAAATAAAATATAAGATCCTCCATCAGTTCTAGAGAAGTAAGCAAGCAAGTTCAAATCAGCATATCAGATGCACTAGGACAAATGGAATAATCATGTTTTAACTAAGCCAAATCTAAATTATAACTGAGTTGTTAGATATCACTAAGCTATTTTTCAAGAATAACCATGTAAGGTTGGGTTCTTTGACTCAAATTATTCATATGAATTAATGAAGTAAAGTTGGGTTGGTAGCTAGTTCTAACCAAGTTTCTTGATAGACAAATACTTGTCGAGTTCAATATTCAACAACTAACTTATTTCACCTACCATAGTATATAGAATTAATGAAGCCCTAAAAGTTAAAATTTTTTAAAAGGTAAAATTAAGGGTTTATTCTTTCACCATGAATTTAGAGAGAAAACTACATAGAGAGCAATTTTGAGCCCTTGAGCAATCTTAGATTGAATTTGTTGTTGAGCTAAGTTGTAGGAAAGTCTATTTATTATCAAGAGTTCTTCATTAACTAAGCATTATGAAACCTTCATCAAGCACAAAGATAAGGAGGGGTTCTTAAATGTTGGCTAAGAACTCAATTTGAAAAGAACCTAAATTCAAATGATGCCCTACAATTCTGAAAGAGAAGGATCCCAAAGGAGCACACTCAATCATCTCTTCAAATGTACTTCTAATTTATGATGTGAGGAATTATTATCACTATTCTACCAAAGAATTAGGTAATTTCAAGACAGATTAGGCATAAAATGAATTGTGTGAGAATGGAGTTTTAAAACCCAAAAATAAGAATTTGGAAGTCAAATTTTTGACCACATTCTACATATGCCAAGGAACTTTCAAATAAAATAGATTAGGTATATATTGAGTAGAGTCCATGACATGACCTTCTGGCTCAAGAAACTAGTCAAGATCACCAAGAAGATGATCTACCAAGTAATAGGTTATCCTATGTTGGATAGACCTAAGACAACAAAAACCCTAGCTAAATGGGATGGAAGAGGTATGAAGCCGAATAATGTTATTGATATGGAAATCAAATTTAGAATTCATGTCATAGCTCACAAGATATACAATCCAAGTAGACCTAAAAGTGTTCCATGTGAGGTGGTTGACCTAGCATACAACATTGTAAAGAATAACTTATCCTTTGTTCTCACCAAGTTGCAGCTTATTTAGTTGAGTAAGAACATGGCAAGAATCAAAGATTCTAAGAACAATTAATGTAAGTTTGGCTCTCTTCTGATATATTTATTTTTGTATATGAAAAAATTCTTTCCATCTAAGGAAAATGATGTTTGAACTAAAAATACACCTATCTTATATTACATCAATGTTTTCATTAGTGAAATGGGTGAAAATTTTGATGGCATAATGGATACCTATTTTGAGAACTTTAAGGAGAAGATGCAAAATAGGTTTAGAATCCCCAAGAAATTGGTTGATGATTATGAGCAAGACATTTGTTTCCTAGTTTATTGTGAGAAATTTCACATTCAAGCAATCAAGCCTAGGATTGCATGGGTAAACCTTTAGGATATGAAATTAACATTGATGACATAAGAGATATCATTAAAGCTCTTATCAATGAACCAGTGGATCCTAATGATACCTATTTTGGAACCTATGATGAAACCAAAAGAAGAATATCACTTAAGATACAAATTCCTCACATTTTGAAGAGAGGAAAGAAAAGGATAGAAAACTTTGAGAAGAAATTTTTGAAGATAGATGCCCCTCTTATGCTCACTAAAGGAAAAGGTGATGATATAGAAGAAGAAGAGGAGGAGGAGGAAAGTGAACATGAAGAAAAAGAGGTAGAGGAACCTCCAAACAAGAAAGCAAATAAACCATCAAGAAAATCTATAAGTTCTTCTACTCCTATGATTATTGCCACCAAGCCCAAGAAGTCAAGAAGGAAATTAAAGTTTGATAATGATGAGGATGACGATGATGATGAAGAAAAGAGATTGATCATCTCACTAAGGAAGCCACCACCATCCTTTGAGAAACAACCAAAATTATTAAGGGAAGGAGGTGATATGACTGATTTCAAATTCCTTAGATATGAATCTATAAGCAAAGAGGAGAAGAAATAGATTGAAGATGCATTGGTGGAGAAAATGGAAAAATAGAAATACGACCCCAATGACTAAAAGGGAAAGCTCTTAAAACCTTCCTAAGGTTGTTTCTCACCATTGGAAACTCTAAGGAAGCTAATGTCAAGCCTATCTAAAAAAAAAATAAAGGGGATAATATCAAAGTATGAAAATAGAAAGACTCCTAAACTCAAAACATTTTAGATTATGTCAACTAAATTGAGAATGTTGTACAACCCACATTCAATATGTGGAAAGACACTTTTGATCTAAATAATAATAAGGAAGAGTTAGATCTACCAGATGTTTAGAAAATTGAGGAGTCTAATCCAAAAATGATAGTAGTAGTAGTTATGGTATCTCCTCCAACATCTTTGAGCCAAGCCCCTATCTCATCAAGCTCCAAGTTGTAGTATACCAAGTTGAACATAGTTCAGTTGAGTGGTGAGTGTTGGAAATGAGAATGGAGTAACTGAGAGGGGAGGGGTGAATCAGTTACTACAAAAACTTTTCCCACAAGTCCCTTAAGATGTCAAAGGAAATACTCATTGCTGATACTCATATAATCAAACTGAAAACACAAGAAACAAGAGACACCAGATTTAACGTGGAAACCCAATATGGGAAAAACCACCAATGTAACTAGTTACTGTTTTTCACTCTTCTGAAGTGAGCCCTGTTAGGAGCCAACCTTGTTAAAGGTTACAAAAGACACTGTTAGGTGCGACCTTGTTAGAGGATTTAATCACCCTGCTAGGAGTGGCCTTGCTAGAGGTCTTTAGATCAATTCAACTGAATTGCCACCTTGTTAGAGGATTTTACAAGAGGCTGTTAGACCCACTCTGTTAAGAGATTTGAAAACACTGTTACAATTGTTAGAAAGTAACAATGAGTGATCTGAAATAAATACAACTTATCTTTTGTTGATATAGATCTCCGTTCTGTTCCTCTCTGATCAAATGCAACTCTGCATCTCTGATCCTTCAAAAACTTACTTTGACCTTCCTTATAATTCGCATATTAGATATTCAATCATATCTGCTCGCTTTTTCACATTCATACTTCATACTTGAATTCGCAACTTGATCCTTCATATATACCTTTCAGATTATCAAGTCGGCTCAAATACAAGTTACAATTATAAATAATTGTGCTATAAGTCAGCTTCATACATTACATAAAGTAATTAATTTTAATTACTTAACCTTCGAGAAATCCTTCGATGACCGACTTAACTCGGTAAATACTGCACAGAAAATAATTCCTATGTTAACCGACTGAGCTCGGTTAATACAGAGAATTTCGTGAAATCCTTCAGTCACCGAGTGAACTCGGTAAACACTGATTTCTCCGACTTTCCTTTGATGACCGAGTGAGCTCGGTTAACACTGTCTGCTTCTTTTCTTCGATGACCGAGTGATCTCGGTTAACACTGTCTGCTTCTTTTCTTCGATGACCGAGTCAACTCGGTAAATACTGACAACCTATCTCATATCCTTTGTTTACCGAGTGAGTTCGGTAAACACTATCTTTCGGCAACAAATCCTTTGATTACCGAGTGAGCTCGGTAAACACTAAACTTCCTTTGTTTACCTTGCGAGCTCGGTAAACTCTGTCAACAGCTGTACTTACCTTCTGAGCTCGGTAGACTCTGTCTGATGACTGATATGACATTTGTGTAACATCAAAGACAATCATGCAATTATCAATTGTATCCAACAATCTCCCTCTTTGGCATTGATGGAAACACAACATGTCATAGCAAAATGAAATTTGAAAACAAGTCCTTATCAGCATAATGTGTTATCAAAACAATTCTCCCTCTAAGATGATAGACTCTCCCTCTTTCAATAATCTCCCTCTGTGAAGGAATTACATAAGAACTTTCTTTTTCACACAAATTTCAGAAAGATATGACAGTAAAGTAAATCTCTCCCTCTTTGACAACAAATGCCAAAGACAATAGAACTAAAATGAATTGTAATGTACCTTTAGTACTGATTCATATGCAAAGCTTCCAGATTTGACTGCATCAACAGATAGATTTTCATTTTGGTATGTGTTGATGCATCACTAAAACTTGTTTTTAGTGAATTTCGGATAGGGGTGTAACCCCTAACTTACCTCTGAGATACAAGAATGCATCCTTAGGTAGTGGCTTTGTGAATATGTCAGCAATTTGTTCCTTTGAATTGACATATTCCAATCTGATCTCCTTGTCTTGTACTAATTCTCTGACAAAATGATATTTGATTGCAATATGCTTGGTCTTAGAGTGCATCACTGGATTCTTTGATATATTGATTGCACTAGTATTGTCACAGAACATAACAACTAGTTCTTTGATGTCCATCCTCATTCCTTGCAATAACTGCTTAAACCAAACAATATTTGAACAATTTACTGCTGTAGCAACATACTCTACCTCTGCTGTAGATTGGGATATACAATTCTGCTTTTTGCTTGTCCAAGAAACCAATCTCTTTCCAAGAAAGAATGCTCCTCCACTTGTGCTTTTCCTATCATCAAGGTTTCCTACCCAATCAGCATCAGTAAATACTTTCAAATCCAAATTACCTCCAAATTTATACCATAACCCATAATCTTCAGTTCCTTTCAAATATCTCATTATTCTTTTGATTGCCATTATATGAGTTTCTCTTGGTTCTGCTGAAAATCTTGCTACAATATCGACTGCAAGGGCAATATCTGGCCTAGTATGTACTACATACTGCAACTTTCCAATCATAGATCTATACAGTGTTTGATCCACTTCTTTGGATTCATCTTCCTTGGTAAGTTTTAATCCAGTACACATAGGGGTTCCAACTGGTTTACAATCCTCCATACCAAATTTTTTTAATATCTCCTTGATGTATTTTGACTGTGTGATGAAGATGCCATTCTTATTTTGTTGGATTTGAAGACCTACAAAGAATTTAATCTCACCAAACATAGACATCTCAAACTCCTTGTTCATTTTTTCTAAAAATTCTTTGCATAGATCATCATTGCCTGTGAAAATAGTGTCATCTACAAATATTTCTGCCAAAACAATCTTATTATCTGGACCTTCTTTTATATACAAGCTACTGTTATCATTAGTCCTTTGAAAACCAATCTGAATAAGATAGTTATGCAATCTTTCATACCATGCTCTAGGAGCTTGTTTTAGACCATACAGCGCCTTGTGCAATTTGCAGACCATGTTCTTCTTATCTGGATCAATAAAACCTTCAGGTTGTTCAATGTAAACTTCTTCATCCAGTATTCCATTGAGAAATGCTGACTTGACATCCATCTGATAAACTTTGAATCCTTTGTGAGCAGCATATGCAAGTAAGGTTATTACACCTTCCAATCTTGCAACAGGAGCAAAGGTTTCTCCATAGTCTATACCTTCTTCTTGAGCATATCCTTTGCATACTAGTCTAGCTTTGTTTCTTGATACCTTGCCATCTTCATTTAGTTTATTTCTGAATACTCATTTTGTTCCAATCACATTCTTATCTTTGGGTCTAGATACAAGAGTCCATGTTTTGTTTTTCTCTATCTGTTCTATTTCTTCATTCATAGCCTCAATCCAACTATCATTTGCCAATGCATCTTTGATATTTCTGGGTTCAAAATCAGCAAGTAAACAAGTGCCTTTTAACTTACTTCCTGTCAGATTTCCTTCAGATTTGTCTCCAATGATCTGATCTGGAGTATGATGCCTTCTGACATATTTAGCTAACACAGGTTCTTTACTTCTTGAATGAGTTTCATTGTTGTCCCTTTGTACTTCATATTCTTGCTGTTCTGGCTCGGTAGATTCAGACTCGGTAGATACTTGCTTGGTAGAGTCTGAAAGTGACTCGGATTCTTTTAGCTCGGTAAAAACTTCCTGTGTCTCGGTTTGAACTTCCCACAACTCGGTCATTGATGACTCGGGAGTTGAGGATTCCTGATTAACTGGAGTACTTGGTATAGTATCAGGTTCAATGTAAATAAATCTTCTGTAGTCTTCAGGAACCTTCTTGCTTTCTTCTTCTGATTTCTCTGCAAACTCATCAACTTTCACATGTGCACTTTCTATGACCTTGTGAGTAGATAGATTTAAACATCTATATGCTTTTCTTTTACAAGAGTAACCTAGAAATATTCCTTCATCTCCTTTTACATCAAATTTACCTTTTCTAGATTCTTTCAGAATATAACATTTGCTTCCAAATACTTTCAGATAACTTACATTGGGTTTGTAGCCATACCATAATTCATAGGGAGTTTTGAATGAGTCCTTTTTCAGTTGTACTCGGTTCAAGGTATGAACTGCAGTGCTGATAGCTTCCTTCCAGTATTTGATAGCAATGTTCTTTTCAATCATTAGGGTCCTTGCACAATCCATAATGGATCTATTTCTTCTTTCAGCTATCCCATTTTGTTCTGGAGTTCCTGGTGCTGAAACTTGTCTTTTAATTCCTCTTTCAATGCAGAAGTTATTGAACTCATGTGAAATGAATTCACCACCTCTGTCTGACCTTAAGCATTTCAATCTTTTCCCTGTTTCTTTTTCTACTCTTGCCAAGTACCATTTGAATTTCTCAAAAGCTTCTGATTTATTCCTTAGATACATAACAGTCATCATTCTTGAGTAATCATCAACAAAAAGAATGAAGAACTTTTCTCTAGTATAACTTTCAATTCCAATGGGTCCACATAAATCAGTATGCACAATTTCTAATATATCTTCAGACTGATGGCTTTTACTTTTAAAACTAGTCTTTCCCATTTTACCAATCTGACAATTCTTGCATAAACCGACCTCAGGTTTCTTTATATTAGGAATGCCTCTTACCTTTTTGAATTTTCTTATCTTCACCAGATTATCAAAATTGACATGACACAACCTCTTATGCCATAACCAACTTTCTTCAATTTGAGCAATAAAACATGAGCATTCACCAAGTTCTAGGTAGAACAAGTTACCTTTAGTTTGTGTGCCAGATCCTATCAGCTTTCCTTGCTCATTCAACAGTCTTGCCTTTCCATGCATGAATTCCACCTTAAATTCAGTATTGAGTAACTGTGCCACACTTAGCAAGTTATATTTAAGACCTTCTACCCAATAGGCATTGTTGCATATAAGTTCTTTGGTTAGAGAGATTCTTCCTCTTCCTTTTATGAAATGAGGTTCATTATTACCAAACCTTACACTGCCACCATCATAATCTTCAAACTGATCAAACTTAGTTTTATCACCAGTCATATGATGAGAGCAACCACTGTCTATAATCCATGTATCATTCATACTTATATGAGAGATAAGAGCTATTTTATCTTTCTCATCATTATCAGAATCATCTTTCACAGCAATATAAACAATTTCATCTTCGCTATTATCAAAATCCTTAGAATTTTCAGCCATAAAACATGATTTCTTACCTTTGTTCTTGAATGATTTGTAATCTTTCTTTCTATTCCATTTATGACCCTTCTTTTCATCATTGTTCTGCTTGTTTGGGCACCTAGCTGCAATATGACCAATTTCTTCACATGAAAAATAGATTAGAGGAACTTTACCTTTATATTTTCCTCTGCCTCTGGAGTATTTCTTTGCCAGTAGAGCTTCAATTACTTCAAGATCACTGTCTGAACTTTGGTCTGATTCATCATCACTTTCTGACTCTGATTTCTTTTTGCCTCTATCTTTGAGTGAAAGTTTGGCCTCAAATGCTGATTCAGTGTTTTTGGAAGCTGGAACATAGTTGTCAAAATTGTCTAGTTCAAATGCGGTTAGTCTTCCAACTATAGCCTCCAAATTGATATTGTGATTTGCCTCACACCTTCTTTCTTGAATTGCAGAAACTCTGATTGCATAGATGGGAAGCAAGGTTCTGAGAACTTTGCTTATAACCGTCTCTTCTTTGATATCACCTCCAGATGCCCTGATTACATTGACACATGCTTTGATTCTATCAACATATTTTGCAATGTTTTCATCCTCTCTCATTCTCATTTGGTCAAATTGTCCTCTTAGACTTTCTGCTTTTGCTCTTTTCACATTGTCATCTCCTCCATAGATTTCTTTCAGCTTGTTCCACATGTCAAAAGCGGTTTGGCAATCCTTGATATCATCAAATTCTTCATAGCTTAGTGCAGATGCAATGTCTATCATCATATTGTTATGAGTCTTCTTTTCAGCAATATCATTGACAGATAATGTGCCGGAAGGTTCTTTGTATTTTTCATCAAGATATTTCAGTCCTGTATCACCAATAGTAGCCAAATGAAGTTTCATCAATCCTTGCCATGCAGAGAAGTTATTTTTGTTGAGTCTTGGAATTTCTCTCTTGTAAGACATCTTGATCTTTGGCTTAGATCCTTGAAATCTTTTCCTGCAAGCACCAATAAGCTCTGATACCAATTGTTGGAAATGAGAATGGAGTAACTGAGAGGGGAGGGGTGAATCAGTTACTACAAAAACTTTTCCCACAAGTCCCTTAAGATGTCAAAGGAAATACTCATTGCTGATACTCATATAATCAAACTGAAAACACAAGAAACAAGAGACACCAGATTTAACGTGGAAACCCAATATGGGAAAAACCACCAATGTAACTAGTTACTATTTTTCACTCTTCTGAAGTGAGCCCTGTTAGGAGCCAACCTTGTTAAAGGTTACAAAATACACTGTTAGGTGCGACCTTGTTAGAGGATTTAATCACCCTGCTAGGAGTGGCCTTGCTAGAGGTCTTTAGATCAATTCAACTGAATTGCCACCTTGTTAGAGGATTTTACAAGAGGCTGTTAAACCCACTCTGTTAAGAGATTTGAAAACACTGTTACAATTGTTAGAAAGTAACAATGAGTGATCTGAAATAAATACAACTTATCTTTTGCTGATACAGATCTCTGTTCTGTTCCTCTCTAATCAAATGCAACTCTGCATCTTTGATCCTTCAAAAACTTGCTCTGACCTTCCTTATAATTCGCATATTAGATATTCAATCATATCTGCTCACTTTTTCACATTCATACTTCATACTTGAATTCGCAACTTGATCCTTCATGTATACCTTTCAGATTATCAAGTCGGCTCAAATACAAGTTACAATTATAAATAATTGTGCTATAAGTCGGCTTCATACATTACATAAAGTAATTAATTTTAATTACTTAACCTTCGAGAAATCCTTCGCTGACCGACTTAACTCGGTAAATACTGCACAGAAAATAATTCTTGTGTTAACCGACTAAGCTCGGTTAATACAGAGAATTTCATGAAATCCTTCAGTCGCCGAGTGAACTCGATAAACATCGATTTCTCCGACTTTCCTTTGATGACCGAGTGAGCTCGGTTAACACTGTCTGCTTCTTTTCTTCGATGACCGAGTGATCTCGGTTAACACTGTCTGCTTCTTTTCTTCGATGACCGAGTCAACTCGGTAAATACTGACAACCTATCTCATATCCTTTGTTTACCGAGTGAGTTTGGTAAACACTGTCTTTCGGCAACAAATCCTTTGATTACCGAGTGAGCTCGATAAACACTGAACTTCCTTTGTTTACCTTGCGAGCTCGGTAAACTCTGTCAACAGCTGTACTTACCTTCTGAGCTCGGTAGACTCTATCTGATGACTGATATGACATTTGTGTAACATCAAAGACAATCATGCAATTATCAATTGTATCCAATAGTGAGGAGAGGGAAGGAAAAGAAAAAGAAATTACACCTTCACTAAGAGTAGATAAGGTAGTAGAGGAGAGAGAAAATCCACCATCCACCCTATTGGTAATTAGGCAATAGGTTCTAACTACTCTCAAGGAAAGCCTAACTGATAAAAAACCTATCAAGGATGAGTACATGTTTGAAAAATAAGACAATAAAGGAAAGCTTCAACTAAGCAATGAAGAAAAGAGTGTTGAAGTTAAAGGGAAAGAAATCATACCTTTATCAACTATCAAGGTCAAAGGAAAAGAAAAGAATGTGGATTATATTAAGCTAGATGAAGAGATTGTGATTCCAAATTGGGACCAACCTAATCCCTCTATTGAACAAAAAGATATAATGGGTGAACTTTGGAAGAAAAGATCCAAGCAATAGGACCTAAGAGAAGAAAGGGACAAAAGAAAAGTCCTTGAGGACATTAAAGACATATTTTTGGATGCATTGTATATAGAGCTAAATGAAAAAGTCCCCATCATTAAACAATTAGTTTATATTGTACACAAGTTGAATGAAGAAATAGATGTTTAGGAAAAACTTCTTGAAAAGGAAGAAAGGTAGATTGAAAGTAAAGTTCTTGAAAATATAGCACAAAAAATTCCCATTGACCAAGTAGAGTTATCCATTCAAATTACTATGTTAGAAAATGTTGTAAATAATGTTTTATCCTTATTTAATCCAAGTTGGCAGTAGAGGAGAAAGAAAATCCACCATCCACCCTTTTGGTAATCAGGCAATAGGTTCTAACTACTCTCAAGGAAAGCCTAACCAAGAAACAACCTATCAAGGATGAGTAAATGTTTGAGAAAGAAGACAATAAAGACAAGCTTCAACTAAGAAATGAACAAAAGAGTGTTTAAGTTAAAGGGAAAGAAATCATACCTTTATCAACTATCAAGGTCAAAGGAAAAGAAAAGAATGTGGATTATATTAAGCTAGATGAAGAGATTGTGATTCCAAATTGGGACCAATCTAATCCCTCTATTGAATAAATAGATATAATGGGTGAACTTTGGAAGAAAAGATCCAAGCAATATGACCTAAGAGAATAAAGGGACAAAAGAAAAGTCCTTGAGGACATTAAAGACATATTTTTGGATGCATTGTCTATAGAGCTAAATGAAAAAGTCCACATCATTAAACAATTAGTTTATATTGTACACAAGTTGAATGAAGAAATAGATGTTTAGGACAAACTTCTTGAAAAGGAAGAAAGGTAGATTGAAAGTAAAGTTCTTGAAAATAGAGCACAAAAAATTCCCATTGACCAAGCCGAGTTATCCACTCAAATTGCTACATTAGAGAATGTTGTAAATAATGTTTAATCCTCAGTTTTGAAAATTTAGATTCTTGACATACTTACAAGCATAACTATCAAGGGAAGAGGCCATAATAAGATAAACCTTGATAGACATTCAGAGTATGATGCTTCCCCATATGGCTATTATGTAGAAGATAATTGAACATGCAAAGACACTAGTCAAAGAAATAAACCTTTCAGTGGAAGATAATATGATGGAGTTATCAGCCAAGCTTAAGATAGAACTACACATATTAAAGGTATTTCAAGATAATTGGTATAAGACTATGTCTTTAATTTTAAAGTGCACCATGATTTCCTTACTCATTTTCACATAACCTTGTAAATTTTGTCATTTGTAACAAAAAAGGTGGAAAATATATATATATAAACAAGGGGAAAATATGTATGGAAAGGAGGGAATATATATGGAATAAGAATTGTATAAAAGATATGTTAAAAAGGATAAACAAAAATAATTTTGAAAAATAAAAAATAGACAACTTTATAACTAAGTTGCAGAGTTTTTAGTTCAAACCGAGATGTAGAATAGAGCGCATGCAAAGTGGGAGTTTAATTGAAAGATTTGGATCAAAGATTTTGTGCATCACAATTATTTTTGTCACTAATGGAAAAGGGGGAGATTTTTTACCCTATGGAAAGACATATTGTCAATTAGTATGAAAACACTTAATCATCATATGAAGTAAATTAGTATTGCAACCTAGCTTTCACTTAGGATGTAAGCATCAATATAGCCTGAGCTACCAAGAGTGTTCACCGAGCTCCAATATAAATTGAGTTAGCATTGTCAACCAATCTCTAGTGTAAATATAGTAGCCAAGCACTCCCAATTTAAGAATCAAAATCAACAAGGAAAAAGAAATGTGAACCAAGCCATCAAAGTTTCTTGAATGATTAATGAGAACTAAGCATCTAGTGTCAACTAAGTACATAGAATTTCCTAAGTATCTACATATCACCTAAGTAAGATATTAGACTTGAGTGTGAGCATTGAGCCGACTTGGTAATTATTTGTGAAACAATTGTAGCCAACCTAATTCAAAGTTATTATTTGGATAGATATATATAAAAGAAATCTTATTTCATCTAAATAATCATGGAAATAATTTTTTTATTATCATAAGTGATGTTGATAATGGAAGAGAATATTAATTAGGAAGTTATTGAGTAGTAGTAAGGAAAAGTAGAGACTAGTCTATCATAGCCAGGTGATTATTATATGATTCAAAGGATCTTCATCAAAAAAAATAGTTGTGAAGCAAAGATCAACCTATTGATTCATCCTAATAGGTTCATCACTCTCAAATTATCTAACTAGATGGACCTAATAGTTCTTACAAAATATCTTAACTGAGTGCATAATTCATTGTATTATATAAATCCTTTCACAAGGTGGACCTAGTAGGCCTACTTACTCTTAACTGAGTAGATCACCAAAAGTGATCAATTGCAAGCCCTAATAGGCCAACTTTATTATTGTAGTAGTGAAGCTATTTAGGTTTCATTCCCACCCTATTTTTACCTTCTACTTGGAGGGTTTATGGGTTGCCAAATATTGTTTCGAAGTTTTATGGTGTTGACTCTTTTATTTCTTTATGTTCCATGCATGCAAGTGGATTAGATAATCTAATAAAGTGGGATTAAGAGAACAAAATTTTAAGTGGTTCTTGACTCACCCCCCACCCTCTTAGTCACTTAGTCATCATTACATTTCCAACAATTACATCCTATGATCATAGATCTCATGTCTATAATGATGATACAATACAAAATTATGCGCGGATATTGAGGATTTCAACTTACTATCCATACTGCACTAATCAATAGTTTGAAACATACATAATATGAGACATTTAGCAACCTTATGAATACAATGCTTATTTCGTGTATTTTAGTTAATATGAAGCATGTTTCTATAGATACATTAATAATATCATTGTTACAAATATTTGATAATTATCATATAATAAAAAACACTTATATATTTTCAATGTATTACGCCAATATCCTAAACCCCACTAATATAGTAATCATAAAACATCTAATTCACCTTTTCTTAAGGACCCCATCCTTAATATTTATGTATAAAATTTGTTGAATACATAATTGGAATGTATATTTTGAGAAAATGCTCTTCTAAATTATTAGACCCTAGTTCCATCCAGTTGTCTTCAATTAGGATCTATAAAACATTTCACTATTTGAACAAAATGACAGATTAATTGCATTTACTCCTAATCTAGATCATATCTTTAGATCTCATACAATATTATCAAACAATATTGCTGAAATGATATTTATTTAAACATAACATCTATGAAAATATAAACACATTACACAAAGATTTTGGTAACCTAGAAACCCTCCAAGGTGAAGGTAAAACTGGGTTGGGGATGAAACCCACAAATATTTACTACTACAATAACAAATTTTTCTTGTTAGAGCTACAATATGATAACTTCTAATGATCTAACCTATGAGGGGTTTTCTCACTTAAAATAAATATAAGGTTGTAATGTTTGCAATGATTAAAGGATTTAAACTCACAATAAAGTAAAAACTCTATTAGGAGATTTGAACAAGGTTTGTTAAATCCAATGTATTTTGTGATTTTCCTTGATACACTTTTTGGAATGTCTCAATACCTAATCCTTTATTTTTCTCTAAAATCTATTTACATATCTCCTCTCTTCAATGTCTAAAACTAATCTCCTTATCTGATCTTCAATGTTCTTCCCTTCACTTCTAGGTTACTCTATCTGATCTCCTTTTCAAACTTAGCCTTCCTTTCATTATCCTTATCTTGTTCCCACCTTCACATTCTCATCTCACTCTATTACTCTCTCTTTTCAATTTAGGGTTAAATCCCTTATTAAATAGCTAATTGTAGAAAGTTCTAGATCTTAATCAATGATCCAAAATTCATCCTTTTTCTATTTAACCCTTCTAATTTTTTGATTGGTTAATCTACCTTTCTTGGGATTATTTCTTTTTGAAAAAAAAAAAAAATTTCTCCTTGACTATCTCTACTATCCTTAAATGCATATAGAAGTTGGATATAATGATTTACATAAGTCTTTATGGCATTATAAACATGTATGCAAAAATTGGTTTACTTGGTCACAACTAATATTCGTGTTTGTCTCTTGGCTTCTATAGGGTTAGAATATACTAACTCACTCTACATAAGTTGATTGATCTCCATTTTTTACTCGACATGTATACTAGCCTAGTCTCTACAGGGATGCTTGGCCATGTTTGACTTTATTGGTTTGTAGTAATATATAAACAAGTCCATATAGCTCAACCTTCTTTGGATGGCTCGGTTACAATGATGATTGACCAAAGTTTCCTAGAGAATGACTTTGTGTTGGACACTAAAAGGAAACAAGGCTTAGAGATCAAAAACTTTGATCTTCAATTACAATGTCTTGAATTATTCAATAATCTTTCCTAAGTGATTTGATAGATCTCTAACATTGTCTAATGACTATGAAAGGGTATAATTCTATATTATATACTATGAATCTTTCTCGATATAATCCATATTGAGCATAATATAAAGTCATAGACTTGTGTCCAAAATTAAATTTCACAAAGCATGTATTATTTAAATTTAACAACACTAGAGTAATAGAAATAATTGTGAAAGAAAATCCAAAAATGCTTCTCATTCAAGAATTATCTTAGAGTGAGAAGCTAACTAGAGATGATGGAAATTCATTCATTCCATTATATCACTAGCATAAAAATATGAATGCAGCAAATCTATCCATATGATATTGTATATGAGTCACTATAGGCCTTTTCATGTGTAACAAATTGTTGACCTGAAGGTCAAATCATTTGTTAGTTAATACCAAAAAACTTAATCATTTGGTTTGTTACATTGCTACTGAGATTGAAAGAGTCTACTAAGCTTCACAGAGTCTAACAAGCTTGATAGTATAAACCAAGAAGGATGTACTATTAAACAAGCTAACAATTTATACCAAGATAACTATGTTAACCATGTAGATAGAAGGTAGTGTTGATGAAGCTACAATGTCAACCGAGCCCTTGAGCATCAACTAAGTTCTCTAGTGTTTGTCAACTCATTAGTGCTAACCAAGTTCATGCCTACTCTCAAGTGATCAATGTGGATTGAGCACCAATGTTAACCAAGTTCTAGAGCTTGTCAAGTTAATAGTGTTGTTGAGTGTTAGAATATCACTCAAGTAGTCTTCAAAATCTGAGTTACAATATTGAGCCAACTTAGTTAAGATTGTTGAATATTGGTATTGTAGATGACTCCAGAAGGTAATTATTTAGATTTCTGTATATTTAATATATCTTGTGTGATCCAAATGCAAGAAGTGCAATGAAGAAGCATAAGTATGAATGAGAATTAGAAGACAAAGGCTACAATTGGTATAAGGAAAAGACGAGTCTCGTGCATCATATCAAGGTGATCATTTTATATCAAAGGAATCTCATTCAATAGTCTAAGTTGCAAAGAAGAGATCAACTACTAGTTCATCCTAACAGATGCATCAGTCAAATCCTCTAACAAGGTGGACTTAATAGTCTTATGTAGAATCTCCTAACTAAGTGCATACTTAACTCTATGTTTTGAATCCTTTCACAAGGTGGACCTAATAGTCCTTATTTCTCCTAATAGTGGAGATCATTAGAAGTGATCAATTGTAAACCTTAACCAGAAAACTTTATATTATAGTAAATAAGATGTTGGGTATAATCCCCAACCTATTTTTACTTTCTATTTGTAAGGTTTTTAGGTTACCAAGTATTGTGTCAACTCTTATGAATGTTTTATTCCTTTTTGTCTTTCATGTATGCAATTAGATTAGATTAGCTTAAAGAGGATTAATTGGTGAATTGAAGTTAAAGTTTTATTGGTTCCTAATTCACCAACACCCCCCCCACCCCTCCCCCCCCCCACTCTTAGTCACCTATCCCACCATATTTTTCTAAAAAATGTTATTAGAACATTTTTTTTCACATGATAAGTTTAGTAGCTTGAGAAAAGATCACAAGCAATGGAAGTATATAGACTTGAAAAAGCCATTGAAAATGAGAAGCTAGATCTTAGATGGCCATGGAATAATTCAAGATAATTAAGGAGTAGGTCTCACAATCCTTACAATGAATAAAAGGCCTAGTAGCATAGATGAATGACAATCTCTACATAGAATAAAGAATTGAATACATTTGCCAAGACAAAATTTTGAATAAAGCACATGTAGGAATCAAAGACCTACTTGAGAAGAATCTAACTCTTCAAGAAAAAGTCAAAAAGCTAAAAAGAGAACAAGAAATTTAGTTAGCCACAATGTGTGAAGACATGGAACAAAAGGACAAAGAAAATGAAGAGAAAATAGTGCTACCTAAAAGGATAGAATAAAAAGATAATGAAATCAATCATCTATCTCTTTAGTATGCAGATCTAATAAGTCCACTCAATTGTGGAAAGCAAGAACTTATCAACTTAAGGATATCAAATGTAAGTTTGCAAAATGATCTTCACATTGAAAGGTAAACCAATGAAAGGATGATGAAATCTCAAGAAAGCATTAATCAATTGAATGAGAAAACTCAATATCTATAGAAAGGTAAACCAAGATTAGGCTATATAGATGAAGCTGAATCATCTCAACAAGGATCTCGAAAGAACAAAAGACCTACTTATAATCATTTTGGAAAGATAGGGCATACATCAAACAAGTATTGGAGCAATGGTAAATCAAAATTCAGTAGAAAATGCTATAGTTGTGACAAGCAAGGACATAGAACAAGTGAATGCACAAAGAAAACCAAGTTTGAAGGAAAATGATTCAATTACAACAAAAAAGGGCACAAATATTCAAAATGCAAGACCAAAAAATGGAATCCAAAATAATAGATTATGGAAGCTATCTATGGTTGGGATTATAACACATGGTGCAAATGTCACTTATGCGATGATCATGGACATATTGGAGAGTATTTCATAAGATCTCACATGAGGAAGAGAGACCTTACAAAGGGATGTTTTGTAAGCACAAAACTTGGACATTTGGCTAGAATCTACAGGAACCAAGGTAAATTTGACAATGAGAAGAAACAAAAGGTTGATAATATCAGAAGTCAAATGAGGTAGAAATGGACAAATAAATCTCTAGAGAATACAAGTCAAAGTCCTAAAAATGTTGACACCCAAGTCAATGATTTGGGTGATTGAACCATCTCAAATTGATTAGCCATGGATATCACAAGAACTATGATTCAAAAGGAGACATCACATGTTAGTTCTAGTCAGAAAAAAATAAGATCCAAATCAACATTTAATATGCATTGGGGCTATCGAGTTAGATAATAGTTGAAGTAATGTGAGATCTTTCAGACAAGGAAGTGAGAGAAGCATTGACCAAGCATGAACAAAATCTAACTCCTAAGTTCAATGCATTCCTTATTTTGTCTAAAGATATTGAATCTATTATGCAATCAAATACAAATGCATAGAAGAACATCTATGGATTGCATGTTTAAATCCTACTGAGGAGGTTGTACAAGTAGATGATGTTGATGATGAGGAAGATGATGATGAAGAAGATGTGGATGATCATACAGTTAGTGAGGATCTGCCTAAGATTTGGGATATCTAAGATTTTGATCCTGAGAAGATAGTAGCAAAGCTAATGACCTCCCTTCCTAATTCTTTGAGAAAAAATTTGATTATCTTAAGTTCAAAGAAGTTTGCTACTGAGTCATACACAATTGAGCTAAACATCGTTCCACTAAGCACTCAATTGACTGTTGGAGCTATCTTGCCAAGTGTTTTTTCTACCACTTCATCTACTGAGTAGCACACTCCACTCACCATAGCTTCAAGATAGGCCAAGTCTTAGCAAGCTATTGTAAGTATTCCTACTATTGTTGTTGTTTCTCAAATCAATAATGTTGTTCCTACTACCAATATTTCTATAGTAAGTGCAATGATAGTAAAGGTTAAGCCTTAACTAAGCACTATAGATTTGAGAAAAGGAAAGGAACTTATTCCTAAGGAAAAGGGTAAAGAGGTAGAATCCTCCATTGATGAAATAGACCTAGATTAGAATATAGTATTTTGAGATTGTGATCTTTCCAATCTCACTCCAGATCATATGGGCACCCTTATAAAGCTTTGAAAGAAAAAAGAAAAATAGAAAAAGTTGAGAGTAGAAACAAAGAAGAGGAATCAACTACTAGAAGATATGAACATTATATTTATTGATGGACTCAGTATTCAAATTGATAAAAAGAATCCTATACTAGATCAACTTGTTGGCACAATTCACAAGTTTAATGAAGATTTGAATGGACAAGAAAAACTACTGCAAAGGGTAGGAAGAAATTTTGATAACAAAGTTTTAGAGAAGATGGCAGAAAATATTGCCATTGATCAAGTGGAATTGTCCACTATTCTTGTCAATTTAGAAAATTCTATAAATAATGGTGTTTCACTATTTGTAAAGTTAAATGATAGTGTAAATTTTACCAAGGAAATAAAGGAAAAATTATCTAAGATAGTGATGTGACAATCAATCTTGCTTCTTCCCCAACCTCTCTTAGGGTTCCTTAGGTGCTCCACTTGACCAAATAGGGCTCCTACTCACCCTATGTTCCTTAGGACTCTATTTAAGAGATCCTAAACCATTTAATTGGTGTACATCAACTAGGTAGAACAAACATGCTAGCTAACTCACCAACATCACAAGTAACACCAAATTTTTATTTGACTTCCCAAATGAATGAATGGTCCTCTAGGAAAATATTTTGACTTCCTTAAATTTCCTTAGTCATAATCAAACTTGGAACTCTAATCAAGTTCCACCAACCAAGACAAAATGCACCCAAATGCTTGATATAGGGCTACAAGCAACCAGAGCTCCAAGTGAGGTAAAACCCAAATATCTTTAGAAAAAACTTAACAAGGGGTAGAAAAAACCACCAATCTAGACACCCTTTTTAGAAATCTTAAGGATTTTGGGGGTCTAAGGTTGTCAATCTATCTGTACAATAATTTTAGCCTTAAAACAAGGGTTTTAAGGGTTTGACAAGAAGTTTGATGCAAAGAAGGTTTTGATTTCCTTAGGGATTCTCCCAATGATTCCCACTAGGATTGGGATTAAACAAAAAAATATTCTAACATATTGCAAACTTTGGTTGAAGTATCACAAATGTTAAACCTCTCCAAATCCTCTTTCTCTACACTTTGACCCCTAATCAAGTTACTAGGACTTGCCTACAACATCACTTCAAATATAGCTCCTTAGTATTCTAGGGACCCATCTTCACTATACAATATTCACATGGATTAATGGTCTAAATCCCAAAAGGCTATATAGAACCTATGGTGGGAAGTGGCCCAGTGACCTTATTCTTATGAATAGCCTAATTCAGGACAACAGGCTAGTAAAAAAAAAAAAAAGTTTAACCAAGCACTCAAAACCTTATGAAATGAAAAAATAAGTCTATAAAAGATATAAAATCAACCTAATTTAACACTTCCAATCTAAAAATATTCAAATCTAATCCATGTACATGCCAAAAAAATGCAAAAGCACAAAATTGTTACTAAGAACTTGCTACACAATCTGTATAGCCTAATGAAAAACTTCTCTAACCCCTCAAATAGGTTGAGAATGGTCTCATATAGGTTTACCATGAGTGATAATAACTATTTTATAAAATTATCTCCTCTTCTTGACAAAGTTGCACAAAATGCAAGAAAAGTTGTCAATGACAACATTAACAACAATTGAGCAACTTTTGCATCTTGTTGAGTTAGACCCTCAAACTTTCTCCAAAGGTGATACAACTTTTTATAATACTGAAATATGACTTGAATGACCCAAAAATGACCTCAAAACCTCTATTTGACTATTCTACCCTTCTAGGCCCCAGAACACCTAGTTTGACCTAATATCTAACTAAGAGAAACTCTGACATTTTAGGCCTAGTCAAACCTAATACTTATATTCTTAGGACTACATTAGTACCTTTATTCATGTAGAGCTGTGGCTAGAACTACTACAATAAAAAATCCCAAAGGGAGCCCTAGGTCTTCCTTAGCCCACCTAGGTGCCCCTGTGATGATAAGCATTTGAAATATTTTCTAAATCTGAAAATTTTAACTTTATTTACTATCAAAATGCTATCAAGTTAGAGGAATTTTTTTGTATCTTTTTATATTATTTCTCATGAAGCATTCATTTCACTAATTATTGAAACAACTCCTTGTACCAAAGCTCATGTGTTTCCTCACTTTCATTCCCTCTATAATCATTTCAGCCCCAAGGTTTTTATACCAAATCACCAAATAAAATTTTATGGTTTTAAAACTAATGTTATTTTCAATTACATATTAAATCTAAAAATAGTTCTTATGCTCTTCAAATAGACCCATCAATTTGAACTCTTAAAACTGAAATTCATTCCCCAAAAAAATTTTGATTCTTCTCCCCAAATCTGCTCTAATTTTTCCTTACACAAACCAATGCCATGAGACACTAAACCATGGTAAAATCAAAATGTTCAATAATATGGAATAAATTCCATTAAATATCAATCTAAATCAGCCCTTTTTCACTCCAAAATATTCTTTAAGGGTATTGATTCTATACTTCAATCTATGACATTAAAAATGATATATTTCCTCCAATAATGTCATGTTTGAATTGATTTCTTTCAAACTATTAACAAAAGTTGATAACCAAAACCAATGACAAGAGTTTCAAAATATCTTGCAGCCAATAAAAAATTAATAGAGACAATCTGAAGACACTTAGCATAATGATAAGAAATCTGAATATAACTATTTAATTCAAAATATAGAATGGAGGGGAAAAGGATTTATTTCCATTCTCTTTGTATATTATATTCATTAGATGGACTTGACCTATCGATAGGAAGAGTTAGCATTTTGATTCATTACATCTCTACTCTATTTTCAATGCAATACAATTCCTCTTTTAATATTTTTATTGGTAGTTGCAAAGTTACTCAACTACCATGATTGCTCAGATTCCCACAACATACATTAGTTACAAACTGCAAAATTCTCAATTTTTCAATGATGTGTGTTTATTTTTTAATTTAAAATAAGAAGAATATATTGACTTGGAATCAAGAACATTATTTCATTATCATAATATTGGACTTATAAAATGTGTTCAAATTAAGTATTTCATTGGTTCCCCTAAACCACCCTGCACCATACTCCCACACAAAGAAAATCTACATCATTCATGTGGACAATAGGTCTATGTTGATGCCCAAATTTTTGAAATATTTTGTAGAAATCCATGTGGCTTTTGAGTCTAGTTTGTGTCTCCAGTTGATAAGGTTTTCCATGTACACCTTATTCCTAGTGGCTTTCTTGACTCTAGATTCTAACACCTTTTCAACTTCCAACTTGTTGGTAGAAGGGACTATTGTAGGTTCCAAGTCATACTTAATTCCTTGATCATTGTGAGCATTAGTAGGCCATAAAACATTTTAACTAAATCAAGTCTTACAAATAAAAAACTAGAGATATGCACAAATATAATGGTAAGTCCACCTTGTATGCATTTGACCCATATTTTTCTATGATCTTGAAAGGTCCTACTCTTTTCATCTATAACTTAGTAGGTACACCTTTCTAAAATATTTCCTTGTTTAAGTGCACCATGACATAATCTCTAATAGAGAATTGAATGTCCTTTCTCCTTTCATCTACCTTGGTTTTTAGATTTTGCATATTGTCTTGAATGGTCTTCATCACCTGCTCTTGTATTTCCTTCACTGTTTGGGCGAAATCATCAACATGCCCACTCCTATGTTCCATGCCCCCAAGATCTATCAAATCACATACACTACTTGGCTACATACCATATACAATCTTAAATGGACTCCTCCCTATGATTCTATTCTTTCTATCATTATATGCATACTATGCTTGGGAGATGACCATATCCCATATTTTCCCATACTCCTTAGTTAGGCACCTCAATAGGTTACCCAACACCCTATTAAGCACTTTAGTCTAACCATTTTTTTGGGGATGATAGGTTGATCCAAATGACAAGTTTGTGCCAAGTCTTCTCCACAAGGTCTTTCAAACGTGACTCATGAATTTTACATCCCTATCTATAACTATTCTTAATGGAAGGCCATGAATCCTCACAACCTCTTTAAAGAAAAAATGTGTAATGTGGCTTGCATCATTAGTAATTTTTAATGGAATAAAGTGTCCCATCTTACTAAACTTGTCAACAACTACATATACACTATCATAGCCCTATTTTGTCTTGGGTAGACCTACTATGAAATCCATGCTCACACACTCCAATGGCCTATTGGGGACTGGTAAGGCCTAATAAAGACCTTCATTACTCATCCTACCTTTATCTTTCATACACATCATTCATTTTTCCACATACTTGGTTACATCTTTGACTAGTCTAGGCCAATAGTAGAATCTTTGCACCAAATCTAGAGTCTTGCTCAAACCAAAGTGTCCACCTAGACTCCTACTATTTTTCTCCTATATTAGATTCTCTCGTATTATCCCCTTGATACACGTAGCTAATTACCCTTAAAGAGAAACCCATTTTGCTAGGTAAATTTAGAAGACTTGTTATGAAAGTGGTTCTCAAAATTAGAAAATACCTTGTATGCCTCTACAAAGTCTTCATCCTCCCTATAAAGACTCTTAAATCTCTCTATCCCAATGCTATGTAGCTGAACTTCTTGGAAAGTTAACAACCTCTTGCTCTAGGTGTCTACTACCTTGTTCATATGCCTTTCTTACAATTGATTGTGAAAGTGAATGCCTACAAGTACTCCGTCCACTTCAAGTTCCTATTACTCAACTTTTCTTTAGTGCTGATGTAGCTTAGAGCCTAGTTATTAGTAAATTAAAAAAAAATCCTTGGGAAATAGATAGTGTCTCCACTTCCTAAGGGACTAGAATAATGTATAAAGTTCAAGGTCATAGGAAGAATATTTCATCTTTTTTTCATTGAGTTTTTACTAAAGAAGGCTGCTACCATACCGTATTGACTCAACAGTCCCCCTAGTGCTATGATACTTGCATCACATTCTAGGGTGAAGAGTTTTTAAAAGCTAGGTAATTGCAAAATAGGTTGGGTATCTACTTTCTTCTTGAGCATCACAAATAACTTTTTAGATTCTAAGTTCAACCTAAACTTGGACTTGACCCCACCCTTTATGGTGTCTAGCAAAGGTGCACATATACCACTAAAATTTCCAATGAACTTCCTATAGAATTTAGCTAGACCATGAAAAATCCTTACCTCATTTGATGTAGTAGGTGGTGACCAGTTTAGGAATGTAGGAACCTTCTCTTGATCCATCTTTAGGGTTCTCTTAGACACCACAAGGCCTAAGCACACAAGCTCTTGCTTGAAGAAGTCACACTTCTCAAGGTTGATAGAAAAATTTTCCTCATGAAATCACTACAATACTACCTCCACATGCTTGATGTGTTCATCCTTAGTCTTGTTGAAGATAAGTATATCATCTAGATACACCACTGAAAATATTCCTATGAAGTCCTTAATACTTCATTCATGAGTCTCATGAATATGCTAGGAGCATTAGAGAAACCAAATGGCATCACTATCCATTAATATATCCCATATGTGGTCTTGAATTTTGTCTTCCATTCATCTCCCTCCTTAATCCTAATTTGGTGGTATCCACAATTCAATCCAACTTTGTGAAGTACATTGCTCCTCTAAGACAATCCATGAGATTTTCAATCCTAGGAATGGGAAACCTATACCTGATTATGATCCTATGTATGGCTCTTGAGTCTATACATAATCTCCATTTTCCCCCTTTCTTGCATGTAAATATAACATGGACTACACATGAGCTTATTCTCTTTTGAATTAGACCTTGGTCCATTAATTCTTGCACTTGTCTTCCCACTTCCAAGTTTTGGTCTAGAGTGAGCTTCATTGCTTCTTTTTTAGGTAGGAATGCACTAAGAACAAAGTCTATTTGGTGGCTTATGAATCTTCTAGGAGGTAGGGTAGCATGAGTTCCATCACTTACTATGTCCTTATATTTCTTAAGCAATACTTGTACCTCCTTCGAGAATGGCTCTTGTACTATATTTTCCTTTCCTTTGGACTTCAATACTACTACATACCCTTGTCTCTCCTTATCCTTGAGGTCCTTGACAAATTCCTTTCCACTACACAACAAGACAATAGGAAATTTATATTGTGATGCATCTTCCTCAATAGGGACCAAATCTTAAAGGCCCTACCACCCTTCTTAAATGAGAAGGAATTTTCCTTCTTCTTTTTTCACAGACTACTTCTTTATCAAATTTTCAAGGTCTTCTTAATAGTAGATGGCAAGCATCCTTGGTTAGGATGCCATACAACAATTTTTCCTTATACCTTGCTATAGAAAAATCCACCCATGTCTGTTCATTTACCAATATACTTTGACCTTTATTGAGCCAAGTCACTTTGTAGGGATTCACATGGGGTATCTTGGTTAACTTGAGCTTATTTAATTCCTCCTTTGATATGATATTTTTAGTAGATCCAGATTCTACTTCCACTTTGCATATTTTCCCTAGGATCTTACATCTGATCCTAAATAGTGGTCTCTTATGCTTAGGCTCTTTAGTAGCACATTGCTTAATCAATACCCTTCTAAATATAATTTTTTCATGCTTAATTAATTCTATGAGGTCCACTTCAAAGTCCTTACTATAGTTGTGCTCTTGAACATGTGCTACTTTCTTGTCATGGTTAGAAGAAGAGAGCTTATCAAGGAATCTATATGCTAGATGGCCTAGTTGTCCATAGTTATAACACTTCATAGTGGAAAAATAAGAGCTATTACTAACTCATCCTCTACCTCTATGTGACCCTCATTTTTTACCCCTTCCTCTACCATAACCTCCTCTAGGAGTTCCTTTATTGGTTTTCTCAGTAAGCTTAGTCCCACCTTGGTTTTTCTTCTCATGGCCCCTGCCTTGGTATCCTCCTCTTTGTCCTCTTTGATTTCTTCGCTTTTATCTTTCTTTTAGGTTGTAATACCCTTTCCTTTTATTCTTTTTTTCCACCTTTAGAGATAATTGATGGCAATTTTGCATAGTAGTAGTTGTCAACAAACTAAGCTCCTCTTACATATTCCACTTCAAACCACCCAAATACCTAGCCACCTTTATTGGATCCTGTTCCTATTTCTTAGATCTAAGGCATAACATCTTAAAATCCTCTATATAAGATGCTACATCCAAATATTTCTATTTTAGTCCTTGTATTCTTTTGTGAAGTTGGATTTGAAAGTCTTCTAATAGGAAGTTTTCCTTCAACTTGGTAACCATGGCACTCTAGTTGGCTATAGGATTATTGCCCATGTTGATCATATCATCTTGCACATACTTCCACCATGTCAAAGTTAAGCCCCTAAGTCTTGAATTAGTCACTTTGACCTTTTGAGGCTCTTATACCTTTCACACTCAAAATGGTTTTTCATGCCATCTAACCAATCCATCACTGCATCTATACCTATCTTTCTACTTAATAGTGGCACTTCTTCCAAAGCTTTCCCTCCTAAGGCTTCAATAGCTTTCAAGAAGGGCTCTTCATTCAAGATAGGTTCAGGTTTAGGGACAATATCTTCTTCTTATTCCTCCTTACCCTTCTCATTTTCTTCTTCTTTATTCCTTTTAGTTGCATTAGAAACTTCATCCAACTTTGTCTTTGCATCTTTTAAGGCTACCTCAAGTACTTGATTCTTTTTCTTTTTCTCATCAACTTCTTTGGCTGACTCTAAATTAGTCACCATATTGGACTAGCCCACTGACTCTCCAATAGCTATAGACATACACCACTTCCCAAGTCTTCAAATTGCTCTAATATCACTCTAATGTGACAACCAATCTTGATTCTCCCCCAAGCTCTCTTAGGGTTCCTTAGGTCATCCACTTGACCAAATAGAGCTCCTACTCAACCTATGCTCCTTAGGACTCTATTAAAGAGATCCCAAACCATTCAATTGGTTTACATCAACTAGGTAGAATAAAAATTCTTGCTATCTCACCAACATCAAAACTAAACCCAAATATTCATTTAACTTCCCAAATGAATAAATTGTCCTCTAGGAAGGTATTTGGACTTCCTTCAATGTCCATAGTCATAATAAGACTTGGAATCCTAATTGAGTTCCACCAACTAAGCCAAAATGCATAGAAATTATAGTAATAGGGCTACATGAAACTAGCCCTCCAACTAAGGTAAAACCCAAATATCTTTCAAAAATCCTTAACAAGGGGTAGAACAAACCACTAATTGAGACACTCTTTTTAGAGACCTTGAGGATTTTTGGGGTCTAAGGTTGTCAATCTGTCTGTATAGTATGGGTACAATTTTAGCCTTAAAATAAGGGTTTTAAAGGTTTAGAAAGTATTCTAATGCAACTAAATATTTTCCTTCCTTAGATATTCTCTCAATGCTTCCCATTGGTATTGGGGTTACATCACAACATCTTCTAACATATTCCAAACTCTGGTTGGAGTGTCATAAATGTTCAACCTTTCCAAATCCTCTTGCTCTACCAAGCAATGAAAACCTTATGAAATGAAAAACTAAGCCTATATAAAATCTCAAATCAAATTTATTTAGCACCTCCAATAAAAAAGTCCAAATATAATCCATGTAGATGCAAAAAGAACTCAAAAGCACAAAATTGTCACCAAGAACTTGTTGCACAATCCATACAATCCAATGAAAAAATTCTCCAACCCATTAGATAGGTTAATAATGGCATCATATAGGCTTACCATGATCACTCCTAACTATTTTAGACATTTATTTCTTCTTCTTAAAAATATTTCACAAAATGCAAGAAAATTTGTCAATGTTGTCATTGACAACATTGACAATAATTGAGCAACTTTTGCATCTTGTTGAGTTAGACCCTCAAACTTGCTCCAAAGGCCATAAAAATTTTTATAATGTCCAAATGGGACTCAAACCACCCAAAAATGATCTAAAAACATCTATTTGACCATTCTACTCTTCTAGGCCCCAAAACACCTAGTTTGGCCTAATATGCAACTAAGGGCAAGTTCTACCTATTTGGGCTTGTCAAACCTAACACTTATATTCTTAAGGATATATTAGTCACTTTATTCACCTAGTGGTGTGGATAGAACCACTACAAGAAAAATTCCCAAAGGGAGTCCTAAGTATTCCATAGCCCATCTAGGTGGCCCTACATCAAATAGATACTAATGTAAAGGCAAGTACACGTCAGTTGTGACTCAACCCAAGCACTAGCTCTACACATTTCATAAAGATTAGGTATCTAACATATTTGAAAGTAGAATTTTTGAGAGAAGAAGCCATAATGTAGGCTACACAAGTAGATATTTGAATTTTGATAATTCCCAACATGGATAAAATACAAAAACATATTATTCATGCTAAAACATTAATCCATGACAACAACTTTTCAATTGCTAATTTCATATGATGGAATTATCAACTGAAGTGCAAAAATATTTTCTTGGTTCCAAAGTTTTGCAAGATAATTGGGATAAAACAATGTCCATAATTTTGAAGGTACATAGTGATTTCCTTTCACATTTTTGTGTTACCTTGTAATTATGCATTTTTTTGGCATTTGTGTCAAAAATGTGGAAATAATTATATCACACAAAAAGGAATATATATGTATATAAGGAAAAATAAAATATAATAGGGGAAATATAGAAAGGGGGGAATATATGTAAATCAAATATACAAAATGTTTCTTTGAAAAAGCAAAAATAGAGTCAATATCAGTCGAGTATCAACACAACTATCAAAATTGAGTTACAGACCTAAGCATATTGATAGGGGGAGTTTTTACTTATATTTTTTGAAGTAATCAAAATTTTGATATGATAAATGTTTTGTCACTAATGTCAAAGGCAAAGATCGTTGACCTAAAATCAATTATTACTTAGTGCAAAAATACTTAATCATTTGGTTGGTTATATTGCTATCAAGCTTCAAAGAGTCTACCAAGATTCACAAGTAAAAAGCAATGTAAGTTGAGATTCACAAAGTCTATTGAGCTTCACAATGTAAATTAAGAAAGATGTAGTGTTAACTAGGCTAATATCACGTATATAGATTAGCTTTTTTAACCAAGAAAAATGAAGGTAGTGTTAACTGAGCTGCAGTGTCAACTAAGTTATCCAGTGGTTGTCTTGTCATTAGTGTTAACCAAGTTTGTTCCTACTCCTAAGTGATCAATGTGGAATGAGCACCAATGTTAACCGAGTGCTAGAGATTTTCAATTTGACAGTGTTATTGAGTGTCATAATATCACCTAAATGGTCTTTAGAACCTAAGTTACAGTACTGAATTGACTTAGTGAAGATTGTTGAATATTGATTTTGTAGCTAACTCCAGAAGGTTAGTATTTGTATTGGTATATATGTAATATATCTTGTGTGATCCAAATGAAAAAAGTGTAACAAAGAAGCATAAGTATGAATGTGAATTATAAGATAAAGGCTACAAGTAGTATAAGGAAAAGAAGAGTCTTATCTATCACAACAAGGTGCTCATTTTATATCAAAGGAATCTCATTCAAAAAAATGAGCTATAGAGAAGAGATCAACTACTAGTTCATCCTAACAGATGCATCACTCAAATACTCTAACAAGGTGTACTTAATAGTCTTATAAAGAATATCCTAACTGAGTGCATACTTCACTATATGTTTTGAATTCTTTCACAAGGTGGAAGCTAATAGTCCTTATTTCTTCTAATGGGGCAGATCACCAGAAGTGATCATTTTTAAACCTTAATTGGCCAACTTTATACTATAGTAATAAAGCTTGTGAGTATCATCCCCACACTAGTTATAGTTTCTATTTGGAAGGTTTCTGGATTACTGATCATTGTGCCAACTATTAATTAGTGAATTTAAATTAAAGCTTTATTGGTTCTTGGTCCATTTCCAACATAGAGTATATGAATGCTAAAAATATATCCATATGATGTTGTATATGATTCACTATAGGGCTTTTCATGTGTAACAAATATGGTCTTGAATGGCCAAGCATAACAAATTGATGATCTATTGGAAATGTTGATAAGTCCATCTTTTTGTTACTTTTAAAAGGTCAAAAAAAATTTGAATGATATCTTTTCTTGCAAAGTACCATACCTCCAAAAATAAAAATTAAGGAAGTACTATAATCTCCATAGCATAACAAGTAATAATAGTAGATTCTTGATCAATAAAACCATTAATGATCCCATAGTCTAGATTTTTTTATGGACCCACGTAATTGTTACAAGAAACACAAAAAATGACTTCATAAATGAGTATTTAAACTTAATTTGGTTTATCCAAAAGGAATCAAAAAATGAATTTAATATACAAAAGTTCATTTCATCATAAATCATATAACTTCAGGTATCATATAAAAGAATTAATTATAAAACTATGTTTCAAATATAGTAGACCAAGTAGCATTCCATATTTCATGTCATTGTGACCATAATAGTATGAAATATCAAAACCATTGTTCTTATGATAAGAAATATTACCACTCCAAATATCTCCAAAAGAAAACAAGGTTGTATCTCAAACCCCTTATGAAAAATGCCAACTTTATGCATCATGGTAAGATTCCTTCCTAACATTGTTCTTTTCATTTTACTAAAAAAATATTATATATTAAAGAATAATAATAAATTATTTTAACTATTGAAGAAATGTTTACAAGATGACCATCCACACATTTTCTATAAATTATTTTAACTTTTCAATTGATGTCTACAAGTATACAAGTGCAAAGTTTTGCAATAAAAATTGTTGAACTTTGCAATTCTAAATGGATTTCAAAAATGTGTTCCATAAAAGAGTTGATGTGCCAAATAAACATGAATGAATATTTAAAAAAGACATCTCATTGATACATTGGGGACTAAATTATGTATAAAACTGATATGTTGATTCTAAGTATTTAATAATAATCCAATTTAGATAATATTTATTCTATGGGTAACCATTATTTCAATAACATTGATTCTAATTATAAAATTTAAATAAATATACCATATTACTAACATTAAGTAGCCCTAAATTCTATATTTCATGATAATCATAATTAATATTTATGAAAACTATACTTATGACCCTAACTATTTTATTGAGCATGATCATAATCCTTATTATAATGCTTACATCAAATTCCTATCTTTAATCTCAACTCTACTACTAAGTTGAATGAATTTGATCCTAGCTCAAAACCATGTGTGTCATTTCTCATCACATCCCTTTTCAAACCCTAATTCTTACATTGTTCCTAACCCTACTTCTAACCCTATCCTTAATCAATGTAATAAAATAATACCAAACCCTTAAATTTCATAAATACCCCAATGTTATGCTACAATATCTCACTACCTATTATATTAATGCTAACTTTATTTGTAGCCATAACTATTATACTATGGATGATCATAATGGTGACTCTAATACCAACATCACATTGCTAACTCTTATTGATCTTGTAAGAATACCACTAAATCTCTTATACTAGGTAATAATTTTCCTATGGAAAGAATAAAATACCAAGATCTAGAAGCATAAAAGATAGCACAAGAGACACAAGAGACAATAAAATGAGAATGGGTTAATCAGAGATTTGGATGAAAAGATCATACAACTACCTTGTATATAAAGGAAATCAAGATGACTAGGAGTCATGCAAGAGATAAGAACAAAAACTAAGTGCATGTCCACCAAGAGTGGATTATCCTCTATTGTATTGTTGAGCTATCATTTTCACGATGGTTAATGCAATAAAGCCTTTCAAACTTCTCTCTTGAAAAGATAATTAGGAGACAACTCCAAGGTTTTGCGTGATCTTCCAACCTATAGGAATCCACTCGATTGAAGATAAATATGTATGTTCATGAGGAGGTATTTTATGGTTCAAACAATTTTGGATAAGATGTTTAATCTATTGATTGAAAAGTAACCACAAAAGTGATATATTTTTTGGTATTTTCTATTTTATGATGAATGCAATTTATTGATGCAATCATATGAATTCTTATTTTAACCAAGTGTTATCAAAGAAAAAAAAACATAAGGTAATGATAGATTAAAGAAAATAACTTGAAAGGGAAATTCCTAAAAAAATAAACCATGGTAATAACACATCTCTGAGTTAAATTTTTGAAAAGATAAGGTAGGAAACCAATAAAAATAGGAGCAATACTTTCTCAATTCCCCTCATGCAATTTTTGATGAGGACTCAATAATAACCAAAATATGTTTCACTTCTCATCTAATCACAAGGCCATGAAAAGTGCACTCATGCGAGACAAGAAGCTATTCAAGAACAATAGGTGATCTTTTATACAACTCAGTACATTAGTGGAATTTGTTAACATTAGGCAAACACCATAACTAAAGGTTGCACAATCATAACAACACAATAAAACCATTGGCTCCATTTTTGTTCATGAACATGCCTTCACAAAATAAAACATTTAGTCAAGAATAACTACACTCAAAATGAGAGCACCAATAGCATATATTATTGCATCAAAATAATGGTCTGGGGTAAATATTACATCCATTTATTTATAAGAAATCATCTCCTCCCTTTGTGTTAGGAGAGAGAGTTCTTAAAATATAACTCATTCTAAAAACTAATAAAACAAATCTAATTATATACAAATTGTCTTTCTCAATGGTACTAAGTAGGTCTCCACTCTTTTTTATATCAACTAATGGGTACATGAGCCTTTACATGACTTTAAACAATAAAAGAAGAATTAGATAAGAAGCAAGAAGCTATAAGATGATCTGGGAGTGTGTGAAAGCTCAACCTTCTCTAATCATTTCTAGGAGTTGAACTATTGTGAAAATGTATTTCCAATCCATGGAATTCTCTAAATTAGGAACTAATAGTTAACTTTTGGTGCACTAATTCTTCTTCAAAACTATTGGTGCACCTCTATGAAAAGTGCACCTGCACACCTTGATAATAGGTTCAAAAAATACAAAATTTTCCCAAGTGTGAAAACTAAATTTCTAGCATCTAGGATTTCATCCCCTTTATACCAAATTGATGTCTAGATCTTTTCTCTTGAAATTCTCTATTATCTACATCACTTGGTAAAATTTTGAAAATTTCAAAGCTCTATAATTATTCATAAGTAATTGTCGATAGTTGCTAACTTCTATTTGAGTTCTCGCAAAACCCTCAAGTTTAGTGTACAACTCCAAAGATACCTCTTTAGTCTTGAGTGCTTGCCCAATATCTTCATCTAACAAAGCATCTTCAAAGGTTCCTTAGAATTTTGGACTACTACTTGCACTATATTGATCATAATCTTTGACTCGTCTTCAAAGTCTCAAGGAAAGTAGTGTTCTAATATCTTTTTGGTTCCAAATTTTTTTCTTGAGTTTGGTCTCTTATTTTCTAAATATCTACATGTAGACCTTCCATGACTTTATTGTTGAAAAATATCTTCTTTATCCAATTGTCCAACTTATTAAGCTCCTCAGTGCCAAATACTTCCATGAGTATATGATACCTTTATCCTTTTATTGATTAGAGCACTTATAGGTCTTTAGCCCAGGTATGTACCTCATCCATTAATCCAAAATCCTAGTTCACTATGCATTCAAGATTATTGGAACTTGACTAAATATGGTGCAATAGGTTCAAGTTCCATTATATTATTTGTACACCTTTCTCCAAAAAATTATCATGTCATTACTGACATGCCTCCAAAAATGGGTCTAATTGTACATTCCCTTTTTCTTTCCTCTATAATGCTGGAGTAAGAGTAATCTTTGGATTATCTTGTTGGTATTTTTACATTATTAAGAAAAAAAATAATTAATACCAAGATGATGAAAAATACAATAACCTAAGGATTAGCTACTTCTCATAAATAATTATATGTTCTTTAGATTTGGACTGAACTTCAACAAAATCATGAAGATTTTCTACTCTTTTGGCTTTGCAAAACCAAGGTGGCCTATTTAAATGAATAATATTTAAACATTATAATTTGCATCTTACCACCCGATATGGGACTAAAAACTTTATTGGAAAATCCCCTCCTCTAGAACGGCTTCCTCTGGCTTTCCTCTGCAGCTTTAATTTGAAAAAGTCACTGTATTTCTATCCAAATTCTCTTCATTGCTGACTTGGAGGAATATTAATGTCCAATTCCCATATCTCATTTGCTACATTAAGGGTTTCTTCATCACCATCATCATTCATTAGATCCTATAAACTCCTTGGAAAAACAAGAAAGAAAAACACCGTTACATACCCTTTCTTCAACTTGAATACATTGGTTCTTTAAAACTAGCTTTGCTCTATGAATGGTTTTTAAAACCACTTCTCTCACACATGGCATTTTATCCTCCCTTTTGCATGGAGCTCAAATCTTCCTATTGTCTTCTTTGCCTCCTCACTTTCCAACATGGAAGCCTTTTTAATCCCATACTATGGCCTCTTTGTTGCCTCTTTGACTGTGTTTTTTGGTTCAAATCATGCCCCTTCCATGAGGATTCAAACATCATTTGGCCTCCATGATCAAGATTGATAGTAAAATTGGAGACAATAGTGAAACAGTTGTCATCTATCAAGCAAGCATAACATTTATATATCTGTTGAGCTACTATAAATGGAGAGAGCAAGCAATGATCCATCTCTTCATCTACCTCTTCTTCTTCTGCTTTGGCTTCATTTGTTGGTTCTACTTTTGGTTTGAAAGAGTAGTATTACTATATGATGTAGGAGCATCCAGAGGTATAAGGGCAATCCTGTGTCACCCAAAAAAAAAAAGTACTTAGACTTAGTTTTTGTTTTATGTCTTTAAATTTTTGGATACCCATTTGGCTCAAATAAAGGTTCCAACTCTCATAGTTCAACTATCAGTGCATTTGAAAATCTCGAAAAAATAGGAGCATGTATTTGGGCCATCATTTTGGTAAACTAGAAGGTGTGAATTGGCCAGATGAATGTAATCATGATTTAGAGCATTCCAAAAAAAGAATCAAGTCAATAGGCCCCACGGTTTGAAAGTTATTGCAGTTTTTCGGGTTTTGGAGACCTCCTAAGAATGCTTCAAAGTTAGGTTTGGGGCATTAAATGACCTCAAAAAGGGTCAAAAAATGGGGGACGAGAAAAGCTGGTCCATAGGGCTATAGAGCGCTTCGAGAGCTTTCCAAAAATGTAAACGGTTCGTCAATCGGAGCTACGGTTCAAAAGTTATGCCTCCCGGAAGTTCGGCTATCATTTTTGGATTCTTCTAGATTTGCACCGACTTCTAACGTAGCTTCTGGAACCTTCTATTTTGTTAGTGGATGCCTACTAGCACTTTCTAGAATGTACTCCTAGTCCTTAACCCTCTGGGGTCTATTTAAGGAGATTTTTGGCATTAGACTTTTCGGATTGGAGCTTGAGAGGAGGTGCTAAAAGGAGAAATATTCTCCAGATTTATGCTATTGTAAGCCCGTAGGGCATGTTTTGAAGTTTATTTTCTCTGCACTATTTGTACTAGCTTATTTTCTCATTTAATATAATTTCCCTTTTCTATTGTGTCCATTCTGTTGTTGGGTTGTGTCCCCATCACTATAGCTCTATAGTTTCTACTTGAATCTCATGCTTGAGGATGAAATTCCCATGCTACTTGCCCATTGAAATGACTATTATTGACAAAACACAGGGTCCTCTCTATTTAATACCCAATCTTAAAACTTAATCCACTGAGAACAAGAAAGATTGCACTATAGAGGGGTGTTAAATGCTCACCCTTCCACATTTTATATCATTATCTAAATATAGCTGCTTAGATTGAGCAAGCCAAAATGTATTACGATGGCCTACGAAAACATATCTAAATCATTGTGTACTCCACTCAATGACTAGGTTATTGTCTGTAATGTGGGAGAATGCTCTATTTTTATTTATCCTCCTACTCGAATTGTTTCCTTGAAATAGAGCAGACTTTACTATTTATTTTGTCTTGAATTTTCTCCTCACACAATTGTGCATGCCTTAAGAAAGGCATCCTTGTCTTTGACCTGCAAATCCTTCACATGATTTCACATATCTTTCAAAAAGGCATCTACATTAATTAATTGAGTCGTAACAAGAAGATGGTAGTTGCTTCTTTCTCCAACATACCTGCAAGTTAGATCTCTTCTCTTAGCTATATGCAACTCCCTCGCTACTCATACATTAAAACATGTTAACCCTTCCTGACCATGTCTCACCTCAAAAACATTGGTCATCCATCAAGTTTTGAAGTCGTCCAACATGCCATAAGACCAACTAATGCATTGAGTTGCCTCCACAGATTGGCTCTAATTCTAATAAATACAATTCCCACAAATATCTACCTTCCTATTGTAATTCCAAAAACTCATGCCAAGGACACAATTAAGAAGAGTACCATGGTGATGCTCATTAATAGATGACATTTCCTGAGAGAAGGCTTTTAATGTCATCACAAAATTTCCCTCTTGAATAGGATCTCTTGTATCAATACTACTAAGCTCTTGTATGAGATGATCATAACTTGTGTAATCCCCTCTTTAAAATATTTTCACTTCCTAGGATTTTATCAATCTGACAAAATTAGTTGGACCCCAAAATGGATCTGGCTAATTTTTTTTTTTTTTTTTTGAACGAATGACATCTCAAAATGATCTATCCACCATCTAGCATTGATTTGATATAAATTTGAGCACTGGAAATAAATTTGCAACTCACTTTATACCTTTTAACAAACTTGTCAACTTTTTGGCAAGAGGTCCTTTGATCGACTTTAAAAACTAACAAAAACCCCTGACCAGGCTCCAAAATTAACCAAAGTGATCCTGTATTTTACATACTCTTATCCTATTAAATCTTATCTCATGAAAAATTCTCAGTCAAAAGATATTGACTATCAAAGTTTCCTTTTCAGAACTGCTTACAAGAAAACATGTTGGAAAATAATAAACCACATTCAGATTTGGCTTCAAAAGTTGGTAGATTGACACTTGGGGAAAAAAAAATTGGGGAACTTGTAGAATGTCATGAGGACAATATGAATCTACAATTATAGCTCATGATGAAGAACAAGGTGAAAGTGGCGAGCAATCAAAGTGGACAACTCAAAATTTGCAGATTGAAAGCACTAGTAGAAAAGTAGTTTTTGCAAATGGAATGGAGCTGGGAACGTGTGCAGATGAATTCATCAAAATTTGAAAATTTATACATTTAAAGTATTTTTAGAGTAGAAAACAATGATACCATTAATTTTATCTTACCTATCATGCATTCAAAGATATGACATCATGAACAAGGGTACCAATCAATCCACCCTTAATGACACTAGTAAGAAGTTATGAATTGCATTTGGAATAGCATTTGAAAACTGAACAAATGGATTCATCATATGCTCAAAATTGACACATAGAAGGTCTCTAACTCCTAGAATGAAATGCAAAAGGAATTTTCTCATTTTTTTCAACTAGGTCAAAGTTATAACAAGTCAAATAGGGCTTTCAAGAATTCTAAACATTTGACATCAACATGACAACATTAAATGACCAATTTTGATGGATTCAAAATCTGGTCAAATGGATTTGAAATAGTGAGATATTCCATTACAAACACAACCTCCTATCACTATTCGACACAGGCAAAAATGCAGAATTTGACATTGCTCAAAATGAAACTTCATAGAGTGAATCAAAATAACAATTTATCATCATGGAACACATAGATGCACTAAATGCAAGGTGTTAGAAACATTAAACACCTCTTAGGCCTCACAAGTACAACTAAGTATGCATGCATTAAAAAGTGCTTAAGGGCTTAATTTTTTCAATGGTACTCAAAATTAGGGCTTCAATTTTGACTCCCAATAGTGGCTCTATCTAGGGATGCATATCCCTTGTGGTCATGGCAAGGATATACACAAAAAATTCTCTTAAATATCTTTATTGAAAGCTAGAAACAACTACTCCTAATATATCTAAATGGTGGCCCTGGGCCATCGAACTTCAACAATTTTTTTTACCTCTATCATAAATCTGATTTTCATCTAAACTTTCATGAGGTAAGTTAGAAATATTTTTTTTATCAGTTTCACCAATTAGGTTAGAATCATGAGTCAACTCACTTTGCAAAATGAAGTCTACACTTTCACTTTCATAATGCATATAGTGTAGTGCCTACCCTCATTCACATCTTTTCCGGACATTATTGCTATTATTATCAGACTATGTTGGACTAGTTTTATGTTGATGGATTAGTAGTATTGTTTTGAGACTATCAGACATTATGTTATGGATTTAGTGGTTATATGATGAGATCATTTAGACTTTACATTTCATATATGCATGATGATCATTATATTGCTTTCAGTTATTGTTGATGATTAGTTAGATGGTTTATTATCTCATGTATTTTATTATGGATACTTACCCCATACTTGCATGTGTATGGTGTGCATGTTTTCATATTGTATGGTGTTTCTAATATGGTTAAGGAAGGGAGTCGTAGTCACCTACTTAGTCAAGATCTACACGATGCACCACTTCCTGCCATTGTCTATTTAGCTTAGCATTATATATATTGTATGTACATGTATGGTTTTTCTATAGGTTGTAGGTACCGGGTATCGACTTCCCTGAATTACTAGGATGAGTGTACCCTATTATACTATCTCAATGATAAGAGAAGGGAGATAAATTCTCAAGTCCAAATCCCAAACCCTTAAGCCAATTGTCCTAGTGAAGTAGGACAAGTATCTAGATATTTTACCTACCGAATGTGTCGGATGACATAATTTGTGATTTTTAACCCTTTAGACTAATTTCGTCTGAATTTCTCTATGATGGGTTTTCATATTTTATCTTGGAGGTCTATGGTGAATTTTCTATTAATTAAGTCTTAATAAATAGATTTAATTAATTAATTATTTGAGAAAATTAATATGAAATATCATGATATTTGATATTTTGTTTATAATTAATTAAATGACAATTAATTGAGGAAAAAAGAATTAAATAAAAGAAAATTAGAAATTAAAATTAATAATAATAATAAAATAATAATAAAGTAATAAATAAGTAATAATAATAAAAGTTATAAAAATTTAAAATGAAAGTTATAAATATTTAAATAGAAATTATATAAAAAGTAAATTGGAGTTATAAGCTTGTATGGGAGTTAATGCACCTTTTCATTTCTTATATGTCAACAACACTGGGGTTAGTGCATCAATTAAGCACATGGTGTCTACAACCCTATGGCTCATCTAGAAGATTGGAAAAGACCCATGCTTAGTTGGTGACACCTTCTAGCTATTTCTAGAAGCATTCTAGAGGTTTTCTGAGAGCTCTTTATATTCAAGCATTCCTAGAAGCTTAGACATAGCGTTGGAGAGCAATTGGAACATTGGAGGACTCAAGAACTCTGAAGGAGGGAGGAGCTTTCTCTGGGGGTTTTATGAGGAAGAGCGAATTAGCATCAGAATACGGGTAGATTCTTGTGATTTTACTTATGCTATTTCTGCATCTTGCATTCGTTGTCTTCTTCGTGTCTTCCATATTTCTTCTGAGGATTTTCTTATTTTTATTGTATGCATTCTCAATATGGGTAGTTAAATTTATTTGAAAATCTTATATGCATAAAAAAGAACATGGGGCTAGGGATTAAATTGTAGCCAAGCCATTAGATAAACTATTGAGTAAATTTTGAGATCAAAAGTTTACAGGAAAATTTTGAGAATTGGAATTTATATATTGTGTATATATATGTTTATATTTTTTTGAATACATATACGCATATATGTGTGTGTGTGTGTGTGTGTGTGTGTGTGTGTGTGTGTCTATATGCTGTGATATTTGATTAAACTCTGTATGTGTATATATATACATACATACATACATATATATATACATATATACTTTTATATATATATATATATATATATATATATATATATATATATATATATATATATATATATATATATACATACATATGTATATATACATATATATTTAATTAAAAGTCAAATGACATATATAAAAAAAAAATTAAGTAAATTTTGGAATGGGCGGGAGGGACTTATTTCCCCACCCCCGCCGACAGCAATGCCTATGCAGACTATGCTACTGTAGAGTACCTGCGGTCTGTAGTGTACCTGCGACCGTAGTGTACCCTGCAATCCGTAGGTCATATATATATTTTGTGACTGGCAGTTATTAAACTCGCTGTGTGTAATGTGCAGTTATCATATGTTTTATTAATTCAATTTTTTATATAATTCATTTTGTAAATTAATAATTATATATGTATATGTATTTATATATATATATATATATGTATAAATATATAAATATGTATATATAAGTATATATATGTATATAAATTATTAATAATAAATAATTAATATATTGATAGATGATTGGAATTTAAGGAGTAATTCTTTTATAACAAATTATTTTATAATGTTGAGCAATATAAGATCAATTTAATCTTTTAATTTGGAAAGAGGAATATGAAAAGAATTTCAATTATTATTTTGAAAATGATGGGGGTCATTATCAGCAAAATGTGTATACAAAAAACATTTAGAACATTTAGAAAATTGAGTCTAATAGTTTTTGGGGAGAAACTTTTATCTGTCAATACAATACATGGGTTAAGTAAAACGTGAAATTTCTCCACTTGATATTTAAATTGGAAAACATAAACTAAGACCTTTACATTTAAATTCAAGTTTGTAAATTTAGCAAAACCAAAACATGTGTTTGCATTGTGTATTCTTTATGCTATTGTTTTGGGTTTTTGGGTTGACTAGTGTTGACCAGTTATAGGACATCTACCAAAGGCTTGGGGGTTATGTGATTGTGATGTCATGATGATGTTTAATCTCGATCTTTATAAACTCAACCATGGTTATGTGATGGAATGCTCTATGTATTGGTTGTAATTATTAATTGTTCTAGTTGAGATTCTTATGTATGAGACACTTGACTTAACCATTTCTAGTCATCGATCGGTTATCCTTGGTTATTTTCTAGTCACCATGATGGGACTGAAATGTGGATTTATTCTTGATGATTTCATGTTGTTGCATGCTTGACTCAACCATTTTGGAGTCTTTGATCAGTATGATTGAGATATATTTTGGTTATTAAGAACCAATGGATACTTTTTGATTATTAGTGATACTTCAGTTGCCAATAGAGAGCTGTTGTGATCATGATTTTCTATGGATGCTTGCTCATGGAGATTTGATGCTTTTATGCATATTTGATGATTTTTATTATGGATTATCTTTTGTGATTTTGAGATTTATGATTCCATGAGCTTAGGGTAGATATCTGCATGTAGTGTCGGGAAGTGGCTTGCAATGGGGGTCAGGGCCCTAAGAGGCTACCAGGGTAACTCATTGTAAGTTGGATTAATAAGTGATAACATTCACACCTACTACTAACTAAATGAACCTAAAAAGATAAGTGTTTTGGTTCTCGCCCATGGCTTGAGTGCTTGTATAGACTAGGATGGGAGTAGTGAGAACGCATGGTTGCGACCTTGCATTCCATAGCATGCCTCGTTAGTATGAGAGGATACTAGTGGCCACATGAGATTAGTATGGACCCATGGAGTTTAGCTAACTGCCAGGGTAACTTGTATGTGATAAATGCGATGACACTTTCCCACTTGCATAGTAGGTTCCTACATGTCATTGTGTGCCTCTGGGATTAGATGTCAGATTTTGTGTTTGGAACCTTTGATTTAGTATACTTTTAGGATTCCCAAACTTATAGAGATTTATGCTATGTATTTTGGATAGCCTATTTTGGACTTGAGATTATCTCCTCAGCACGGTGGGAGTGGACCACTTAGGTACCACACAATCAGGTGGTAGTTTTTTTCCACTCTTATCATTTGAGATTCATTGAGACATCGTGGCTGATGCATCCTTCATGATGGTGTCTATGTAACCTTTCATTGATGATTAGCATATGTTAGATGATGTTATCTTATGCTTTTATTTGCATGTTAGATTACTTTTTGCATATGATATAGTATATGTTACGAGTGATATTCTGACTATGTTAATACTGATGATCTCTTTGGTGATTTGGAATGTTATGCATGGAGGGATGGCTAGGATCCATGATGGTCTAATGATGCTATTTATAGTTGGGAGGAACCATGCACTTAGTTTATTATGTTTGATCCTTATGATAGATGTATATCTTCTATGATGATGTATCATGTGATTATCTTTACTTTGATGTATCATGGATTAGAATAGGATGATGTATCTTATTTCACATATGTATATTCTTTTGAGCTTTTTCATACCCTGTGACATGTACAGTGGATGATTGAGCATTTGAAATGTAATGTACGAACATTGGACTTATCATTATTATTTCATGTGGATGTTGTACTAGATGGATTCATTAATGTTAGTTGTTTAGATGTAATTCAATGTTAAGGGATCTTAAAGAATGTAATCTGTTATGTATGTTATGTTTAATTTCAGATGGACATTGCTATTGCTTCCATTATTATGCATAAGTTATATGTGGTATTTAATTTCATGTTAAGAAAAAAAGAATGCTACCAATCTTAGTGAAATTCCAAGTTAATTCTTTGGATCCCTTGGCAGGGCATTACATTTGGTATCAGAGCCCAAGTTTCTATATTGGGAGCTCTGGGTATTTTGGAACAATTGAAACTTTGAACTAAAGTGTATCTCTTTGACTTAAAACTAGGTGAACTGAAATAGAACTTGAACTGTTGCTTGTATATTTTTTCATACTTCGACACTTAGTTTCAAAATTGGAAATTTAACTTAAACCTAAACATAGAATTAAACTTAGTCTATTACAACAAGTGATTGAAATAGTACTTTGTACTATTGTAGGATGGTATCTAGGACTAGGTCTTCTGTTAGAGGCCATGGTAGAGGCCATGGAAGAGGTCATGGTCATGGCAGAGCTGTCAGTGTCCATGAGTCTACCCATGACGGATCAACTCATGTAGAGAGCAGGGAAGAGCACATTAGTAAGCAGTAGGAAGAGAGCTGTAGAGAGGACCAAGCTAAGTCTGAAGAGGTTGGTTTGAGATAGATGATGCCAACTATTATAGAACATCTACCTCCTATTCAAGAATAGCCCAAAGTGCATCAGATTGAAGAAGAGCATAGAGCCAGGTCTAGGAGTCCTTGGAAGGATCATCAGAGGTCCATTGTGTCCACTCAGATGAAGGATCTTTCAAGATCCAAGGTCAAGCCTTTCAATGGGAAAGGTTCTGGTTATGTGTCCAAGCAATGGCTTATTTCCCTCGACAGGATTTTTTCCATGCAAGATTTTGTCAGCAATCAAATGTACCACCTATGGGTAGAGGATCTGGTAGGAATACAAAATGTTTTTCATGTGGTCAGATTGGACATTATGCAGCTCAGTTTCTACAGTGAGCACCTCATTTTTTAGGACTTAGGCCTACAGTTTCAGAGCCTACAATGGGTGATGCAGGTAGAGCCCATAGAGTTTTTACAGCAGTTGATCACCGTCAGGCATCATCAAGGAACAATGGTTGAGACCACAGGTGCTATTCAAGGTATATCTCTTTCAGTATTGTTTGATTCAGGAGCTACAGATTCATTTATTTCACCATCTATAGTTTTTAAGTGTAATTTGGATGTGGTGAAGCAAGATCATGGTTGGCAAGTGGAACTAGCCTCAGGCATTAAGGTCTCCACAAATTCTATAGTTCATAAGTGTGGGCTTAGCTTAGGAAGCTTTGATACTGTAATGGATCTTTGAGTCATACCCCTTGGTTCCTATGATGTGGTTATAGGCATGGACTGGCTTGGATCTCATAGAGCCAGTATAGGTTGCAAGAAGAAGATTATTATGTGCCAAGATGACCAAGGGAATGATGTGAAGATAGTTGGGATACCAAGGCCTATATATCTGTGAATGATTTTTGCTATGTAATTGAAGAAAAGTTTCTGTAAGGGATGTCAGATATTTGTTGTTATGGTAAATGATCTTGATGAGGAAGATCCTATGAGGAAGACTTTAGATCACTCAATTTTTCAAGAGTACGCTGATGTTTTTCCAAGTGAGATTTCAGGCATGTCTCCGAAGAGGGACATTGATTTTAGCATTGATCTAATTCCTAGAGTAGAGCCTATCTCTAAAGCTCCTTATCACATGACTACACAGGAATTAGGTGAGCTAAATCTTTAGCTTGAGGAACTTTTGGCCAAAGGGAGCATTCGGCCTAGCGTATCACCATGGGGAGCTCTAGTGCTCTTTGTGAAGAAGAAAAACAGTTCTTTGTACCTTTGTATCGACTACAGACAGTTGAATAAGGCAATGATTAAGAACAGGTATCCTCTACCTAGGATTGATGACTTATTTGATTAGATCAAGGGAGCTACAGTATTCTCCAAGATTGACCTTACGTCAGGATACCACCAGCTTTGCATCAAGGAAGCAGATATTCACAAGACCACTTTTTGAACTTGCTGTGAGCATTATGAGTTCACAGTGGTACCTTTTGGGTTGACTAATGCTCCATTGATTTTCATGAGTTTGATGAATGGTGTGTTCTGATCTTATCTAGATAGGTTTTTACTTGCATTTCTTGATGATATATTGATATATTCTAAGAGTCAGAAGGAGCATGAGGAACACCTGTTGTTGGTATTGTAGTGTTTGAGAGATAATCGGCTTTATGCCAATGCAACTAAGTGTGAATTCTTCAAATCAAAGATTCAGTATTGAGGGCATGTTATTTTAGGCGATGGTATTTCAGTGGATCCTACAAAGGTTTAGGCGATAATAGATTGGTGGACACCGACTAATGTGTCAGAGATTCATAGTTCCTGTTAGGAAAAAGGTGTCTTAACCTTGTATAATTCCTATTCATATTATTATTTGTTTTGTAAAATGTATTTTTTGCAAATAATATGTAAATGCGAGTGTACATGTCTAGTTGGCATGTTGATCACTTACATGTGTCGGCATCTTGAAGTGTGTGAAGGAGATCATGGCTGAAATGGTTATGACATATTCCTATGACGTGTAAGAGCTATTTAGGGAATGAGCTATGATAGGTGTAAGAGCATCTTATGACATGAGGCCTATTTAGGCACCCAAGAATGAGTGGTTGGTGTGTGTAAGAGAATATGCCAAAAATAGGTTGGTATGATGGATTCCCTTACACTTCTCTTGTGACTGCTATTTTTGGTAGATTCTATGACAAGCTATCATTGTCTATTCAAGGGATGGACACTCTTTTTTTTGGTATTGGATGTACATGTGGCATTGTGCATGTTTCTTGGTGGTTGAGCCATGAAAAATTCCCAACTCCATTATGGGCATTTTTTTGGGTCTTAAGATGTTCATAAGATGGGTATTGCATGTTGTAATGCAATAGTGTGATAGATGAAAGTTTGCAGGTACTGAGGTGCTGCTGGAGTCTTCTATTATTGATGTTGAACTTACATTGCAAGTGTATTGTAATCTTGTGTTGAAGATAATACATTGTGCAGGTTCTAGAGGGGTGGGGTTGTTTTACTAAAAGGTTTTTCCCCACTGGAAAATCCTTTTGTTATGTGTTCTTTTTCTATCTAGTTTCTATATGCATGGTTGGCTGCAATAATGTTGTTTACATGATATTGAATCTGTAAGTGTAGAAGATTTTAAAAGGATTTGCACCATACTTTCCTTATGAGATTAGTGTAGGAAGTTGTTTCTGCACCTGAGTTTCCTTACAAGTGGTATCAGAGCTTGATCAACTTTTGATCCTAGGTGTTGGGTAGGGTTTTTTGAGCTAATCTCAAGTTGAGTGGGAGTCTTGTGCAGAGCATCTTGAATCTTATTGTAGATTGAGATGGTGAATTCATCATATGGAAGAATGGAGGTGGAGAAATTTAATAGCACTAATTTTGAGTTGTGGAAACTCAAGATGGAAGACATGTTGGAAGATCGTGACCTATGGGAAGTGACTACAAGTGCTACAAGACCAGCAACTATAACTCAAGCAGATTGGGATATCAAAGATTGTAAAGCTAAGGGTCTCATAAGAATCTATTTAACTGATGTAATCCTTCTGAATGTTCTAGATGAGAAAACCACATATAGTTTGTGGGAGAGACTTGGGGCCGTGTATCAGGCCAAATCTCTAGTGAACAAGTTGTTCCTGAGGAAGAAGTTATATTCTCTGTGAATGAAGGAAGGTGGATCCTTAACGGATCATTTAAATGCATTTAATCTACTGGCTACACAATTGACATCTTCTGGTGTCAAGTTAGAGGAGGAGGATCATTGCTACACACTTTTGTGTTCTTTATCAGATTCATGGGACCATCTTGTGATGGCTCTCAGAAGCACATTAGTCACCTTCAAAATGGATGATGTGGTGTCTTCACTGCTATCAGAGGAGATGCAGAGAAAGGCTTCTATTTTGGAAAAAGAAGCCCTTGCTATTCATGGGAGATCCACGGAAAGAGGAAAGAAAAATGACAATAAGTTTGATAATAAGGGTAGATCCAAATCCCGTGGGAAGTCAAAGACTTCCAATATGTCCAAGGCAAAATGTTGGAACTATGAAAAGACTGGGCACTTTCGTAAAGACTGTAAAGAGCCTAAGAAGAAGAAGAAAGCCTCAGATTCTGGTTCTGAAAAATCTCAAGAAGATGGCGATGCACTCATCGTAGCTTTGGCAACCCATGCATCTGATGATGTGTGGTTGGTTGACTCAGGTGCATCTTTTCACATGACCTCTCATTGAAATTGGTTCTCAAGATATGAAGAGTTCGATGGTGGAAAGGTGTACTTGGGTGATGATTCTCACCTGAAGATAGCTGGACGCAAAAGGGTCACTATCAAATTTCCTGATGGATGAGTAAAGGGAATCAATGGAATTATGCACATTCCAAGCTTGGCACAAAACCTATTATCTGTAAGTATGTTGAATGATGTAGGTGTGCAAGTTGTTTTTTTGAAAGAAGGATGTAAGATGATTAGAGGATCAATGGTGCTTGCTAAGGGTATTAGGAGAGGTACTTTGTTTTAGCTAGATGCAGGTATTCCTCTATGTAACAATTCTTCATCCTCACCATCTGAATGAGTAGTGAAGAACTCTATGGTTATTGGTTCTGATGGCAATGAAAACATTTTGGAAGGAAAGCTTCCTGTAGAAAAGATAATGTTGTGGCATATGAGACTTGGCCACATTGGTGAGAAGGGTCTCAAAACCCTGAAAAAGAAAAATCTCGTTGAGGGGTTAAATGATTGCAATCTCAAGTTCAACTTCTATGAACACTATGTATATGGTAAACAAAATCGTGTTCAATTTTACTCTAGTTCTCACAAATCTTCTGATGTTTTGGATCTTATTCATTCTGATGTATTTGGTCCTATAAAAGTTCCTTTGATCTCCAAGTCTATATTTTTTGTATCTTTCATAGATGATTATAGTAGAAGGACATGGATTTATTTCCTTAAAAGTAAGACACAAGTCTTTAGTTGATTCAAGGAATTTAAAGCCCTTGTAGAGAATCAGACTAGTAAGAAGATTAAGTGCGTGAGAACTGACAATGGTGGTGAGTTTTTCTTAGTAGAGTTTGAACAATTCTGTAAAGAACAAGGTATCGAGAGGCATAAGACAACTCCTTATACCCTGGAGCAAAATGGAGTTGTAGAGAGAATGAACATGACACTGATGGAGAAGGCTAGGAGTATGCTTATTGGAGCTAGTTTAGAACAAAGGTTTTGGACCGAAGCTGTGGCCACTACTTGCTATTTGGTTAACAGATCTCCTACATCAGCTCTTGCTGGTAAGACACCCATGGAGGTGTGGTCTGGTAAGAAGCCTTCAATTAGACATCTTCATGTTTTTGGTTGTGAAGCTTATGCATATGTTCCAAAGGAGAAAAGATCTAAGTTGGAAAACAAAGTTGTTAAATGTATTTTCATCTGGTATAGTGCTAGTGTGGAAGGATACAATCTTTGGGATCCTGTGACTAGTAAGGTGCAATATAGCAGAAATGTTATTTTTAGAGAGCTAACATCTTCTCCTATTGTGCTACAACTAGATGAAAAAGAAAAGAAAAAAGATGTTGTTTAGTTGCCTCCTGCCCTTGAGAAGACTGAATAGAGGGACCATGTTGGGTCTAATGATGAGGAGAGCTCTAGTAGCTCTGATAGTTCAGAAGAAGAGGAAGAACAACCTCAACCTTAGCCCTTGAGGAGATCCACAAGAGAAAGAAAGCAACCAAAAAGAGGCTAGATGAGCCTAGATTTGTGAAAGAGGCTTTGGGCATGGAAGATGTAGGTTCCTAGATTGAGGCTATGGATGATGAGATGGCTTCATTAGAGAAAAATAAAACATGGGACCTTGTACCTTTTCCTAAAGGGAGAAAACCTGTTAGCTATAAATGGGTGTTCAAGAAGAAATTCTGTGCAGATGGCAGTGTTGAAAGGTACAAAGCCAGATTGGTTGCAAAGAGGTATTCATAGGTAGAGGAAATAGATTATGGTGAAATATTCTCTCCTATTGCAAAGCTCACATCCATTAGATTTCTATTATCTCTTGCTGCATCATATGATTTAGAGATAGAACAGATGGATGTGAAGACAACTTTCCTTCATGGTGATTTGGAGGAAGAGATTTATATGTCACAGCCTAAGTACTACATTGTTAAAGGTAAAGAATCCTTTTTTTGTAGATTGAAGAAATCTCTATATGGTTTGAAGCAATCTCCTAGGATGTGGTATCTTAAGTTTGATGCCTTTGTGTTTTCAATTGGATTTGTAAGATCAAAATCAAATCATTGTGTTTATTTTAGAGTTGAAAATGATCGCCTTCTTATTGTTGCATTATATGCTAATGATATGTTGTTGTTTGGGAAGGGTAAGGGTATGATTTCTGATTTAAAATCTCAGTTGTCAGCATAGTTTGAGATGAAAGATCTTGGGGCAGCTAGGTACATCTTGGGTATGGAAATCAGTAGAGACGGGTCTAACATAAAACTTTGGTTGAGTCAGAGTAAGTATGTGAAGTCTGTGTTGGATAGGTTCAGCATGGCAGATTGTAGACCACTATGTGTTCCTATATTTGTGGGAACAAAGTTATCTGTAGATGATTGTCCAAAATCTCCTAGTGAGGTGGAGGACATGAGTAGAGTACCTTATGCTAGTGCAGTTGGCAGTCTTATGTATGCTATGGTCTGTACTAGATGAGACATTGCCCAAGCAGTGGGAGTCCTAAGTCCATTTATGGCTAATCCTAGATGGATACATTGGGATGGAGTTAAGTGAGTATTCAGATATTTGAGGGGTACATCAGATTACTCCATATGTTATCATGGTAACTCTTTTGGATCTTCACATTTAGTTTGTATTCATGGGTTTGTGGATTCAGATTGGGCAGGTGATATTGATCGTAGGAGATCCACCAGTGGTTATGTGTTCACTATGTTTGGTGGTGCCATTAGTTGGATGAGTAAGCGACAACCTGTGGTTGCTTTGTCCACTATAGAAGCTGAGTACATGGCTGCTACTCATGCTTGTAAGGAAGCCATTTGGCTTAAGAGATTGCGTTCTGATGTTGGTGTTGATGTAGAATAGATTACTATTTGGTGTGACAGTCAGAGTGATATTTGCCTTGCGAAGAATCCAACTTTCCATGCCAGAATGAAGCACATTGATGTGCAGTTTCACTTTGTGAGAGTTATGGTGGAATATGGAAAGGTAAATTTGGAGAAGGTATATACTATGAAGAATATTGCAGATGCATTAATGAAACTAGTGGGCATTGAGAAGGTCAGATGGTGTTCGGAGTCTATGGGCCTTTCAGACTATAGCAATTAGTTCCTATTATGTTCTTGTTGCTCTTACAAGGTGTTCAACAAGTGGGAGAATGTTAGGAATAAGGTGTCTCAACCTTGTATAATTCCTATTCATATTATTATTTGTTTTGTAAAATGTATTTTTTGCAAATAATATATAAATGAAAGTGTACATGTTTAGTTGGCATGTTGGTCACTTACATGTGTCGGCATCTTGAAGTGTGTGAAGGAGATCATGGCTGAAATGGTTATGATGGATTCCTATGATGTGTAAGAGCTATTTAAGGAATGAGCTATGACAAGTGTAAGAGCATCTTATTACATGAGGCCTATTTGTGTAGGGCCCATTTGTCGTTGCACCAAAAGCCATGACTGTTAGTGAACATGGAACACCACATAATTAACCACCTATGGGCAGGGGTGAATGTCGCATCACCCAACAATCTCCCCCTCAACGCACATACCAGGTGCTTACACGGGTCGGGAAGGCACCGGGGAGATTTGAACCCATGACCAGGCAAAAACTAGGCTCTGATACCAATTGTAAGGGGCCATTTTCCATTGCACCAAAAGCCATGACTATTAGTGAACATGGAATACCACATAATTAACCACTTGTGGGTAGGGGAGCACGTCGCATCACCCAACAATCTCCCCCTTGACGCACATACCAGGTGCTTACATGGGTTAGAAAGGCACCGGGGAGATTTGAACCCATGACCAGGCCAAAACCAGGCTCTGATACCAATTGTGGAGCCCATTTGCCGTTGCACCAAAAGCCATGACTGTTAGTGAACATGGAACACCACATAATTAACCACCTGTGGGCAGGGGAGTGCGTCGCATCACCCAACAATTTGGACACCCAAGAATGAGTGGTTGGTGTGTGTAAGAGAATATGCCAAAAATAGGTTGGTATGAAAAATTCCCTTACACTTCTCTTGTGACTGCTATTTTTGGCAAATTCTATGACAAGTTGTCATTGTCTATTCAAGGGATGGACGCCCTTCTTTTTGGTATTGGATGTACATGTGGAATTGTGCATATTTCTTGGTGGTTGAGCCATGAAAAATGCCCAACTCCATTATGGGCATTTTTTTGGGTCTTAAGATATTCATAAAATGGGTATTGCATGTTGTAATGCAATAGTGTGATAGATGAAAGTTTGCAGGTACTGAGGTGCTACTAGAGTCTTCTATTGTTGATGTTGAACTTGCATTGCAAGTGTATTGTAATCTTGTGTTGAAGATAATATATTGTGTAGGTTCTGAAGGGGTGGGGCTATTTTACCGAAAGGTTTTTCCCCACCGACAAATCTTTGTGTTATGTGTTCTTTCTCTATCTAATTTATCTATGCATGGTTGGCTGCAATAATGTTGTTTACATGATATTGAACCTATAAGGGTAGAAGATTTTAAAAGGATTTGCACAATACTTTCCTTATGAGATTAGTGTAGGAAGTTGTTTCCGCACCTGAGTTTCCTTACAATTTCATGGGTTAAGCTGGTTATTATCACAGATTTGTCCAGAACTTCTCTAGGATAGCACATCCTATCACTTCTCTTTAGAGGAAAGGAAAGAAGTTCATATGGACAGAGAAATGTGAGGAAGCTTTCCAGAAGCTCAAGGGGCTTTTGACCAGTGCATTAATTTTAGCCATACCTGATCCAGAAAGTGATTTCATGGTGTGTACAGATGCTTCTCTTGAAGGGATTGGGGCAGTGTTGATGCAGAATGGATGAGTGATTGCGTATGAATAATGCAATCTCAAGTATCATGAGTTAAATTATCCTACACATGATCTTGAGTTAGCAGCAGTAGTTCATGCTTTGACAAGGTGGAGACATTTCTTGTTGGGGTACAGATTTGAGCTACATAGCGATCATCGTAGTCTTCAATACGTCTTCACTCAGCCTAATTTGAATGCTCACCAGAGGTGATGGATGGAATTTCTATGAAAGTATGATTTTGAGGTTAAGTACATTCAGGGGAAGGAGAATGTGGTGGCGGATGCTTTGAGTCGCAAGAGACATGTGGTATCATCGATGACTCTTAGTGTGGACTTGAGGAGTCAGATTCTTTAGGCACTTCCTATGGATTCTTAGTATCAGGAAGTGTGTAGAGAGATTGATTCAGGAAAACCTTTGGAAGGTAGGTTTGTAGGTTATGTTTAAGAATTAGATGGTCTTTTAAGAAATTTGGGGAGGATTTCTATGCCATTACTGGATGAGCTTCGCAACTTGATTCTAGCAGAAGCCCATCGTACACCTTACTTAGCACATCCAGGTGTCAAGAAGATGCATGCTAATTTGAGACGTTTGTTCTTTTGGTCGGGGATAAAGTGAGACATTGCTGATTTTGTGGCTAGGTGCCTTGAGTGTCAGAGAGTTAAGGTAGAACATCAGAACCCAGGTGGAATTTTGCAGCCAAATCCCATTCCTTCTTGGAAGTGGGATATCATCTCCATGGATTTCATTGTAGGATTATGTATGACTGTTCATCATCATGATGCTATCATGGTCACCGTTGATTGGTTGACTAAGGTGGTGCATTTCTCACCAATCAGGTCTTCCTATATAGTAGCTTTTGTAGCTAATGTCTTCATGTGCGACATTATGAGATTACATGGTATTCCTAGAAAGATCATTTCTGACAGGGATCCTGTATTCACATCTGCATTCTAGACATCGCTGCAACATGAGATTGGAGCGCGGTTAAACTTTAGTTCGGCATATCATCTGGAGATTGATGGTCGAATAGAGAGGGTGAATTAGGTTTTGGAGGATATGTTACAGATGTAGGTGATGGATAGGCAAACACATTGGGAGGACTATCTCTACCTAGTGGAGTTTGCTTACAACAATGGGTATCATAGTTCTATTGGTATGGCACCATTTCAGGCATTATATGGACATCCTTGTCATACACCATTGAGTTGGGACAACCTTGAGGATTGCATCCTATTGGGTCCTAAGATGCTTCATTATATGGACCAATAGGTAGTGTGTATCCATGAGCACTTGACTATGGCACAGGATAGACAGAAAAAGTATGCTGATGCTCATAGGACTAATAAGCAGTTTGCTGTGGGTGATAAGGTTTTCTTGAGAGTGCATCTATGAAAGAGTCCAATCCATTATGAAAAGGGTTCTAAGTTAGCACCTCGCTTGTGGGACCATTCAAGATTCTAGAGAGGATTGGCCCAGTTGCTTATCACCTTGCTCTACCACCCAACCTAGCTCGCATTCATGATGTTTTCCACATTTTAATGCTTCAGAAATATATTCCTGATAATGTACATGTTCTTGATTGGAATGAGTTGCAGGTAGAGGATGGGCAACTAGCTTTGGAGCCGGTTCGTATTCTGGAGTAGCTGAAGTTGAGCCTGAGTGGTCAAACCATCAAGTAGGTAAGGGTCTGATGGGACCCTACTGATGACTCTTCAGGTACATGGGAGGATGTAGCTAGATTGTGGGAGTTATATCCCTACTTTTTTTTAGGCTTCTAGGAGTAAGCCTAATCCAAGGGGGGGTGGATGTAGTGCTTGCCCTCGTTCACATCTTTTCTGGACATTGTTGCTATTATTATCAAACTATGTTGGACTAGTTTTATGTTGATGGATTAGTAGTGTTGTTTTGAGACTATCAGACATTATGTTATGGATTTAGTGGTTATATGATGAGATCATTTAGACTTTACATTTCATGTATGCATGATGATCATCATATTGCTTTCAGTTATTGTTGATGATTAGTTAGATGGTTTATTATCTCATGTGTTTTATTATGGATACTTACCCCATACTTGCATGTGTATGGTGTGCATGTTTTCATATTGTATGGTGTTTCTGATATGGTTAAGGAAGGGACTCGTAGTCACCTGCTTAGTTGGGATTTACACGATGCACCACTTCCTGCCATTATCTGTTTAGCTTAGCATTATATATAGCTTGTATGTACATGCATGGTTTTTCTACAGGTTGCAAGTACTGGGTATCGACTTCTCTGAATTGCCAGGATGAGCATACCCTATTATACTATCTCAATGATAAGAGAAGGGAGATAAATTCTCAAGTACAAATCCCAAACCCTTAAGCCAATTGTCCTAGTGAGGTAGGACAAGTATCTGGATATTTTACCTACCGAATGTGTCGGATGACATAATTCATGATTTTTAACCCTTTAGACTGATTTTGTGTGAATTTCTCTATGATAGGTTTTCATATTTTATCTTGGAGGTCTATGGTGAATTTTCTATTAATTAAGTCTTAATAAATAGATTTAATTAATCAATTATTTGAGAAAATTAATATAAAATATCATGATATTTGATATTTTGTTTATAATTAATTAAATGAGAATTAATTGAGGAAAAAGGAATTAAATAAAAGAAAATTAGAAATTAAAATTAATAATAATAATAAAGTAATAAATAAATAATAATAATAAAAGTTATAAAAAATTACAATGAAAGTTATAAATATTTAAATAGAAATTATATAAAAAGTAAATTGGAGTTATAAGCTTGCATGGGAGTTAATGCACCTTTTCATTTCTTATATGTCAACAACATAGGGGTTAGTACATCAATTAAGCACATGGTGTCTACAACCCTATGGCTCATCTAGAAGGTTGGAAAAGACCCATGCTTAGTTGGTGACACCATCTAGCTATTTCTAGAAGCATTCTAGAGGTTTTCTGAGAGCTCTTTATATTCAAGCATTCCTAGAAGCTTAGACATAGCGTTGAAGAGCAATTGGAACATTGGAGGACTCAAGAACTGTGAAGGAGGGAGGAGCTTGCTCTGCAGATTTTCTGAGGAAGAGCGAATTAGCAACAAAATCCGAGTAGATTCTTGTGATTTTACTTATGCTATTTCCGCATCTTGCATTCCCTGTCTTCTTCATGTCTTTGATATGTCTTCTGAGGATTTTCTTATTTTTATTGTATGCATTCTCAATATGGGTAGTTAAATTTATTTGAAAATCTTATATGCATAGAAAAGAACACAGGGGCTAGGGATTAAATTGTAGCCAATCCATTAGATGAACTATTCAGTAAATTTTGAGATCAAAAGTTTATAGGAAAATTTTGAGAATTGAAATTTATATATTGTGTATATATATGTTTATATTTTTTTGAATACATATATGCATATATATAAATACAATTATATATATATGTGTGTCTATATGTTGTGTTATTTGATTAAACTCTGTATGTGTATATATATACACACACACATATATATATATACATATATATATATATATATATATATATATATATATATATATATATATATACATACATACATATGTATATACATATATATTTAATTAAAAATCGAATGACATATATTTCGCAGCGAGCGAATGTTAAAAAAATGCATCGCAATTTACATTGGAGGGAAGCATTTTTTTAAAAAATGCAATAAAAAAATAATAATAAGTAAATTTTGGAATGGGTAGGAGGGACTTATTTCCTCACCCCCACCGATGACAATGCCTATGCAGACTGCGGTATTACAGAGTACCTGCGGTCTGCAGTGTACTTGCGACCACAGTGTACCCTACAATCTGTAGGTCATATATATATATATATATATATATGTTGTGATCAACAGTTACTAAACTCGTTGTGCGTAATGTGCAATTATCATATCTTTTATTAATTCAATTTTTAATATAATTTGTTTTGTAAACTAATAATTATATATGTATATGTACTTATATATATATGTATATACATTATTAATAATAAATAAATAATATATTGATAGATGATTGGAATTTAAAGAGTAATTCTTTAATAACAAATTATTTTATAATGTTGAGCAATATAGGATCAATTTAATCTTTTAATTTGGAAAGAGGAATATGAAAAGAATTTCAATTATTATTTTGAAAATTATGGGGGTCATTATCAGCAAAATGTGTATACAAAAGACATTTAGAACATTTAGAAAATTGAGTCTAACGGTTTTTGGGGAGAAACTTTTATCTGTCAATACAATACATGGGTTAAGTAAAATGTGAAATTTCTCCACTTGATATTTAAATTGAAAAATGTAAACTAAGACCTTTCCATTTAAATTCAAGTTTGTAAATTTAGCAAAACCAAAACATGTGTTTGCATTGTGTATTCTTTATGCTATTGTTTTGGGTTTTTGGGTTGACTAGTGTTGACCAGTTATAGGACATCTACCAGAGGCTTGGGGGTTATGTGATTGTGATGTCATGATGATGTTTAATCTAGATCTTTATAAACCCAACCATGGTTATGTGATGGAATGCTCTATATATTGGTTGTAATTACTGATTGTTATAGTTGAGATTCTTACGTATGAGATACTTGACTTAACCATTTTTGGTCATCGATCTATTATCCTTGGTTATTTTCTAATCACCATGATGGGATTGAAATGTGGATTTATTTTTGATGATGTCATGTTGTGACATGCTTGAATCAACCATTTTGGAGTCTTCGATAAGTATGATTGAGATATGTTTTGGTTATTGAGAACCAATGGATACTTTTTGATTATTAGTGATACTTCAGTTGCCAATAGAGAGTTGTTGTGATCATGATTTTCAATGGATGCTTGCTCATGGAGATTTGATGCTTTTATGCATATTTGATGATTTTTATTATGGATTATCTTTTGTGATTTTGAGATTTATGATTCCATGAGCTTAGGGTAGGATATCTACATGTAGTGTCGGGAAGTGGCTTGCAATGGGGGTTGGGGCCCTAAGAGGCTGCCAGGGTAACTCATTGTAAGTTGGATTAATAGGTGATAAAATTCACACCTAATACTAACTAAATGAACCTAAAAAGATAAGTGTTTTGGTTCTCGCCCATGCCTTGAGTGCTTGTATAGACTAGGATGGGAGTAGCGAGAATGCATGGTTGCAACCTTGCATTCCATAGTATGCCTCGTCAGTATGAGAGGATACTAGTGGCTACATGAGATTAGTATGGACCCGTGGAGTTTAGCTAACTACCAAGGTAACTTGTACTTGATAAATGTGATGACACTTTTCCGCTTGCATAGTAGGTTCGCACATGTCATTGTGTGCCTCTAGGATTAGATGTCAAATTTTGTGTCTAGAACCTTTGGGTTAGTATACTTTTAGGATTCCCAAACTTACAGAGATTTATGCTATGTGTTTTGGATAGCCTATTTGGGACTTGAGATTATCTCCTCAGCATGGTGGGAGTGGACTGCTTAGGTAACATGCAGTCGGGTGGTAGTATTTTTCCACTCTTATCATTTGAAATTCATTGAGACATCTTGGTTGATGCATCCTTCATGATGGTGGATATGTAACCTTTCACTGATGATTAGCATATTTTAGATGATGTTATCTTATGCTTTTATTTTCATGTTAGATTACTTTTTGCATATGATATAGTATATGTTAGGAGTGACATTCCTACTATGTTAATACCCATGATCTCTTTGGTGATTTGGAATGTTATGCATAGAGGGATGGCTAGGATTCACAATGGTCTAATGATGCTATTTACGGTTGGGAGGAACCATGCAATTAGTTTATTATGTTTGATCCTTATGATGGATGTATATCTTCTATGATGATGTATCATGTGTATCATGTGATTATCTTTACTTTGATGTATCATGGATTAGAATAGGATGATGTATCTTATTTCACATATTTATATTCTTTTGAGCTTTTTCATACCCTGTGACATGTACAGTGGATGATTGAGCATTTGAAATGTAATGTATGAACATTGAACTTATCATTGTTATTTCATGTTGATGTTGTACTAGTTGGATTCATTAATGTTAGTTGTTTAGATGTAATTCAATGTTAAGGGATCTTAAAGAATGTAATCCGTTATGTATGTTATGTTTAATTTCAGATGGACATTGCTATTGCTTCCATTATTATGCATAAGTTATATGTAGTATTTACTTTCATGTTTAAAAAAAAAATGCTACCAATCTTAGTGAAATTCTAGGTTAATTCTTTGGATCCCTTAGCGGGGCATTGCATATAGAAACTAGATTCATTTACTTCAACTTGGTCATTATGAAAGTTTTGATCAGCATGCTCAAAAACATCTGACTTAAACTAAAAATCTTCTTCAACAAATGAATCGTGCATGCTATCAATCTTGAATATGAAAGCTTCATACTCAACTTGGGGAAAGGGATCACACATACCTTTAAAATGTGTATCCTTATGCATAATTGGATGGTACTCAAATGAGCAATCATAATTGTACTCACAAGTGTCATCTATGTTAGAATTTGAAACTAATCTAGAATCTTAAAATGGTCCTTTCAAACCAAAAAATGGATTAGTCATCACATTATAGTATTCATTATAAAACTTATTGCAAGATGAATGTTGATTTTTAATAACAACTTCATCAAACACCTTGTTATCATTCTCATGAGATGTAACATCATCATCATAATCACTATCACATCTAGAAGAAAATCAATATGACCTCTTATAGGAGTAAGACAATGTATCATCATTAAAATCATCCTCAACTAAATCTAAACTTTCCATGTGCTCTTCAAACAATGGATTGATAATTCCATGCAAAGCTCCTTTATAGACATTATAACAAGTGATGTGTTCATCAAAATCAAACTCTTCACCATAAAATGGATTTTTGAAAACTTTGAAATCATTTCTAACATCACTATCATGGACACTTTCAACACATGAAAAAAAAATTAGAATCATCACAAGAAGTTACACCATTCATTCCATCAATGAAGCATGTAGAATATAAATCAATGTTACTTGCATTGTCTTCATTAATATGATTCCAATGTCTTGCAAACCAATCATATTTAGGTGTTCATGCATTAACCTTAGAATCATTTTTTTATTGCTAGTTACTATGGCATATATCTTCAAGACATTCATCTACACAATTAGGTAATCCGTCTTTATAAATAATCTCTTTTTCTTCATATTGTGTGGACAAATCTTCTTCACAACTTTCAACCTCAAGATAACTTGTATACATTTGAAATGGACCTTCACTTTCAAATTTAGAAAAAATAACTCATATGTCTACTAGCATAAGTGTGCTCACTTCAATCATTGCCTTCTCCTTCCTAATTTTCATTAGATTATATGAAGACATAGATGTTCTATCATTGTCTTCTTCTTACTCGAGGAAAAACTCTCATCATTGTCTTCACATGATGCTTCTTCATAATACATTGGATTAACAAATTTACTTTCATCATTTGAAACATGACTTCCAGCTTCTTCATCCTCATACTGAGATGAGCATCTTGCAACTTCATGATTTATTATGTTTTCAACACAATGCAAATTGTCAATAGGAGAAGGAATGATTAAATTTATATCTTGCATGTATAACTTGTCAAATGAATCAACTCTATCATCTACTATTATGATATCACAAACACGTGTACTATATTTAACAAGAATGGACTCAACTCCTTTTTACAACAAAGAGAATTCATGTTCATATGTTTTTACTTTTGAATTTTCAATAAAATTATCTACAACAACAGTAGTACCTTTTTCTTGATCTAAAATCAAACATTCTTTATGACATTGATTTTTCCTTTGAACCTCATCTTGCTAGAAAACATTCCTAGAGAAGTGAATCCTAGTTAATCCATACTTTATGTTGTTTTCAATATCTATTACTATCATGAATGCTTGATGTAAGTCTTAGGTTATTTATCTCTCAATATGTAACTCATCTTTTTATCAAATGCATCAAGATAAACCACTAAACACATTTGATCATCTAGTTTACAACCTTTAGGAATCTCATTAAAAACCTTTGCAAATTTGATATTAAATTCAGGAACTAATTTTTTACTCCTAATTTGAATCTTCAAGAACTTATCAAAATAATTAGAGATGCTTACTCTTTTCCTGAACTGCTTCATGAAGGCTGAAAGTAATTCATCTCAAGATGAAATAGAACATCTTGGTAAAAAGGAAAACTGATCCCTAGCATCATCTTCCAAAGTTTGAACAAATAACTTCATATGCACATCTACATGAGCAATTTCATAGTCACCCATTAGATCATTGAAAACTTGAACATGATTACTAGATGAAATAGAATGGATCCCATTAAATTTAGGAATACTTTTTCTAATATCATTAGGAATTATATTTGGAAAACCAAAACATAATGGCATGTATCTCTTGGTAGAAAAAGATCTAAAATTCTTATTTATGAACTCCATACTAGGTAAAGGGAAATTTTCCATTTCTAACAAACTTATGATTTATTCACCAAGGTTACTTTCAAAATCTATAACTGGTAGTAGATCTAAAAATACTTTCTACCAATTTCAACTCCAAGTATACTTCAAAATATGAAAACACTTGTTGAATCTATCTTTCACAAAGTATGTTGAGATGTACCAAACCAATCTCCTATTTAGTGCTGAAATTACCACTTGACAAAGAACACATATGTATACTACTTTCTTTTATGACAAGAACAACATCATGAAAGATAAAATACCTCAAGTGTTGATGGTTAAAATATTGATTTGTTGATTGGCATAGGTGTTGATTTCAATTCTCCACACCATTGATCAAATCCATGTAGAATCACCATCTCCTTCAGAAGAACCAAATGAAATCACTCTTGTGATTCATTCTTACATTTTAATTTCTTATGATAGTAGATCAAACACAACACTTCAAAAATTACTAGTCAAGAATTCATATATTATCTCTTCTTGCTTAAACTTATCATAACTTTTAGATCTAGAGAATTTAGTTGAAAGGTCCTAAAAACATTTATATCTAACCAATCTTCACTAGTACAAAGATTCTATAGAGAGTCACCACTCACAACTATGAGAAATATTTAAAGAAAGATTCATAGCATGACAAATCTAAAATGAACTTTCAACTTATAGAACTTTGCAAATCATCAAACACTTAGTAGAGAGAAAATATCTTTGAACAATTTAAACTCTAAATTTACATCAGTATTTTGAAAACCAAAACCGGCTGAATTGGTAAAAAAAAAACTTAGTAACAACACAATTTATATTCAACCTTGAAAGACACTGCTGTCATGAACAAAGCATCACTAGGGTGCATGATTTTTTGAGTAAGAAAAGTAGAAAACACATCAGAGAACTTATTGTTGCAACTCTTTCCATGCACTTATCTTGCTATATTGAATCTCCTTTTCAAATTCTCAAGGTTTGTCTACCATTTAGATTCAATATAGTCCCTAGCAGAGTCACCATTTTGTTGGTGACTCAAATGCACAAAACCATACTAAAAAAAAGGATTTAGATATTCAATTCACACTAGAAGTTCTTGTCCTTTTAACAAGGTGTATTACCATCTTATTTCCCTAATAGAATCACCATTTTGTTGTTTTTTTGAAATAATGTGGTTCCAAATTACCCCAGTGAGAAAAAAATACATCTAGGGCTAGCTACTTCCCATGCTTGACATACCCTTTCAGACAACAAGCCAACTATAAGGCTAGACCCCCCTTCTACTTCAAGCTCTGCAAAACCTAGGTGGGTGTACCTCAGATTTACTTATATGGTACCAGTGCAATTAAAAATATAATCTAAACATATCAAAAATAGATGAAACCCTTATTTCTCCTATTGAATAGCGAAATAACATAGATCTACAATAGCTAAATGCAAGACAATGCAATTCATAAGCTGAGTGAGGGCATTATATTCTAGCTCTTGAAACATAAAATATAAAGATGATTTGAATTTGATTTAATTTTATATGGGTGGGGAAAGTGGATGAAAACCAAGTATAGATAATAAGCTAATGATCCTATAGCTAATTAGTGCCTCATCCATTAGGAAAATTCACAAATCTCTCTCATGCATTTTGGATATCTAAAACACATAAGCTATGCTAAGACTCCAAATCTATACATTTACCTAGTAAATTGGATATCAATGTTCAATCTAAATCTCATTTTTATTATATATCCTCCTCAATCAACCTGAAACCCTATTGATTTCCTTGAAGCATTTACATAACTCAATGAATTATAAGCAACAATGAAACAACATGTAGCCTTAAAGGACTACAACTATGATCTAGACTCTTTGTTAAAAGATCAAAAAAAATTGCAAATCACTGATAAAGGAGACAAGATTTAAAATGAAACTCAACACCTACTATTCTTTATATTGATTTCCTTGAAATAATACATGAAAATGCATGAAATTGACTCACAAGATACCTAATAAACTAGACTATACATAAACATATGTTTTCATACAAGAGAGAAAATGATGGGAATGAGAAGCTGATGGGATGGGAAGGGGGTATCATAGCCAAAGCATAGCTTCATGGTCTGGAACCAACACATCCTAGATACTTTCCATTCAGACTTGATTAATTCCATAAACCATTTCTACTTCCATTTCTAATTGCTAACCTTTCCCTCACTTTTTTCCAAACTTAAATGAAAGAGAGAAAGATACATATATAGGATGAAAGAACTCAATCCTAACCTAGAGATATTTTCATTTCCTCTTTCATTTCACAAAAGATCTAATTCTTCAATCATGATTCCAGCTTCAATCCCAAAATTCAGCCCAATTATACTAGAATGGCATAATATTCTCAAAATTAACCCAACAGACCCTTTACCATGTGTTTTTATCATGCTTGTATCTACATTTTCATTTTTATCCCATTTCACTAAGAAGGCCCAAATTTTAAACTTTTGCCTATAACTTGAACCAGTGAGTTCCAGTGCAAAAACGAACTCCATAACCATAAATTTTATTTTTTCCTAGTTCTGGTGATATATAATATGCCTATATTCTCTTATTGGGAACTCCCAAAATCTCAATTTCAAAAAATTTCTATAGCTAGGCTTCAAGACTACATTTGGGAAAATATTTTCTTTTCCTATTGTTTTAAACTATAGGTTTAAATGAAATTTTATTTAAAACTCTGACCATGAACATGATTTTCTCAGGAAAAATATAATAAAATATCAAAATTTGCACTTTTGAAAATTTCCCACCATTTTTCCTCTGAGTCAAACCTAGTTGACTGCCCCTACCATTTGTCGAGTCCTCATTGGCTCGTTTCTTGCACAGTCACTTGACAATCTCCATCTAGGTGTCATTTGGCACCATCTTATTGGTTGCCTATTTTGCCATGTCAGTATGCCATGTCATCATACCACATGTCATTTTCTACCATGTGAATACCTTGGAAAGCATGCCATGTGTAAAGCCTTTGCCACATGTCAATTGTTGACTAGTCCACCTTACTACCATGTGTTGATTGCTAGTTGGTCAATGGTTCCACATGTTTTGCTAACATCAACAGTCACCATGTCACATGGTTAACCTACCTAAAACTTTCCTTTGGTGACATGGTGACCAACGTCAGATCTTGCCATGTGTCATCATCATGTGCCTCTATAATCCAATTGCCACATGTTGCTTCAAAATTCTTTCTCAAAACTTTTGCTAGGTCCTACAACCTTCTTGCTAGATTTATGGTTTTCCAAGATGTTGCCATGTCACTTGCTAGAAAATGTCCCATTTTTTTGTGGCAAGATAGCAACCACTAGATTCTAGCCACTTTTTCAAGCGCTTGCTTTGTTAGTGCATTTGGTCAAAATTTCCTCAATTTTAGTGCCATGTGGCTGCCCATGGGCTTCACCACATGCCTTTGCCCTTCAAAAGGCATTTTCTTAAAGAGAAAAATCCTATTGCAATGAACAATATTTAAACACTATAATTTTCCCCTTACCACCCAATGTGGGACTAAAAAGCTTATTGGAAAATCCCCTTCACTATAGCGGCTTCCATTGGCTTTCCTCTATGACTTTAAGTTGAAAAAGACACTGTATTTGTATTTGAACTCTCCTCTTTGCTAACTTGGGGGAATACTTATGTCCAATTCCCATTTCTCATTTGCTACATTAAGGGTTTCTTCATCACCATCATCATTCATTAGATCCTATAGACTCCTCAAATGAACAAGAAAGAATACTATTACATATCCTTTCTTCAACTTGAAAACATCGATTCTCTTAAACCAATTTTTCTCTATGAATGGTTTTTAAAATCACTTCTGTCACACATGGCATTTTATCCTCCCTTTTGTGTGGAGCTTGGCTCTTCCTATTGACTTCTTTGCCTCCTCACTTTCCAATGTGCGAGCCTTTTTAATCCTCTACCATGGCCTCTCTGTTCCCTCTTTGACTACATTTTTTGGGTTGAATCATGCCCCTTCCAATAGGATCCAAACATCATTGGGTCTCCATGATCAAGATTGATACTACAATTGGAGACAATAGTGGAAAAGTTGTGGCCCATCAAGAAGGCATGACATTTATACACTAGCTGAGCTATTGCAAATGGAGAAAGCAAGCAACAATCTGTCTCTCCATTTGCCTCTACTTCTTCTATTTCATCTTCATCTACTAGTTCTGGTTTTGGTTTGAAAGAGTAGTATTGTTGTAGCCATGTTGTTTCTTCTTGAATCTCATGCCTAAGGATGAAATTTCGATGCTACTTGCCCATTGAAATTACTATTATTGACAAAACATTGGGTCCTCTCTATTTAATACCCAATCTTAAAAATTAATCCACCAAGAACAAGAAAGATTGCACTATAGAGGGGTGTTAAGTGCCTACCCTTCCACATTTTATATCATTATATAAATATAGTTGCTCAGACTAAGTTGGACAAAATGTATTATGATGGCTTGTTAGAGCATATCTAAATCATTGTTTCCTCCACTCAATGACTTTGTTATTGTCTACAACATGGGAGAGTGCTTTTCTTTTTATTCCTCCATCCTACTTGAATTACTGCCTTCAAATAGAGAAGACTTTACTATTTATTTTGTCTTGAATATGCTCTTCATATAATTGTGCATTCCTTAAGAAAGTCATCCTTTTCTTTGACCTATGTATCCTTTACATGATTTTACATATCTTTGAAAAAGGCATCTACATTAAACAATTGAGCCATAACAAGAAGATGTTGGTTTCTTCTTTCTCCAACATACCTGCAAGTTAGATCTCTTTTGTTAGTTGTATGCAACTCCTCTGCTACTCATGCATTAAAAAAAAGTTACCCTTCCTAAACACATCTCACCTCAAAACTGCTGGTCATCCATCAAGTTCAAAAGTCATCCAACATGCCATAAGTCATCCACCATAATTAATTTTAATACTAAGAAATGCATTGAGTTTCCTCCATAGATTGGCTCTAATTTTGATAAATACAATTCCCACACATCTTTTCCTTCCTACTATAATTCCAAAAACTCATGACAAGGACATGATTAAGAAGAGTACCATGGTGATGCTCGTTAATAGATGAGATTTCCTAAGAGAAGGCTTTTAATGTCATCACCAAATTTTCCTCTTGAATAGGATCTCTCGTATCAATATTACTAAGCTCTTGTATGAGATGATCTTAACTTGTGTAATCTGCTCTTGAAAATATTTTCACTTCTTGGGAGTCTATCAATTTGACAAAATCAGTTAGACCCCAAAATGGGTTCGACTAATTTTTTTTTGTTTTGAAATGACTAACATCTCAAAATAATCTATCCACCATCTAGCATTGATTTGAAATAAATTCAAGCACTAGAAACAAATTTGCAACTCACTTTATACCTTTTTGCAAACTTGTCAACTTTGTGCTAGGAGGTCCTTTGACTGGCTTTAGAAACTGACAAAAACACCTAACCAAGATTCAAAATTGAATATACTAATTCTTTATTCTACATACTCTTATCTTTTTAAATATCATCTCATGATGAATTACCAATCAAAATATATTGACTGTCAAAGTTGCCTTCTTAGAACTGCCTAGAAGAAAACATGTTAGAAAACAATAAACCACATTTAGATTTGGCTTCAAAAATTCGGCAGACTAACACTTGGGGAAATGAAAACTAGGGAACTTGTTCAATGTCATGAGAAAAATATTTATCTACAATTAGAGCTCATGAAAATGAGGTGAAAATGACAAGTAGTCAAAGTGGGCTACTCAAAATTTGCAGATTGAGAGCACTAGTAGAAAATTGATTTTTTAAAATGGAATGGACCTGGAAAAGTGTGCAGACAGATTCATCAAAATTAGAAAATTGGTACATTAAATTATTTTCAAAGTAAAAAAAATGATGCCATCCACTTCATCTCACCTATCATGAATCTAGAGATATGACATCACAAATAGGGGTACCAATCAATCTAAACTTTATGACACCAGTAAGAAGTTACAAATTGCATTTGGAATCACATTCAAAAACTAATCAAATGGATTTGTCAGAAGCTCAAAATTGAAATATAGCAAGTCTTTATCCCCTATAATATAATGCAAAAGGAATTTTCTCATTTTAGTCAACTAGGTCAAAGTTATAACAAGTCAAACTGGGCTTCCCAAAATTCTAAACATTTGGCATGAGCATGACAACAATAGATGACCAACTTTGAGGGATTCAAAACCTAGTCAAACAAATTTGAAACAACTCAAAATCTGAAATAGTGGTCTCTTTGGTATGGATAATAAATACTCCCAAAGTAGTGAGTAATGAGACGTTATTGAGTGTAGGGTATTCAATTGCAAACACAACCTCCTATCATTGTTTGACACTTGTAAAAATGTAGAATTGGACATTGCTCAAAACAAAACTTCATAGAATGACTCAGAATGAAAATTTATCATCATGGAACCCATAGACATACTAAATGAAAGGATTTTGAAACATTAGAAACCTCTTAGGCCTCACAAGTATAGTCAGGTATGCATGCATTAAAAAGCGCTTAAGGGCTTAATTTTTACAATGGTACTCAAAATTTGGGCTTCAATTTTGAGTCCCAACACATTCCATTAGAACATCACCTTGATTATAGGATTTACATATGACTATTATGTCAACCTTGATTAAAAACTTAAATACTAACATAATGGTTATAAATTAACAACAACTTTCATCTAACAAAAAAAACTTCACAAATATAGATCACAATTTGGTTCATATGTTGATCCAGTGATTGGCCTCCATTGTCATCTCTATCTCTATTCTTCTTGGAAACCCATCAAGAAATAATGTTTCCCCTCTTCACAACTCGTCTCACCCTCCTACTCAAGTTCACTAATCAATAGCATCAACAACTTCTCCAACCACTTTAGGTTAGCCCTTTTACCTCCTTAAATGGCTAATTTTGGTCTTGACACTTAAAAATCACTGTAGATCTTAGAGTTAGGTTAGATTCATTGAATCCTTCGATCATTTTGTCTCCTCTTTTCTCTTCTAGAAAATTCTCCAAACTTCTCCTTGAGTTCTTGCATAGAATTTCTCAAACATGGTTTTTCTTGAATTGAATGCTCTAGGTCATCAAATTTTATCTTCAAAATGCTTTACATATTCTAAGAAATAAACTATGTCAGTTGAAAATCACAACTCCCTCATAATATAACAAATGATGTCCCTCAGCCAACACTTTGTTCTGACACTTAGTCATCACTAGATTACTTGGTCGCTACTAACTATTATATTTGGAAAACATACTGACATGGAATTAATACTGACATGGTCAACAATATATTTTCTCATTTTATACTATCACTTGATCAAATCTAGCATCACTTGGTTATTATTTGATCATTTCTTCTAGCCTTTAGTACAACTATCTTCTCCACTTGTAGTATGATTATACAATCACTTTATCTTATCAAATTCTAACTAATAAAGTTCCAATTATAGTTCCTCATAACTAGACCTTTCCTCTAGGTCCTTTAGTTATACCCTTCTTCTAAAATCCTCTTCATCAATCATCTTGATATGGCACTCCACTCAGATAGAAATTATCTTAACAATAAGGTTTGGCACCAATGATAACATAACAATTTTCTCAATTGTAGTTTCCAAAAATCTCTATCTTTGGCATTGATGACAACACCTCTAGTTACCATGCAATCCAAAACATGTAATATCTTCCAACATTTCCCTCTATGTTCAGTATTAGATATTCATTAATGTCCTTAGTTTCATTTTGATTCTCATCACAGTGTCAAACAATCTATCTTTATGAGTTTCATTATGATTCTCATTCATTCAACTTTGATATACAACACATAGACCCCCTCTATCATATTAGATCATGAAATCAATTAGCCTCCAATGTATTATTTTTAAGACCTTGCATATATTCTTCCACTTTACAACATCTCTCTAACTCTTCATTAACAACTCCCTTCTTTACATTCTCTCCCTCTTTCAGGGTAACTAACATTATCTTCATTTTTGTCATCATTGCATAGGTAACTACTTCATAATCTCCCTCTTTGACAATAATTCCAAAGACACTACATCTTTCTCATACATTTGTGTCATGTAGATATCTTCATGTAAGAACATTTGAATCTTATTCAGCATATATCATATTTTCTTATGATTGATGCAATATTTTGTTCTTCTTACTTCACTACTCTAAGCAGCTCTAAAAGTATTACTTTCTACATCAACTTGTAAGATATTCTAATTAATACATTTTATGAATAGCTCCATTTAAGCTTAAGTAGCCCTATCTAGAGGAATCACCCCTAACTTACCTCATAGATACTCATTTTAATCCTTAGGTAAAGAATTAGTTAAAATATTAGCTATTTTCTCCTTGGTGTTCATATATTCTAATCTCACTTCTTTATCTTGAACTAACTCTCTCAAGTAATGATACTTGATTAAAATATTCTTGGTCTTTGTGTGCATTATAGGCTTCTTTGATATGTTTCTTGTATTGCCACAATATATAATAACAAGATCAATGATCTCTTCCTTGAATCCTTTCAACATTTGTTTGCTCCATATAATATTTAAACAATTCACTATTGCTATGACATATTCAATTGTTGTTGTTGATTGTGAAATACAATTTTTCTCCTTGCTTTTCTATTAGACTAGTCTTTTTCCTAGATATAAAGATCCACAACTTGTACCTTTCTTGTCATCAACATTGCCTACCCAATTAGCATCAATATACACTTTAAATTCAAACTTGTCACTCTTCTTGTAATCTAGACCATAGTCTTATATTCCTTTCAAATATCTCACTATCCTTTTCACTTCCATCGTATCATTCTCCTTAGGATTTGAAAAAATTCTTAAAACAATCCCAACTCCTTAGGAAATATCAAGTCTTCTATAAACAATATATTATAACTTTTCAATAATTGATCTATATAATGTCAGGTTCACATCAGTAGAATCATCATTCTTAGATAGCTTATCTCTTGTAGCCATAGGTGTGTTGACTGATCTTGAGTCTTCCATTCCAAAAGTTTTCAGTATCTCCTTGATATATTCTGATTGATTAATGTAGATACCTTGCTTCGTCTAATATACTTGTAAACTAACAAAGAATCTAATCTCACCAAACATAAACATTTCAAATTCCTTTTGCATTGCATCTACAAATTATTTTCATAATGCATTTGGTCAAGCAAATATGGTATCATCAACAAATATTTTGACTAACAATATCCACTTTCCACTTTGATTCTTCAAGTGTAGATTACTCTTATCATTAGTTCTTACAAATCCAATCTTTACCAAATAATTGTGCAACCTTTAATAGAATTCTCTAGGAGCTTGTTTCAATCCATATAGAGATTTGTGTAGTTTACATACCATGTTCATCTTTTTGGGATCAACAAATACTTCTAGTTGTTCAATGCAAACATCTTCTTCTATTATTCCATTTAGAAATGTAGTTTTGACATCCATTTGGTACACATTAAATTATTTTTAAGAGCAATATGCAATTAGTTTTCTAACTCCTTCCAATCTTGTAACTAAGGAAAATGTTTCCCAACAATCAATACCTTTTTCTTATTTATATCTTTATCACTAAAATCTAGCCATGTTCTTTTAACTTCACCTTTTTCATTCATCTTACTCCTGAATACCCACTTGGTTCGAATAATATTCTAGTCCATATATCTAGGTACTAGTGTCTAGGTTTAATCTTCTCTATCTGTTCAATTTCATCAGTCATTGCTTAAATCCAATCTTCATTTTCCAAATCTTCCTTTACTAATTTAGGATCAAATACATAGAGTAAACATTTATCATTTCTAATTCTTTTCCTTTTCATAACTCTAGATTCTTTGTTTCCAATGATTTTTTGAGGTGCATGATGTCTTCTCAAATATTTTGCTAGTGTAAGTTCTTTTCTTCTTTCTTCTTGCACAGGTTCATCTTAATTTTTTTTTTTAAGTCCATCTTGTATCTATGCTTTTGGTTTTGGTTAAAGTTCTTCTTGCTTGACACTATCTTCATAATGTTCAACATCTTCTACATGTACTTTGGCATCATTCTTTTGATGCTCAACACCTACAATATGTTTTTCAATAGCCTACTAGTATGGCTAGGTATTCATAATTCTTTATTTCTTGGTAGCTTTTTTATTTCATGCAAGTATGGTGCATGAAACAAAATCATTGGAATATAAGAATTTTTTTAGTCTTTAGGCTCTTTCTTGCATTCAACTTCATTCTATTTTGTATATTCATCAACTTTCAAATTTTCACTTTCCATAGCTTTGTTAGTGTTAGTGTTCAAAGACTCATAAGCTTTACTCTTAATGGAATATCCTAGGAATATGCCTTAAGAAAATTTAGCATCAAGTTTTCCATTTCTATTTTCCTTTAACATATATTATTTTCTTCCAAAAAAATTAAAAATACTTCACATTAGGGGCATACCCAAATGATAACTCAAAGTGTGTAATGTTTGTACCTTTCTTGACTCCTACTATGTTCAAAGTATAGACTATTGTACTTACAACTTCTCTCTAGTATTTATGTGACATGTTCTTCACCATCATCACTATTCTAGTACACTCCATCATTGATCTCTTTCTCCTTTCAGATATTCCATTCTTTTGAGGGTTCTAGGTGCTAACATCTTCCTTTTTATTCCTCTATCATTGTAGAATATGTTGAATTCATTATAGATAAACTCTCCTCCTTTATTAGACCTAAAGGATTGCAAACTATTACTTGTTTCCTTTTCAACTCTGGCCAAATATCACTTAAATTTTTGAAAAGCACTAGATTTTTCTATAAGAAATATCAATGTCATCATTCTAGAATATTCATCAAAAAATAGAATGAAATTTTTGTCTCCATAGTAGCTTTGTACTCCAATAGGTCTATAAAGGTCAATATGAAATGATTCCAAAATATCGTTAGATGTATAGGTTTTCTCTTGAAACTATACTTTTTCATCTTTCCCAATTGACATTATTTACAAATAGCATTATGAGGTTTCTTCAATCTTTTTAATGCTCTTACTCTTTTCATCTTTCTAATTCTTAGAAAATTATCAAAATTTACATGACATAACCTCTTATGCCATAACTATATATCTTGATTGGTACAAACAAACATGTCACATCAGATAAATCTTGATAGAACAAGTTACCCATTGTCTGACCACCAGTTCTAATCTATTCATTAGTAGCATCAAATATCTTGGCCTTCCTATGATGAAATCAAACTCTATACCATGATTTGTTTAATTGCGAAACACTCAACAAATTATATGTCAGTCTTTCAACCCAATAAACATTATAAGACTTGATCTTATAAGTCAATTGTATTGATCCTTTTCCTTTCACAGGACAAGGTGCATCATTACAAAAGTTAACATAGCTACTTTTTTATAGTTTTATGGCTTCAAATTTACTTGTATCACTAGTCATGTAATGTAAACAACCACTACAAATTATCCATCTATCACCTTTACTCACATATGAAATTAATGCAGTGTTATAATATTCATTACAATCTTCTTTCATAGCAACATAGACAACATCTTCATCATTAGTTTCTTCTTCAACAATGTAACAATATTTCTTACCTTTTATCTTCTTCTTTTTTACTTCTATTGTATCTGGCATCTCTTCCACCTTCATACTTGGTTTCCCTTTTCTCATCCTTGTTTTCTCTATCAGGACATCTTCTAGCAATATGGCCAACTTTGTTACATGAATTTTTTTATAGGAAGCTTACCTTTGTATTTTCTTCTACCTCCTAGAAGTCTTCTAGCCATCAATGCTTCAAGCTCATCAAAATAATCATCTGAGACATCATTGTCACTATTCACAAACTTTCTTTTTCTGTTATTACTAATAACAAGTTGAGATTTAAAGGAAAATTCAATAGTAGTAGGAGTGTAATTATCAAAGTTTGATAATTCAAAAGCAATAAGCCTACAAAATACACCTTTGAAAGTCATATTATTACCAAGGGTACATCTTAGCACTTATATTGTAGAAACTCTAATAGCATAAATAGGAAGTAGGGTTCTCAATACTTTACTAGTCACAATCTCTTCATTAATCATTCGATTTGATCCTCTTATAGTATTTACCACCTCTTTGATTCTTGCACAATATTGTAAAATATTTTATCCTTATACTATTATCATTTCATCAAAATTACCTCTCAAACTTTCTCATTTTTCTCTCAAATTTTTTTTCTCTCCTCCATAGATAGTCTACAATGTATCTCTGATTTCTTGGCTATAGCTCATTTTTTATGTCATCAAGCTCAACATAGCTTAGAGATGATGCAATCTCCAAAATAGCCTAGCTATGTTCTAACTTCTCTTTCATCGATTGAGCTATCAGAGTACTTGACATCATCATGCATGCATGTCCCACATAGTTTATTGCATCATCTCCAATTATTTCTAGATGAAAATTCATCAAAATCTATCATGTAGGGAATTTCTCTTTGTTCAACTTTGGGCATTCCTATTTGTATATATTGATCTTTAGCTTCAAGTACATTCAAAATTTTCTCTACAAGTTCAAAAAAATTGATAACAATTATTAAAATTATTATAGGATAATTGAGAGGGGTGAAGTAGTTATCCTCAAGTCCAAATGTACCAATTGAATTTTCAAACACTTTAGATCTAGACATTCAATAGCTGGGTCATTATAGCAAGTAATCAATAACATAAAGTTTCTATCTATTTTTCTGATAGTAAAAAACTTCTAGAATGTAAAACATTAATAGTAAAACATCTTAGATAACATCCACACAAGTATGAATCTGGAAACCCAATTTGGGGAAAACCACTAGTAACATGTCACTAATTTTTATTTTTCTAAAGGGAGCTCTATTACGAGCTTACCATGTTAAAGGTTATGAAAATTGTTGTTAAATGTGACCTTGTTAAAGGATTTAATGACCTTATTAGGAGTGGCCTTGTTAGAGAGCTTAAGAAAATTCCATTAGAATGTCACCTTGATTAAAGGATTTACATATGACTATTAAATGAACCTTGATTTAAGGATTTCAATACTAATACAAAAGATAGAAAGTAAAATCATGTTTGATATGAAAAATATAGATCACAATTTAGTTCATTTGTTTATCTAGTGACTGGCCTCCATTGTCATCTCTATCATTAATCTTCTTCGCAACCCCTAAAGCAATCATACTCCCCCCTTCACAACTCTTCCCAACCTCTTGCTCGAGTTCACCAATCAATAGTATCAAAAACTATTCCTACCACTTTAGGCTAGCCCTTGCACCTCCTTAAATATATAATTCTAATCATTTTTCCACTTAAACATCACCGTATATCTTAGGGTTAGGTCAGATTCATTAAATCCTTCCATAATTTTGTCTCATCTTTTGTCTTCTAGAAACTTCTCCAAACTTCTCCTTGAATTTTTACATAGAAAATCTCAAACATAGTTTCACTTGAATTAAATGCTCTAGGTCATGCAACTTTGTCTTCAACATGCTTTACATAATCTAGGAAATCAACATAATATTGTATTGAAATCCTCTAACAAGGTGCTTACTTAATTTTGAGTTGAAGTCCTTTAACAAGACACACTATTAATAGGTTGTTGAAATCCTTTAACAAGGTAAGACCTAATAGTATTTGTAAGCATTTAATAGGGCAAACCTTTCACGTGGTAGATCATGTTTCATGATCAAACACTATAACCTTTAGTAGATATACTTTACTACTGTAGTAGTGAAGATTTTTGGGTGTCATCCCCACCCCAAATTTACCTTCTCATTAGAGGGTTTCTAGGAAATCATATCTTGTGTCACATGTTTGAATGCTTACTTGTTTACATGCTTTAAATGGTATTTTAGTTTACTTATTGAATATGTGAAATGAATGTGTGGTAATATTTTATGGGTCATAGTTTGAAGCACTAATTCACCCTCATCATCGCCTCCTCGCGCCCCGCCCCCCCCCCCCCCCCCCCCCCCTAATTTTACCTTTCCTATTGTAATTACAACAATTGGTATTAGAGAATTGGTTCTCTAAAAGAGAAACTTTACAACTTTGAGGAAAGATCTTGAAAATGGAAGTCTACAAGTTGGGAAAGATCATTGAGAATTGGGGAACTGAAATATAACTCATTCAAAATTAGTTGAATAAAGCAAGAGATTATCTAAAGAAATCACTAAAGAGAAGGAAGGAAGCTACCATTAAGGAGAATGACACACAATACAGAGAGATGGACACTACTAAGTTATTTGTAAAAGGAGATTCCAATGAATTTGATGCAACAATTATAGATCTAATGGAAAATAACAGAGCCCAAACTAAAGAAATAAAAAATCTCAAGTTAGAGAAAGAATCACAAGCCATATTTCTATGTGAGGTGATTGAATACAAAAAGAAAGTAGTGGAAGACAATTCCATGATTGAAGATGACAAAAGAGTTTTGACTAGTAGATTGGAAGAGAGATCATCAAAGGTAACCAAGATTGCTAATATGCACTTAGAAACTTTGGGTCAACTAATGAATGCCAACCATGAACTAAATACCAAGGATATTGAAATAAAAACATTGAAGTTTCAAAATGAATGGTTGAGCAATGACCTAAATAGAGAAAAGGAGTTTTCTAAAAGTTTCAATAAACCTAGTGAGGCCATCAAGTAGTTTGAACAATTGATGAGATCTCCCAGATCTAATAATAATACATTAGGAGTGGGATACAAAAGTACTAAGGAAGGAGAATAATCAAAAAGTGCTAAAGAAAGGAGCAAAAAAGGTAAGAATTCCAAACATACTTGTCATAATTGTGGTAAGAAAGGACATACTACCAATGTGTGTAGGAGAAAAACTATAAATTATAAAGATATGTAGAAAAGCATGGGTCACTACCATAAGTGCAACAAACAAGGTCATCAGACACGTGAATGTAGAACCAAGACCATGCAAACTCAAAGATTTGAAGGATATTGTTACAACTATCAAAAGTGTGGACATAGAGCTTTTGAGTGCATATCCAATGTAATATGGTCATCAAACAAGCATACAAAGGTAAAGAATAATGGAAACTTTTACAAATGGGACTATAGTACAAGGTATAATTATCACTATTGTCAAGAGTATGGACATATTCCTAAGAACTTTATTAGAACATATTTTAGAAGTGACTACAAAAGGTGGTTGATTCAAACCACATGTTTTAGTTGTTTAAAGACTAGTCACATCAATTGATATTACCCAACAAGGTCAAAGGAACCAAGTTGGGAATTCCATAAAAGAAAAGGCAAGGGAAATATTGAAAATGTTAGAAACAAAATGAATAAGACATGGAAGAGAAAGTAGGATTGCAACACATCAAGTGAAGAAGGGATCACTTCACCCAATGAGTCGGGTGATCACACCTCATCAAACTAAGTAATCAAGAGGTATGTGGAACTGACATTTAAAAGTTGTATCATACATTAGTTCCAAAAGGATTTAATTTTAAAAAGATTACATAAGAACAAATAAAAATGCAAGATGTTATCAAGATTCAAAGAAAAATCTTTAAGTTTTGTCAAATTTTATGTTACTACAATGTATGAAAAGTTTCCCATGGTTACTGATGAAATTCAAGTGGATGCTAAGCTAATAGACTAGATACTTGTTACTGAGTTCATAATGGTTGTCGTATGAATAAAAGGAACAAGTTGATGTCAAGTGTCCCAGAAATTAGTTGATTTCAAGCTTACAATTGTGTAAGCACTTAGCATTAATTATAGAATTTGAAAGGGGTATTTGATTGATTTCTACTCATTCTACATCATTCAAAATCAAGAGAAAATGAGAAAACCTAAAGGCAATCTAGAAATTTTATCCAAGGCATTTGAAGTAGGTTTGGAAAGCTGTTCAACCTCATTTCATTAGATTTTGCAAGGTATTTATCATGTGCCAAGCTACACTATTTCAAATTTTATGAACCCTAGATTTGTAAAATGGAAAAAGGTGTAGAGGGAAAGGAAGTTTTAAATGTTCAATTGGTTAGCAACAAGGTAAAACAACTTGTTTTCAAGGCCATTCTAGACATAGCATACAGAAAAGATCCCTCTTGTGGGCTTTCTATGATACCACCAACAGTTCTAATGATTTAAGATGTTAGAAAGTGTTATAATTGTAAGATTGGTATTGTTGGTGACAGAAATTAGAGAATCGTATGAAAAAATATGTGAAAATGTTGTGTTAAGGGAAGAATTCAATATTGTAGAAAGGAAAGGGTTAACTCATGCCCTAGATTTCCCTAATGTTTTTAAAACAGAATGGATCAAGATTGTTTTGAGTAGAATTTGTGATAGTTCAGTGTGGTTAGACAATGGGCCCATCAAAATCACAAAGAGTGTAACCCATAGGGTAATAGGATATCCAACCCTAGATCAGCCAAAGACTATGAGAAGTGAGTCCAAAGAAGTCATTGAAAAGAACACAGGAGCTATGTGGAACAAGAGAGGAATGACCATAGACACCATCACATATCCTCTAATAGATTTTATAGTAAGGGTAATTGCTCATAAATTTTATCAATCAAGTAGATTGAACAATGTATCGTGCATTGTAGTAGATATGGCCTACAAGATTGTGAAGAAGGATCATACATATGATCTTGCCAAGCTATAGCTATAATAATTAATTGAAAACCTAAGAGCAATAAGGAGAACAAGGAGTGCTCAATGTAAATTTAGATCTATTGTGAAATGTATATTCTTTCATGTTCAAATTTTTTTTCCTACATTTGGTACTATTGCATGGAAGACAAATAGTTTTGTTGCAGTTCAAATAGGGGAATTCATTGAACAGCTAGGTTTTGAGTCAATAATGACTAGCTATTTTGAGGATTTCAAACCATCCATGAAGAAGAGATTGAGGATTATAGTATCCTTAGTTGAAAGATATTATGATGATGTTTTCTTCCTTGTTGATGCTGATCACACATTTGTTCGAGCAACAATTTCTAGAGTAAGATGGTTAAGGCCATTGGGTTATGAAATCAATGTGGATGAGGCCTCTATAGCCATAACAATATTACTTGTAGAAGAAATAGACAAAGATGTCAAAGCTTTTGGTAACTAGGAGATGGAAAAACCAAAGATTACTATGGAGTTGATGACTACCTCTATCATCAAAAAGAAGGAGATATTCGAAAAGAAATTAAAAGAAAAATTTGGTGAAGGTGTTGAGTAGGAAGATGAAGAAGAAGAGGATGAAGCAGATAAAGAGGAAGAAGACACTTAGGTTCAAGCAATACTAGCATTGACACAATGTCATGGTGAGGATCAACAAGAGGAAGAAACATAGATTACAGAAGGTGTTGAGGAAGAAGAAGCCAAGGAAGCACCTATTCCTATTGATCAAAAGAAAAGAAAGCCTAAGGCACAAGCAGTGACAAGACCTAAGAAGGTTTTTAAACCAAGCCAACCAAAACCTAAAGCACCCACCACAAGGGCCAGCACAAGTGTCATTGCATGCAAGGCTAAAAAAAAAGCCAAGCCTACAGAGCAAGAAGGTGGAGCACATAAAAGACCAAGAAGAAAATGTATTGCTCATGCTGAAATTGATGAGGAAATAACTAAATCAAATGACAACAACCAATTCCAAGTTGTGAGTCATAATCCATCTTTAGATCTAGAAAACTTATGCAAGAATGTCAGAAATAATGTAGATTTACAACACTTTTCTCACATTGATTTTGCAAAATCTTGGAAGAGATGAAAAGAATAAAATGGAGGAAGCAATATATGACATGATGGAAAATTTTAAGAAATCTCCTCTAGACATTTCCAACTCCATGCCTAAAAGTTTATATGAAAGAGTTGAGCAAAAATGACATTATTGTTTGAAATTTGAAAGGAAAATTAGGGAGACATCCCTTGCTCAAGTTATTCCTAAACTTAGTAAGGCACAAATAGCTAAAGCCATAAAGAAATATGTTGTTAGATTTTTTCCTAAATATAAGGCATTTAGCATAGTGTAGAACAACATTGAAGATCTTGTAAAGAAGACCATGCAAATGTGAAAAAATTGCATATGGGCTAGCTACAGTCAAAACAGAAAAGTAAGAGCATATTGAGGTTAAAGATGATGAAGATGATGATAATAATGAAGGAATAGTTGAGAGAACTACTAAAATGAATGTAGCTGATCAGGCAATAGCTAAAAAAGATTAGCAACAAGAATAGAGTGTACAAGATACACAAATGCCTAATGTTAGGCCTCCACAAATAATAAGTGTAAGTACTAAAACTATCATAGTAAAGGATGTTTATAATCTCACTATTCAAAATATCAATCCCCTAATAGAGGAAGACTTGAAAAAGATACTTCATCAATCTACACTACAAGATAAATTGTGTAACAACCCTATATTGGTGAGTATAAATGAACTTTAGAAAGTAGTGACTAAAACCACAAGGGAGGAGGTGAAAACAAAAGACCCACCTATTATCACTCCTCAAATCACTATTATTAGTACACACATAGGTGCCACTCCAATCTCTAAAACTGCAACCAATAATGAAACAAATAAGGTGGAGACACAAACTCAAATAGGTTAGATAGGTTCATCTGCACCTATAGCACAAGCTCAAGGTGAAATTAAAAGAATTGATGCATAAATGAACAAGCTTTAAGAGATCAAGTTGACACCAACATTGAAGGATCAAGCAACAATTCAAGCATTGGTAACTCTACCAATATCTTGAACTCCTTCTAGTCGCACTCTTCAAAGGCCGAGCATAGATGCAACACCTTTGTAATTCTCTGTGTCAAGTCCAAGTTCATCATAGGCACAATAGGTAATAACATATGGAGATGAAGAAATTGTTTTGCCAAAGTATGATTATGCAAAAATAACAATTGAGCAAATGACTATACTTGAAGAAGCCCTATGTAGAAAAGAAACATCAAGAACTACTCAGAAGGGAGTATAGGAAAAAGCAAGATTTTCTTGATATCAAATACATCTTCTTAGATGAATTTAGTCTACCTGCTCTAGCTGAAGCCAAGCCAATTATTGAACAATTGAAAAACATAGTAGAAAAGTAAGTGATGCAAAAATTGATACTATTGTAAAGTTATTTGAATGGTTTGAAAAGAAGTTTCAACATAAAGTGAATGAGAAGATATCTAGTGAGATAACACTTACACAATTTGCATTGGCAATTAAGATAGATAGTGTGAAGAAGGTACTTGCGAACATTTTCTCTTTGTACACCAAAGTGTTTAATCCCACACCTTTCACAGAAGAAATAAGGAATAACATATTGAGCTTAGAGAGTCGAATGAAATCATGAAGAGCTAAATTTACCATGACTCCAACTCAAAGTGAGAAACACTTCTAGACCCTATTACAAACCTAGAGTCAATTAGCAGCACTATCTACAAACAAAGCCAACATTAGGGCCAAATTGATAAGCATCTAGACTACATTGACTCCTCAGATGTAGATTATGCACAAGGAGTTAGGATATGCAAAAAATCTTATGAAGAAATACCTCAATCTTTCCATATCAGATGGCCTAGTTCACCTTGTTGCCAAGCTAGCCATCCAAATTAAGTCTTTGGAGGTAGCTTGTGACAATTGGGATGTCACTCTTAAGATTATTCTTGAGCTTCATAAATATTCTTGGACAAGCACACTATTAGTGTATAGCCCATTAATGTTAGTGTCGAAAGGGAGAGAAAGAGGAAAGGGGGAGTAAGGGTATGTGAGAACAAGCAAAGAACAACAAGCAAGTGAAAGTGTATCAGTTGGGGCACATCTACTTAGAAGGAGTAAGATTTTGAGTATAGAACAAATCAAACAAATCAAGGGGAGTTATAATATTTTGATGTATAAGTTAGTGAAAAATTTTGATATTTTGGTATTTTGTATAGAAGTAGAATAGTTATGTTATGTTATGCTCATAAGAATAGAAATATTAAAGCATGAACAAGTGCTTTTGACAATCATGCCAAAGGGGGAGATTGTTGATCTCAGATTGGTTTTGACAAGTGAGTGTCTATACACTTAAGTCATTTACTTAGCTCATGTTAAACAAGTAGTATATGCCAAGAAAAACATGTATACGATAGAGCATGCTGAGTCACTCAAGTGCCAAGTAGATAGTGTATGTCAAATGATTTAGGAGCTGAGCAAGTAGTGCATGTCAAGTAATTTAGATGTGAAGTGATAGTATTGAAATTAGTATATTTTGAGCATCAGGGACTTCAGATGTCAAGTAAGAAAATTTTGTCACAGTTATTTATATTGGCATGAACTACTATGTAAACTATTTTTCAGTCAACTTATAGATTGGATTACAATATTTTGGTGATAAGGACGAATCTTAAGTTGGAATCCCTATGCATTACATGCATCCAATCAAGTGAATGGAAGGTTTAGGCAAAAAAATGGATGAATTATAGTCATTAATTCATACCTAATCCTAAGTCACTTAGGTCTTCTAAGGAAGACAAACCCTAAATTTTGAGAGAGAGAAAAATGGAATGTATGAATGATCAAGGAGAGTTTTGCATGTGCAAACCAAGACATTCATGGTGACCAAGGTGTTATGATTTGAAATTGCATTGTAGAATCAATTGAAGGAGAATAGAGGAAGGGAATAATGAACTATAGAGAGACATCAGATGAAGAAGGATCAAGTGTACATTAGTGTAGAGGTGATCTATTATCAAACAAAAAAGTGTTAATCATAGGATCAATGCTGAGACATTCTAATGGCTAAATCTGTTAAATCTCTTAACATAGTAGTCCTAATAGGTTGTATTGAAATCCTTTAATGAGGTGCTTACTTAATTTTTAGTTGAAGTCCTTTAACAAGGCACAATTTTAATAGGATATTGAAATCCTTTAACAAGGTAAGACCTCACAATCTTTGTAAGCCTTTAACAGGGTAGAGCTTTTACAGGGTAGATCATGTTTCATGATCAAACATTATAACCTTCATTGGATACACTTTATTACTATATAGTAGTGAAGATTTGTGGGTTTCATCCCCACCCCAAATTTAACTTTTCATTGGAGGGTTTCTAGGTAAGTATATCTTGTGTCACATGTGTGAATGCTTACTTGTTTACATGCTTTAAATGTACATGCTTTACATAGTATTTTAGTTTACTTATTGAATATGTGAGATGAATGTGTGGTGAATATTTTATGGGTCAAATATTGAAGCATTGATTCCTTCCCCCCTTAGAAGTTTTCCTTTCCTATTTTAATTCCAACAATTGGTATTAGAGCATTGGTTCTCTAAAAGAGAAGCTTTGTAGATTTGAGGAAAGATCTTGAAAATGGAAGTCTACAAGTTGGGAAAGGTCATTGAGAAGGATAGAATTGAAGTACAAATCATTCTACATCAGCTAAATGATGCAAGAGATTATCTAAAGAAATCACTTAAGAGAAGGAAGGAAGTCGCCATTGAGGAGAATGACACACAAAATAGAGAGATGAGCACTACTGAGCTATTTGTAAAAGGAGACTCCAATGAATTTGATGTAGCAATTACAAATCTAATGGAAAAGAATAGAGCCCAAACTGAATAAATCAAAAATCTCAAGTTAGAGCAAGAATCACAAGCCATATTTCCATGTGATGTGATTGAATAGAAAAAGAAAGCAGTAGAACACAATGCCATGATTGAAGATGACAAAAGAGTTTTGACTAGTAGATTGCAAGACAGATCATTAGAGGAAACTAGGATTGCTAATATACACTTAAAAACTTTGGATCAATTGATGAATGCCAAACATGAACTAATACCAAGGATATTGAAATAAAAACATTGAAGTTGCAAAATGAATAGTTGAGCAATGAACTAAAAAAAGAAAAAGAGTTTGTTAAAAATTTCAATAAACCTAATAAAGCCATCAAGTACTTTGAGCAATTGATGAGATCTCCTAGATCTAACAATAATACATCTAGACCGGGATACACAAATACTAAGGAAGGAGAATCATCCAAAAGTACTAAAGAAAGGAGCAACAAAGGTAAGAATTCCAAACCTACTTGTCATAATTGTGGTAAGAAAGAACATACTACCAATGTGTGCAAGAGAAAAACTATAAATTAGAATGATATGCAAAAAAGTATGGGTCACTACCATAGGTGCAAAAAAAAAGTTCATCAAACACATGAATGTAGAACCAAGACCATGCACACTCAAAGATTTGAAGGATATTGTTACAACTAGCAGAAGTATGGACATAGAGCTTTTGAATGTAGATCCAACCCAATATGGTGATCAAACAAGCATACAAAGGTAAAGAAAAAAGGAAAGTTTTACAACTAGGACTATAATACAAGGTATAGTTTTCACTACTATCAAGAGTATGGACATATTCATGAGAACTATATTAGAACAAACTTCAAAAGTGACTAAAAAAGGTGGCTGACTTAAACCACATGTTTTAGTTGTTTAAAGACTAGTCACATCAACTAATATTGTGAAACAAGGTCAAAGCCACCAAGTTGTGAATTTAATAAAGGAAAAGGTAGGGTAGATATCAAAAATGTCAAAAATGAAATAAACAAGACATGGAAGAGAGAGGAGAATTGTAGAAAATCAAGTGGAGAAGGGATCACTTCACCTAATGGGTCAAGTGGTCACACCTCCTCAAACCAAGCAATCAAGAGGTATGTGGGACTAATATTCAAAATTTATATCATACATCTATTCCAAAAGGATTTAATTCTAAAATTATTATATAAGCATGAATAAATATGCAAGTTGTTATCAAGAATCAAAGAAAAATCTTTACATTTTGTCAAATTTTCTATCACTGTCATGCATGAAATGATTCCCATGGTTGCCAAGTGAAATTCCATTGGATGTTGAGCTAACAGACTAGTTGATTATTATCGAGATCATAATGGTTGCCAAATAAATAAAAGGAACAAGTAGATGTTGAGTGAACTAAAAATTAGTTGATGTTGAGCTTATAACTATGTAAGCACTTAGCATTAATTGCAGCATTTCATAGGGGTATTTAATCAATTTGTGCTCATTCAACATCATTCAAAATCAAAAGAAAGCAAGAAGAGCTAAAGGTGATCTCGAAATTTCATCTGAGACATTTGTAGGAGATTTGACCAGGTATTCAAAATCATTTCATTAGATTTTGTAAGGTATTTATCATGTACCTAGCTATACTATTTCAAATTTTTTGAACCCTAGATTTTTAAAATGACATTTATTTCAAAAGGTGTAGAGGGAAATTAAGTTTTAAATGTTTATTTGGTTAGCAACAAAGTAAAACAACCTATTTTCAAGACCATTCCAGACATATCATAGAAAACAAGTTTCCTCTCGTGTGCTATCTATGATACCACCAAAAGTTCTAATGATTCAAGATGTCAGAAAGTGTTATAATTTTAAGATTGGTAGTATTGGTGACATGGAAAACTATGTGAAAATGGTGTGTTACTGGAAGAATTCAAGATTTTAGAAAGGAAAGGGTTAACTTGTGCCCTAGATTTCCCTAATGCTTTTAAAATTGAATGGATTGGGATTGTTTTGAGTAGAATTTATGATAGTCGATGTGGTTAGACAATGCACCAGTCAAAATCACAAAGAGAATAATCTATGGGGCAACAGGATATCCAACCCTAGATTACCCAAAGATAGTGAGAAGTGAGTCCAAAGAAGTCATTGAAAAGAACACATGAGCTATGTAGAACAAGAGAGGAATGACCATAGACACCATCACAAATCCTCTAATAGATTTTATAGTAAGGGTAATTGCTTATAAATTTTATCAATCAAGTAGATTGAATAATGTACCATGCATTGTAGTAGATATGGGCTACAATATTGTGAAGAGGGATTGTATATATAATCTTGCCAAGCTACAACTACAACAATTAATTGAAACCATAGGAGCAATAAGGAAAACAAAGAGTGCTCAATGTAAATTGAAATATATTTTGATATGTATCTTCTTTTATGTTCATAACACATTTCCTACATTTGGTACTATTGCATGGAAGACAAATAGGTCTATTTTAGTTCAAATAGGATAATTCATTGAAAAATTAGGTTTTGAGTCATAATCACTAGTTATTTTGAGGATTTCAAACAATCCATGAAGAAGAGATTGAGGATTCCAGTATCATTAGTTGAAAGATATTATGATGATGTTTGCTTCCTAGTTGATGTTGACCACACATTTGTTTAGGAAGCAATTTGTAAAGAGAGATGGCTAAGGCCATTGGGTTACGAAATCAATGCGGATGAGGCCTCTACAGCAATAACAACATTACTTGTAGAAGAAGTAGACAAAGATGCCATGGTAAAAGTATAAAGCTATGTCACCTTTCAGGCTAACTTATCTAAATGACTAAATTTGAGTATTTCTATCTAAAAATCAATTTTATTCAAACATATATCTTAGATAAATTCATTCTAGCTAAGTTATATATGGTGTCAATTAAATGCATGTTTTATAGTAGTTTGTATCCAATTACTAAATTATTTCAGAAAAGTGGTGTTTCAATAACTCTTACTATTTTTTATGATCATTTTTAATAACACATAAACACCATTTTGTAGAGCTCAGAGTCAAGACTATTCTCCAATAAATTTTATAGTGGTTTAATTAGATATAGTATATAATAATTTAAAAAAATTTACAAGCACATATTTTAACACTTTAAAAGATGTCATTTTGAGAAAGAAAAAAATATTAAATCATATCAAAAAAATTAAAAATTATATGGCTTTCTTGAGTAGAGTATCCTCTTCTAGAATGTATAATTTTTCTTATAGTTAGAATAGATTTGTTTTGAAAAATGTGGTGGGAGATGAAAACTATCAATTTCAGATGAGCTAAAATTTGAATCATTATAAAATAGAAAGTATAAGTCTAATGCTAATTCTTATTTATTTATTATTCTAGCTATATATGTTACCTATAAGATAGCCATAGATGAAAGGGAAATAAGTTTATTTCCATATATTTGTGTGGTGGGAGCTAGACAACTAATTTCTTAGGTATTTTAGCAGCTAAATACTTATCTATAAAAATAAGGAAAATATATCAATTCTTATTCCAAATAATTATTAAAAATTATAATCCTAAACTTCATACATTTATACACATCTCATTAGTTTACTACATTTTCAAGTTGAAAATAATAATACCAATTTTATGTTATTGAATGTGAACAATTATACTTTTGTTAGCATTTTCATTTACAAAAGGGTGACACAGGTTTGTGCTTTCACCCACCAAAGCTTTTGGTAACTATGAGATGGGAAAATCAAAGATTAATATGGAATTGAGAACTACTTCTATCATCAAAAAGAAGGAGAAACTAGTAAAGAAATTAAAAGAAAAATTTGGTGAAGTTGCCAAGCAAGAAGATAAAGAAGAAGAGGATGAAGAGGAAGAAGACACTTAGATTCAAGTACCACTAGCATTTCCACAAGTTCAAGGTGAGGATCATCAAGAGAATGAAATAGAGATTGTAGAAGGTTTCAAAGAAGAAGAAGTTAAGGAAGCACCTATTCCTACTAATCAGAAGAAAAGAAAGGCTAAGCCATAAGTAGTGACAAGAACTAAGAAGGTTGCTAAACCAAACTAGCCAAAAACTACAACACCTACCACAAGGGCTAGCGAATGTGTCATTGCAAAAAAGGCTAAAGAAAAAACCAAGCCTATAGAGCAAGAAGGTGGAGCACATAAAAGAACAAGAAGAAAATATATTGCTCATGCTTAAATTGATGAGGAAAGAACTGAATTTGATGACAATAGCCAATTCCAAGTGGTGAGTCACAATCCATCCTCAAATCTAGAAAAATTATGTTAGAATGTTAGAAATAATGTAGATATATTAGGTTTTTCACACATTGATTTTAAAAATCTTATAAAAGTTGAAAAGAATCAAGTGGAGGAGGCAATATATGCCATGATGGAAAATGTTAAGAAAGCCCCTCTAGAAATTGCCAACTCCATTCCTAAGAGTTTATATGAAAGAGTTGAGAAAAAATGGCATTATTGTTTGAACTTAGAAAGGAAAATTAGGGAGACATCACTTGCTCAAGTTGTACCTAAACTTAGTAAGGCACAGATAGCTAAAGCCATAAAGAAATATGTTGTTAGATTTGTTCCTAAATATAGGACATTTAACATAATATAGAACAACATTGAAGATGTTGTAAAGAAGACAACACAAATGTGGAAAATTACATATGGGCTAGCTATAGTCAAAGTAGGAGAGAAAGAGCCTATTGAGCTTGAAGATAATGATAATAATGAAGATATAGTTGAGGGAGCTACTAAAATGAATGTAGTTGATCAGACAATAGCTAAAAAAGAGTAGCAACAAGAATAGAGTGTACAAGATACACAAATGTTGAATGCCATCCCTCCATAGACAATAAGTGTAAGTATTAAAAATATCACAATAAAGGATATTTTTGGTCTCACTATTTAAAATATCAATCCCCTAATAGAGGAAGACTTGAAAAAGTACTTGATCAATATACACTACAGGATAAATTGTGTAACAACCTTGTATTGTTGAGTATAGATGAACTTCAAAAATTAGTTACTAAAAGCACAAGGGTGGAGGTGAAAACACAAGAACCACCTACCATCACTCCTTAACTCACTAGTATTAGTACACACATAGGCACCACTCCAATCTCTAAAACTTTAACCAAGGATGAAATAAATAAATTTGAGACAATTAGAGAAGATAAGGTGGAGAGAGAGAGTCAAACAAGTCAAATAGATTCATCTACACCTCTAGCACAAGCTCAAGGTGCAATTCAAAGAAATGAGGTAGAAATGGACAAGATTGAAGAGACTAAGTTGACACCCAAGCTAAAGGAGAAAGAAATTATTCAAGAATTGGTAACTCTACTATTATCTAGAACTCCTTCTAGTCACACTCTTCAACGGTCGAACACAGATGCAACACCTTTGCAATTCTCTATGCTGAGTCCAAGTTCAAAGGCAAAAGACATAATAACATATGGATATATAAGCCTAGATAAGAAATTATTTTGCCAAAAACTAATCATGCAAAAATAATAATTGAGCATATGGGTAAACTTCAAGAAGCCCTTGCAAGAAGGAAATATCAAGAACTGCTCAAAAGGGAGCATAGGTAGAAGCAAGCTTTTCTTGATATTAAAAACATCTTCTTAGATGCATTCAATCTACCTACTTTAGATGAAACCAAGCCAATTCTTGAACAATTGATCAACATAGTGGAAAAGGTAAGTGATTTATACCTTGATACTAATGCAAACTTATTTGAATGGTATAAAAAGAATTTTTAACATAAAGTGAATCAGAAGATATCTAGTGAGATACCACTTACACAAGTTTCATTGGCAACTAAGATAGACAGTATAAAGAAGGTACTTGAGAAAATTTTCTCTCTATACACCAAAGTATGTAATGCCACACTCTTCATAGAAGAAATAAGGAATCACATCCTAAGCTTAGAGAATCAAATGAAGTCATCCAGAGCTAAATTGCCCATGACTCCAACTCAAAGTGAGAAACACTTCAGGACCCTATTGAAAACCCAGAGTCAGTTAGCAACACTATCTATAGATGAAGCCAACATAAGGGCCAAAATGATAAGCATCTAGACTAAATTGACTCCTCATATAGAGATTTTGCACAAGGAGTTAGGATATGCAAAAACTCTTATGAAGAAAAACCACAATCTTTCTAGATTAGATGGCCTAGTTCACCTTGCTGTCAAGCTAGCCATCCAAATTTAATCTTTGGAGGTAGATTGTGACAATTGGGATGATGCTTTTAAGATTATTCTTGAGGTCCATAAATCTTTCTTGGACAAGCACACTATTTGTGTATAACCCATTGACATTAGTGTCAAAAAGGGGGAGAAAGAGCAAAGGGGGAGTAAGAGCATGTGAGAGCAAGAAAGGAACAACAAGGAAATTATAGAGTATTACTTGAGGCACATCTACAAAATACGAGTATGATTTTGAGTATAGAATATCTCATTCAATGCAAGGGGAGTTATAATATTTTGATGCATAAGTTACTACAAAATTTGTATATTTTGATATTTTGTACAGAATTTAAATAGTTATGTTATGTTATGCTCGTAAGAATAAAAGTATTAATGCATGACCAAGTGTTTTTGATGCTCATGTCAAAGGGAGAGATTGATAATCTTAGATTGGTTTTGACAAGTGAGTGTTTATACACTTAATTTGTTTACTTAGTTCATGCCAAACAAGTAGTATATGCCAAGTACAACATGTATAGGTTAGAGCATGCTGGGTCACTCAAGTGCCAAGTAGAAAATGTATGCCGAGTGATTTAGGAGCTGAGCATGCAATGCACACCAAGTCACAGTATTGAAATTAGTATATGCCAAGAATTAGGGACTTTAGATGCCAAGTAACATAGTTTTTTCATAGTTGTTTGTACCAGTTGTAAATGATTTTTGAGCTGACTTATAGATTGAATTATGATATTTTGGTGATAAGGATGAATCTTAAGTTAGAATCCCTATGCACTACATGCATCCAATTAGGTAAAGGAAAGGTTTAAGTAGAAAAATGGACAACTCACAACCATTGATTCATACCAACCCCTAAGTCATGCAGGTCTTCTTAAGGAGGACAAACCCTAAAATTCAAGAGAGAGTGAAAAGGAATGTATGAATGATCAAGGAGAGTTTTGCATGCATAAACAAGGATATTCATGGTGAACAAGGTGTAGAATTAGTTAAAGGAGCATAGAGGAAGAAAATAGTGAATAACATAGAGACATTTGATCAAGAACAATCAAGTGTGCATTAGTTTAGAGGTGATATGTTATCAAACACCAAAGTGCTAATCACAAGATCAGTGATGAGACATTCTAATAGGTGAATCAGTTAAATCTCTTAACATAGTAGTCCTTGTTGGAATATTCAAATATGGAAAGAGTACTTATGAGAGGGGGGGGGGGGGGGGTGGTGAATCATAAGTATCACACTTTAGTCAATAAAACTTCTATCTTAAAGTAAATTGCATGCATGCAAATATAAAAAATAAACATGTAACAAAAATCATGCATCAATAACTCATAACACTGGAATTTGGTAACCCAGAAACCCTCCAGGAATAAGAAGGTAAAACTAGGGTGGGGATGATACCCACAAAAATTACTGCAGCAATATTGTTCAACCACTTCTGATGGTTTGCCTTGTTAAAGGCTTTACACTATATTAATAGTGACCTGGTTAGAGGATTTACAAACACTTAACATGAAGTGTCACCCGGTTAAAGGATTTTAATCACCTAATCAAAAGGATCTTACAAAATAGCTGTAAAGCTAACGTATCACCATAGGATTTTCATTTTAATACAATTGCTAGAGAGTATTAGATACAATAAACCTGATAGATTACAATCCTTGATTGCTGAATACAAGCTCTTTTTTCGCCTTCTCCTAATCTCGATCTTTTGTGATCTGATAACTCTTGCTTTTGAAAATAGATTTTCTTATGCACCCTTGTATGTCCTTTCATGTGTATATTTACAATGAAATTTTGTCTTCCTTATAAAGACTTCAAATACTTAGGGTTTGTTTTGGATCTACGATCCATATTGATTCTCAATTTCCCGCTTAATACTTGTTTTTTTACTGATTGGTTGCATGCCATTATTATTTTTCTTATTGGCTACATGTGAGTTGCACGGGAAAAATAAAAGATTTGATTTTTTCATTAGATCCCTCGAAGTTTACCTTCTATTGGCTGCAAAAAACTGTTTGCATCTTTGTGCAATTTCAAACTTTTATGCTGATCTACTGAGTTACTCGGCTCCTGAAGTATTTTTGATACTTGGCACATGTTGTTTCTTGGATAGCTTGGCACCTAAACAAAATAGTATTACTCGGTACATGTTGTACTCAGCACCTGTTGTACTCGGCACTTGTTAACACTCAGCACCTATTGCACTCGGCACTTGTTATCACTCGACACCTATTACACTCGATACTTGTTATCACTCGGCACCTGTTACACTCAGCACTTGTTATCACTCGGCACCTTATCTTACTTGGCACTTACTCTTGATCTTGGTTAAGTATATTGACACTTAGTTGTCAATTTTATTTTTTAAGCTAACAGTCCTAATAGGATGTATTGAAATCCTCTAACAAGATGCTTATTTAATTATGAGTTGAAGTCCTTTAACAAAGCACACTTTTAATAGGATGTTGAATCCTTTAATAGGGTCAACTAATAGTCTTTGTAAGTGTTTAATAGGGTAGACCTTTCATAGGTTAGATCATGTTTCATGATCAAACATTGTAACCTTCATTGGATACACTTTATTACTACAATAGTGAAGATATGTGGGTGTCATCCCCACCCCAACTTTAACTTCTCATTGTAGGGTTTCTAGGTAATCATATCTTGTTTCACATGTGTGAATGCTTACTTGTTTTCATGCTTTAGATGCAAATGCTTTACATGGCATTTCAGTTTACTTAATGAATACATGAGATGGATGTGTGGTGAAAATTTGATGGGTAAAACTTTGAAGCAGTAATTCACCCCCACCAGTCTCAGAAGTTTACCTTTCCTATTTTAATTCCAAAAATTGGTATTACAAAATTGGTTCTTTGAAAGAGAAGCTTTTCAACTTTGAGGAAAGATCTTGAAAATGGAAGTCTACAAGTTGGGAAAGACCATTCAGAATCTAGGAATTAAAATACAACTCATTTTGCATCAGCTAAATAAAGCAAGAGATTATCTAAAGAATTCACTAAAGAGAAGGAAGGAAGTCACTATTGAGGAGTATGACACACAATATAGAGAGATGGACACTACTAAGATATTTGCAAAATGATACTCTAATGAATTTGATACAACATTTGCATATCTAATGGAAAACAACAGAGCCCAAACTAAAGAAATCAGAAATCTCAAGTTAGAGCAAGAATCACAAGCCATATTGCTATGTGAGGTGATTAAACAAAAGAAGAAAGTAGTGGAAGAAAAAGCCATGATTGAAGATGAAGAAAGAGTTTTGACCAAAAAATTGGAAGAGAGATCATCAAAGGAAACTAGGATTGCTAATATGCACTTAGAAACTTTGGGTCAATTGATGAATGCCAATCATGAACTAAATACCAAGGATATTGAATTAACAACACGAAGTTTCAAAATGAACAATTAAGTAATGGCCTAAAAAGAGAAAAAGATTTTGCTAAAAGATTCAATAAACCTAGTGAAGCCATCAAGTACTTTGGCCAATTGATGAGAACTCCTAGATCTAAAAATAGTACATTTGGATTGGGATACACAAGTACTAAGGAAGAAGAATCATCCAAAAGTGCTAAAGAAAAGAGCAAAAAAGGTAAGATTTCCAAACCTACTTGTAATAATTGTGGTAAGAAATGACATACTACCAATGTGTGTAGGAGCAAAACTATAAATTAGAATAATATACAAAAAAGTAAGGGTCACTACCATAAGTGCAACAAAAAAGGTCATCGGACACATGAATGCAAAACCAAGACCATGCACACTCAAAGATTTGAAGGATATTTTCACAACTATTAGAAGTATGGACATAGAGCTTTTGAGTGCACATCCAACCCAATATGGTCATCAAAACAACATACAAAGGTAAAGAACAATGACAACTTTTATAATTGGGACTATAATACAAGGTATAGTTATCACTACTATCAAGAGTATGGACATATTCCTATGAAACGTATTAGAACACTCTTTAGAAGTGACTACAAAAGGTGGTTGAGTCAAACCACATGTTTTAGCTATGTAAAGACTGGTTACATAAGCCAATATTTTGCAACAAGGTCAAGGAAACCAAATTGTGAATTCAATAAAGGCAAAGGAAAGACAAATATTGAAAATTTCAAAGATGAAATGAACAAGTCATGGAAGAGAAAGGAGGATTGCAACACATCAAGTGGAGAAGGGATCACTTCACCCAATGGGTTAGTTGATCACACCTCATCAAACTAAGGAATCAAGAGGTATGTGGGACTGATATTCGAAAGTTATATCATATATCAATTCCAAAAGGATTTAATTATAAAAAGATTACATAAGCATGAATAAAGATGCAAGGTATTATCAAGAATCAAAGAAAAATCTTTAGGTTTTTCCAAATTTTATGTTACTACTATGCATGAAAAGTTTCCCATTATTGTCAAGTAAAATTCTAGTGGATGTCGATCTAACAAACTGGCTATTTGTCATTGAGATCATAATGGTTACAAAATGAATAAAAGGAACAAGTAGATGCTGAGTGATCTAGAAATTAGTTGATGCTAAGCTTGTAGTTGTGTAAGCACTTAACATTAATTGTAACATTTTAAAGCGGTATTTGATTGATTTTTCCTCATTCAAAATCATTTGAAATCAAGAGAAAGCGAGAATAGCTAAAGGAGATCTAGAAATTTCATCTGAGTCATTTGAAGAAGATTTGAACAACTATTCAACATCATTTCATTAGATTTTGCAAGGTATTTATTATGTGTTTATCTACACTATTTCAAAATGGCATCTAGTTCAAAAGGTGTAGAGGGAAAAGAAGTTTTAAATGTTTAGTTGGTTAGCAATGAGGTAAAAAAACCTACTTTCAAGGCCATTCTAGACATAACATATAAACAAGATCTCTTTGATGCACTATCTATGATACCACCAAAAGTTCTAATGATTCAAGAAGTCAGAAAGTGTTATAGTTGTAAGATTGGTAGTATTGGTGACATGGAAATTAGAGAAGCATATGAAAAACTATGTGAAAATGGTGTGTTAAGGGAAGAATTCAATAGTGTAGAAAGGAAAGGGTTAACTCATGCCCTAGATTTCCCTAATCTTTTCAAAACTGAATGGATCAGGATTGTTTTGAGTAAAATTCATGATAGTTTAGTGTGGTTAGATAATGGGTCAATCAAAATTACAAAGAGAATAATCCATAGGGTAATAGGATATCCAATCCTAGATTGGCCAAGGACTATAAGAAGTGAGTCCAAGGAAGCCATTGAAAAGAACACAGGAGCTATGTGGAACAAGAGAGGAATGACCATAGACACCATCATATATCCTCTAATAGATTTTGGAGTAGGGGTAGTTTCTCATAAATTTTATCAATAAAGTAGATTGAAAAGTGTACCCTATATTTCAATAGATATGGGCTACAAGATTATGAAGAAAGATCATACATATGATCTGGCCAAGTTGTAGCTAGAATAATTAATTGAAAACCTAGGAGAAATAAAGAAAATAAAGAGTGCTCAATGTAAATTTGGATCTATTTTGATATCTATCTTCTTTTATGTTCAGAACACATTTCTTGGATTAGGTATTGATGTATGGAAGACAAATAGGTTTGTTGCAACTCAAATAGGAGAATGTATTGAACAATTAGGTTTTCAGTCAGTAATGACTAGTTAGTTTGGGGATTTTAAACAATCCATGAAGAATAGATTGAGGATTCTAGTATCATTAGTTGATACATATCATGATGATGTTTGTTTCGTAGTTGATGTTGATCACAGATTTGTTCAAGGAGAAATTCCTAGAGTAAGATGGAAAGGGCCATTGGATTATGAAATTAATGTGGATGAGGCCTTTCCAATAATAAGAGCATTACTTTTAGAAGAAATAGATAAAGATGCCAAGGATTTTGGTAGCTATTAGATGGCAAGATCAAATATTACCATGGAGTTGACCACTGCCTTTGTCATCAAAAAAAAGGAGAAACTAGCAAAGAAATTAAAAGAAAAATTTGATGAAGATGTCAAGTAGGAAGATGATGAAGAAGAGGATGAAGAGGAAGAAGACACTCAAATTCAAGCACCACTAGCATTGACATGAGGTCAGGGTGAGGATTAGTAAGAGGGTGAAACAAATATTGTAAAAGGTTTAGATGAAGAAGAAGTCAAGGAAGTACCTATTCGTATTGATCAAAAGAAAAGACAAACTAAGGCACAAGCTATGACAAGACCTAAGAAGGTTGCTAAACCAAGCCAAAAAAACCTACAACACCTACCACAAGCATTAGCACACATGTCATTGCACAAAAGGATAAAAATAAAGCCTTTGAAAATCTTGAAAATTTTGAAAAGAATCAAGTGGAGGAGACAATATATGCCATGATGGAAAATTTAAAGAAAGCCCCTCTAGAAATTGCCAACTCTATTCCTAAAATTTTATATAAAAGAGTTGAGAAAAAATGGCATTATTGTTTGATCTTAGAAAGGAAAATTAGAGAGACATCCCTTGCTCAAGTTGTTTTAGAACTTAGTAAGGCATAGATAGCTAAAGCCATAAAAAAATATGTTGTTAGATTTGTTCCTAAATATAGGGCATTTAGCATATTACAGAGCAACATTGAAGATGTTGTAAAGAAGACCCCACAAATGTGGAAAATTACATATGAGCTAGTTATAGTCAAAGTAGGAGAGCAATAGCCTATTGAGGTTAAAGATGGTGAAGATGATGATAATAATAAAGGCATAGTTGAGGGAGCTATTGAAATGAATGTAGCTAATTAGGAAATACCTTAAAAAGAGTAGCAATAATAATAGAGTGTACAAGATACACAAAAGTCAAATGTCAACCCTCCAAAGATAATAAGTGTAAGTACTAAAACTATCATCATAAAGGATTTTTTTGATCTCACCATTGAAAACATCAATCCCCTAATAGAGGAAGACTTGAAAAAGATACTTGACCAATCTATAGTCCAAGCTAAATTGTGTAACAACCCTATATTGGTCACTATAGATGAACTTAAAAAATCAATGACTCAAACCACAAGGGAGGAGGTGAAAACACAAGAACCACCTACCATCACTCCTCAACTCACTAGTGTTAGTACATACATGAGTGCCACTCCAATCTCTGAAACTATAACCAAGGATGAAACAAATAAAGTTGAGACAATTGGAGAGGATAAGGTGGAGACACAGAGTCAAACAGGTCATATAGATTCATCTGCACCTCTAGCACAAGCTCAAGGTGCAATTAAAAGAAATGAGGCAAAAAAGGACAAGCCTAAAGAGACTAAGTTGACGCCCAAGCCAAAGGAGCAAGCAACAATTCAAGCATTGGTAACAAGGTCAAACCTAACAATCTTTGCAAGCCTTTAATAGGGTAGACCTTTCACAAGGTAGATCATGTTTCATGATCAAACATTGTAACCTTCATTGGATACACTTTATTACTACAATAGTGAAGATATGTGGGTGTCATCTCCATCCCATTTTTACCTTCTCATTGAAGGGTTTCTAGGCAATCATATCTTGTACTACATGTGTGAATGCTTACTTGTTGACATGCTTTAGATGTACATTCTTTACATGGTATTTAAGTTTATTTAATGAATATGTGAGATGGATGTGTGGTGAATATTTTATGGGTCAAAGTTTGAAGCACTAATTCAAACCCCACACCCCTTCCACCCCCTTTTGAAGTTTACCATTCCTATTATAATTCCAAAACTTTATATTATCAAGGTATAACTAATCAGGTGCCCATTACAATTCCTCATAACTCAAACTTTCCTCTATTTCCTTTTTTTATGTCCTCAAATCCTTTTTATGAATCATCTTGATATGATACTCTACTTAGACAGAACCTATTTTACCAATAATGTTTGACTTTAATGAAAACATAAAAATTGTCTAAATTATAGTTTACAACATATCTATAATTAATAAATATAGTGCTAACCAAAGAGTTAGGTTAATGATACATTCTAGTAGAGTGAATCAACACAAATCTCTTAATAGAGTAGTCCTAGCAGGCCTATGTAAATCTCTTAACATAGTGCTTACTTTGTTGTAGTTTTAAATCCTTTAATCAAGGTAGAAATTATAAATCTTCTAGCTCTTAACAAGGAAAAACCCTCACAAGGTAGGTCATCAGAAGTGATCAACATTGTAGCCCTAACAAGAAAACTTTATTACTGCAGTAGTGAATATTTATGGGTGTTATCCCCACCCTAGTTTTAGCTTCATATTGGAGGGTTTCTTGGTTATCTAATATTTTTTTCATGTGTTAATCACTTACTTTAATGTTTATGTTTATAATCAATAGATTATATCTAATACATCATTGCAATATATGTTTATGTGATTTGTGATATTGATGAGATATGGGTTAATGGTGAAAGGCATTAATTTTATAATTTCTTAGAAGGTTAAAGTTTAATAGATCTTGATTCCTCCCCTTCTCAGTATCTCACTTTTCTAATAGACTACCGAAAATTGGTATCAAAGCTTTGGTCCCTCAACAAGAAGTATAATCAACTAAGAGTTTAGATCTTGGAGATGGAGGCTTATAAGTTGGGAAAGATCATTGAAAACCAAAAACTTGATATAGAACTTGCATTGCAATAGCTTGAAGTTACAAGATATGAATCAAATAAATCATTAAGGATAAGGAAGGAATTTGTGATCCATAAAAAATACACAATATCAAGGAGAATATATTGAAGGACTACTTGATGATGTCAATTCAAGTGAAAATAATAAAGTAATAATAGATCTATTGGAAAAAAATAATACATTGAATGATGAAATAAAAGGACTAAATAGAGAGAACAAAATTCAATCAATAAGACAATGTGAAGTGATTGAATAGAAAAATAAAGCTAAGGAAGATAAGGTTGATGAAGACAAGAGATAAATGGCCACAAGACTTGATGAAAGAACATCTAATGTGCATAATCTCATAGCTAAGCAATTCAATATACTTAATCAATTTCTATTTACAAATAAAGAACTCAATAGCAAATATGTAGATATGTCAAATATAAAATATGAGAATGACCCTTTGAGGAATGAGTTGAGATCTAAATATAAATTCACTAAAATTTTGAACAAGCGCAAATAAATTATAAGATATTACGAATAATTAATGAGATAAGAAAGAAGACCACATGATACATATAGTCTAGGCTATCGCAAGCATGTATCATCTACTAAGGAAGGAGATTCATCAAGGAATGGAGAAAAGAGGAATGAAAAGACAAATAATATAAAACCTACATGTTATCACTATTGAAAACCAAGTCATACAATAAACATCTGCAAAAGAAAAAATGGTAAGCAAAACCCTAGGCCTAAATTTATTGGTAATTATTTAATTGCAAGAAGTAGGAACATCAAGCACATGAACATAGATCCAAATCCATTAATAAACTAGTTGCACCTAGATTCGAAGGTGATTTCTACAAAAGTATGGACATAGAGCTCAAGAATGAAAATCAAAGGAAAAACCTAATTGAATAACCAAGAAGCAAGGAAATGCACCTTAAAAATATAAATCTTACAATTGGGATTGAAACACATGGTGCAATTGTCATTACTATGGTGATATGATCATATCTATCATCATTTAAGAGGCATATTCACATTTTCAACTAATGCACTACAATCTAGTTCTTCACTATGATATCTATCTTCATTTAAGAGGAATTTTAATATATCTTTTTCATCTTCAAAAACTTTGTAATTTTCAATCTTATCTAGTATTGAAGGTTGTGATATTGTTTCAAACTTAGAAATCCCTATAAAAGAGACACAATCTATTTTAATATCAACACTAGCAAGAAAATCAGCCATCTTTTTATTAGTCTTGTCCATCCAAGTTATTCAAATTGCATCAAATACTTCAATATCATTACAAACATAATTTCTATACTATTTGAGCCTTTTTTTCTTAGATTTATACATTTTTCTTGATTTGAGATGCTACCAATTCATAATTTCCAATCACATGTAATTTTCTTATAACATGTTTAGCAACTACTTTCAACCCTAGTAGGAGTTCTTCATACTCTACTATATTGTTGGTACATGTGAAGTTGAAGGCGAAAGAATATTTGAAATTCTTCTTATTTGGTAAAACAAAATCCACTCTAGCCCCTCACCCTTCCTTTGAGTTAGCTCCATCAAAATATATGGTCCACATTCCCTCTAAATCTAAGCATTCAAATACTTCCTTTGTAATCAATGGGGTCAATTTATCCCTTTCTAGAATGGTTACTTCAGCCCTAAAGGAATTTATATCAGTATCTAAAAAACATGTAGTATAATTGTATGTGTTTTCTTTGATCATATAAGTCACCCTAGGCTTTCTTTTCACCTTAATAACTTTATCACCATTGTGAAAAGTATCAAAGGATAAATCACATTATAGACTTACCCCCAAATCAACACTCAACTTTCTTTACAAAAATATACCATGTTGTGGAGGGATGTCTACTAATAAGACACTCATGGTAAGGTCACTATTAAGGTATGCAACTAGCTTGTATGGCAATGCACTGATGGTACCTATAATAGGGACCTCTCTTGAATTCAAGGCACAACATCTCCCTTCTTTAGTATCTAACTTCAAACCAATAGACTCCATGATCTTGTAAGGAATAATGGTGTTTGAAGCACTAGACTCAATGATACAATTTTTTCATTTCCTATCAAGCTCAGAAAGAAAGGGTCAATGTTTCCAATATATGTTACAACTAAATTGTTAAATTATATTGGAGGTATCTAAGCTATTACTCCTTCATCCTTCTAAATTTTTGGTAAGGCTTGAGTCTTATCTCCCATGGTATGTTCAATCTCAATAGAATTGCCTTTTCCAATTCTCCCCAAAAATGTTAAGGCCTTATTACTATGTTCTTCTACTCTAAACATTTCAGATAAAGGAACTATTGAAGTAATCTCTAACAACGTGGTCATGATATTGATGGGAGTATAAGGTTCAAATTTAACAATCATAACTTTTCCTTCTTGTGGCTTCTCAATACTAGCTTTAGGATGGCTATGAGCTTTTATTTTAGGTCCCTTTGTAGTAGTAGGTTCTTTCTCATTATGAACATTTTGAAGTGCCAAACTCTTTTTGGGTTCCCATTTTATATATTTAACAATATTCACCTTAACCACTAATAGAAACTTTCCTTTTCTAGTATCAACTTCTTTGAGAGAAATATCTTTCATAAAAATGCTAGATGGTTTAATAGTGTTATCATTCAATGTCGTATTTCTCATATTATAGGTACTCTTAACTTATGCAACCATTTCTACAATTATTTTCTCAATTTTCTCCTTGGATGGCTTCCTCAAGTTCATGTGTCCTAGCTCTGATGTAATGTTGCATTCTATCATCAATTTCTTGCTTGTCATCTAAAAAAAGTGGTTGATGATAGACTCCATATACATTTCATTTATTTTTTACATCCCATTATGATCTTCTATATCTAATTCTTCACAATCAAAATAGGGACTAGCCATGTTATAGGCCACGTCATCATGATTTTTCTCCTCCAGTGCTTATTCTAATTTTTAATAATTGATATATAGAGATTGACTAAGCCATTGTACAATATTTAGGAGAATGAAGGGATTGACAAACCATTCACCAACATATTTCTTTAGCAATAATCATAGATTTCCTTTGCAATTGATCTGGTGTATTTTTCTCATTTGCACCTTGCAGAGGGTTAGCAATGGGTTTAAATTCCTTCTACTATGTATTATAGGGGTAATTTAGCAATTTAGTTTGCCTATTGAAATTGTTGTTAAACATTATTTTGTCACAACTATTAGGCTTGTTGACATTGCCCTATAATAGTTTCATGTTATTGAACAAATTCAACATTTGATCCATCTTGTGTTCTTTGTTATTCTTTTTGCAATAGGTTTATGACCTTCTTTATTATTTCTCCTAGGGTTGAATTTTTTTGGATCATCTCTCCTCCCCAACATTCTTGAGGCTCCTTTGTTGTTTTCAATATTCAAAATAATTTTGAAAGCATCTCTTAGTATCTTAGGATCTTTATCCCTCAGCATATATGCAATCTTACTATCAAAAGATTTGAAATATGTGGTTAGCAATGGGTATGTGTAGGATCATAGTCAACCAAACTATGCCCTTAAGTGGCAATGAAAAAATAGCAAATCAGGGTTATGTCAACTTGAACTGCAATTTTAAAATTGTTATGGAATTTCAATCAAAAAATTGTTAGAAAATAATCTATAGGAGATTTAATTTAGTTTATGAACTACTAGGCCTTATTTAAAGAAAGAAAAATTTGATTGGTCAAAATTTTGAATTTTAATGCAATAGTTCAAAAGTTTTAGGACAAAAATAAGAAGTAGGTGTAGGTCTGACCACCTTAATAAAAATAAAATGATATTATTTTTGAATAAAATTTTAGATATAAGAACTAGACTCATGCCTAGATTTGACACATATTTTTGGGTATTTTTATTCCAAATAAATAATTAATTATGAATTTTCTCCTATAGTATTTTTCAAAAAAAAGAACTCTCATGTCTGACCACCTTAACTGATTCAGAACTTTACAAAATTTAATTTTTCATTTATTTTCCTTATAGTAGAAGAAGTATATAATGTGACACATCTTTTAGATTTTGAAAATGATATACCATTTGAAAGTTTTTTTTGTTTTACAATCAGTGTGTCAATCAACACTTTATGTGTAAATCCATTATAAAGTGAATAATAATTATTTACTAAACTCATAATTTGATAAACATCAAATTTATGCAAAGATAAGAACATTCTTAAGAAACCCTTTTCATTTTATCAAATTTGGGTTTAAAAATTCATCAGACACATGTTTGAAGTAACAAAACACACAAGAACAAGCCAAAACATGTTTTGATGACATTTTGAAAGTTGACCATGTAGGGTTAGTATCCAAAGAAATAATAGGCATTATAAAGGTATTAATATTTTATTTTAGTATCAATTTGGGTGGAAAAAAGTCAAAATAGATTTTGAAATGCTTTGAGGTATTTCATAACTACATATTTTTTAGATTGCTACTTTTTGGCACACCATGATCTTGCACATACATGAATACATTGTCATCTAGTCTCATCAATTTGAATAACTTGTCCATGCCCTTCTAAAATCTAACATTGAAAACAAACATAGATTCATTTTTATTTTCCTTGATATTGATAAACTTGTTTAAAACAAAAATAACATTGTTGTTATCTCCATCTTACTATTTAAAGAATTTTTCTAAGTCATCCCATGAACAAATACTATCATCAAGGAGTCTCCTAAAAAAATCCATAGCATCCTCAATTATTGAATGTAAAAATAGTTTCATGTCAAAATCTTCATGCTCTAACTCATAATCATTCAACATGTCAATGAATTTCCTAAGGTATTCTCACCATTGATGGCATTGTTCCCAAAAAAATTTAAGGACTTTTATCTCAATTCATTTGGAATGGGATTTGGATAGCCATGAATTCCCATGAAGGACATTTTTTTTATATTTTTCCATACATATGGATCTTCTCTAAAATCTTAAAATATTGGTAGTATTGGGTATAGTAGTTTGAGTTTGCACAACTATTTTCCCTTGTTGCCCTATACCTTTTGACCTACTAGAGAAAGAGCCAAGTCCTGACTAGGATATCCCTATGCTACTTTACTTTGGGCAACAAACTATATTAAAGAACATACCATGTCAAGGCTAAGATTTTCCCATGGTTATACTAGAAGTAGACTTTAAGAAGTGGATCTTCCTCATCATTATTGAACCCTGAGCTTCATTCTTAACCATTTCCAACTCTTTGGTCAAATCTTCTTGTTATTTTCTAGCCTTTTCCAACTCCAAATCAATCCGATACATATGATGACTATCCTTAGGTGTAATAGTGGGTTCATTTATTTCAATTTCAACAACCTTATATTTTCCTTTATCAACAACCTTAGTAGTAATGACAAATATGTTTGGAATAGCTCTATTTTCTTCAATAGGTTTATATGGCTGGACTTGTGTGATGACAAGTCCCTTCTTAAAATACAAGGAACATTCTTATTTTTGAACTTCGGATTTGATTTCTCCAAGTCTCTAAACACATCTTAGTGTAATGGTGTAGATTTTTCTTCCACCCTCTTATGCTACTCTTTTAGTATGGCCATCATTCTAAGAATATTATCTCTTTCCAAGAGAGAATTCATAATGACCATCTCTTTTTCTTTCTCCCAGCATAAGATATTGGAATATTTCTTAGTAACCTTCTTCCTAAGAGTTTCAACTTCAACCAATAAATCATCATGATCTATTTTTGTGATCTCTAATTTGGTGGTTAAAGAGATTTATCTATGTGAATGGAACTTATTCAAAACAAGCTCAAACTTGTTGAATACCTTTTGACATGACATTTTCGTCGCTCCCTTTAGACCCACATGATAATAACAATGTGTCTCCTATTGAAAATATCATTTTATCTTTGTAAGAACCTTCATTTTGTAAAGGAGTTGTAAAAATATCACCAAGAAACCTAGTATTCTCATAACTAGAATTCAAAGATGAAATTTCCTTCTCTTCTAGATGTTGATACAAAGGAGGATTTACCAAACTATCCTTAGGCTTCCAAATATGGCTAGATTCCCCCTTTTTATTTAAACAATTCCTTCTATTAACTTGTGGTAGCTCTACATACAGTGGGACCCTAGGGTTTTCTTTAGTATTAGCTCTTTTAGTTCTCCTTTTCTTGACCATTATTTATTTTAAAATAGTGCTAGATTTTGAAACCTTAGACTGAGTCGCCACACACTAAGGGAATATACCTTGTAATGACAAACCTTGAGAATCTAAAAATGAGAAATACACCATCATACTATATATGAGAAATATGTTAGCAAGAAATACTAATCTATTGAGAGAACAAAGCATTAACTAGCATAAAAATCATAACATATATGAGAGACAAAGTAAAACCCTCAAATGAGAATATGAGCCATAGAATGGCTCTCCCAATGAGGATGGTCACTTGATTTAGGGATGAGTCTATTTTCTTAGATTTGGTATGTATGCTCAAGGTTCTCAAAACTAGATTCAATGGAGATGGATGGGTAATGACAAATTGGTAGCCTTGTGAGCTCTCAATTTGGCATTACAAGGGTATGGTTTAAAGGCTTTGTTTCCCAAACTAGCATTATAACTTTGGATTAAAGGTTGTGATGAAATTTCTTGGGAGGGGATTCAATTTATAGGCAAAGGGCTTGAGGGATGGAGGGTTAAGATGCAAGGAGAGATGAAAGCTTAAGGAGGGCTAAGATGCACTCAAAGGGGAGCACATGGATTGTGCTTGTTTAGCACCAACCAGGGAGTGACACATGTCACAGGGTGAGTGGATGGAGGCAAGGGGATGGATGAGTCAACAAAGGAGGCTCAAGGGATAATATCTTCATAAAGACCCTTCATAATGGCTTGTAAGAGCAATGAATGAGCTTGTAAGAGTCTTTATGGCCTTTGTAAGAGCATCCATGGCTTAGTGGTTGGGATATTTTGGAGGGAGTTGAGATTGTTGACTTTGTTTGGCTTAGGAAAGTCTTAAGCTTGCTTAGGGAATGTGACAAGGTTACGGGTGCGATTAGAGGTGATTTAGGATTAGATTAGGGATGTTAGAGATATGCAAGTGGATGGAATTTAATGAGGGTGAGTGAGTTAGTGGCTAAGCTTGGTTAGTATGGGTGGATGGGGTGGATTAGGCTTAAAAGGGGGTTTAAGATAGTTTAGGGGTTATTAGATTTGAGGGCTTTATTTATCAAATAGATTTATTTAATAAATGAGGGTTTTGGAATTAGATAGGAGAATAGGATTAATTGATAATAATGGGTTATTTGATTTATCAATTAGGACTATAGATGATTAATTAAATCAATCAGCTAGGGGATGGAAAAAAGATTAATTAAATAGGAATTTAATTAATGATGCCTTTAGAGATAGCTAAATAAGATTACCGAAGTAGTGTAATCAGATTTAGGTGTCTACATTTTGCCCTTCTTTGACATAGTGTTGAGACAACACTATTTCAAAGAAGTTCGAATGGAGATGACATGAGGAAGATGTTTTAGCAACAAGGTTGCCCCAGTCTCAGATAAGAAGAGGAGAGACTATACTTAGAGATGCCCCCTCAAGAAGGTGGCAGGGAGAGAAAGCGAGGCTTGATAGCTTCTTGAAAAGTACAAGAATTTGAGATGAGCAAAGAGACTCAGATTGGCAAAGAGAAGGGGTTGAATTAGCTCAAACTCTCACTATGGGAGAATAAGAATGAGAGAATCAGAGGGAGAAGATTAAATAAGCTTAAGACTTTCAGGATTGGGGGGGAGGATGAAGGAGTAGAGTGCTATAAAAAGGAATCTAGGATAGGGATGTGGATGAGAGGATTATAAATCTGATGCAACAAAATTTCAAAGAGTTAGATTTGTGGAAGATGGGTTTCAGAGATCCCTAGGACTAGGATTTTGGATCTTGAAAGATGAGGCTTGGTGGATCCCTAAGACTAGGATTGTGGATCCCTAAAGCTAAAAGTGAAGATTGATTCAAAGAGATAATGATGCATAAGCTGGGGTAGGAGAGATGGATGCTGGATATGGATGGGGGATAATGGAGATGAAAGGAAACCATTGAAGCTTTTTGAGTGGGGGGATACTTCAAAGAGAAGTACCACCATGTAGTTGGGCACTAGATTTGCTATAGGACTATTGGTAAATTTCCATGGTTACCAAGAGCATCAAGGCCTTTTCACCAACTGTCCAGAGGAATGACGAACTGACTCAAAAAAAACACGCAAGGATTGCCCCAACATCACACATGAATCTTAGAAGAATTAGAAACAAAAAAAATAGAAAAAAGAAACAAGCAAAAGACTGGATCAAGACCTTATGCTCAAATTGCCCCATTTGCAGTATACCATGATATGGAAGATCATGGAAACCTTGAAGAGGGAACAAGGAGATTTTTTGGAAAAGATACTTCAAGACCCAAAAGCTAAGATTCCAAATCAAAAGAAATAGAAAATCCAAAAGAGAACCATTTGCCAATGAGATGGGTAGGATGAGGTACTAACGGACCAAGATCATACATGAGGAAAGCTATATCCTACAAGGATCTATCTGAGAGCACCTAAGCTGATGGATCTAGATGAGTGATGCATCTGGAAAGCTGAAATAAGAAGGATAACACTTTGGTGATAGGAGATCTCACTAAAGGATGCATTAGAATAGCTAAACAAGGGTTGTATGATGTGTGCAAGATGCTGATCAAGGAGGAACTGACACAAAAGCTGGATAGATACAATGGTACTAAGCTAAAGAGGATATACAAGCTGATAGACCAAGATATGTTACAAATGTACAAGGTTGTTCATGTTTTGTTTTTGTGAGATGGAAATATTGGTGAAGGGTGGGATGTCTATATAGTTGATAGGCAGAGAGGTAGATGGTTTGTGAAAAGCTTAAGGAAAATGGGGTTTCTTTGTGTGCATGTGATAGGATACAAACTAGGATACAAGCTTATTTACAAGCTAGAATATGGTCCAAGCTTTGGACAATATTTTGATATACAAGCTATGATACAAGGGATGGTACAAGATTTACAAGCTGAGGTACAAGATTTATAAGCTGTACAGGAGGTATTGACAAGATCCATTAGATTTTGGATATTTGGTTGGAACACCAAGGGAACAAAGTGGGTGTTTTATGGGATGGTGGGCGAATGGATGAGGGATAGGATAGTGATAGATAATGGATTAGTCTTAGTACACAAAGCACTTGAATTACTAGGTTTTCACCAAGGTACCTATCCAAGGTGCTTGAATTGCCAAGTTTTCACCATTGGATGCTTATTTCTCTTTACTATTTTTTTTTTTTTTTTTTTTCAAAATCTAGATATACCAAGGATCTTCAAGCATAGAACCTCTTGAGATGAATGATGTTAGTAGGATCATTCAAGTGTTCTCCTTCTGGTGTAGATAGCTGATAGGGTCCGGAGCCAAAGGAGGTAGTGACAACATAAGGACCAAGCCATGTAGGTTCAAACTTGCCTTTCTTTTTTCGATCTTCTTGGACTTTCATGTTTTCTTTGAGGACCATGTCACCTGGCTGAAAGTGTCATGGAACCACCTTCTTGTTGAAACTCCTTTTGAGATGAGTTTTATAGATTGTGAGATGATCATAGGCTTGTTGTTGCTTCTTGTCTAAGAGATCTAGCTGGGTGAGCTGAGCTACTATGTATTCTTCATCTGATATTTGCCCTTGCAAAGATATACGCAAGGAGGGAAGTTCAAGCTCTATAGGTAGTACCACTTTAGAACCATAGACTAGGGAGTATGGAGTTGTGCCGGTGGATGTATGAAAGCAGGTTCAATAGGCCCATAGGGCTGGATTTATTTGTAGGTGCCAATCGTAGTTGGAATCATTGACAACTTTCTTTAGGATTTTGAGGAGGGTTTTGTTAGTTGCCTTTGCCTGGCCATTACCTTGTGGGAAATATGGGCTAGAAACGTGGTGATGGATGCAGAGGGAAGTGCGTAATTCTTCCATGTTGAGATTTTCAAAGTTACCTCCATGGTTGATGAAGATGGTGGATGAGATGCCGAAGCGAAAAATAATGTGGTACAAGATGAACTTGGAGACCTAAACTCCTATAGCTAAGACTAGGGGGACTGCTTCCACCCACTTAGTGAAATAGTTTGTAGCTATTATTATCCATTTATGTCCATCAGATGAGAGGGGTGTGATAGTTCCAACTAGATCAAGGCCCCAACAAGCGAAAGGCCAAGGTGGTGCAATAGGTTGTAGATCCTATGCTAGAGCGTGCACAAGATTTGCGTGCTGTTGACATGGGAGACACTTTCTGACAAATTCATAGGAGTCTTCTTCAATAATAGGCTAATAGTAGCCTACTCTAAGGATTTTTTTGCACTAGGACAATACCACTTGTTTGGGCACCGCAAAGTTTGGAATGTACTTCTTGTAACGCCATTGCGGCCTCATTTTCATCTAAGCATCGAGAGAGAGTATCATGATAACCTTGACAATACAGGGTATTGGCTATGATAACATAGCAGGATGATTTTTGAATGAGGTTTTGGCATTGGGTACGTATGAGGTGAGGGGATATGATACCATCATTAAGGCAAGCATGAATCTCATGGTACCAAAGGGATTAGGGACCAACTAAGATACAAACACGATTTGAATCCTCATTCACATAGGTGGGTGTGAGTAGTTGCTCGACCAAAAGCTCATATTGTGTAGTTGCTTGGGGAATTTCCAAGAGCAAGCTGATAGTAGCCATAGCATCTACGACTTTGTTCTATATTTGAGGCACTTGTGTAAACTGAAGCCTTGTAAGATGCTGGGTTAGCTGATCAACTAGCTCTTTGTAGGGTAATAGATTTTCATCTTTGGTTTGATATTCATTTAGGGCTTGCTTGATGATGAACTGAGAATCACCAAAGATTTGTAACTCAGCAATGTTCCATTCTGCAACTATCTTTAATCTTGCTATGAGAGCCTCATATTTAGCTATATTGTTGGTGCTAGGGAATTGTAGCTTGAAGTCTTTTGGAATGTAAACTCCTTGAGGTGTGACCAACAATATTCTTGCCCCTGATCCATGAGATGTGTATGAGCCATCAAAATAAAGTTTCCATGGGGCTGTTCTTCAATTAGATAGATATGCTCATCTAGAAATTCTATGATCAAAGGATATGCATCTATTAGAGGTGCATCAACTAGGTGATTTTCTATAGCTTGCCCTTTGATTTCCTTTCTATCCACATACTGGATGTCAAATTCGCTAAGGAGCATAACCCATTTGGCCAAACGACCTGTAAGTGTTGTTCTAGAGAGCATATACTTGAGAGGGTCGATCTTGGAGACTAGTTGGATGGTATGACTTAGCATGTAGTGGTGAATCTTTTCAGTTGAGAAAACAATTGCCAAACAACCTTTTTCCATAGGAGTATAATTGAGTTCATAACCAACTAGGGTTCTATTGATGTAGTAGATGGCTCTTTCTCTGTTGTAGTCATCGAGCTATGCTAGAAGTGCCCCTAGAGTAGTAGATGTTGCTAATATGTACAAGATCAAGGGATGACCAAGAACTAGTGGAACCAAGATAGGGGGATTGGTGAGATACTGCTTGAGCTGATCAAAGCTGCACTAACATAAAGGATCCCACTTGAAGTTCTCATCCTTTTTTAGTAAATGTGCAAATGGTGTACACTTATCTGCAAGCTGGGAGATGAAGCACCAAATGGATTGAAGCTTTCCTTTAAGAGAGTGAAGTTGTCACATTGTCTAAGGAGGAGGTATGTCTAAGATAGCCTTGACTTTCTTGGGGTCGATCTCTATACCTCGTTTAGAAACTATAAAGCCTAGAAGCTTGCCAGATGTGACCCCAAAGACACTTTTCTTGGGATTCAGCATGAGATGATATTTGGCTAACCCATCAAAGACTTTCTCTAGGTCAGCAAGATGATCTATGAAGGTGTGAGATTTAAGCAAGATATCATCCACATAATCCTCCAAAATGCTATGGATAAGATCATGGAAAATGGCTATCATAGCTCTTTGATAGGTAGCCCCAACATTCTTTAGGCCAAAAGGCATCATGTTGTAACAAAAGGTTCCCCAAGGGGTAGTGAATGTTGTCTTATGCTAATCCTCTTCTGCAATCTTGATTTGATTATACCCAGAAAATCCATCCATGAGGGACAAAATTTAATGTCCAGCTGTAAGATCTACAATCATATCTATGTTGGGCAAGGGAAAATCATCATTTGGACAAGCTTTGTTAAGATCTCTAAAATTAGTGCAAATTTTGATGTCACCAGAAGGTTTACTGACAGGGACCATGTTGGAGATCCACTCTAAGTAGTCGATAGGTCGGATAACCTTAGCAACTAACATTCTTTCTAATTCAGCTTTGACTAGTAATGCCACCGTAGGGTGCATTTTTCTAAGCTTTTGTTTGATGGGCTTGATCTTTGGATTGACTACAAGATGATGAACTACAAGCTTTGGATCAAGTCTTGGCATGTCCTGATATGACCATGCAAATTGGCCAATGTTCTCTCTTAAGACCTCAAAGAGGAGGTCAGCTTGGTCTTGTGATAGGGATGCAACAATGTGAACAAGTTTGGGGATCTTTGAAGAACCGATGTTGACTTCTCTAGTATCCTCAATTAGAATAGAAGACACCTCTAGTCGATTATCTTGAGGAGGTAATGCTAAATCTTCATGTTCTACTTGTGGCTTTGGATGTTCTTGCTGAGGGGTTCTCTTCACTATCTTAGCTAGTCTCAGATTCACCTTAGTTCCAGTTTTGGGTGTATTGGAACTAGGTTGAATACCCCTTGGAATCTAGCTTGTAGATATAGGTAGAATCTGGCTTTGTTTTCTTATGAGGATTTTCGGCTCCCATGAATCTCAGAAGCACTTCCTCTGATGTGAACTCATCAATGTGTATGACACTTGGTTGGTCCCAATCTATGAGTTGTATATGGGCGAGTGGTAGGTCAATGAGGTGGATGGATAGTTCTTGGAGAACAAAGTCTTCGAGGGAGATTTGGTTTGGGATATCGTCGTAGGCTCTCTTTTCAACTTCCTCAAGAATTTCTTCAATTTTGACAAGGTCACAGTGAATGTTTGAAAAAGCGTGGCTGTCCATATTGGTGCCCCTAGTTGTGTGTATGCCAAAGCCAAGACCTAACTTTGATTCCCACTTGTGTGCATCGATGGGGCACTACATGCCTCTTTCTTCTAGTCCTAGACCACCACCTTGATAGTTCCATTTTTCAGTGATGAGCTTATGTTCTTGGGAGTAATTATGGTTGAAGTGATCAAGGTGTGCTTGATTTCTTTTAGGTGCATCCTTATGTAACCAATTGTTGATATCTGGAGTGAGCTCCTCATGAAGAGGGATTTTAGAGGATACAAAGGTTGTTGGGCCAAACTATTTGTATTGAGGAGGTGGAATATCCTTAGCTTTTTGATATGTCAGTCGTGCATGGGCATGTGGATCAAGTGGGAGTGCCCCGAAAGCAAATGCATCTAATAGACTATACTCTGCATAGCCTTTGTTATTGATCTTCACGGTCGATAGGGTGGAGGCAAGGATGGTTTTTGGGTCATTACAAGTGTGGGATGATCTGGCGATGGATGTGTTGATATCAATTCTAGGGCAATGGTTTGTATATGAAGCTTCAACTGCATTGCAATAAGCAAAGGGTTCTAGATCGGCATGGGTGGTTACCGCAGTGCCTTGATGTGGAAATTTGACACACTAATGGTAAGTGGATGGAACAGTTTTCATGGCATGAATCCATGGCCCACTGAGGAGGATGTTAAATGGTAGGTTTAAATCAATAACATGGCAGAGTGTCTCTTGGATGACTGGCCCAACCTTGATTGGCAGCAAAATAGTTCCTTCTATGGTTCTTTCCAAGTTGTCATAAGCTTTGATGGTGATAACCTCACTGATGATATCTGCCTCAGTATACCCAACTTGTTTTATGAATTTTAGGGTGCAAATATTCAAGGCTGATCCATTATCTATCATTACTCTTTTCACAAAAAAATTGGATACCATGATGGTTATGCGAAGCAGAAGGGTGTGATTTGGCTCGACCATGAGTATGTTGGTGGGTTTGAATGATAGGGCACATGAGGAGGATAGGTGTCCAACAAGATTACGAAAATCAGTAGCATTGATATCTAAAGGGACACAAGATTCTATAAGAGCACTGTCAAGGATGTTCTTGTACACAGGATTGGTGCGAAGAAGGTATAAAATGGAGATTTGGGCTGGCATGTTCCCAAGGTGTTCCAAGATATTGTACTAGCTTTTTGATGGAGCTGAAGGTGCTGGTGAAACTGGTGGGCTTGTGATGTTAAATCACACTCTTTGAGTGGTGACTGCACACTCATTGTTTGGTCCTTAGATATTGATAACATTGACAGAAGGCTCTTTCTCAGATATACAACCTATGAGGCTACCATAGTCTATATAGGATGAAGTTTGGTCATTGTTCTTCCCATGCTATTGGTTTGGCTAGCAGTTGTTGGTGTTCTTGTTGTTGGCTTGGATAGGTGCTTTTCCAAGATTTTGGTTGTTGTGAGGAGGAAAAGCATTTTCATAGATCTGTAAGCCTACATTGGGAGAGGTTTGGGCACCAATGGTGATTTATTTCCGATCAATGAGGTCCTACACATAATCTTTCAATTTCATGCATCTGAGGGTAGTGTGACCTTTTACCCTATGAAATTTGTAGTACTCATTGTCTTTGTACCATGCAGCTTTGGATTGGCTTAGGTTGATTTGTTGGGTAGGATGAAATTTGATGAGGTTTTCCTTAACTAATTTCTCAAAAATGACATCCAAAGGTTCACCAAGGGGTGTATAATTTCTAGGTGTAGGTTGGAATCTGGGCTTTTGTCCTATAGCTACATTGATGGCATTAGCTTGATTGCTAGACCCTTGAAAGTTGGGTCTTGGATTGTGGTTTTGATAGCTTTGGTTATTTTGCTATTGGTAGTTGATAGCTTGCTGATTGTTTGGTTGATATGGTAGGTTGGACTAGTTTTGAGAAGGACCAACAATATTCACATGTCTGGTGTCAGTGATGCCATCTGTTGCAACATGCTTGTTTTTGTTCCAATACCTCGACTTGTCATTGGAATGTGATTGATTTTGGTTGGCTTCCTTGTAAATATTGACCACACCATCTTTAATGAGTCCTTTCTCAAGGATCATTCCTTTCTCTTTGATATCTTTGTAGGTCTGCAAATAGTTCATGGTCATGTGGTGAGCCAAGCTAGGATGGGCATTATCAATAAACATTTTCACCAAATGGCACTCTAGCAAGGTGTAAGATATGTGGGTGGTAAGGGTTTGCCATCTTTGCAAATATTCGAGAAGGCTTTCTCCACCTTTTTTCTTAGTGTGGACAAGATCAACTACTGATATCTCTATTTCAACATGATGGGCATATTGGGCTACAAATGCCTCAGACAATTCAGAAAAGATTTTAATTGTGCCATAGGGGATTCTTTAAAACCATTCAAGAACTGGTCTGGCCAAGCTTTCAGAAAGAGATGCAAGAGGAAGATGTCATCATATGCCACTTCTTGGTAGTGCATGTAAAATTCTTTGATATGTGTGACAAGGTCTCCTTTTCCTTTAAATTTGTCAAACTTGGGTGTCTCAAAATGCTTGAGAAATGGTGTCATGGTAATGGCTCTATCAAATGGGTAAGGACACACTTTCTTAAACTTGAAGGTTTTTGGATCATTTCCCTCTTGGATGTTCTTCAAAGCTATTTTCATGGCTTCCCATTCTGAATTAATGGGTGATGGATGGGGTGCCCCCAATGTAGGAGTGCCCTGAGGTAGGTATGTGCTAGATGGGGCAATGGAATATGCATGGCTTTGAGGTATGGGCTGGTAGGGATTGTACATGGCTTGGGCAGCTAAATGGTGGATGATGGGTTGTTGAGGTGGAGGTGGCACATATTGTTGCATGTGTTGCGAGGCTTGCTGCTGATATTGGGTTTGAGGTTGGGATTGAGGAACATAGGCTAGTTGTGGGATAAATGGATTGCTTTGTGGAGGTAAGGTATAAGATGGTTGTGAAGCTTGGGGGAAGGATTGGGGAGCTTGTGGAACTTGACTTTGGATTTGAGGAGTTTGATCAATATAGGTGGGTTGTGCCCCCATTTGGGAAGGTATCTACATGGCAAAGGAGGCCAAGTAATTGGTGGTTGGTGGTGGTGGATTTCCTCCTAGAAGTGGCATAGAAAAATAGTTGGTGATAGGAGGTAATGGATTAGTTGGTGGTGGACGTGGTGGGAATTGAAAGCTTGGGAATGGAACTGATGGGGTTTGATAGCTTGGTGGCTGGATTTGAAAGCTTGGTAGAGTGGTGGAAGGAGCTTGGGTCACTTGAGAGCTTGAAAGAACATTGGTAGTAGCTTGTGGGGTTTGATAGCTTTGTGGAGTGAGGGTAGTAGCTTTTGGATTTGTGGCTGATGGCACTGAGCTCCAAGGACCTAGTGGAAATGATGGCATCATGTTCTGAGCTGAGGTAAACAAGCTAGGGGTGATGAAAGGTTGATTACTTGATCCCATGGGTGACATCTCAGTTGTATATTGCTAAGGTTGGCCAAAGATGCTAGCAGTGATTTGGGAGATGGGTGGATTTGGAAGGCTGGGTTGGAGAGCAATAGTAGCAATAGTGAAGGGAGTGAATGGTGAGTTTTTTTGGGTGAAGGGGGTTTGGGATGGAGTGGTATGGACTAGTAGTGGAGTGGTGGTGGCTAGATTGGCTTATGGAAGGGAGATTTCAACTTGAGTGGAGGCTGGTATGTTTGGGTCTATTAGATCATATGGGGTGGGTTGAGGCTCTTCTTTTGGCACATATTGAGGATAATTTGAATCATAAGAGCTTATGGGTGGTGGGAGTTGTCCAAACAATGGGTGAGATGGATCTAATAAGGGAGGAGGTCTTCCAAAGTCAAAGGCTCCTATGTTGTCCCTTCAAAAGTTAGCCATGATTGTTTCCTTTTTTTTGTCTATAATGGCATTCACCAATATTGCATTTCCTAGTTGGTTCATGAAAGCTTCAATGTTAGTAGGTGATTGTATGGTGTTCTCTAGGCTGAGGGATGGTTGACTACTCAAGGGGAGTGATTTTGTTTGATCCAAATGATAGGGCTCCATTGTTTCCTTCTTCTTGGCTAAGCGAGTGACAAGTGGCATGAAAATGCAGAATGTTTCCTAGGGATGAGATGCAACAATGCTAATGGATGCAAAAGAGGAAGGCTTTTCTACACAAATGATTTAATAGGTTGAGGCAAAGCTGTATGGAAAAACCTAAGGAAAATTGGGTTGGGGATTCTAACTTGAAAGATATGTTGCCAAATTATGAAAGGTCTGCTTTCCTATGTGTAAGCTTGGTGGAGATTGTGTCAACTTAAGGATAGACTGATGATCCTTTAGGAAGAACATGAGATTGACCACTTGTGGATCCCAACCTTTAGCTCAAGGTGATGAGGGATAACAAGTGACAAAGCTAGATTACCCTAGACAAAGCTCTATTAAAGGGATAACCTTAGTGAGGCTGGTGGATTTGGAAGATGTTAGGAATGATAAACTTTTGGCAAGGTGACAACAATTTTGAAAGCTTGGATGTGAAGATTTTTGATTTACTGGCTAGATGGTTTGGTTCTAAATGAGATGGATGAGCTAAAATGCTTAAGAGGATGACTAAGGATGGTTGGCTTACCTACAAAGATGACTCTAAAGTGAAGCTTATGCAAGAAGATGTGGAGAAACAAGGGTGTCTAATCATAGAAATCATGCCTAGTTGGTAAGGCATAAGTAAACTCCTAGATGTTGGTTAAGTTGGATGGTGCGATCTAACCAGGTGTCTTGAAGGGCTTTGTCGACAGCTTTTTCTTCTACTTTATGGAGCTTGGCAATTTGAGAGCTTGGTGTTATTTCCTTTCTCTTGGTTGAGAGTTCTTGGTATGCCTGAGATGGCTTGAGTTTGGCTTTGTGAAACTTCTATTTGGGTTTGGGTTGCTCTGACATCAATTCCTAAATTTGCTTAGCTTTGAGAGATCTTGGTTGTTTTGCTTCAACTCATTTGACTTTTGGAATAGGCACTAACTACGGTAAGTGTGCCCTAAGCTAGGATTAACCAAGTTTGGCAAACATTCATTCAACAAATTAAAAAAATCAAGCAATAGATAGGAACAACCAGATAGAAGTTTTTGATTCTTAGAATGTGATACTTGCGCCAAGGAGTGTGTATGTTTTACAAATGTTTCGATCAATCACTTCAAACACATTAACATCCTAGATGGTTGTTTACAAGGATGACAGTTGGTTTAGCTAGGGAGTCCTCGATATACCCAAGGTATGTGAGGCCCAAATCTGTAGATGAAACCAAAAAGATGTCACACAGCCGAGAGGAGCAGTAACCCACTTCTCCTCTTTCACTTCTCAAGGGTATAAAGTTCCTTGAGGCTTAGCTCGAGTGAAAAAATCTTAATTCTAAGAGAGGTGTCTTTGGATTCATCTCTCAATTTTTATACTCTATCAGAACGTTGGAGTTGAGGTCGTCCCAAGGGGTGATGAAATCCCTAGGCAGGCCTCCTAAAAAGAGAAACAAGGTTTTGGATCCTAATCTTATGCACCCAAAGTGGCCTCGAAAGACGACAAGGGGAGAGAAGACTTGGATGACCTTGGGCTAAAAAACACGCTTGTTCCTTTTTCAACTGACTCTTATGTGTACTGGTCTAGACTTTGCAAGCACTCATGTTTAAGATACAAATGTTTAATTCCAACTTTTAAATGCACCAACAAAGAAATATCGATCGAAGAATGCAAACAACAAGAAGAGTTAGGGTCAACAAGAAAGTAAACCTGTGTGCCCGGAGGCCCTCCACATCAAGTGTCAATTGATTTTCTTTAAGGCATTCAAGATTGAGTGTTTGTTCATTTTAAACCCAAAACAAAGATGTGTGAAACTTGATTGTCAAGTGCACGCCCAGAGGCCCTCCACATCAAGAGTTGTCCAATTTTAATACCCAAATGAAGTGTTAGTGAGACTAACTTTCATTCAAGAGATTTTCTAACTTAGAAAAACCACTAAAAACCCAAGTGAGTGGAGTTTGATTTGTGTGGAGCACTTAACACCCTCTTAGGTAGACCCATCCCCATAGATGGCATTGAGATTGCAACCAATGGTTAAATTGATGGGTGATTAAAGATGGTGAGTCCAACAACAAACTCACTCAAAGCATCTTTAATAGTTTTTATAACTTAGGAAATTTCTAGAATGTGGAGTTAGGTTCTTTTTATGCCCAAAAATTGAAGTGTGAGATATTGCAATGCTTAATCGATCTTTTGCATTCAAGTGTGTGTTAGTTTATTTTAATCATGCATTCCAAGAAAAACTTTGATTTTAACCCATGGCATTCAAGATTGTGTTTGAGCAACATTAATTCAAAGAAAAATGTGTTTAAGCATGCAAGTTCATTTTTCAAGAGCATTAAACCACATAAGGTGAACCTGCAAGAAACATGATTAGTAACAAAAGCCAACTTGATGCTCCAACCTACAAAGCTACAAAAGCCAATTTGATTAGTAACCCAAAAATCTTAAAAATTTGAAGCTTAACTATGAGGAAAATAAAATCAACTTTTTTTGTTCTTTTTCCTAGGTGTAAAAATGCTTAAAAAAACCTCTGCTCTATGGAACCACCAAAAGTAAAAATTTGATTTATACTATTTTTTTTTAAAAACTACTAAGTGCAGAAACAAAGATGTTAAAACAGAAATGCAACAAAGGCAGGTGGAGATGACAGTTCATCAGGCATTGACGCCAAACTTTGGAGATGTTGATCTATAGAGATAACAAAGAAAGAGGCGGAGACACTGATATGCGAAGATGACAGTTTAAGTTGGCGGTGGCAAAGGCGACAGTTTAGGTTGCGGAGATGACTGTTTAGGTTGGCGGTGGTGGAGATGATAGAAGACTAGAGGCAACGGCGAAGATGATAAAGTATCTGGCAGAGGTGCTAATCTATGGAGATGACAGTTAAGGATGCGGAGATGATAATCTAGTGGCAGCACTGACAGCAGAAGACCAGGCAGAGACATCAGTTTGGTTGCGGAGATGACAAAGTAGTTGGAGGAGACGATAGTTTGCAAGCACAAACGTTAATTTACGGAGATGACACTGCACGAAAAAATTGAAATACACAAATTTTTTCCAAATTATTTTAATTTTTTCATTATTTTCAGATTTTAGAGGGTATGTCTTCTTTCCAAGTGTGCCCTTCAACCTACAAAATCAAGTGAAACACCCTACAACTCAAACAACAAGAAACATTAGATTATTAGGAAAAATAACATATAGATAGAAATGGATGATTAAATGACCCATAGTGGGGTCCCACTAGGCATGCCAAAATGTATATGAGAAATATGTTAGCAAGAAATACTAATCTATTAAGAGAACAAAGCATTAACTAGCATTAATGCTTAAAAATCATAACATATATGAGAGACAAAGTGAAACCTTCAAATGAGAATATGAGCCATAGAATCGCTCTCCCAATGAGGATGGTCACTTGATTTAGGGATGAGTCTATTTTCTTAGATTTGGTATGTATGCTCAATATTCTCAAAACTAGCTTCAATGAAGGTGGATGTGTAATGACAAATTGGTAGCCTTGTGAGCTCTCAATTTGGCATTATAAGGGTATGGTTTAAAGGCTTTGTTTCCCAACCTAGCATTATAACTTTGGCTTAAAGGTTGTGATGAAATTTCTTGGGAGGGGATTCAATTTATAGGCAAAGGGCTTGAGTGATGGAGGGTTAAGATGCAAGGAGAGATGAAAGCTTAAGGAGGGCTAGGATGCACTCAAAGGGGAGCACATGAATTGTACTTGTTTAGCACCAACCAGGGAGTGACACATGTCACAGGGTGAGTGGATGGAGGCAAGGGGATGGATGAGTCAACAAAGGAGGCTCAAGGGATAATATCTTCATAAAGACCTTTTATAATGGCTTGTAAGAGCAATGAATGAGCTTGTAAGAGTCTTTATGGCCTTTGTAAGAGCATTCATGGCTTAGTGGTTGGGATATTTTGGAGGGAGTTGAGATTGTTGACTTTTATTGGCTTAGGAAAGTCTTAAGCTTGCTTAGGGAATGTGACAAGGTTAGGGGTGGGATTAAAGGTGATATAGGATTAGATTAGGGATGTTATAGATATGCAAGTGGATGGCATTTAATGAGGGTGGGTGAGTTAGTGGCTAAGCTTGGTTAGTATGGGTGGATGGGGTGGATTAGGCTAAAAAGGGAGTTTAGGATAGTTTAGGGGTTATTAGATTTGAGGTCTTTATTTATCAAATAGATTTATTTAATAAATGAGGGTTTTGGAATTAGATAGGAGAATAGGATTAATTGATAAATAATGGGTTATTTGATTTATCAATTAGGACTATAGATGATTAATTAAATTAATCAACTAGGGGATGGCAAAAGGATTAATTAAATAAGAATTTAATTAATGATGCCTTTAGAGATAGCTAAATAAGATTAACGAGCAGTGTAATCAGATTTAGGTGTCTACACATACCCAATGGTTAACCAAATATTCCACTAATAATAAATTAACTTCATGACATTTTGAATAATGGGAACATCATACTTGTACTAGGATTATGGTTCACAATTTCATGTCTAATAGACTCAATGGATACTGGGACAATCCTACTCTATAAATGATAAGATAGAGATTGACAAACATTCTTTGCAAATTTTCATACAATACTTACATTGTGTGGCCCCAACAAAGTCAACATTTTGTTGGCTACATATTTGATAGGATTTTTAAAAACCTTAGGAAAGTGCAATAAATACCTAGGAATTAGCTAAAAACCTAAATGGGTATTTAAAGAAAATCAATATGACCAGCTATTAAGACCTTCCAATTCTCTTCCCTTTGAATTTTGCAAGATTTTGGTGGGTGTAATTTGAAGCTTATTACTCTTTTCCTCAAGAACAATATACAAACATAAATTCTAGCATAACGGATGGATTTTCCTTTAACTCTTCTAGCTCAAGGACTATAAAGGGAATATAAAACAACTTAGTCTTTAGGCCCTAAGAGTCCATGGATTAAGTGTAGGCTAAATTTTTAGATCTACAAACAATAAAAATTTCAAAGATTTTATTTAATGGTTTTGCAACATATAGCTTATCCATAATCCACAGCTTATTATATGACTAGTGCTTCATCCATTGGCCTACTTAGTCTAAAAATTTACGCATGACACTAGACCTATCTTCCCAATTCATGAACAAGAAATCAATACTCAACATTAAATTCCATTGTTATCAAAATATTTCCATGAAACCCTGAATTTTTTTATTTCACATCAAAAATTTCCATAATTGTTGAAAGAAGATTGTTGAAATGAAGAAGATAGATGAAACCTATCATGGAACAATCCTTGGTTTTCACTAATATCAAACCTACTACTTGTGGGTGAGACAATTGCTTACTTTGGTTTGAATGTTATCATTTGATTGCTTGATGAAGAGGATTTGAAAAGAAATGATAACAAGAGAACCTAGAGAAAGGTTGAGTTATATGGTGGATAAAAGGAGCACTAAGGCCAAGAAAGAAATTAATGATATAGTATATTTTTTATCTACTTAAGGCTATAATGAAAGGATACTTGACAGAAGACTAGAAGAAGGCTATGTAAAGAAATGTGTTTGTAAAGCTTGATTGAGAAAATAGTGGAAGCCAAGCAAGTCAGTGTAGGTCAAGAAGAAAGTTAGTTGTGGCCGAGCAATAAGTTTAGTATGTACCAAGCAAAGATAAATCTAGTTGGTTCCAAGCGAAGAAATTTTAGTATGTGCCGAGCATTAGAAGATAGTAGTAGTGACTAAGAAAAACTTAGTGTATGTTGAGTAACCTATTATTGACCGAGCATCAAAATCTAGTGTTTACTAAGAAAATAACATGTTATTGTAGAGTACCAATGAAATGAGCTTTATCAAAGATTTGAAAAATTTGAGCTAACAAAGTTGATTTGATGAATTGTGTGAAGTATGTGGAAGATAAATATTATAAGCTAGTGGCACATAATTCAAGATAAACTATTCTAAGATAAAAAGAGGATTGTAAAGGAACTTTCTAGAAGGGAATAAAATAGAAAAGAGGGTAGAGTCAATGAATCTGACCTGACTCTAAGATGGATAATTGTGGTTAAGAAAAATAAATTTAAATTATCTATATAAAGAGATAATAGTACAAAATGAAAAGGTTAAGTACATGAACTTATGAAAGAAAAGAAGTTTGGGGTGTTGTTTGATATGGTGGCCAAATGAAAGAATCTATAGTTAGCATACTAAACAAGAAGGGTTAAGGAGATGAGGGCTTGAAGGGTGAAAAATATATTAGAGATTAAGGGGATGAATGCCAAGCTAAATGGAGGACTAAACAAGTGATCTGTAATCTACAAGTGAGTTTCTTTTGTTATTAGATCAAGTCTTACTATTACTTTCTAACAGCTATATCAGTCTAGATAAATCCTTTCGACTAAGGTTGACCTAAAACTCATGACTAAATCCTTTTATAGGGTAACATTATAATGGAATTTTCTAAAGTCCTCTAACAAGGATCACTCCTAAGAGGGTGATTAAAATCCTTTAACCTAGTCACATTTAACAATGTGCATTGTAGCCTTTAACAGGGTTGGCTCCTCATAGAGGTCACTTCAAAAGAGTGAAAATTAGTAGCATGTCACTAGTATTTTTTCTCAAATTGGGTTTCCACATATAATCCTTGTGTCAAAATGTGTGATTGATTTTGTGGTATTTCATGTTTACATTTCTACAAAATTATTTTGAGCTAGGACAACAATATGCAAAAGTTTAAGATATTGAATGACCAATAAATTCATAAGTATAAGTTGAAGTACTAAAAAGTTTTATTTTTACATTTGGACCTTAGATAACTAATTCACTCCCCCTTGAAGTTATTCTAAACATTCCAAAAATTAGTATCAAAGCTCCAATTGCTTGTGATGGAAATTTTTTGAAGGTAGTTAAAGCTAAAGATCAAGATGTACAAAAAGGATGTGCTCAAGTTAAACAAGGAGAATTTTCCTACATGGTAAATTTTGATGAAACTACATCTAGGAGGACTTGGAGATTATGTATAATCAACTATCACCAATGAACATTTTCATTGAACTGGGGCTCCAACTACTAAACAATTGAAATAGAAGAATGAAAAATTAGGCAATTTTGGAGATTGCATCTCCCCTAAGCTATTCAGAGTTTGATAATATCAAATTATGTGATTCTTCTAAGAAGATGTAGGATTTTCTATAGAAGATCTATGGAGGAGAAAAATGTGTTGAGAGAAAAAGTTGAAAGTCTTAGATGAAAATTTGATGAAATGAGATTGCAAGAAGGTGAGACTATAGTCTAGTGTTGTGCAAGGATCAAAGATGTTGTTAATGCCATTCAAGGATATAATGCATAGATTGAAGATGATACTATGATTAGAAAACTAGTGAGAACCTTATTTGCTATCTATGTTATTAGAGTATCTACTATATAAGAACCAAGGTGTACTCCTGATAGTAATCTAAAGCTTGAGGGACTGGTTGGTAGACTCACTAATTTTGAACTTCCAAATTTTGATAATTTTAAATCTTAAAATGTTGAAGCTTCTTTCAAAGCTAAGCTGACACTAAAAGAACCAAAAGATAAGAAAAATAAAAGGGTCAAGCATATTGCTAGTGATAGTGATATAGACGATGAAGAGCTAGAATAACTAGAAGCACTACTAGCTAGTAGATTTCACAGAGGTAAAGGAAAATACAAAGGTAAGCTACCCATAATATGTTTTAATTGTAATGAGGTTGGTCATATTATAGGAAGATGTCATGAAAAGTGAAATAGAAAGAATGAAGAAAAATATAGAGGTAGAAAAGATGATAGTAATAAAGGGTATAAGGACAAGGGCAAGAAGGCTTGTTATATTGCTGAATAAGAATCTAATGATCATGATGATGAAACTTTCTATGTTTCTATGAAAGATGACTTTGATGAAAATGAGGGAACTACATTTATATCTTAGGTGAAAAAAAGTGATAGATGGATCATTGATAATGGATGTTCACATCACATGATTAGAGTTAAAAGTAAGTTCATTGCCCTTGAGTATAAAAATTGAAATAATGTTAGATTTGGTAATGATGCACCCTATCTGATAAAATTAAAAGGATCAATAAGAGTGAAAGACAAGATCATGTGTGACAATTCTTACTATGTAGAAGGACTTAACTATAATCTATTGAGTGTGTTATAGTTGAATAGTTCAGGATGCAAAGTTGAATTTGATAACAAGAAGGCTAAGATCTATGACATTGATGCAAAACTAATTGGAAATGGAGATTAGACTAAAGTTAATCTATTTTATCTTGACATAAATGATGCTACTTGTCGTGTTGTACAATTTGATGATGGGTGGCTATGGCACAAAAGATTATGTCATATAAATTTTGACAATTTGGTAATATCAATAAGATGAAAAGAGTCAAAGGTTGCCAAAACTGAAGAAACTTGATAATGTGATTTGCAAACAATGTCAGTTAGGTAAGATGACAAACTCTAGTTTTAAATGTAAGATTCATACTTCAAAAGAAATTTTAGAATTAGTTCATGTTGATCTATGTGGATCAGTTGATGTGAAAAGTTACAAAGGTGATAAGTTCATTATCATATTTGTTGATGATTACTCTAGAATGATGATAGTTATATTTTTAAAAGAAAAATTAGATTCTTTTCAAATGTTTAAATGGTATCTAGCAAGAGTTGAAAAGGAAACTAGTAAAATCTTGAAATTTCTGAGATCTGATAGAGGTGGAGACTTGACATCAAACGAGTTCAAAAATTTCTGCAATGACATAGGAATCAAAAGGAAAACTTTTGCACCTAGGACCCATCCATAAAATTGGATTGCTGAAAGGAGGAACAAATCTGTAATAGATTATGCTAGAACACTAATGATAGAGAAGAATGTTGCTTTGAAATACTAGAGAGAAGTTTTTAGTACAATTGTCTATATCTTGAACTAGGTACAATTCATGAAAGGTAAAAATTCCACACCTTTTGAATTATGGTATGGATATTCACCCAATGTCAAATATTTTAAGGTATTTGGAAGAAAGTGTTACATTCTTAAGATAAAAAAAAATGGTAAACTTGATGCAAAAAATGAAGATAGTATATTCCTAGGTTATTCCACAAGAAGTAAAGCTTATAAGTGTTTAAACACTAACACTAAAAAAGTTGTGGAAATTGCAAATGTAAAGTTTGATGAATATATAAAAGTTCATGACAATGAACCAAAGAAGGAACTTAAAACTTATAAAACCTTTATGTACTACAATCAAGACATGTCTAACAATGTTGATAAATATGCAATCCAAGTGGCTAATCAATAGGAATTAGTGAATATCAAGTCTCATACAATGCATGTCAAAATTCATTCAAGAGCCAAGTTGTAATCAAAAGTCAAGGTAAATTTTGATACTGAGATCAATTTACATGAAAGGAATGTTGAACTACCTAATAGAGAAGTGCATAGTGAATCTGAAATTGAAATTTATGAAAGACCCATTGTAGAAAGGAGAACAAAACCAAGATTGTCAAAGCATGTCATAAGACATCACCCTGTTGAACAAATCATTGGAGGTAAAGAAGATAGACCAATGACAAGGAATAGATTGAGAAATGACATGTGTTTGGTAAGCATGCATGAGCCCAAGTTAGTGAAGCATGCATTAGAAAATGAAGATTGGAGTCAAGCCATGAAAGAAGAAATTGATTAGATTGAAAAGAACAAAACATGGACACTAGTACCGAGACCTATAAACATGAATATTGTTGGAACCAAGTGGGTGTACATGAAGAACTTGGATGAAAATGGTAAAGTTACAAGGAAAAAGGAAAGATTAGTTTACAAATGATATGCACAAGAAGAGGGAATTGACTATGGATAAATAGTTGCCCCAATTGCGAGATTTGAAGGAGTAAAAACTCTCCTTGCTTATTTTTCTTACAACAAATTTAAAGTTTATCAAATGTCTGTTAAGTTAGAATTTTTTATTGGTATACTAGAAGAGAACATTTACAATGAAAAAAATATAGGATTTGTTGATCCTAACAATAAGAACATGGTGTGTAGACTGCACAAAGATTTATATGGTTTAAATCAAGATTCTAGAGCATGGTATGAAAAATTGCACAACTGTCTTGTGAATATTGGTTATGAGAAGACCAATGACAACAACAATCTCTACTTGAAGACAAAAGGAGGTAAGGGAATCTTACTAGCTGAAATATTTGTTGATGATATCATATTTAGAGGAAAAAATGCATTACATAAGACATTTCCAAATGAAATGATGAAAGAGTTTGAGATGTCTATGTTTGGAGAAATAAAGTTCTTCGTTGGATTGCAAGTATATCAAATGAAATATGGTATATTAATAACCCAATCCAAGTACGTGAAAGAAATATTTAAAACTTTTGGTATGGAGGATTCAAAACTGGTTAGTGATCCTCTGGCAATAGGATACAAACTATCCAAAACTGATTATGCTAAAGTAAATCAAACATTGTATAGGTCTGTGATTAGAAAATTACAATATATAGTTCATAGTAGACCTACCATTACACTAGCTATTGGGATTGTTGCAAGATTTACTACATATCTAAATGAGAATTACTTAATGGTTGTTAAAAGGATTATGAGATACTTGAAAGGGACAAAATATTATGGTCTATACTTCAAGAAAAATGACAAGTTTGAATTAAGATCCTATACAGATGCCGATTGGGTTGGAAAAATTTATGATAAAAAAAGTAAAAGTGGTGGAGCATTTTTCTTAGGAAAAATATTGGTTACTTGGACCGGCAAAAAAAAAAAACTATATTTCACAATCTATTGCTAAAGCTAAATATGTAGTTTCTGTAGTGAATTGCACAAATGTTGTGTGGATCAAATAGTTACTCAAAGGAATGAAGGAAGAAATCATTGAATCTATGGTACTCTACTATGACAATACAAGTTCTATAAAAATATCTAAAAATATTGTGATGCATACAAAGATAAAGCACATTGCAATCAAGTATCATTACTTGAGAGAATTCGTTCAAGACAAAGAAGTTGGAATGGAATATGTGAATACAAAAGTATAGATAGTTGATGTATTCACAAAGGCTTTACCTAAGGATGCACATGAATATCTTAGAAGTAAACTAGGGGTGATACCCCTATCCAAAGACACTTAAGAAGTAATAGTAATTGTTGGGCATTCATTTTACATGAGGTCAACTGGTAGGAATCCATTGCATCATTCCTCTCTTGAAAAGAAAATATTTTTAAGGATCCACTCCAAGGTTCAGTATTTGTCTTGCGACATACCAAAATCTGCTTAGTAGAAGATAAATGTGAGTGTTCACAAAGAGGCGTTTGCTAGTTCTAAATACTCTTTTATCTCAAAATTAAACTAAATCTATTCGCTATCTCAAAATATCACAACAAAAGAACAATATATTTGTATTTTCTATTTTTCAATGCATGCAACTAAAATGCATCCCTATCCTAAATAGGCGTTACCCAAAAAAAATAACAAAATTGAAAGCAAATAACATGAAATCAAATGACTTGAAATTAAAATTCGTAAACAGACATAAGCTATAGAACACAACATGCTGCAAGTTAAACCTTCAAAGAAATTGGTAGGAAACCAATGAAAACAGAAGCAACACTTCCTAAAATTCACTAATGCAATTGTCAGTGAGAACTTTAACAAATTGAATGATATTTCACTCTTCATTGAATCTCAAGGCCACTAAAAGTGTGCTCATGCAAGACAAAAATCTATGTAGACACAAACCAGGTGATCTCTTCTCAAGCTCATTACATCAAAAAAATTCATATATCTATAGCAAACACCAAAACTAAAAGATTGCACAACCAGAAACAACACAATAAACCTTTGGCTCAATCACAATCTCATGAATAAAATCCACAAAACAATGCCACATTCAAGCAAGAATAACTACTGAATGCTAGCACCAAAAGAATAATTTTATTGCATAATAATGATGGCCTTTCTTACATTTTACAATGGGGTATTTATAAGAATTCATCTCCTCAATTTGTGTTGAGAGTGAGAGATATCTTGATGCAATAAAATGCTTTTAAAACATTTAAACAAACTAAATATATACAAACTAACAATCTAATTGGTGCTTAGAGGGACTCCATCCGTATTTTATTCATTAATTGGATGCATGAGCCCTTTACATGTCAAAAATAGAGAAAGTAGGAGGAAGCCATCAGTCAAGGTGGAAGTGCATGGAGACACCAAAAATAAAAGCTGCCCCTTCACTAGGTGTGTGTCAGAGTTAACTTGCCATCAAAAAGCATTATTGTTACATGGAAAGCTCTATTTTTGGAATTGGTAGTTCACTATTGGTGCACCTCTAAATTATGGAGCTATGGAGCTATGGACCTAAGGAGCTATAGACCTCAACTGGGTCAAATCTCAAAATTTTACTAAGTGTCAAAATTGAAATTATGGCATCTGGGTTTTGTTCATCTTTATCCTAAAGCTATGTTTGGATGTTTGACCTTGAATTTATCTATCATCTCAGTAATCTTAACAGCATCAAGATGATCCAAAGTCTCATAATTGTCCTTGATCTTCCATCTATAGTTATCCATCTCAATTTGAGTCTCTGCAAAATCTCTGAGTTTAGTGTCCAACTCTAACAGTGCTTCATCTATCTTGAAGGCTTGTCTAATGTCTTCACCACTGGATGCTTCCTCCAAAGTCTTCCTAAAATTTTCCATGACTACCTCAATTGGCAATAGCTTCTCTCATTCTTTGTCTTCAAAAATGTCCAAGCATGCATCACTGTACAACTTTTCTGCTTCCAAAATTCACTCTCGGGCTTGGTCTTTGAGCCTATGTATCTCATCATGTAATGTTTTCATCACTTTATTTCCATTCACAATATTTTCCATCGCCCCTATGTATCTAGTATATACATCAATCAAAATACAATACCTTTTCCCTTTTATGGCTTGTAGAGTTTGTAAATCCTTGCTCTATGCTCATACCTCATCCATGATATTGAAGTCCTGCCTCAAAATTTCCACAATCTTATCAACATTCTCTTATGTAGCATGCAATAACTTCAAAATTCTTGTGATTATATTGACAACCTTATCCTCAAGGCTGTCTCACCAATCTTGACAAGCTTTCAAAACTGGACTGAGTCGTACACCTTTCCCTTCTCTAAGAATGGTACTCAAAGTCTCCTTAGGGCATTCAGAATCAAGAGGACCAATAACTTCAGCTAGACATCCCTTTAGGATCTAAACTTTCCTTTAAAGTGTCCTAATTTCAATCTCATCCCATTCCATATGGTTGAGAACCTCCTTGACTCCCATTGTCATCATCTATTAGGATGTATCCTATGTAGGCTTTCCTAACATAATATTTTTCACTTCATAGTCCTCAAGACTAACAACTTTTGCATCTGTACCTTTTGGAGGGTGAGCCACTTGTGCAAATAAGTGCTGGTTCCATGTAGTAGTGAAAAACAAAAATGGTGTTGCATCATGTAATGGAGACTCAAGATTGTTCAAAATCTCTACAATGTGACAAATATCATCCTTTGAAGCATTGAATTGATGCTTGGTACTTCTCATTATTTCTTTCTAAAACCATCTTGGGATATGTCTTTCTATAGCCTTAGATTTAGATGATGAAGGGATGTGTTCAACTACCTCCTTCCCTCTATCACTCTTGCTTGGAGTCTTCTATTGTGAGGACTCTTCTTCTATAGTCCTAGTTTCTATAGATCTTATAGTTTGATCCTCAACTTCCTAAGAAGTTTGTTGTACATATTCTACTATCTAAGCCTCTTTTGATGGCTCATTAGTAACCCCCAGTTCTAGTTGCCCTTGTAATGACAATTCCTTCTAAACATGTTCTTCTTCTAAACTTGGAGGTGGAGGTGTTATTGAAACCTTATCTATCATCATGGCCTGAGGTGGAGATGGACGAGTGAGATGAGGACCTTGTGTCTCAGGTGGCATCTATGTCCAATCTTTTTGTTGAAGTTCACCTATAGGGGTATCTTTGATCTTATCTCCAACTAACTCTATACCCAAAGGCATGAAATCAAAATTCTAGATGGAGAGAACATCATCACCTTGCTCCCTTTTCTCATTCACCCATTATTGTACTTCATCTTTTGAAGAAGAGAGTTCTACCATTTCAGCTTGGTGGGTGGTGGGGTATTTGTGGAACTCTTTCTTCTTTCCAATTCTGTGGCTTTTGCTAGCTAAGTTCTCCTTTGTAGAGGCACTTGCTCCTCCTCTTCATCTAATTCTATTTCTCCCTCATCTGATTCTTCCTCTAGAATGGTCTTAGGAATAGATGGATTAAGCACTAATCTTTTACAAACCCTTTGCCTCTTGTTCATTCTAACCTGGATCCTCTTTTAATTTTGTGGAACCATAGGAGAAGCAAGCTCTTCATGAACTAGAGGAATGAAGGTCTCTAGAATTTCTCCCTCTTCTTGTTGACTTGACTAAATAGGAGGCAATGGAAATTCAACTTGGATATGAGAAGCTCCACCATCCTGGGGCTCTTAGGGACTTGATTCTTGTTGCTAGGAAGGTGACTACTCTTCAACATGCTCTGCCTAAAACCTCCGAGGAGAAGTTCTCTTCCTTTTTTCCTTCCTCTCCTAAGGGTGGTAGTATCCCACTAGATGATCAAGCTAGTAGACTATTTTAGGCCTGATAGGAGACTAGAGTGCAAAGATAGGAATTGTGACTTTCCTTCTCTTACCCCTTTTTGGGTAAGCATGTGCATGGAAGATCACTGTATCCATAATTGGATCAAGTGGAAAGGATTTGTTGATCCAACTCTTTGTCATTTGAATGACATGTCTCATTCAATGATTAATATCAGCTCCTTCCTCTCTATCAACTTCTACATTCAGAATGGGTCTCTCACCAACTTTATTTGCATTGAATAGGGGATCTAGTAGCTCTTGTGAGTCTTGTAGCCTTATCTCATTAGGGATAGTCAAATGGAAATTCATCTCTACTAAATAGAAAGTCATCCTACAATAATATCTAATGTGAACATCATAGTCATCTATGGCATTCATCCAATGATCTTCAATTGCATCCTCATGATAGAAGTCTTTCCCTACCAAGTTTACCACTATACCAACATTGTCAAAATATGGTCGAGGAGAATTATATTCTTCCAGGGGATAGTTCTCCCATTATCACTAGAAAGTTGGGATATCCTACTTCCTCTTCACCTAATATGCTCCTACAGCTAATGGCCAATTCTAGCAAGGTCTCCACTGTCTTTTAATCCTCTAGAAAGCTGACTCAATATGCCTAGATATTTCCATTATGACCAACTTGTCACTTGGGTACCTTGGGAATTTCTTCAAATTGATAGATGCACCACCCACTCGAATGTATGTGAATGTTCAAAACTAGATGAAATATGCTCCAAGAGTTGTGATTTGTGCCTTGGCTTCATTAAACAATCTCTTCCCATAATCTCCCTCAATAAATAAAATGACGACAAAGATGAAAGCATAATTTACAACTCTGTACTCTTTGCTCTATGGTGAGAGCTTCTTCTGAACTAACTAGGGATAAACTATATATGGCCATGCATTAGGGTCTTGCATACTGCCCTTTTTGTACAACCGAGGATAGTTGGTTGCCCTTGCTACAAGTAGATACACAACATAAGAAGTCATGTAGAACTTCTTCTTGTCCTTTATCATCTAAAAATAATCACACAAGTTCTCACTAAGTGCAGTGGCCCAATCCAATGGCATCTTTGCATGTCTAATGGTCTCAATGAGGTTGACCATGAATGGAGTGAGATGACCTACTGTAGGTAAACCCATAACTCTACTTAGGAGAATGATTGAATATTTGATGTCATCCTTCATGTATCCTTAAGTCATATCCACTTTGCTTATTGTCATATCATATAAGGAATATATGATGTTGATGGCCTCTTGGTAATGTTGTTTATACCACCTCTCAACTGCTTCATATGAAAGTCTAATGAATTGATTGGCTTTGGGAAAATGGAAAACCCTCTTGATATTATCAAGTCACAGATCCAAGACCACTTCCCCAGTGACACTCTTTACCACCCTTTCATTAGGAACAAAATGCTAAGATAGGGTCATAATCAATTCAGCTAACTACATGGTCCTGGGATGTGATGCTATATTTACTAATCTAGAATAGATTAGGGCAAACCTCAAGGATGACCTTTTAGTTGGATAGTTACAAACTCTCAGGAACTCTCCCAAGTCCGTGTGTCCGAGGTCCATGTCTTTGATCTCAGCATATTCATCATGTAACCATGATTTTGGAGTTATGCCTTGGAACTTGTAAACAACTGGTTTCACTACTGATCCAAATGTGGATGCCATCTGATTATATTACCTACACATCACGAGAAAAAGAAAACATGATCAATCATTGGATAGTAAAAAAGATAAAAATAAAAATAAAATACGTAAGAGAGAAAAAAAAAAGTCCCCATTAAGGACTTATTTGTTTTTAATTTTTTTTTAAATTTTTTTGTTTTTTTTAATTATTAATTTTATATATTTTTATTATTATTATTTTTTTTTAAAACAAAAAAATGTTTGGATGACAGATGTAGGCGTGAGTGCGAGCACTAATGTGCGGGTGTGGGTGCATGCGCATGTGCCGCATTGGCATCCTGAAGGAGGCCACATGGGCACTATGTGCAGTGCCACAAGGTTGCAGGTGTAGGCATCACATGTAGTGGCATGAAGGTAGAGGCACCACGTGGGCACTACATTCACATCCAAAATAGGGTTCCGCTTGTGAAGCCTCACACGTAGCAGCGTGCCACGCAGCCATAACGCACGTACCCAAAAGGGTGCTACGGGAAATCGCGTTGTGTGGACACTGTGTGCACCCAAAAAATGGCACTTCTGGTGGCACTGCACATGCAACACCATATGCCAAGCGCACCACATGGGAATGTCATGCTCGTGCAACACGCACACTCCTATGAGGGTGTGTGGAAAACCAAGAAAAATTGGGGGGGGGGGGGGGGGGGTGTTCTTACCTCTCCCTCCTTGCTTGCTTGTGAGAAATGAATGAAACAAAGGGGGAGGGAGGGTTTTATAACCTTCTCTCTCTCTTTTAAAATGTAAAATGTAGTGTGCCTCGATGCACGTGTACATAGGAGAGGGGATTTTTTTTTATTTCTTTTTATTTCATTATATATATATATTTCAATGCAACTTTAAAGAAATTTCTTCCTCCTGACTCTTGAACTGAGCATCTGGGAGTTGAAAAAATATTAGGGGGTCCCCATTCCTAGCAAGGAATGGAGCATGTGTTGTGAATAACACAATAGTAATTTCCTACATCAGTTGAGTTAAATGACATAGTTTACAACTAGATGCAATGGATCTTATTATAGGACTTTCTTGAATTAAGGAAGGAGATGAAACAAAAGATTTACAATCATATACAAGGTGATAGAGTGAGAGTCTAAATTGATTATATTTTCATATATAGATGAAAAGTATTTGGGATTATTGTCAAAAAGGGAGAATGTATAGAGATTTGTATCAGAAGAATTAGGGAGATATCAGAGAGATCAAAAAAGGAAGGAGAAAGATTGTGAAAGAGGGATAAGAATTAGAGTATATAGAGGAAGGAACACATATTGATAGAGGGAGAGATTTCGATAAAAGGTACTAAGTTTTTTTTTGGTTTCATTGTTGGTATTGGTTTGCCATCAATACTAAAGAGAGAGAATGTTGAAATGAAGAATATTGATGAAACCTATCATGGAACAATCATTATTTTTTTATTGATGTTAAACCTACTACTTTTTGGTGAGATAATTTCTTACTTTGGTTTGAATTCTATCATTTTTTTAATAAATGAAGAGGATTTGAAAAGAAAGGATAACAAGAGAAACTAGAGAAAGGTTGAGTTATACTAGTGTATAAAAGGAGCACTAAGACCAATAAATACATTGAATGGATTGTTTATCTACCTAAGGCTATAATGAAAGGATACTTGAGAAAAGACTAGAAGAAGGCTAAGTAAAGAAATGTGTCTTCCAAGATTGATTGAGCAAATAGTGGAAGTCAAGCAAGTTAGTCTAGGATGAGCAGAAAGTTAGTTGAAACCAAGAAGCAAGTTCATTAAATGCCAAAAAAAGAGAATTTTTTTTCTAGTTGAAACTGAGTAGTAAGTTCATTAGATGTTGATAAAAGAGAAATTTTGTTGGTGTCCAGTGAAGAAAGTTTAGTATGTGCCAAGCACCAAAAGATGGAAGTAGTGACCGAGAAAAGCTTAGTGTATACTGAGCAACCCAACACTCATACATTTGGTACCAAATTGCAATGGTAGTGTCGTTGCAATTTTTTTGTCACAACCTTATCGTTGTCGCAATTGTGACAATAGATCGTCGTAATTGTGACAATGACAAGGTTGTGACGGAAAAAGTGCAACGACACTGCCATTGTAATTTGGTACCAAATGTATTAGTGTAATGTTGATCAAGCATCAAAAGATAATCTTTGCTAAGAAAACAACATGTTATTATCAACTGCTAGTAAAATGAGTGAGATCAAAGATTTGACAAATCTAAGATGGCAAAGTTGATTTCTTGAATTGTGTGAAGCATGTGGAAGATAGCTATAATGAATTGGTGGCATAGAATTAAAAAAGATAAACCATTTTGAGATAAATTCAAAGAGGATTGTAAAGGAACTTTCTATAAGGGAATAAAATGGAAAAGATGGTAGATTCAATGAATATGACCTAATCCTAAGATGGATAATTGTGGTTAAAAGGAAAAAGATCTCAATTATCTATAGAAAGAGATAACATGCCATCAGGTAAAGGTTAAGCACATGAACTTGTGAAAGATAAGAAGTCTAGGGTGTTGCTTCATATGGTGGTTGAATGAAAGAGTCTGTAGTTGGCATACTAAGAAATAAGGCTTAGGGAGATGAATACTTGAAGGGTAAACAAGCTATTAGAGAGAAGAGGATTTTCCAAGTAGAATGGAGGACTAAATAGGTGATCAATAATGTTTAAGTGGGTTTTCTTTTTATTAGATTAAGTTATGTTGTTACTTTCTAACAAAAATATTAGTCTAGATAAATCCTTTGGACTAAGTTTGACCTAATAATCATGAGTATATCATTTAATAGAGTGGCATTCTAATGGAATATTGTAAAGTCCTCTAACAAGGCTCACTCCTAACAGGGTGATTGAAATCCTTTAACCAAGTCACATTTAAAAGTGTGCTTTGTAACCTTTAACGAGTTTGTCTCCTTATAGAGCTCACATTAGAAGAGTGAAAATTGTTAGCATGTTACTAGTGCTTTTCCCATATTGGGTTTCCATGTAGAATCCTTGTGTCAAAATGTGTGATTGACTTTTTTGTATTTCATGTTTACATTTTTGCAAAGTTATTTTGACCTAGAACAACAATATGCAAAAGTCTAAGATATTGAATGATCAATTAATACATAAGTTAAAGTACTAAAAAGTTTTATTTGTACATTTGAACCTTGGATAACTAATTCATCCCCCCACTGCCCCTGCGCTCCCCCCCCCACCACTCTCAGCTATTCTAAACATTCCAACAATAATCAATTTGATTATCAACAAGTCATAAAAATTATATAATGCAATCACAACTGAGAATTCAATAAACTTGGTTATCAAACCTCAAAAAATTGAAAGAAACATAGGAAAGAAACAAATTCCAAATTGAATCACCAATATGTATGCACTTTGAATTATCTTGATTAAGAATAAATAATTTAGTATCAATTTTCATTAGAAAATTTTGAAATAGAATCATCACTTTGTACCTTCAGTTTCCATCAAACAAATCTTGGATAACAATATACAACAATGGATTGATCATAAAATGAGAAAATACATTCATTTACAAAATTTTGAACCCTACTCTAGCCTTGGGAACTCACTTATATACGTGAGTTGCTACAAGCTTCTAGCTTAGAGATTAACACACATGCCACCATCTGATGTGACATGTTAGTTTTAGAAACTATTAACAAAGTTAATCCATAACAAGCTTATGTCATAGTTTGTGGTCATGTGACTACATGTCCTTTTCCTTATGCTTTATTTCATCTCAAATATTCCCTTCTTATTTCTTCTATGGTGGGAAATCTTCAAGGTAAGATCAAATGTACTTCTTAACCCACTCTTCAAATTCATCATCAGAAGGCCACGTATGCTCTTAGATTTGAACTATCACATGCCTATAAGGAATATTAAATTGTGGCCTGGATGACTTCTCTCTTGAAATTTTGATAGAATATTTTTGAATTAATCAACTTGGACATACATTCTTGAAAAAGGGACATGTCCACATCTTCAACTATTTTTCTAACCAAGTCATTCTTTATAGTTATAGCTTATATTCTCTACCTAGAAAAATCCTAAATTATTTTATCATCATTGAAAATAGGTGGCACCAGGGTATCTTTGAATCCTTATATCTAGTCCTTTGATTCCACCATTTTATTTTTAATGAAATCAAACAAAACTGAAAAATTTGTCGATGATTTAACAATCTTTACTATGGCCATAGCACTTGGAGGAGGATTATGGTCCACTCTTACACAAAGTTAAATCTACCCTTTTTTTTCAATTCTCTATATCCTTTAATGATATGTTGGCTTTTCCAATCTACTATCATCCTCCATTTTACTAATTGCTAAATAAAGAATTTTCTAGGCCTAGTGAATTTTAAATAAATATGAATTGATCCTCTCAAACAAAAACATTAATGTAGTTTGAGCTATAACTTCTTTATTATAATCAAAATTGCTATGCTTACTCTCCAACTACATCTACAAATCCACAACCTCCTTTATTAGGGCATCATCATTGCTGGCCTTCTTTTAAAGAGTTTCATTAGGAGGTGTTGACAAAACTATGGGAGGAAAAGGCACCATGCTGAGTTTCCTTGATGAGGTGACTTCCCATGGAATAGGTGGCTGATCCATGATAGAAACTCTAGTTGCTTCAGCCTCTACTACCTCTTTTTCTAAGAAGCTCATTTGGCCTTGCAAGCTAGCAATTTATTTTGTTCTTTTTTCATAAGAGAAATCTACATGGTTGTATTTTTCATGTACCTACTCATGCTTCTTTTATGTTCCCTCTACCACACTATGAGCATCGGATACATGTTCTTGAAAATTCTTGGTGGATTGGGAAAGTTTGGCATCTTCAACTTTACGCAAAACTATGTTTTCCCTAACTCCAACGTCTTCACAACTGCCTTCTATATAGGCTTACAACTACACACTCAACAAATGAGGGTTAGTAGCACTAAATTATCTAATAATGAAATTAAATAAGCTACGAAACATGAGCTATAAAAATATAATAAAAAGCACTAAATAATTAGAAACATACAATAAAATATGCAAACTAGTCAAAAATGCTACGATTTTGGTACCACCTAGACTCTGAGTTCCAAGAAATATGATAAAATGATATGATTTCAAATGATAGTGAAATGACAATAAATTGATAGAGATTTGATGTGAAAGTTAGTGATGTATACAATTAAGAGATAGGAGGGTTGTTTATTTAGATTATCTAGAAATCCATAAATGGTTGAGATTGATTTGCGAAAATCATGATCAATGGACAAGGATGAAAGAGACTTGAGGAATAATTGGTAAGTTTCCAATTTTAAACTGAAAAAGATAGAGGGTAAAATCTAAGATATTTTCAATTTTTGGAGAGATAAAGTTTCCAAAATTTGAAAGCAAAAACATTAAAATCATTTCTAACTTTGGATTTTTAAAAAAACTAATTTTTAAGTTAATGAAGATTTTCTAATTTTCTAACTTTATATTTCCTCATAAAATTATTTTTTTAGATTTTAGAATATTTAATTGAATTAAAAAATTAATTAAATTTGAAAGATGAAATTAGTTGAAATTAAGTGGGCATTGATTGAAATTGAAATTGATGTGGAAAGAAGATGAAATAAAATAAAATAAATAATTTAATTTAATAATGAAGAATAAATTGGTTAATTTAAATAATCATGATGAGGTGAGTGAGAGTAGTGAAGGTGAGTGTGGTGGAGGTGAGAGATCGTAAGCAGGGATCTAAGAAGGATCAACAAAAGGAATAGTGGGGCGATGAAGTTGATTGAAAGTTTCCCATTCAAGATCTTAAGGCGAGAGAAATTTCACAAAAGTAGCATGAGAAGACACATATTCCTCAGTGGTTATTTCATGATGGGGAATGGGTGGTGTAAACACCTAAATTTGATTACACTGCTTTGGTAATCTAATTTAGCCATCTCTAAAGGCATCATTAATTAAATTCTTATTTAATTAATCCTTTGCCATCCCTAGTTGATTAATTTAATTAATCATCTATAGTCCTAATTGATAAATCAAATAATCTATTATTTATCAATTAAATCCTTTTCTCCTATCTAATTCCAAAAATCCCCATTTATTAAATAAATCTATTTGATAAATGAAATCCTCAAATTCAAAAACCCCTAACCTATCTCTAATCCTCCATTTAGCCTAATCCACCCCATCCACCCATACTAACCAAGCTTTGCCACTAACTCACCCACCCTCATTAATGCCATCCACTTGCACATCTCTAACATCCCTAATCTAATCCTAAACCCAAGCCTACTCCACCCCCTAATGTTGTCACATTCCTTAAACAAGTTTAAGACTTTCCTAATCCAAACCAAAGTCTCCCCTCAAAAAACCCAACCACTAAGTCATGAGTGCTCTTACAAAACATAAAAGACTCTTACAAGCCCACTCATGACTCTTACACCCATCTTCCACACTCTTCCCTCTTCCACACTCATTCCTCTTACATCCCTCTTACATACTCAACCCCACTCATCATGCCTTTAACCAACCCTTTACCCTACCCTCTCACACTCATCCTCCTTGTGACAAGTGTCACCTTCCCATTGGTGCTAAACAAGCACAATCCATGTGCTCTCCTTTGAGTGCATCCTAGCCCTCCTTAAGCCTTCATCCATCCTTGCATCTAAGCCCTCCATCCCTCTACCCCTTAGCCTATAAATTGAATCCCATCCCAAGCCATTTCATCAACAATCTTTGAGCTAAAGTTACCATGCCCTTTCGAGAGCCAAAAGCCATACCCATACCCTTATAATGCCAAATTGAGAGCTCACAAAGCTACCAATTTGCTATTATCCATCTCCACCGTTGAAGCAACTTTGAGCATTTGAGCATACATCCACATCAAAGGAAAAATCTACAAAATCAAGGAAGCATGGAGTTTTTCCTTTTTTTGGTTTGCATTCTCTAATTGTTTTCTTTTGTCTAATCTAATATGTGAATATAGTTTTAGTTTGTGAATGTTTGCTGTAATGTTAATGTTCTTTGCATACTAATTCTTGTTCTACAAGTGGATGTTAATAGGGTTCCTGACCACCATCCCTAATGTGTTTTTCATGCTATCTCTGGGTCAATATGGCTCGATCTCACATGGCTAGTTTGGGTAGAAGATTGAATATAAATAATCATTTGGAAAGAAGGTTTGTGCCCTAGCAAAGTGAATCTAAAGATCAAAATAAGGTCCTTTTGCCTCGAGCACAGGGTTTTTCATTCCATAGAAGGCATCATTAGAGACAAAAAAATATATCTAATTAAAGAGATATTTTTTATATTTGTGGGGAAGATTTTCCAAGGAGGAAAGTTTCAGCATCTCTACCCCCTACAGTTAATGTGAATCAATCAAAGGCTGCCCAAATCATTCCTCCTTTACATAAGGTCAAGAGATAGTCTAGATATCCCTTCAATCCATATTAGAACATGTATCCTTTTAAGTGGATCTCCTCATCTACATAGTTGGATCAGGTTTTTATTCTAGGGGAACTATTAAGTTATTCTATCCATGATTTTTGATAGCGAGCTTTAATTGGTAAGATATGGAATCTCTCCCCTCATGATGAAAAGTTATCTACTTGGGCCTCTAAAAATTGGACATGGGTGAGCCAAGTCTTTTCAATTGCAGATGGTAAAGTTTTTTTCATAGCAATTTTTAAAGATAAATTATCTAGGGACAAGGTTCTTAGATATAAAGCGTACTAGTTCATAGAGGGAAAATGAGTTTTTACTCAGATGCGGTGCCCAAATTTTAATCCTTCCTCAAGATAAATTTGATTCTTTCCTTTTTTGGATTTCCCTTCCCACTTTGCCCCTTGAGTACAGGGATCCTGGAATTCTTGAAATGATGGGAAACCATTTGGGAATTTTTTCCAAATAGGACTAGGTTTTCTTAAATAACTACTCAATTCATGCCACATAAAGATCTTTTGAGCCACTTGAATTCTCAATTCAATCACAATCCCTTGGGGGTTTCCTTAGTTAAGGTTTTCTCTAATCTTTCTTCCAACCCAATATTATGTCAGCTTTCCCCATGCTTGATTCCTCCAAATACCCACAATGCTAGCCATAAGGATGGGGTCCTAGTTTCTTACTCACATTCTAATTTGACTAAATAGAATTAGAGTCTAGAAAAATGCACATGCCCTCTAGCTATGCTGGTAAATGGTGTAATTTTTCAATCTCAGGTGGCCTATTTGGATACCAATCTTATCCCACATGAGATTTTTCATAACGATTATGTTCTTGTTCAACATTTTATTCATCTAAGCCATAACTTAGATCAGTAGCTTTCTATTTCTTCTCCTCAATTGGTTCTAAAGGACACCTTTGTTTCATCTCCTTCTCACATAGTCACTAAAATAATTTTGAGCCATGACTATATTTCAACAAAGAAACAACCTTTTTTGGAGTTAGTTTAAGACATTTTGAGGGAAAATATACAGGTGTTTTCATCGCATGACAATAATGACCAAGGTCATTTGGGACACAAAGATAATAAGGTTAGTAGGAAACTACATCATGAACCTAGAAATAATTTTCCCATCAAGAATCAACTTACACCAATTTTGGTACACTTGATTGGTTCCACTTAGGATGGACCACAACTATTGGAAATATAAGAGGAGTAACTAAGACAGGAGGGGTGAATCAATTACCACTAAAATAAATCATAGATCCCTTTAGATGTCAGTGTAAAATAAAATCTAAAAATTGAATATTATTGATGCTCGACAAATACACATAAAATGTTGTAACTTGGTAAATACTAAATATGCTCAGTAAATACTTAACATGCAAGTATTAGATGTTATCTATAATTACCATTATCTTAACTTAGATGAAAACACATAAAAAATAGTATGAACACATTTGACACTAGGATTTAACATGGAAACCTAATTTGGGAAAAACCACCAATTACAACTAGTTACTATTTTCACTCTTCTAAAGTGAGCCCTGTTACAAGCCAATCTTGTTAAAGACTACAAAATACACTATTATGTGTGACCCTTTTAAAGGATTTAATCACCTTGTTAGCAGTGGCCTTGTTAAAGGTCTTTAGACAATTCAACAGAACTACCACCTTGTTAAAGGATTTAGAAAATGTTATCGAGCCAACTCTGTTAAGATATTTAGATCACTAATACAATGGTTAGAGAGTAATAATGAGATGACCTAATTTGAATGCAACTAAATTGTTGAATACAAATCTTGATTTTGGCTTTACTTGATCCTTCTTGTTCAAATATATCTTTTCTACTTCACAATGATATTCTTCTTATCCTTTTGATTCACTACCTTACTGCATCATTGGATCTTTAAAATCATCCATGCATTCACATTCTTCCACACTTTCAAATTCACAACTTGACCTTATACTTATATCATTCATATTGTCAAGTCAACTCATGTACAACTTAGAAGAATTAATATTCATCTCCTTAGTTAGCTAGAACCAATAGATAAATCAATTAAGCTTAATATGCAAAAATTAGAAAATCCTTAATTAGCTCACCTAGCTTGATAGACACTAACTTAGAAACAATTTCCTATGTTAACCAATAGAAGTTTGGTTAACATTGCAAACTCCCAAAGATTCTTTGCCAATTGAGTGAGCTCAGTTAACACTAGTTCCCTCCCACTTTTCCTTCATTACTCGAGTGAACTCGGTTAACACTCATCTTTTGTGTATTTTTCTTTGAAACCCAAGTGAACTTGATAGACACTACCTTCTAAACTAGGAAAATATAAGAATACTTGGTAGAAATAGAAAACTATCTTCACTGCCTAAATGATCTCAGTATGCACTGAATGATAATGATATGACATTTGTGTATCATTAAAGACAATACACAATTAATCAATTCTAAGACACAACATCTAGATTATGAACCAAATGACATTGATCCTAAAGTTTCTCATCAAGAGTTTATATGAGCATCTCCACATGACATGCCACAAAGTACACACAATGTAGGGGAACAACTTGTTCTCTAGGCTTGTAGCTCTATTAGGTTTAATAAGGATAATGTTTCGCTTCTTGGTAATGAGGCTTTGACAAAGGTTGAGATGGAGAATTTTAAGGAATCATTAGTTTTGGGGGTGGTAGATCAAATATTTGATGAGTTGGCAAGACAAGAGGAGCTAGATTATGGTCTAATTATGGGCATAAATGAGAACAAGGCTAATAAAGTGTCTACTTCTTCTCCATAACCAAAAAAGGTTAGGGCTTCTACTCTTATTCTCTATTCCATTACACAAACTAATGTGAACTAGTCCCTTTTTCATAAAGATTTGACCACAAAGAGGCCAAGAGGTAGACCAAAAAAGGGAGCTAAGACAGCGCAGGAAATTGCAATAGTAGTGTAGAAAAATCTCAATTTTGAAAGGACACCAAGGAAGTGGAAGATGGAGGCTCAAATTCGTATTTACAATCTATCAAAAAATGGAAGGAGAGCATTGGGCTCTCAAAGGAACCCATGAGGATAATAACCTGGAATGTTAGAGGCATTAATGCCTCTAACAAAGTCCAAGTCATCAAGGACCAACTTCTGGTGAGAAGAGTAGATATAGCACTACTTTAGTAAACAAATTTTTCGATAGAAAATGGCACTAAGATTTTTTCCTCTTGAAAGAACTAGGTCTTTTTCCAAATTCCATCTGCTAGAGCATCAGGGGGTTTGGCTATCCAATGAAAAAACCACAAATGTTAGCTTCCTTTAAATAGTTTAGTGGCCAATTAGATGGTGGATAAAGAAAAAGTATTTGATCTTTCCCTTCTAAATAATATTTATGGGCCCATCTCAATTTATTGAAAATAAAGGGTGTGGGCTCAACTTTCATAGTTATTGGGTAATTTTCCTTCTCACAAGGTCATTCTGGGTGGGGACTTCATTGCCACCCTAGGGAGCATGGACAAGATTGGGGGGTAGAACCCTCTTGGAGGGTTACTCAAGAATTTAAGGATTTTTTGGAAGGAAAAAGCCTTCATGATTGTATTCCAACTAAAGGGAAGATTTCTTGGTCTAACAAAAGAAAGGGGAAGTAGTTTGTAGATGTCAGGTTAGACAAAATTCTATTAAAATCTCAATGGAATTTGGATCATGGGGTGTGTCCCTACTAATTCCTTCCCTTAACTAGATCAGATCATTTGGCTATGGCCATTGAAATCAACTTTCAAATTAATAGGTTTAGGTCAAAGTGCTATTTTAAGTGGAAAAGATGTGGTTTAGAGATCCTTGGTTCCTTGACTCATTTAAAAATTGGTGGTTGGAAAACCCTTTTATTTTAGGATAAAGGATGTTCCACTTATCTAGGAAATTTTCTATATTGAAGGACATGATTAAGGAGTTGAATTCAAATCGCTTTGGCAATATTTTCCAAGAGATGCTCAAGTTGGAAGGTCAGATTGACTTTTGGAATATTTTATTTAGAATAGTCTCACCCTATTTGTTTATGAAACTCAAAAGGAGATAAAATAATACTTTGAAGAGTTCCTTTTAAGGGAGGAAACATATTGGAGACATAGATAACTATGGCTTCAAGAGGGATATCATAATATAGGTTTCTTTCATGCATCGACCAAGTTAAGAAGCTAGAAGAATGCATTTTGTTAGATTTACAATTCCCAGGGACAAAGACTAACAAATGAGAGAGAGATATTCAAATAGAAGTGGTTATTTTTTTTTCAAAATATTGTGATTGAAACTATGCCTACTATGAATTCCAGGGCTCCTAATTGTATTGCTAAGTTGGTGTCAGATGAGGATAAAAAGTTTCTTATGAAACCTTTAACTTTAGAGGAAGTTAGGAGGGCTATTTTTTCCATGGGCCTGATAAGATCTTGTGTCTGGATGGATTGACTCCTTTCTTCTTTCAAAAATGTTTGGATTTCATCGATCGGGATGTACATAAGGTTCTTAAGGATTCTTGTATCCATTCATGTATGTTTTGGCACTTCAACAATACTTTCATCATCCTCATTACAAAATGTGATCATCTGACTAGTTTTTCTGATTTCAAGCCTATCTCCTTGTGCAACACAATCTATAAGATCTTCACTAAATCCATTGCATTAATATTTTGTAAAATCATCCCAAAAAATATCTCATAATAAAAAGGGGGTGTTCTTATAGGTAAGGATATAGTTGAAGGGCCTCTCATTGCTCACAAATCTTTACATTTTATTAAATCAGAAGGTGTTCAAGCCATGATTCTTGAACTAGATATGATGCAGGCATATGATGGGGTGAACTAGACATTCTTATCATAGGTTATGGAAAAGATGGCTTTTAGTGGGAAATGGATTAAATGAATATTATCATGTGTCAAATAGGCAAAGTTCTTGGTTCTCATTAATGGTTCACCCTATAGTTTTTTATCTTCCTCTTAGTGAGTTACATAGGGAAATTCTCCATCCCCCTTCTCTTCATCATTATGGATGAAGGTCTTAGTAGACTAATTTCTTTCAAGCATTCTTAGAAAGTTTGGATGGGTATTTCCATTAGATCTCAATTATCCATCACTCACACCTTGTTTGCAAATGATTCCCTCTTATTTGGGAAGGTAGTTCTTTCAAAGGATTTGGTCATTAATGAGACATTGGAGGAATATTGCGATGCTTATGGGAAAAAACTCAATGCTTTGAAATCCAATTTTTTGTTCTTTAATATGCCTATGAATGTATAGCAAAAGATCCACAGATTGCTTGGTTTTGTGATTGATGAAGTCCCTTGTAAATACTTGGGAGCCTAATACCCCAAAATTGACACATTGCCATGATAAACCAATTTTGATCTATTTTATTAATCTCAAAGTCCTAGTTTACTAGGCAATCCTAATTCTAATAATCACTACTTGACCTAAGTGTCAAATGCAAAAAATCTTTAATCTACATTAACAATATTCTTCATTTAATTCTTAATTATTGACTCAAATTATCTACATTAAACCTATTAATTAAGTTTAATTTAATTATAATTCTTCATAGTTTAATTAAATTAAAATTACATTTTAGCTCATGTACAAGGGAACTAAATGTATTTGATTTAATTAAATATATCCTCATTCTAATGTATTGAATTTAATTATTCAATTAATTAAGATTATACATTTATGATGTCATATTAAATTTTATTAAATCAAATATACTCTCCAAATTCTTTCTTCAACTCATAAATGAAAATTCTGAGTGAACTAGAATTGGAAATGGAATTAATTCAGTTAACTCTCCATGACACTCAAAATTGAATTGGTTAACTTCATTTACACAAGGAAGTTACCATTCTAACTTAATCTCATTTCCAATCTCGATCATCCCTCCAAATTGATCTTTATCATTGATTGATTCTAGAATTCTATTTAAGATGCTTTGAATTCCTCATTGGGGTATGTAGATGAATTATATCAAACTTATGCTAAAATAATCACTCACTTCTTATATTCATAGCTTTTGATTTTCTTGCATTTTAGTCTCATTTTAGCTTAAAAATACATACATTTAGTATAAATTTCTCTCTTTATTTATAGATTAATATTGCATCTCATGTAGATTAATCTTGCATCTCATTTAGCTATAAGATCCTTCATTTTAGATGGCTAGTTGTTAGCTTATTGATCTGAGAGCAATGAGTAAAATCATTCTAGTTAGGAGGCAACAGATTGACCTATTGGACATTTCAGATGGACAATCCCATCTTAATTCTAGGATGATTCTTTAGATAAGGATCATGTTGAAGTGTGTGTGAATCATAGGGGCCCACATTTCCCACTAATGTTTATGGTGCCCACCATGGGGCCGAGAAATCAAGTTTTCCACCTCATCTGTGCTTTATTCTACAATTTTTTATTGTTTGGTTGCTTTCATCCATATAGTTTCTCAGTTTCTCTAGAAAAAAGCTCATTATTGTGTGAAGAAACTAAGATTTTTCTCTCTATTCTACACTTCCTCATGTAAAAAAGTGTATAATTGTGTGGTTTCTCGCACGGTATACACCATTTTCTCATGTGGGACTGTGAAGAATTTTGGGCAAAATTCAGCATCAATAAATGCAAAATGTAGTTTTCAAATATTATTTTTATCATGATGGTTTAATCTAACATTGGTTTCTAAAGCATTTCATTTTTAGTTTCTAATTTTCAATAGCTTAATAGCGGTTTATAAATCACTTGTTGAAGATACCCTATTACAAACTCTTAAACAATACTAATATTTTGATTGCAAGATGGTTAGTCAAAGATACACATGTCAAAGAATGTATTCAAGCCCACCTAAACATTGTGTATTTTTTTACTTAATTCTTACACATATTTTAATAGGGCTTGTGAACTTTTTAGGGCTCTAGACAAAGGAATAAGGGAGTATGCTCTTTGTGGAGCCTAATCAGAATCAGAGGTTTATTTGACATGATTTCCCTCTAGATTATTTCTATGGGTGTTTGCGGTTAGCACCCCCAAGATGGGGTCAAGAGGAAAATCCCCTACAGGGTCCTAATGTCCCACCCTAGGTGGGAAGTGCTCCCAAAGTGAAAAATACCCTTATATTGTAAAAGGTGTTAACTATTATTTTTCTATTATTATAGCCCCAATTTTGTAAGTGATAAAAGCTTGTATAAAAAGGCTTAGGGTTAGGGATTTCATAATGAATAGTGATATTGTAGCTTCTTGTGCCAGTATTTAGTTGTAAGGGATAACAGATTGTAATTAATTTCTAATCACTAGATAATAATAATTTTGGACTTGATGTTGGTGGATGTAGCTCAGGGATTGGGTGAACCATGTTAAATCTTGGTGTCTTGTGTTCTCTTTTATGTGATCGACTATTTTCTTGTATTGTTTATGTTTGAATGTTACTATTATTTATGTCTAATGTTTAATCCTAACACTCTTTGCTACTTGGAAGTGATTCCCAAGAGTAAATAAGAAACATAAATGCCTTTAGAAGATGGTGCCTAAGGGAGGCAAGAAAGTTAGTTGTTCTCCTATATGATTCTTTTTTATGAAGAGATGATGGTTTTCTTTTAGGGAATCAAAATCTTAAGAAAAGAAAAGTTGGGATTGATAAGCTAACTTTGTGATGAACATGTTCTACATGTTTTGGTTTAGGTGACAAGGTAGAGGAGTATTCTCTTCCTCCTTGAGGGAAATCAGAAACTTGGACCCTTAGATTTGAACCACCAGTCTGAGTCAACCTTTAGAGGGCTTGCCAGAGTGGTCCAACCATTGGGAATGACCCAAGTGAATAAAAAACCTTTCACCGATGATTCCAACTCACTATAATAAAGAAGCTTTGTAGAGAGAAATACTCCAAAGCCATTTTAATTTCCTCTTCTTCATTTTGATATCACATATCAAGAAGAGGTTCTATATGTTGCACTAGTAGGAGTCGGCCCTAGTCTTGCTAGTCAAGTGTGTGCACTTATAGATACTAGTGTGGGTTGTTGGCCTCAACTTCATTCATGAAGCCACTAGGGGTTAATATGAATGGAATCCAAGTAAAACCCTCTTAGTTAGTTGCTACCTAATTCACCTCCACAAGGGTTCAAAATCTTTGTGCAAGGAGGGGGAATAAATTCTCCTATAGATACTCACCATAGGAATGTACCTAGATGTTGGAAGGTGGTATATGTTCTTGACCCCTACCATGAGGGTGCTCATTCATTATATATGTTATTGAGCCCTTGGAACACCAAAAACATGGGTGCCCTCTAATGAGGTGACACAGTTGTGTGAGGTGAACACATGAATGCAAGTTGTGAGACAAAGGTTTTTCTTTCTCTACAATTTTTGGTTATAGGGATAAAGTGTGTGTTTTTCAAGTCTTTAAACTTGTCCAAATCTTTCAAACAAATAAAATATCAAGACTCCCTCATCCCTCTAAGTTTCTTTGTCATAGGTTGGATTGTTTGTGAATACTACTTGCTTCCCAGTCTAAAAATAATAGTCATTGTAAACCAAAATAATTTCTAATATATAAAAATAATGGTGATATCTATCTAAAACTTATAAATAGTATTAGTCCTCTATTTAGAAACTATCAAAACCTTTGAAAATTGCTTCAAGTTTAGTCAGAGTTTGTCAGTTTGGTCCTTTTCTTGCTTCTAGTTTTACAAAATTTAATGCAAGAAAACTATCTTTTGGTATTTCCTCACAGGTTTCTTTATAGATCCTCAAGCCCTTGTCTAAACATCTTCATGTGAAATTATTTCAAATACCATCTTTTTATGCCAAAATCCTATCATTTTTTGGTCAATTGGCAAATCCTTGCTTGACCCTATTCAAGTTCTCATGCAAGAAAACTGGTCTAAAAATTATTTTTTTGAAACTTAGCCTAGTTATTTCTACTTTCTCATGGGGTTCTTTGTGAATCTTCATGTGAGATCCTATCTTGAAATTGTCAAAACTACTATTCCAATTGTGTCATCTCACCCGATTATCTATATTTCCTCTTCTTGGAGTCATTTTCTTGTGCGAGTCTATCAAAACCTATCAAAAATAGCAAGCTATTTTGGGCTCCCTCTTCAAAATTTAATACAAAGTCTGATATGTGTCTAGAACACTTGGTCATTCCTCTATTTGCAATAGTTTCCAACTCTAACTTCTTTCTTAGTTGAAAACTTGTGATTTGCACATGGACTAGTCTCCTCACTTGGTTATCTCATTCTATCATTTTGTGTTCGCCATACCTTGTGTCATGATAGTCATAACTCTTGGTTGTTCTAACTTTTTCTCAAATGACTTGTACCTAGGTATACAACACTCTTATCTCACTTTGGGGATATGTTTCACATGTGTTCCTTGTCTAAGCTTTGGTTTTCATCATTATCCATGACTATTACAATAAGGAGTGAAAATGTGTTTCCTCCCCATAGACTTAGATGAGGTAGAGCTAGGGGTTAGAATCATGGAAGAGGTCACTTCCCAGTTTACACATGGCTTGAAACTAGTGAATCTAGTGAGGAGTCTCCATGATCTTTACCACCTATTAGACCACCTCGTGTACAAAGAAAATTTTCCATAAACTTTCAAAAAGCTAGGAATCTCTTATATTAAGAGAATCCTAAAACTAGAAAAACACATGCATCTCAAAACAACACAACTAAATTCTCATTCAGAAGACCTTTTCAACCAACATACACTGAAACTTATCATATTCCAAGAATAGCTAATCAAGATCAAGAAAATGGAGAATAGAGTACACGACAAGATCACCAAAGGAATGAAAGACAAAGAGAACCTTACAACCACACTGATGAGAATGAGGAAACTAAAGAAATAGCTCTTGAAGACATCAAAAAATGTCATAAGGATAAACACTTTTAGAAAGTAATGGATATTTTGTTAGATTGTGGTGACTAATTAGGAAAGTATTATATATACTTCATAAGAAAATAAAAATTGGGCCCTATTTTATCAAGATTTTGGGTTGACATGTAATTATTAATTATAACCCTAAACCGGTTAAAATACTTGTATAAAAGGGCTTAAGGTTAGGAAATGTTTCATAAGGTGTAATGTGAAGTTGGTTCTTGTGGAGGTATTGAGTTGTAAGGGATTATGGATTGTAATCAGGTTGTAATCACTAGATCATAAAAATATTGGACTTGTTTTTTGGTGGATGTAGCCCAAGGATTGACATTAAATCTTGGTGCCTTGCATTCTTCTCTATGTGATCTATTATTTTCTATTGTTGGTTATATTTGCATGTAATTTTTATTTCTGTCTATGGTTTAATTCTAACAAGTGGTATCAGATCCTAGTTGTTTTTTTAGTTATCCTCTACAAGAAATTTTTGTGGTTGAGTGGGAGTCTCATAGTTGAGTGGGGGAAATGGTAGATGAGGGTAAGCTAAGGGTTGATAAGTTTAATGGAAAGAACTTCTAGTTATGGAAGATGCAAATGGAAGACTATCTACTTTAGAAGGATTTATGGAAGCCATTGGAAGGCATAGCCAAGAATCAGGGATCTATGTTAGATGATGAATGGGATCTTTTGGAAAGAAAGGAACTTGGAAGCATTTGATTATGCTTGGAACCATCAGTGACATTTAATATTACAAAAGAAAAGATGACAAAAGAATTGATAAAAACCCTAGCGAGATTGTACGAAAAGCCGTCCACTTCAAACATGGCATTTCTCATGAAGCATTTATTTAATATGAAAATGGTAGAAGGTGGATCTATTATAGATCATTTAAATGAGTTTAATACTATTACTAGTTAGTTATCTTCTATGGGTATCAATTTTGAAGAAGAAATTAAGGCTCTCTTGATTTTGTGTTTTTTGCTTAAAAGTTAGAATGACTTGGTAATGACTATGATTAATTCTATTCCTAGATCTAGTACCCTAAAATATGATGATGTGATTGGTGTTATTTGAGTGAGGAAACTCATAGGAAAACCCTAGGTGGATCTACATCAGGAAGTGCTTTGAATGCACAAAGAAAAGGTAGAATAATTGAGAGAGGAAGTAATTTTGGAAATCATGGAAAATAAAGTGGAAAGTCAAAGGGGATGAGGTATCAATCGAGAGGACTAAATGACTACTAGTACTATGGGAAACTAGGGCACAAAAAGAAAGATTGGTGGAATTAAAAAAAAATAGAGATAAATTAGATGGAGACAAGGAGGAAAATGTGGTAAGAAACAAATCTAAAGAGGATGCTTTGCTTCTATCTTTAGAAATTTTTGATGATTCATGGATTTTAGATTCTAGTGCTTCATTTCATGCTACACCTCATAGAGGTTATTTCATTGATTATGCCCATGGGGATTTTGGGCTTGTTTATTTGGGGGATAATGAACCCTATCATATTTTTGGAAATCAAAAAATTAAGATTAAGTTGCAGAATGGGAATCATTGGCTACTACATGAGGTAGGACATGTTTCAAGGCTAAGTAGGAATTTTATTTCAGCAGGAAAACTTGGTGATGAGGGTTGTGTAGACACTTTTAATGATAAAAATTGGAAACTTTCAAAAGGTTCCTTTGTAGTAGCAAAAGGTGTGAAAATAGGTTCCTTATATCTTTGTACAGGTCATATTGTTCCTTCTACTTTAATTGTTTTAGAGAAAAATGAATGTTCAGGAACAATTGTTGCAGTTGAGCAGGGAGAAAAAATAGTTTCTGTAGATTTTGATACAACACTGTGGCACAACAAACTTGGGCACATGAGTGAGAAAGGTATGAAATTACTTCATTCAAAGAAATTTTTACCAAGTCTTAAATGTGTTAATATGGATTTTTGTGAAAGTTGTGTATGGAAAACAAAAGAGAGTGAGTTTTGCAAAGACTGGGAATGAAAATAAAAGGGAGAAATTAGAGTTTGTGCATACCGATGTATGGGGACCATCTCAAGTATCTTCCCTTGGTGGCTCTCATTATTATGTTACATTTATTGATGACACAACTAGAAAAGTATGGGTTTATTTCCTTAGACATAAATCTAATATATTTCAAACTTTTAAGAAATGGAAATGCTTGGTTGAAAATGAGACTGGCAAAAAATTAAAATGTCTTAGATCTGATAATGGTGGTGAGTATTGCAATCATGAATTTGAAGATTATTTCTCTTCTAATGGTATTCTTAGATAGAAAACTATGCCAAGGACTCCACAAGAAAATAGAGTGGCTAAACACATGAACAGGACTATCATGGAATGTGCAAGGAGCATGAGGTTGCATGCTGGGTTGCCCTTACACTTGTGGGTGGAGGCTATAAATACTATTATATATTTGATTAATAGAGGTCCCTCTACTCCTTTGGGCTGTGGTATTCTAGAGAAGGCATGGCCTAGTAAAAAGGTGAGTTATTCTTTTTTGAAAACCTTTGGTTGTAATGCATTTGCTCACATAGATTCTAAAAATAGAACCAAGCTAGAAGCTAAGTCAAAGAAATGTGTAGTTGTTGGATATGGCATTAATGAATTTGGTTATAGGCTTTGGGATTTTGAAAATCATAAAATTGTAAGAAGCAAGGATGTCATATTCAATGAGAAATTATTTTACAAAGATATGTTGCAGCAACATGAGAAGAAAGAAGATGATTATGTAGTGTTGGATGATACTCCAAAATTTGATGTTCTAGCCATTCCTCATGATGTGCAACAACTACAAAAACAAATACCACACACATCAGTGAATGTTAGATGGTCAACAAGGAAAATTAAACATCCACAAAGATTTTCTCCCTCTTTGTATTCAATTTTACTTACTAATGCTGGTGAACCTGAAAGTTATGATGAAGCTATGCAAGTGGATACTAAGATTCAATGGAAGTTTGCAATGAAAGATGAAATGGACTCTTTGCTGAAGAATAAGACATGGGATTTGTGCAAATTGCCTGCAGGTAAAAAGGCTTTACAGAATAAGTAGGTTTATAGGTTGAAAGAAGAGGAAGGAGGTAAGAAAATATTTAAAGCCAGGTAAGTTGTAATAGGATTTGCACAAAAATAGGAAATTGATTTTGATGAGATATTTTCTCCTGTTGTTAAAATGACTTCTATCTGTACTATTTTAAGTCTAGTGGATACTAAAGAGTTGTATTTAGAGTAGTTGGATGTTAAAATAGCCTTTCTTCATGGTGATTTGGATGAAGAGATATATATCGCTCAGCCACAGGGATTTTTAGTTAAAGGTAAGGAGAACTTAATGTGCAAATTGAAGAAAAGTTTATATGGCTTGAAGCAAGCACCTTGGTAATGGTATCTAAAATTTTGTAGTTTTATGCATGAGCATGGTTACAATAGGTGTCATTTAGATCATTGTGTCTAATTTAAGAGGTTAGATGATGATAGCTACATTATTTTATGTTTATATGTTGATGATATGCTTGTAATTGGGTCTAACATGGATCACATTAAGGGGCTAAAAAGCCAATTAACACATGCATTTACTATGAAGGATTTGGGGGTAGAAAAATAGATCCTTGGTATGAAAATTTGTAGAGATAGGAAAAATAGAACATTGATGCTATCTTAGGCTGATTATGTTGAGAAGGTGTTGCAACCTTTCTCTATGGAGAATGCTAAAGTTGTCACTACACCTTTACCTAGTCATTTGAAATTGACTAAGGAGATGTGTCCCAAGACATAAGAAGAGGAGGATAAGATGTCCAAGGTACCCTATGCTTTAGCTATAGGAAGCTTAATATATAGTATGGTATCTACTAGGCCAGATATTGTACATGTAGTGGGAGTTGTTAGTAGGTATATGAGTCATCCAGGCATTGAGCATTGGAATGCAGTCAAATGGATTAACAGATATTTGAGAGGAACATCCAATAAGTGTTTATACTTTGGGGGCTCTACTATTGATTTACAGGGCTATGTTGACTCAGATTTGGAATGGGATATTGATACCAGGTGAAGTACTATAGGTTACATCTTTACTAGTGGTGGGACAGCCATGAGCTAGGTTTCTAGGTAACAAAAGGTTAATTCTTTATCCACTATAGAGGTAGAGTAAGTAGCTACTACAGAGGTAGCCAAGAAGATGATATGGCTTTAGTTCTTGCAAGAATTGGGACATCCTCAGAAGGATAATTATTTGTTCATAGATAGTCAGAGTGCCATTCATCTTGAAAATAATTCAGCTCTACATTCAAAGACCAAACACAAATAGTTGTGGTAACATTTTATTCAGTCAATTTTGGAGGATGGATAGTTAAAGCTAGAGAAGGTACATACCAATGACAATCTAGCAGATATGTTGAAAAATGTAGTAACAAGAGAGAATCTGAACTCCTCTTCAACTTTAGTTGGTTTTCTAGATGGCATATGAATAAAATAATAGTAGAATCTAGGGTAGTTTGATCTAGTGGGAGCCCCATGAGGTAGTGATATTGCTATCAGATCAATCTCCAAGTGGGAGATTGTTGTTAAGTGTTGAGCTTGATCAGTCCCCAAGTGGGAGATTGTTAGATCATGGTGACTAATCAGGAAAGTACTATACATACTTCATAAGAAAAAAGAAAATTGAGCCCTATTTTATCACAATTTTGGGCCAACATGTAATTAATAATTATAACCCTAAAGCGGTTAAAATACATGTATAAAAAGGCTAGGGTTAGGGATTGTTTTATAAGGTGCGATACAAAGTTGGTTCTTACGACGGTATTGAGTAGTAAGGGATTATGGATTGTAATTAGGTTGTAATCATTGGATCATAAAATAATTGGACTTACTATTTAGTGGACGTAGCCCAGGGATTGGGTGAACCACGTTAAATCTTGGTGCCTTGTGTTCTTTTCTATGTGATCTATTATTTTCTATTATTGGTTATATTTGCATGTAATTGTTATTTCTATCTGTGGTTTAATCCTAACATATTTTTCTTAATGAAGAGAATGATAGAGACTTTCTCAAACTCACTCAAGAAGGAGTAAAACTACCTCACCACTTTAGTGTTGAAATAATCATCACACATGAAAAGGAAACTGAAACAGCCAAGGTGCAAAAAAAACCAAAAATCATGCAAGAATAGTTAACTCAAATGATGCATTACAAGGACAAACCCACAAAAACATACACCTTAGACACTCTTTGTCCATTTCTTTGTAAAAAGATCCTAGACATGTCTCTTTTCCCAAGATTAGTTGAGATACCCAAGTACAATAAATACTTTGGAACTTCCAATCCCCAAGAACATTTGAGGGAATTTGATGCTTTTTCTATGGAATTTATGCACAATTAGACATATCTCATATGTTTATTTCCACAAATTCTAGGTGGTCAAGCCATGGAATGGTTTTCACAGTTACCTACTACAATCAAAATGTTCGATGAGATTGCTAATATTTTTGTTCAATAATACACAGACAACATACAATATCTAGTGAATGTGGGTGGCTTGTATAACCTCAAACAAAAAGTTGGGGAACCTTTCCTCACATACCTTCAAATATGGCGACAACTATATACCAAATACTCATGAAATATTCTTGAAACTGAAAAACTTGACATCTTCATGGATAATCTTTAACCTAACTTTGGGTATAAAGTTCAACTTCAAGGTACTCACACCTCTAAAGATATGGTTACACAAGCTATTTGAATAGAGAAATTCATGGTCAAAAAGGGTAAAATAACCCTTCAAAAGGACACCAAACAAGGATCAACTTTTAGTAAGGATAAGTCCAAGTATTTGAACAAGAACTAAGAGGTAGTACATGATGGAGTCATCGATAATATTACTCCTAAACCTATTAAAGAGGCTTTCAATCTTATAGAAAATCTCAAAGAATCTAAAAATGTTGACAACTCTCCCCTTGAAAACAAGACATTTGGAAATAAAATGAAGAACTCATCTTGGGTTATAGGAAAAAATGAGAATATACACCTCTTTGTGAACCTCTGGATATGGTCTATAAGACCTTGCTTCAAAACAAGCTCATTTCTCCATTGGATAATTCTCATTCTTATGATCCACAAATATGACCTTGATTGTGGAATGAGACTACATTTTGTGAACACCATCAAAAAAAGGTCACAAAATGAGAAATTGCATCAACTTCTGTCACAAATTTCAAGACTTAATTGACGATGGTGAAATCATTGTGGATGGACACAACAAGAATATAGATCATAAGGCTTTCAAGGAGCCATTCCCACACTGTAAGAAAGGATAAAACTCTAAATAGAAAGATCATAAAAAGATTAACTATACATACTCTAATGATGATGATGTGATCAACATGGTTGAAACTATGGCTTTTGAGTATTGTGACATCATCACAATCAAGAGAGAATAAGACAACACTAAACCTAAGACACCATTTTTCTTAAGGGATGCTACATCTACTACATCTAACAAAGAACCATCACAATCCTATGCCAATTTTGTTACATGTTTTTAGGCCAAGATAGTACTCAAAGGCCTTGCACCTACTACTCCTAAGTTAGATAAACACAAAGATAAACCTCTTTTTGGTCCATATGGAAAAGATACAAAAATTGCAACATCTTCTATGGCTACTAGCTACAATGTCCTTGATCAATTAAAATGGACAAGTACTCAAATAATGATCTTTGAATTGATCAAAATCTCTCCTACTCATAGGAATATTCAATACAAAGTCCTCACTAAGGAAAACATACCTCAAGATCTTGATCTTGATAGATTTCAATCTATGGTAGGTCATTTGACCTCACCTCACTATCTATCCTTCTCTAAGGAGGATGATAATTCATTGAGTCATTTGCATAACCAACCATTACACATTGAAGTCATGATACATTGGAAGCATGTTCATCATGTGCTCATTGACAATGGAGCTACTTTAAACATCTACTTTTCTACTCTACTCATATAATTGGGCTATTCTAAAGATTTCATTGATCCATGTTGCAAAATAACCATCAAGGCTTATGATGAAGTCGAGCATTAATCCTTAGTTCTTGTTGTGTTTCCTCTTCAATTTGGTCCTATAGAAATGGATGCCACTTTTCAAGTCCTCAGAATTCCATTAGTGTATAAAATCCTATTGGGGAGACCATGGATACATGAAATACAAGTTGTGCCTTCAGCTTACCATCAATGTGTCAAGTTTTCATTTTATGGCTCTAAAGTCACCATACCTAAAAATACTAGTTACACTTGAAACATGTTGAAATCTACTAAAATCTTTGTACCTACTAATAGGGAATCTATAGATTATCATGATGATAAGCTGAAATAGACTGAGTAGTCACTCAAGTTGAAAGAAACTAGGATGGGTGAATATCAGATAGAACCGTTTCTATCTTTGACTTCTCTTCCTGAGTCTTCACATCATTATGGAAATCTATCTAAAGAAAAATAAATTTTGTGTTGTCACCTTAAACTAAGTACAATGGTACCTTTCTTAAAGCTATTTTACCTCTAAAGGAGGAAGATGAAAATAGAGTCATTGCTACATGGATATATAGAGAGGAAACTCTAGTTGATCTCATTGAACAGTCTCATGAGATTACTCTAGAAAAGTATGCTCTAGGTATCAAAATCATGAAATACATTGGCTACAAAGGGAATGGTCCAATTGGACACAATAAAAATGGCCTAATTGATCTTGTCAAAGTGATTGCTAGAAGGTCTCAAGCTACATCCGATCTAGGTTTCAAGAAGGTTCCTTTCCATCTAGGGATTAACAAATTTATACCAGAATCTAAGAGTTCATCTAAACATGAGTTACAAGCTGATTTAGATGATCACAAGGATAACTTTGATGGTGAGGATACTTATCATTAACTAATTCTTTTTAATCTTGCTAAATTCTTCATAGTACCAGATGACTTTGTACCACATGTCAATATTATGGATATTGATTGTGATTCTTCTGACAACACTAATGATTCTTCCCATATTCAATGATGACAAGTAGAGTCAATCCATGCTTTTTTCATTGAGCGACTTTGTAAAAATCTAGATGATAAAGGGGAATGGATCCCTATTACTACTGGGGAATTCCATAATCTGTCTCCATGTAGCATAGATTCTCAAGAGTATTAATTTGATTCTTTCTCAAAATCAACTATAGACAAAGATATAGATCAAGTTCACATTTATGAAAATCAGCTCAAAGCAAGTGAATCATCTAGGTTTTGGTTAGAGGAGTCTCATCTAACTAGCATCAATGAGTCTTTGATTAATGTGAGTAGAACTCAAAGGCATTCAAACACACGTGTTGATAAAACTACTTTAGGTCTTGAATTACTTGTCCAAGAATTTGATAGTTGTATTGTGAATGTTTTCAAACTCACCACATCTCTTTCACTCACCTATTCTAAGCTCGTCGACTAGAATTCCAATGCATCTAGTGAAGTCCCTACATTCGAGAATGACTATGCTCTTGCTTTCTACTTAAACACTATTGAACCTATAACATCTTTCAGCAACAAACAAAGTATCAACATGACTAAAGCTAACATCAAATATCTCAGTCAAAAAATAAAAATAAAAATAAATAGAAGGTGTAATGGTGAAACCACATTATGGTAGTATCAAAACCTAAAATAGTAAAAATAAAAGATTTATCCAAAGGTGAAAGCCTCTCTAAGGTGCCTAAGGCTTAGATATTTGATGCACTTCCTAGTCATTTTTAGGAAAGATCACAAGTGTTGATAGAACTAATATAGTAGATCACCTTGGGAACAAAGGAAGAGTCTCATATGATACATCATGCACAGTCTTTATCTGTAGAAGAGAGAGAGAGGAATTTAGTGCCTTTTTCTAAGGGAAAAAGATTAATTTTGCATGGAACTACTTAGACATGCTGGGTTTGGATCCTAATCTCATAATTCATCATTTATCTATTACACCAGGAGTTACACTAGTAAGAAAAAAGCTTAGGAAAATGTAGCCCCATGTTGCATTACTTGTTAAAGAAGAACTGGAAAAGCTTCTAAAAGATGGTTTCTTCTATGCTATCAACTATGCTAAATGGATATCAAACATTTTCCTAGTCTCCAAACATGACATTCCTATTTGAGTTTGTATAGATTTCTGAGATCCAAATTTAGCATGTGTGGAGGATGATTTTCCACTTGCCAACATTAATATGATAGTGGACATCATAGTAGGATATGAAATGTACTCACTCATGGATGGTTTTTCTAGTTATAATTAGATCAAAATTGCACTAGAAGACTAGGAGAAAACTTCTTTTAGTTGTGCATGGGGAACCTTCTATTGGAATGTGATGCTATTTAGTCTAAAAAATGTTGGCACCACATATTAGAGGGAAGTTATGAAAATCTTCCATGATATGATGCATAAGATGATGAAGGACTATGTTGATGATACCTTAGATAAGAGCACAAAATGCAACACTCACCTTCAAGATTTGGGACCCATCCTAGATCGTACAGAGAAATTTGATTTGAGACTCAACCCAAGAAATGTCCATTTGGTGTAATTTCTGGGAAACTACTTGGTTACATTATCTTTGCAAAAGGAATTGAGATAGACCTAGAGAAAGTTCAAACAATCATGGACATTCGTCCACCCCATAATATCAGTTAGATGAGGGGCTTGCAAGGAAGACATCAATCCATTCATAGATTCATTTCATAACTGCTGAATAGGTCACAAATTTTCACTAAGACTCTGCAAAAAGGTGTCAAATATAATTGGAGAAAAGCTTGTGACCAAAGTCTAACATGGATAAAGTAATACCTTGCTAACTTATCGATCCTAATACCTCTTATCTATGAGAAGCTTCTCATTTTGTACATCTTAGCCAAAAAGTAATCTCTTGGTATCCCGCTAGCTCAAGAAAACAATGATAACAAGGAACAAGCTATCTACTATCTTAGTCACACCCTAATTTGTTATGAAATGAATTATAACATCATTGAAAAATCTTGCTTGGCAGTCATCTTTACTTCCCAAAACTTGAAACACTACATGCTCAGGCATACTACATGACTGGTTTCTAAAATTGATCCAATGAAATATGTACTTAGCAAGGCAGCTCTAATAGAAAGGCTAGCTAAGTGCATCATGATACTAGGAGAATTTGATATTCAATATGTTGAGAGAAAGTCTATCAAAGGATAGGTAATTTTTGATCAATTAGTAGAAGTACCAATGCAAAGTCTTCTTCTACTGAATATTGACTTTCCTAATGAATCAATTCTAATGCTAACACACCAAACTTGGCTGATGCTCTTTGGTGGCTCCTTTACACAATAGGGATATGGTGTTGGGCTCTTATTTATAACACCACAGAAGTATTTGTTAGGATTAAACCAAAAATAGAAATAACAAACATGCAAATATAAATAATATCAAAAAATAATAGATCACACAAAAAAGAACAAAAGACACCAAGATTTAATGTGGTTCATGCTATCCTTGGGCTACATCCACCAAATAGCAAGTCCAATATTATTACAATCTAGTGTTTACAACCTGATTACAATATGCAATCCCTTATAGCTCAATACTGCTACAAGAACCAATTTTAGCATCACCACACTGAAATAATCCCTAACCCTAAGCCCTTTTATACAAGTACTTCCCTGATTGTCACCACAATCTAACAATCTCCCACTTGGGGACTGATCATGCTCCACACTAAATAACAATCTCCCACTTGGAGACTAATCTTTTAGCTATGCCACTACGCCATGAGGCTCACACTAGATCAAACCACCCTGGACTCTACTATTATTTTATTCATCTTCAGTCTAGAAGACCAACCAAAGGTGAAAAGGATTTTATCTTTTCTCTTGTTAGTAGATTTGTAAACATATCTGCTAGATTGTCATCTCTATGTATCTTGTCCAACTTTAACTATCGATCATCCAAAACCAATTGAATGAAATGGTACAACAATTGTATGTGTTTTGTCTTTGAATTTAGTGCTAACTTCTTTGCAAGATGAATGACACTCTGACTATCTCTAAATAAATAATTATCATTTTGAGGGTGTCCCAATTCTTCTAAGAAGAACTGAAGCTATATCATCTCCTTAGCTACCTCTGTAGAAGCAACATACTCTACCTCCATAGTGGATAAAACATTAACCTTATGTAATCTAGAAACCTAGCTCACGACTACCCCACCAAAAATAAATACATAACTTGTAGTACTCTGCTTGGTATCAATATCCCCTACCAAATCTAAGTCAACATAGCCCTATAAGTCAATAGTAGAGCCCCCAAAGTGTAACACTTATTGGATGTTCCTCTTAGATATCTGAGAATCCATTTAAAAGCATTCCAATGCTCAATTCTTGGATGACTCATATACCTGCTAATGACTCCCATTTCATTTGCAATATCTAGCCTTGTACATACCATAGAATACATCAAGCTTCCTACAACTAAAGCATAGGTTACCTTTTACATCTTATCCTCCTCTTCTTCTATCTTGGGACACATCTCCTTAGTTAACTTCAAATGACTAGGTAAAGGTGTGCTGAAAACTTTAGCATTCTCCATAGAGAAATGTTGCAACACCTTCTCAACATAATCAACCTGAGATAGCATCAATTTCCTATTCTTCCTAACTCTGCAAATCTTCATACCAAGGATTTGTTTTGCTACCCCCAAATCCTTCATAGAAAATGCATGTGCTAACTGGCATTTCAGTCCCTTAATGTGATCCATGTTAGACCTAGCTACAAACATATCATCAACATATAAACATAAAATAATTTAGCTATCACCATCCAACATAGTAAAGTAAACACAATGATCTGAACGACACCTACTATATCCATGCTCATGATAAAACTATCAAATTTTAGATACCATTGCCGAGGTTCTTGCTTCAAGCCATATAAGCTTTTCTTTAATTTTCATACTAAGTTCTCCTTACCTTTGACCTCAAATCCCTATGGCTAAGACATATATATCTCTTCATTCAAATCACCATGAAGGAAGGTTGTTTTAACATCAAGCTACTCTAAATACAAATCTTTAGTTGCCACAATACTTAAAATAGCACGAATAGAAGTCATCTTAACAATAGGATAAAATATCTCATCAAATCAATGCCCTTTTTCTATGCAAATCCATTTATAACTAACATGGCTTTAAATATTTTCTTACATCCATCCTTTTCTTTTAACCTATAAGCCCACTTGTTTTGTAAAGCCCTTTTACCTATAGGCAACTTGCATAAATCCCACGTCTTATTTTTCAGCAAAGAGTCCATTTTGTCTTTCATTGTAGACTCTCGTTGAATCTTATGATCCACTTGCATAGCTTCATCATAACATTCAGGTTCACTAGCATCAATAAGTAAAATAGAATGCAAAGAGGGAGAAATTTTTTTTGGAGGTTTAATTAGTCTTGTTGATTGTGTAACATTTATTGGTGTGTGTGGTATTTGTCATTGCAATTGTTGCACATCATAAGGAATGGTTGGAACATCATCTTTTGGAGTATCATCTTGCTCTATATAATCATCCTCTTTCTTCTCATGTTGCTACAATAGATCTCTATACAACAATTTCTCATTGAATATGACATCCCTACTTCTTACAATTTTATGATTTTCAAAATCCCAAAGCCTATAACAAAATTTATTAATGCCAAATCCAAAAAATACATACTTCTTTGACTTATAAGCTTCTAGCTTGGTTCTATTTTTAGAATCTATAGAGAAAATGCTTCAAAATTGAAGGTCTTGAGAAAAGAATAACTCACCTTCTTACCAGTCCATGCTTCCTTTGGAATATCACAACCCAAAGGAGTAGAGGGACCTCTATTAAGAAAATATACAATAGTATTGATAGCCTCCACCCACATGTCTAAGGGAAACCTAGCATGCAACCTCATGCTCCTTACATGATCCATTATGGTCCTATTCATTCATCCAGCCACTCCATTTCCCTGTGGAGTCCTTGGAATAGTTTTTTGTCTATGAATACCATTAGTGGAGCAATAATCTTCAAATTCATGACTGTAATACTCACCACCATTATCAGATCTAAGACATTTTAATTTCTTACCAGTCTCATTTTCAACCAAGCATTTCCATTTCTTAAAAGTTTGAAATACATTAGATTTTTATCTAAGGAAATAAACCCATACTTTTCTAGTTACATCATCAATAAATGTAACATAATAATTAGAGCCACCACGGTAAGATACCTGAGTTAGTCCCCATACATTGGTATGTACAACCTCTAATTTCTCCTTTTTATTTTCCTTCTCAATCTTCACAAAACTCACTCTCTTTTATTTTCAATACAAACAACTTTCACAAAATCCATATTGACACATTTCAGATCAAGTAAAACTTTTTTTGAATGAAGTACTTTCATACCTTTCTCACTCATATTCCCAAGTTTGTTGTGCCACGGTGATGTATCAAAATCTACATAAGCTATTTGTTCTCCCTACTCAATTGCAACAACTGTTCATGAACATTCATTTTTCTCTAAAACAATTAAAGTAGAAGGAATAATATGACCTGTACAAAGATATAAGGTGCCTACTTTGACAACTTTTTCTACTACAAGGGAACTTTTTGAGACCTTCCAACTTTTATCATTAAAATTAACTACACAACCCTCATCACCAAGTTCGCTTGCTGAAATTAAATTCCTACTCAACCTTGAGAAATGTCTTACCTCATGTAATAGTGAATGATTCTCATTCTACAACTTAATCTTAACTTTTTCCTTTCCAACAATTTAATAGGGTTCATTATCCCACAAACAAACAAGTTGAAAATCCCCTTGGACATAATCAATGAAATAACCTCTTTGAGGTGTAGGATGAAATGAAGCACCTAAATCTAAAACCCATGAATCATCAACACTTTCTAAAGATAGAAGAAAAGTATCATCTTTAGATTTATTACTTACCACATTTGCCTCCTTGTCTCCATCTATTTTATCTCCTTCATTGTCCTTTCAAGTCCAACAATCTTTCCTTTTATGCCCTAGTTTCCCACACTACCAATAGTAATTCAATCCTCTCAATTGAGACCTCCTTCCCTTTGAATTTCCTCTTGATTTTCCATGATTTTAAGAATTACTTCCTCTCTCAATCATTCTGCCTTGACTTTGTACATTCAAAGCACTTCCTGATGTAGATCCACTTGAGGTTTTCCTATGAGTTTCCTCACTCAAAATAACACTGATCATATCATCATATTTTAGGGTACTATATCTAGGAACATAATTACTCATAGCCATTACCAATCCATTCCAACTTTTAGGAAAAGAACACAAAATCAATAGAGCCCTAATTTTTTCATCAAAATTGATACCCATAGAAGATAACCAACTAGTAATAGTATTAAAATCATTTAAATAATCTATAATAGATTTACCTTCTTTCATTTTCATATTAAATAAGTGCTTCATGAGAAATACCTTGTTTGAAGCATAGGGCCTTTCATATAGTTTCACTAGGGTTTGCATCAACTCTTTTATTGTCTTTTCTTTTTTAATATTAAATGCCATTGATGGTGCCAATCATAATGAAATAATTCCAAGTTCCTTTCTATCAAAAATATTCTAGTCGTTATTTGACATAGATCCCCGATTCTTGGTTTTTTCTTTCAATGGTTTCCATAAATCTTTCTAATAAAGATAATCCTGCATTTTCATCTTCCATAATTGAAAGTTCTACCCATTAAACTTGTCAACCCTTAGCTTACCCTCATCTACTATCACTCCCACTCAACCGTGAGACTTTCTTGTAGAGGATAACTAAAAAATAACCTCACTATGATACCACTTGTTAGGATTAAACCATAGACAGAAATAACAATTACATGCAAATATAAACAATATCAGAGACTAATAGATCACACATAAAAGAATACAAGACACCAAGATTTAACATGGTTCACCCAATCCCAGGGCTACGTCCACCAAACAAAAAATTCGATATTATTATGATCCAATGATTACAACTTGATTACAATTTGTAATCCCTTACATCTCAATACCACTACAAGAACCAATTTTCATATCACCACACTGAAACAATCCCTAAACCTAAGTCATTTTATACAAGTATTTTTACCACTTTAGGGTTATAATTAATAATTACATGTCAGGCCAAAATCCTAATAAAATAGGGACCAAAAAACATTTCTTGGGGGCTCTTCCCTTGAACCCCCATAGAGCCACAACCTAATGGCCTTAGTTGTATTGGGGGCTACCACCCCAAAACCTCTACTCAAGGCCCAGCCTAACCCTAAACTCCACTAAGGAATTATGGAGTATGTACAGTACTTACTTGATCAATCACCACAATCTAATAGTATTCACTACCTAAGGTATACAAGATTCTATTTCCTTATACAAATAATATTGCAAAATATGAAGCCCTAATTAATGGCATGAAGATAGTTGTTGAGTGGAGAGTTGATGAATTGAATATCTTTGGTGATTCAAAGTACATAATCAACCAAGTCAATAATGTGTACTAGTCAAAGGATGAGAAATTGATACCTTATAAATGCATGGTGGATGACCAAAAGAAATAGTTTTCTCATATCACTTTTCAACAAATTCCTCACACAGATAACAAATTGGCTAAGGCAATGGCTACTCTTACTTCCATGTTACAGATGCCAAAGAATGATCTTGGATGTGAGTTCCTATTAGAGACATTAATCTACCTTTCCTATAATTCCCTTGAATCCTGGATGATCTTTTCTATTATAGAACATGACTCATCCCACTACCATCATATATACTCTTACCTACATGACTAAACAATTCTAGACAAACTAACCTAGAATGAAAATGTCACCTTATCCATAGTGCTTCATGGTATGTTATTATTGCTGATGACTTGTTTAAGAGAGGTGAGAATGGAACACTCCTTAGGTGTTTAGAACTCGATGAGTCCAATTGTGCATTAATATATGCACACAAGTGCATTTGTGGATCTCACTCTAATAGCTTGACACTAGCTTGTAAACTTATTAGAGCTGGTTACTATTGGCCAAATATGGAGCAAGAGGCCATCAAATATGCCAAGTCCTACAAACAATACTAGCTCCATGGGAATATAATTCATTCTCTAGCTAGGGAGCTAATTCCATCTATCATGGTGTGGCCATTCCAACAATGGGCCTTTGATTTGGTGGCTCAAATTTAACTATATTTTTCAAATGGACACAAGTTCATTATTACAGCTATAGACTACTTCTCTAAATAGGTAGAGGCAGTCCCTCTTTTTGTAGAAAATGGAAAAAGTCTAGCTCTTTTCATTATGACTTACATCATATGTAGGTATGATGTACCTTCTTCCATCATTACTAACAATAGAGGATAGTTTAAAAATAAGGATCTTAAAGAATTGTGCAAAAAGTTCAGAATCACACAACATTGGTCTTCTATTTATTACCCCTAGGGTAATGGTCAAGAAAAAGTGTCTAACAAGGCTATCCTAAAGATCTTGCATAGCATAGTCAAAAAATCTAGAAGGGGCTAGCACCTTTAGATTAATTTGGCTTTATGGACTTATAGAACTAGTATCAGAACTCTAATGGGTATAACCCCCTTTTCTTTGGTATATGGAGTGGATGTTGTGCTTCTAATTGAGGTTGAGATTCCTATTTTGAGAATCTCCATGAAAGGCCTCATTACTGATGATGACTATAGAATATCTTAGCTTGAAGAGCTATAACTTTTAGATGTACATTGACAAGTGGCATGTGATCATCTTCAAGCTTGTTAGCAACGTAGGTCTAGAAGCTAGAACAAGCAAATTAAGCTATGTGACTTCCAACTGGGTGATTTTATTCTAAGAGAAAACCCTAAGAATTAAAAAAAATGGGTATAGAAAGGGAAGTTCAAACCCAACTAGCTTGGTCCATACATAGTTAATGCAATGTTTGGATCTTCTACTTACCAACTTTCAACAACCAAGGGAAAGGCACTCAAGGAGCCCATCAACACTCTTCATCTAAAGCAATCTTATAGTTGACATGATTTCAAAAGTTCTTTGTACATAGTTAAAATTCCTAAAAAAATCATTATCTTGCTGAAAAATTAGCAATAGGCCCCTTGGTAATACCAAAAAAAAGTGAAAAAAATCAAGAAATACAAAAAATGAGAAAAATGAGAAAAGACCAAAAAAATTGAAAAGCTAAAGTGTCATTGATGAAAACCTAGCAAACATGCATCATGGCAGAAACAAAGAATCTCTACCAAGAAAGTGAAAACCTGGTAAATAGGCACCTCTTGTTTCAAGTGCTATATCTCATAGTGCATCTGCTAGCTTTTCTACAATTGCTTTCCTACTAAAGTTTTTTTCCTTTTGCTCATACACCCATGGATTGAATTTTTTCATAACTTAGGGAAACACCCTACAATTTCATTGGAATCTCATTTGTGTCACTCACTAGTTGTTCTAACTATGTCCACATACTATTACTTGTGTCACTATTGAGATTCCTCTCATGCAGGATCTCTTTTATGTCAATCACCAATTGTTCTAACTGCATCTCCTTACTATTTTTTATGTCACTATAGAGATTCCTCTCAAAGAAGATCTCTTTCATGTCAGTCACCAGTTTTCCTAATTGCATCTGTCTACTATCACTTTATTTCCTACTCAAGTTATTCTTACTAAAGATTCCTCTTCCACTTTAGTCACCAGTTGTTCCAAATAAGTATGTCTATTGTCATCGCCCTAGTGAAAAGATTTCTTTCATATACTTGACATCAATCCTATAACATAAAAAATGAACTCAAAACATCAAACTTGTTTGATATATGCTAAGCTTTTCTTTTCTTATTTTTCTTTCTCTTTATAGCTTCCCTTTGAGCAACTTGATGATGTCACTTTTGACTAGAGAAGCAAGGATTGGGGGCATGATCTTTTCTTTTTCTTTCTCTTTGTTGGTCTCATTCCAATGATCTAAAATGTCTATATAAAAGGGGTGTCTATTATTAGAGCCTCTATCTCATATTGGATGGTTGTGTGTACCTTGACTCATTTTATATGGACTCTTCACTAAGGTTGGTTCTTTTCCTTACTTGTTTGAGTCAATTCTCTATGCTACAACAACTATTGATACTTGTCTTGCTAAGTGAACGTATGGGTCACTGTGAGTATACTTTGCACACTTTTGTCTCATGTTATTAATGCAAGGGTTGATGTGGATAGAATACTTACTAATTATTTTGCATAAGAAGGATCTCTTGCATGCAAGAAACATTTTGGTCATCCTAGTATTTATGCTCTAATGCTTATGTCTACTTGATATATCAATAGCAACAAATGTTCTGGTCATTTTGGCTTCTTGTGCATTGAATGCTTACATTTAATCCTAACAAAACTAGAACATGTTTCATATTCATATTACCATGATTGAAATGTTAGCGGGAATTGTATGAAACTTTTGGATTTAGCTAAACACCTAGTGATCATAATTTTATGAGCTCGATAACTAGACCCAGCATTGCATCTAGTGTAGGGTTGCATTGTATAAGAACATGGTTTGATCACTAATTTACTTGCTTCCTTTGTAATGAGGGATTGTTTGTTTCTTCAAAGTATCATGTTTCTTCATGACTACACAAGTGTTTAGTTCTTTGGTTCATCCTCTCAATCTTCATGGGATGCCTACCATTATCAACACAATGGAACACTACATGAGATGTTAATTCATTCACATTTTGCATTTCATACATAATTTCATGATTCATTTCATCTACACCATATTAATACATCATATAAAATTTTCATTCAATCAATAGTAGCATTAACATCTCATGTACAACAAACTATAAAGAATGGAAGTGACACATGCAAAGATACTCGAATCAAAATTTCACATATATGTGGAGTCTAGTGTACATTGATGCAAAATTGAATACTACTTGAGTACTGTCGATCTCAAAATAATACAAAATGGTTCTGGAACACCAATTGATACATAGCCAAAATCAAAATTATAAGAAAGGATGTCTAATTCTTCCCTTCTCCCTCATCCCTAGGTGGAGCTTGGAGGGGAATCTAGTCTTGTTGGCCTTTGTATGCCATCTAATGCTCTCACATACTTAGAAAATTAGGGCGTTTGATTTAAAAACTCAGATACTACTATGATATATCTAACATAATAGTATGCAACCCTAGCACTCTATAGTTGATTCCCCTTGCACTATTACTCTAGCTCTATGCAGAGATCCCAAATCTATCACTCTTGATCTCTAAGGCCCAAATCTTGCAATGTTAGCTATATCTGCATATCAACCAATTGTCACTATATCACTCATAGTCACTCTTTAGTCTTCCTCAAGGTATCCTAATATGGATGAGGAGTGAGCTGATCCTACATCTCATCAACAACTATAGCCTTAGGCTTCTTAGCTAGCTATTCCTTCTTGAATCACTATCTCTATGCATCTCCTTCAATGGCACCTAAGGAATCCATCTCACCTCATGGATGTCTCTATCTATACCCATAGCCACCTACACCTACATCATCTCCCATATGTTAGGGAGGAATCTATACCTATATGGTACACTATCTATGTCTCTACTAGTGTTATGGTGGCTACTATGGTGGCTATTGTGGTGGCTATTGTACTGGTTGTCTCGGCACCACCATCCCAATTGGGTTAATGTAATGTGGGAAGGGATGACTAACAAAATATGCCTAGTATGTTGGGGTCATCCCCCCATCTACTACTTCTACCAATTAATCCCATTGGGTCATAGCAATAGAGCACACATCTATCACCAATCTATCTTGGTCCAATCTAATAAACCACCCATGATCTAGGCCTATGCCAAAGTTAGAATATGTGCAATACTCCTATGAAGTTTCATATGGTCCATTGTAATGCCACCATATGTGAGTCAAGGTAAATCTCTAAATGACTAATATTGAACATTCAATTAGTGGTCAGCAAGAAAACATGTGGCCAAGCTCCACCTGGGCATCATCCCATACCTCAGTCTCTTTATAGGGCCACCACACTAATGCTACTAGGTCATCTGACTAACCTCTCTACTACTTGGTCTTACATAGAGCTCTCTAGGTCATCTATCCCCAATATCTACATAAATAGGGCTCGTAGTCCTATCTCATATCCTAAAATATCAGCCTTGTGATAGGCAAGTGTTCCCATGCCCACACCTAAAGAACATAGACCCCTATGGCCATGCTCTTGCTCTCATAATAGATAATCTCATACATCTCATGGAACATATGTACTAGGATGCACTAGCCCTATCCATAGAATATTGGCTCATCTAGCATCTGCTACAACATCCAACTCCATCCACACTTAAGTCTACGCTGGCCTCTATCAGGCATCAAATAGAAACTTAGAATAAATACCCTGAGCACGGATGGTAATCTGTGGGTAGGACCATATGTGTGCACTATTTCATCTCATGTGATAGCCCAACCCATAATAAGATCCTCTTAGAAAATGACCCTCATTATCACTGTACCTATCCATGGTTATGTGTCATACACCACTCTAGGGCCATGGAATGGTATACAAAGTATCTTATATATGTATCCTTTGGTGTGATGGTCATCTCTCCCTCAGACAAGTGAAAATTATTCATCTCTAAGTGGAAATGTTCTACGAGTGTTGTCAGTAAACAATAATTCACTAATAATGTAGGAATCCAAAAAAGATGTGATGGACCAAGGGAATTAATATACACAAGATTTTTGACATCCAACTATATAATCAATACTCTATAAGGAGGATAATGTGATCTAAATGAGACATCAGGAAATGTAACCTGCAACCACACAAATAACATGTGCACAATTAGCACCCGATAGGATAAAAATGACAAACAACAATGCCAAAATCAATTTTTTGAACAATTTCTTTTACATCTAACACCATTTTTTGCATTGAACAATCTTTTTGTGAGAAATCCTAACTAAACATGTAAAAAAATAGCCTTGTTCAAGGTTTCCCACATGAAAGATGGGTACCTAATATGCGAGGAAACCCACCATTCTAGGTGAAGAAGTATCAAAATGGTACTTCCTCATGCAAAATTACATACAAGCTTGTATGAATAATGAAGCCTCCATGCAAAGACCTATGGATAGCAACTTTAAAATAGCTAAACATCATGAAAAAAAATGATCAAAATGCATAAAAATTTCAATGCAAAGTAAAATTATTGAATACTCATTGAAGGTTCATAATAGTTTGTTGGCTTGTTGTGTTACCTGGAATGCTCAAATTGATGTAAATGCAGGGGGACTTCCATCTTTCTCCTCATGGATCTCTTCTTTAGAAAAGACAAAATGAACAAATAAATTGAAAATGACCTTTTGGGCCCTTATATAGGTTTTAACCTAATTTTTCAAAGTGCTCCAATTGACATGAAAATTACCCCCCTAGCTAATCTAGCTACTCTGAACTCATTTTTGGGATTGAATTTGAAATCTGCCACACTTAAACAACTCAAAATTACATTTGAAATTTTTTGGACAAATGCAATCTATCGTTTGTGTAGTCCATTTTCTGATACTTTGTGAATCTTCGAATCTTTGTCAACTTTGGTCAAATTTGGCCAACTTTGGTCAAACTTGGTCTTTTGGACCTCAAAATCACTTCAAATTAACTCCAAATTTTCTTCAGATCTTTCTAATCTCTTCTATATTCTTATGAACCTTGGATTTCTTTAGTATCTTTTCAATATACTACTTTGGATCACTATTTTGGTGTGTCATATTTCAATTTTGCTCCTAAGAGTATAGGATGATTACATCAGTGAATCATTTAAAACTAGCTTCAACTCAATCTAAATCTTATGTCCTCATTACTCAAGGTATCTTGTTCCCCTCTATCGACCATCATACATCATCTATCTTATCTTTTTATCAACTGATCAATGTTATAACAATTCTTGTCAAAGTTCAATGGACAGGTATTGGGATAGTCTAACCTTGACTTCTAACGATTAAGCCTCACTTTGGGTATGATTCTATGACTCATGATAGGTTTAGTTATCTTTTATGGACTAGTATTTAGGTGTTTTATCTAGACTCTGGGGGATCAAGCTCAATTCTAGAGATAATTCCAAATTCTTGGTAAGGACTAAGCTTAATTCTGGAGATAACCTTTAAAAGATTATCAATTTCAATATCTAGGTGTTCTACCTGGATTCCCTAGGTTTAAGCTTCATTCTAGAGATAATCCTAACTCTTGTTGAGAATTAAGTCTCATTTTGGGGACAATTTTAAGCTCTTTCTTTTGAGAACTATTTAATGGATACTTATCGAGATAGTCTAACCCTAACTCCTAAGGATTAAGCCTCATTTTGGGGATAATTCTATGAATTATGATTAATCTCATCCACTCCTAATATAAATGTATTGAGATAGTCTAACCCTGACTCCTAAGAATTGAGTCTTGTTCTGGGAACAATTCTATGAAGTTTGATAATCTTTGTTCTAGGTGTTCTATCTAGATTCCCTAAGGTTAAGCTTCTTTCTAGAGATAACTTTAAAAAGCTTGTCAATTTTTGTATCTAGGTGTTCTATATGGATTCCCTAAGGTCAAGTTTCATTCTAGAGATAACCTTAAAAAGCTTATCAATTTTGGTATCTAGGTGTTCTATCTGGATTCCGTAAGGTTAGGCTTCATTCTAGAGATAACCTTAAAAAGCTTATCGATTGATCTTTGTATCCTTAATTTTAGAACCAATCTCTCTTCTTTATCTATGCTTCATACTTCTAATTTCCTTGAATAAATGTATTGCTCACACATTCATTCAAAGAGAGAAAAATGTAATACCCCAAAATTGGCACATTAGCATGATAAACCAATTTCAATCTATTTAATCAATCTCAAAGTTCTATTTTACTAGGCAATCTTGATGCTGATAATCAATACTTGACTCGAGTGTCAAATTCTTCAAATGCCTAATCTACATTAACTACATTCTTTACTTAATTCCTAAGTATTAACTCAAATTAGCTACATTAAACCTATTAATTAAGTTTAATTTAATTATAATTACCTTAACTAATGTACAAGGGAATTAAATGTATTTAATTTAATTAAATATATACTCATTTTAATCTATTGAATTTAATTATTCAATTAATTAAGATTAAGCATTTTGGAAATGATTGAAAATATGCTAAGGAAGATTGTTGGAATGATCATATGGAACTAATAAAGAATGTTCTCAATCATTGTTTTGTCATTGATGTCAAACTTGCTACATGGAAGAATGACAATTGCTTTAGTGATCCAAATACTATCAATTGGTTGATTAACAAGGCAGAGTAAATCAATAAGATGTAACTAGCACACCTAGAGAAAGGTTGAAGTTATGATGTTGGAATGAAGTAGAAGGATCAGTCAAGCCATTGATGAAATAATGTATTGATGGCATACTCTAAGACACAAAGAATGGGCACACTAAAACATATCAAAGATATAAGGTTTTAGCTAAGACATCTGTAAAGCCTAACTAAAGTTCATTAGAGAGAAGGAGCTGAGCAAGCTAGTAGTCACCGAATAGATTCCTAGTTGAAGCCAAGCAAGTTCAACTTCAAGTGCCGAGTGAACTTTAGATGCTGAGTGATATAGAGTTTATCAAGTGCCAAGTGATATCAAGTGCCGAGTGATCCAGAGTAATCAGGTACCGAATGATACAATTTTATTTAGGTGCTGAGCTATCCAAGAAATAGATGCTAAGCATTAGAAAACCAATAGTGCCAAGTAACACGGAGATTTTGAGCACACTTGTGATAGTTCTATAGTTGCTACTAATTTCAAGGAACAATATTCAATTTTTTCTAAGAAGTTTCTACCAAGATGGTGATCAGCAGTATAAACCAAGCATCTTAGTGTTTACCAAGTTTCTTAGTGCAAGCTGAGTTGTGTAGTGCTTACTGAGTTTTCAATTATAGTGATGTGAATCCAATGTTGATCAAGCCACTCAGTGTTAACCAAGTGATTCATTTTATACTGAGCTCATAGTGATAGCATTAACTAAGCTATGTAGTGTGAATCTAGTGATTTGGTTTATATGCCACGTTTTGTAGTATTCACTGAGTCACCAGTGTAGACAAGTTTAGACAACATGGAAGTGATTATTATGGACCAAGCTTCTATGTCTACTAAATGCATTATGATGCCAAGCATTGATAGTGGATGCCATGTATTAGAACCTCATCGAGCTAGTAAGTCGACAAGGTTGTTATCTAGAAGTCCGTGAATTAAATGGAAGATAAGAATGATGAGTTGGTGGCACAAAACACCATGTAAAACATTTTTGAGGTTACAATTGAAACCTAGACAAAGTCTCTAGATAAGAACAAGATATGAGGCAGATACATTGTATCCTACCTAATCCTTTGAAACCCTACAAATTGGAGAGGGAGAATTGAGCAGCAAAAGAAAAATTAGATTTCTATTTAAGGAGTCATAAGATCATGAGGCAAAGAGAGAGAGGTGGTCAAGCATGAAAGCATAATTTCTGAAGAAGGTGCTAAGGAGAAGACATCACAAAAATACTATTTGATAGATGACCACAAGGATGATTGCATTGGCATGATGGGTAAGAAGACTCAAGGAGACGAAGCTTGAGAGGAAGATAAGCTGTCAAAGCTGAAATGATTAAAGCCAAGCAATAGGACTAAATTGAAGAAGTGATCTAAAATCTGCAAAGTATGTTGTAAGTTGTATCAGATCAAAAAGCCATTATTGTTACTCTCTAGAAATTGCAACAGATAGTTTAAATCCTATGGACTTAGGTTGGTTTAATAGCCATGAGGTAAATCCTTTAATAGGGTGACATTCCAAGTGAATGTTCAGAAGTCCTTTAACCAGGCTCATTCCTAACAGTTTGGTGAAATCCTCTAACAAGGCCACATTTAATAGTGTGTTGTAAGCCTTTAATAGGGCAAGATTTTAATAGGGCATCACTTTAGAAGAGTGAAAATCAAGTAGCATGTTACTAGTGGTTTTTCTCAAATTGGGTTTTCATGTAAATCATTGTGTCATGTGTTGATCTTGCATGTTGATTTACTGTAACTTGCTAATATGGTTGATTTAAGTTTGGATGAATGAAAAGTGTATGGATTCATTAAAAGTAGTGAAAAAGTGTTATTAGGGCATTTGGACCTTGGATAACTGATTAACCCCACCCCCCTCTAAGTTATTCTAAAAGAATTCTAACAATTGGTATCAAAGCTAAACTACTGATTCAGTTTAAAGGGACTATAAGCAAACAAGATCAAAATACCTAAGAGAGAAGTTCCCAAGCTCAACAAAGACAACTTTTTTGCATGGAAAAGTTTGATGAAGCTACATCTTGGATCTATATGAGATTATGCCCAAAATTCAATTATTACTGAACATGTTGATTCAACAGGTACTCTTACTACAGAAGATATGAAAAACAAACAGGAACACAATCAGACAATGCAGGAGATTGCTTCTGCACTCAACTATGTTGAATTTGATGATATCAAAGGATGTGACACTACATTCAAAATGTGGAAAGCCCTATCAAACATCTATGAAGGAGATCAAAATGTACAAAGAGAAAAAAGAGAAAGTCTGAGAGGAAAGTTTGATGATATGAAAATGGAGAAAAATGAGAATGCTACTCAGTATGGCACAAGGATAAAGGAAGTGGTAAGTGCAATAAGATGCTTGAGTGGTAAATTGGATGAAGATACTATTAATAGTAAGTTCTTAAGAACCTTGCTCCTTATCTATGCTATTAGAGTATCAGCAATACAAGAGTTAAGATGTGTACCAGGAAACAATCTAAGTTTTGAAGGTATATTGGGTAGACTCACTGCATTTGAGTTATTTAATTTCACTAAAACATGCTAAATAGATGAAATCAAAGAAAGAAAGAAAGATGAAATATGTATCCAATGATAGTAGCACTGATGAGGAAGATGTGAAAAAATTGGAAGCACTACTTGCTAGAAGATTTCACAGAGGTAAAGGAAAATTTAAAGGTAAGATGCCTATCATTTGTTTCAATTGCAATGAAGTAGGTCATATTGCTGCCAGGTGTACACAGAAAAAGGATTACAAGGAAGGAAACAAATTCAAAAGAGAAGATAACAAGAGAGATTACAAAGACAAAGGTAAGAAGTGTTATATTGTTGAAGAAAATTCTGATGATAATGATGATGAAGTTGTTTATGTAGCCATGAAGGACCAATCTGATGAAGAAGAGCCCATAGCACTGGTAACATGTATGAATAAGAATGACAGGTGGATCATAGATAGTGGATGCTCACATCACATGACAGGAGACAAAAGTAAGTTTGTTAACTTTACTCAGTATGATGGAAATAGTGTTAGATTTGGTAATGATGCTCCATGTCAAATAAAAGGAAAAAGTTCCATTAATCTCACAGAGAAAATTTCATGTGATAATGCATACTATGTTGAAGGATTAAACTACAATTTGCTAAGTGTCTCATAGTTAGGCAATATAGGATGCAAAGTAGAATTTGGAAATAAAACTGAAAAAATCTATGATACTGATAGTAAACTGATAGGAAAAGGAGATCAAATAAGAAGTAATTTGTTTTACCTTGATATGGATGATGTTTCTTGTCTCATTGCAAAATTTGATGATGAATGGTTATGGCATAGAAGGCTATGTCATGTCAACTTTGAAAATTTGGTCAAAATTAGTAAAATGAAGAAAGTCAGAGGTTTACCAAAATTGAAGAAGCCTGACAATATCATGTGCAAATAGTGTCAGCTAGGAAAGATGACAAAGTCAAGTTTCAAAAGAAAAAACTATACATCTAGAGAAGTACTTGAGTTAGTTCATACTAACTTATGTGGTCCAATGGAAATAAAAAGCTATAAAGGAGATAAGTACATAATGTTGTTTGTTGATGACTATTCCAAGATGATGACTGTTATGTTCTTAAAGAAAAAATTTGATGCTTTTCAAATGTTTAAGTGGTATGTGGCTAGAGTTGAAAAGGAAACAGGAAAGAGCTTGAAATGCCTAAGATCAAACAGAGGTGGTAAATTCACATCAAATGAATTCAAGATATTTTGTAATGATAAAGGAATTCAAACACAAACGTCAGCTCCTAGAACTCCCCCACAGAATGGAATTACTGAAAGAAGAAATAGATCTATGATTGACCATGCCAGAACATTAATGATGGAAAAGACTATTGCTCTAAAATACTAGAGAGAAGCTGTAAGTGTAGCTGTTCATACACTAAATCGAGTACAAATCAAGAAAGGTACAAATACAACACCTTTTATATTATGGTATGGTCACTCACCCAATGTAAAACATTTCAAAATATTTGGTTGCAAATGCTTTATCCTTAAAGATGCTAGAAATGGAAAATTTGATGCAAAAAGTGATGAAGGCATATTCCTTGGTTATTCCACTAGAAGTAAGGCATACAAGTGTTTGAATACTAACACTAACAAAATTGTCAAAAGTGAAAATGTAAACTTTGATGAACATATAGAAGTTAAAGTTGAAGAGCCAAAGAGAATGGATGAATACAAAACCTTTGTGTATTCTTATGAAGGAATGACTATTGATGAGGATGATGTCAATCAAATATAAACCCAACAAGTTTTAGTTTTAGCTGACTCACAACCAGTGAATGCTGAGTTGCATTTAGAAGCCAAGTTGCAAAATGAAGGAATTACACAATCTGATTCTAAAGACAGTACACATGAAAGAGATGAAGAACAACCTAACAACTCACTAGATAGTGACCTTGAATCAGAAAGATCAAACATGGAAACAAGGATAGAACCAAGATTATCCAATTATGTAAAAAGATATCACCCTACTGAATAGATAATTGGTGACAAAGATGCAAGAATAATGACAAGAAATAGACTGAGACATGAATCATGTCTAATTAGAAAATCTAAACCTAAGACAATATATGGTGCATTACAAGATGATGACTGGTATAAAGCTATGGAAGAAGAGATTGATCAAATAAAGAAGAACAAAACTTGGAGTTTGGTTCCTAGACTAGTTGACAAGAATGTGATTGGCACCAAGTGGCTATTCAGAAACAAGCTAGATGAGAATGGTGAGATTACCAGAAACAAAGCTAGACTAGTATGAAAGGGTTATGCTCAAGAAGAAGGACTAGACTATGGGGAAACATTTGCCCCTATTGCTAGAATGGAAGGAGTAAGAACTTTACTTGCATATGCTGCATATAAAGATTTTAAAGTCTATTAGATGGATTTAAAGTCTGCTTTTTAAAATGGAATACTAGAGGAAGAAGTCTACATTGAACAACCAGAGGGATTTGTTGATGAGAATAGCAAGGATATGGTTTGTAAGCTACATAAATAACTCTATGGTTTGAAACAAGCACCTAGAGCACGGTATGAGAGACTTCACAAGTATCTAGTGCAAATAGGATTTGAAAGAACTGATGATAACAACAACATGTACATCAAAGCAGAAGAAGGAAATGATATAATTGTATCTAAAATCTTTATGGATGACATAGTGTTTGGTGGAAAGGAAGTGTTTTGCAAAGGCTTTGCTGACAAAATGAAACATGAATTTGAGATGTCTATGTTTGGAGAAATCAAATATTTTTTTGGATTGCAAGTACATCAACTCAAACATGGTATATTTGTGACATAATCAAAGTACATCAAAGAGATTCTTAAAATGTTTGGATTGGAGGAGTCCAAACCAGCCAGCACACCAATGGCAACAGGAAATAAGCTATCCAAAAATGTACATATCCATGATTGGAAAACTACAATATGTTGTACATAGCAGACTAGACATAGCATTATCAGTTGGAATAGTGGCTAGATTGTCTGCTAATCCCAAAGAAAATCATCTTATAGCAGTAAAAAGAATAATGAGATATCTTAAAATAAATAATAACTTTGGTCTATACTATAAAAAGAACAGAAAGTTTGAGCTCAATACATATACAGATGTAGATTGGGGAGGCAACATTGATGACAAAAAAAGCACAAGTGAAGGTGCATTATTTCTAGGCAAAAGACTAGTTACCTGGACTAGCAAGAAACAAACATGCACATCCCAGTCCATTGTAGAATTAGAATATGTGGCAACAACAGTCAATTGCACAAACATTGTGTGGCTCACACATCTATTGAAAGGAATGAAAGAAGAGGTAACAAAACCTATGATATTGTATTGTGATAACACAAGTGCTATAAAAATATCCAAAAATTCAGTAATGCATGCAAAAATAAAGCACATCACAATCAAGTATCATTATGTCAGAGAATTGGTAGAAGACAAACAAGTGAAGTTGGAATACATTCACACAAAGGAACAAACTATAGATATCTTCACCAAACCATTGCCCAAGGATGATTATGAATATCTTAGAGGAAATTTGGGGGTAATACCCCTAACTCAAGTAGTTTAAAGCAACAAGGATGCTGCCCTGCATCAATAGGAACAAATCATTGAAATATTAGAAGAATGATGTAGAGGATGATGGTAGGAGCAGAAACTCTAAATCAATCACAAGCATGGTGACAGAGGGAGAAGACATCAAGAAGCCAAAGCTTATATTTTGCATGATAAAGATGCTACATCTTTGGCATTTATGACAAAGAGGGAGAAAATATGCAGAAACCTGATCAATGCAAAGCAAGAGGGAGATAAATGAGATCAGTAGTAAGGATGCAGCAGCCACGAAATGTAGTAGACAACATATACAATCTTGGTGGTAACTAAGTTGATCAATTGATTAGTTTGGTTTACCATCAATGCCAAAGAGGTAGATTGTTGGAAATGATTGAAAAGATCATAAGGAAGATTGTTGGAATGGTCATATGGAACTGGTAAAGAATTTTCTCAATAATTGTTTTGTCATTGATGTCAAACTTGCTACATGCAGGAATGAAAATTGCTTTAGTGATCCAAATACTATCAATTAGTTGATTAACAAGGAGCGGGAAATCAATAAGATGTAACTAGCACACCTAGAGAAAGGTTATGGTTATGATGTTTGAATGAAGTAGAAGGATCAGTCAAGCCATTATTGAAATAATGTACTGATGACATACTCTAAGACACAAAGAATGGGCGCACTGAAACATATCAAAGATATAAGGTTTTAGCTAAGACATCTGTAAAGCCTAACTAAATTTTATTAGAGAGAAGGAGCCAAGCAAGCTAGTAGGTGCCAAATAGATTCCTAGTCGAAGCTGAGAAAGTTCAACTTCAAGTGCCAAGTGAACTTTAGATGCTGAGTGATACAAAGTTTATAAAGTGTCGAGTGATCCAGAGTAATCAAGTGCTGAGTGATACAGTTTTATTTAGGTGCCTAGCTATCCAGGAAATAGATGTTGAGCATTATAAAACCAATAGTGCCGAGTAACACAGAGATGCTGAGTATTAGTAAACCAATAATGGTGAGTTGCTGCATTATTTTGATAATCAAAGATTTTCCAGATTTAATTCGACAAGGTTGTTATCTAGAAGTCTGTGAATTAAATGGAAGATAAGAATGATGAGCTGGTGGCACAGAACACCATGTAGAACATTTTTAAGGTTACAATTGGAACCTAGACGAAGTCTCTAGATAAGAACAAGCTATGAGGTAGATACATTGTATCCTACCTAATCCATTTGAAACCCTACAAATTGGAGAGGGAGAATTGAGTGGCAAAAGAAAAATTAGATTTCTATTTAAGGAGTCATAAGGTCATGAAGCAAAGAGAGAGAGGTGGTCAAGCATGAAAGCATAATTGTTGAAGAAGGTGCTAAGAAGAAGAAAGCACAGAAATAATATTTGATAGATGACCACAAGGATGATTGCATTGGCATGATGGGTAAGAAGACTCAAGGAGAAAAAGCTTCAGAGGAAGACAAGCCATCAGAGCTGAAATGATTAAAGCCAAGCAATAGGACTAAATTGAAGAAGTGATCTAAAATCTGCAAAGTATGTTGTAAGTTGTATCAGATCAAAAAATCATTATTGTTACTCTCTAGAAATTGTAACAGATAGTTTAAATCCTATGGACTTAGGTTGGTTTAATAGCCATGAGGTAAATCCTTTAACAGGTGACATTCCAAGTGAATGTTCAAAATTCCTTTAACCAGGCCCATTCCTAATAGTTTGGTGAAATCCTCTAACAAGGTCACATTTAATAATGTGTTGTAAGCCTTTAACAGGGCATCACTTTAGAAGAGTGAAAATCAAGTAGAATGTTATTGGTGGTTTTTCCCAAATTGGGTTTCCACATAAATCATTGTGTCATGTGTTGATCTTGCATGTTTTATCTCTACATGTTGATTTACTGTAACTTGCTAATATGGTTGATTTAAGTTTGGATGAATTAAAAGTGTATGGAATCATTAAAAGTAGTGAAAAAGTGTTATTAGGGCATTTGGACCTTGGATAACTGATTCACCCCCCCTCCCCCCCTCTCAGTTATTCTAAAAGAATTCTAACAATGCATTTATGAGGCCATATTCAATTTTATTACATTAAATATGCCCTCAAAATTTTTAGTGAACTTGAATTGGAAAGGGAATTAATTCAGTTAACTCTTTATCACACTCAGAAGAGAATTAGTTAACCCTCCATGAAACTTAGAATTGAATCAATTAACTTCATTTGCATAAGGAAGTTTCCATTCTAACATAATCTCATTTCCAATCTTGATAGTCCCTCCAAATTAATCTTGACCATTGATCAATTCTGGAATTCTATTTAAGAAACTCTCAATTCTTCATTGGGGGATGTACATGAATTATATCAAACTTATGATGAAATAATCACTCACTTCTCATATTCATAGCTTTTGATTTTCATGCATTTTAATCTCATTTTAGCTTAAAAATGCATACATTTAGTATACTTTCCTCTCTTTATTTCTAGGTCAATACTGCATCTCATGTAGATTATTCTTACATCTCATTTAGCTATAAAAACCTTCATTCTAGATGTCTAGTTGCTAGCTTCTCAATCTGAGAGAAATTAACAAAATCATTCTAGTTAGGAGGCAACAGATCAACTTGTTGGACATTTTGGATGCACAATCCCATGTTCATTTTGAGATGATTCTTTAGATAAGGATCATGTTGAAGTGTCTGTAAATCATAGAGGCCCGCATTTCCCACTCATAAGGAGTACCATTCTTTCAAGGGATGGGAAAAGTAGCCTTTTGGGATAATATTCTTCAAACCATAAGGAACTCAATTGCTTCCTGGAAGGATCAATGGCTATCTTTGGCAGGTAGGATTCTTCTAGCTAAATCAATCCTTAGCTCAATTACAAAGTATGTGATGTTTTTACTTCTAGCCCCTAAAGGTTTTATGGAGGCTATCAAAAAATACATCAAAGACTTCATTTGGAAAGAAAAACTTCATGATAAATCCAAGATTCCCCTCATTTCATGGAACACTATTTGTTCTCCAAAAGATTATAGGAGTGTGGGTCTTCATAGTTTATATGGGAGGAATATTAGTTTGGGAGTTAAATTGCCTTGAAAGTATTATGAGAACCCTCAAGCTTTATGGGCTAGAATTTTGAGGTGCAAGTATCTTGATTCTAGTGATCTCTCTAGAATCATCATGACAAAAAATCCTCTGTCAAGTTCTATAATGTGGAACTTTTTGATTAAATATATGTATATAATTTTACCTCACCTCTCTTGGATTATCAACTTGGGTAAAAAGGCTCTATTTTGGTCTAGTTCCTAGAATAACCACTACCTATTGTCTTCTTATCCAACCCTCATTCGAGCAAGGAATTATCTAGAAAAAATGTTGGGTATTCTTGTTAGGAACTATTCATTCATTAACAAGTTTGAAGGTGTTGTAAGGGAAGAATGGAGGAACTTTAATCACTTCCCCTTTCCACAGGCAGAAAAGGATTTTCTTATTAAAATTATTGATTGAAGGCCTTTGATTTATAATGGAGTGGATGTCTCATTGATCAAGAATAAGGCAACAAGTGGATGATACTTAGTTATGGAGGGTTATATGTCACTTATCAATATAGGTAGTTCAGTTAACACCATTTTTTTTTTATATTGTTGGCATAGTGTAGTTCTCCCAAAGGAAGGCTCTTTCATTTGGCTAGCTCTATATTAGAGGAGTTATCTCAAGTGCAAGATTAAAGAGGTTGGGCATCTCAGATACATTCCCAATTATTGGAAATATAAGGTAGGAAAGGTTACTAAGAGGGGAGGGGTGAATCAGGAACCAATAAAACTTTATCTTACATCACCAATTAATCCTTTATATAATATTCTTATCTAATTGTATGCATGAGAGAATGAAAGAAAAAAAACATTCATAACACTTTGACACAAGATATGGTGACCCAAAAATCTTTCAATTAGAAAGTAAAACTAGGTTGGAGATGATACCCACAAGCTTTGGTAATGTAGTATAAAGTTAACCTGTTAAGGCTTACAATTGGCCACTTCTGGTGATCTACCCTATGAGGAATAATAAGGATTGTGAGGTCCACCTTGTAAGAGTATTTACAAACATACAATGAAGTATGGACTCAATTAGGAGATTTAGCAAAGACTATTAAGACTACCCTATTAAAGGATTTGGCTAATGAACTTGTTAGGATGAACCAGTGGTTTATCTCTAATCTACAACTCTTATTTTCTAGTCTAGATTCCTTGAATTACAATGATCACCTAACTGTGATGGATAAATCTTTGACATCACTTATATTTATTATACCCTTCTTTAATTTTTACCTATGCTCATCATAAACTCTTCACATTCATATTTGGATATGATAAAATACATTACATATATACCAATCCAAATTACAACTTACTCGAGTTGGCTATAATACCAATTTCATCATAATTTACAAAGTTGGTCCAACTGCTATCACTCAAATTTTGAAGACAAAGTCAATGATGTTCTTATAAATATCAAAGACTATCAACACTCTACAATCTTTGGAACTCTATTGAACTTGAAGCTCAATTCATACTAATCACTTCCAAGTATCTTGAAATCCATCCGCATTGTGTGACTCGGTGAACTCTAAGAAACTTGGTAGCAACTAGATCAATTGGTTGAAACTACATGACTCAGTCAACACTAGGTCCACTTTGTTAACTGTGTGAGCTTGGTAGACATTGTTGGACTTGGTTAATACTATAGAGCTTAGTTAACACTACGATAATCTTTACTTCCACTAGCTAGCTCAGCAGCTTTTGCTATGCTCGATTTGCACTAAACTTTGTCTCTGAAGCTTGGTAAATATTGTATAGCTCAAGAACAACTAAATCACTTAGTTAACAATACAAACTTAATGATAAGCTAAGTAGAAACTATAGAGCTTGGTATAAATTTAACCAATTGACTAAGTGTTGAGTCACTAATAGACAAATTGACCTCTATTTCAATAATCTCCCCCTTTGGAATCATTGACAAAAATGCTTATCAAAAAAAATATTTGATCATTCAAAACTATAAGTTAAAACTTTCTTTGCCATCATTTTGTGTCTTCAACTCATTGACTTCCATCTATTTTGGCTTGGTAACATACTCTATTTTTTAATTTTTCAAAATTACTTTTGTGAATAAATTTCTTATTCATACTACACTATACTACTCCCCCATATGTATATCTCCCTTATATACATACATAGTATAGCATACTTCTCCTCCTTTATATATTATATACACTACTCCCCCTTTTTTACATAAATTCCAAAGGTCTATAATAACTATATGCTAATACAAAAATGTGACAAGAATTTAGAATGTACCTTCAAAATAAGTACCATTGTCTTGTCCCAATTTTTCTATAGTACCTTGCCTACATCCAATGCAATCTAAAATTCTATTGATAATTCCATCATGTGATCAGCTATGGAGAACTTTTTATCATGGATGAGTGTCTTTACATGTGCAATATGTTTTTGCAATGCATCCATGTTTGGAAGAATCATGCGTTAGATTTCTGCAACTGTGGCCTTGATCCTAGCTTCTTCCTTCAATAGTTCTACTTGCAGATTGGTCAAATATATGATCTTTGTATAATGTGTAGAGCTATGGCTTGGGTGAAGTGATAGCTGATGTGTATTTTCCTTCATGTCTCTATCTATCTTGGATAACTTCTCCTTGATATCCTTGGTAAAGATAGATGTATCATTTAACTTGACAAATAATAATACAACATTGTTAATAGATATTTTTAGTGTACCAAGAATAGTATCTAACTCTACTTGGTCTATTGCAATCCTTTGTGCAACTTGTTCCAACACTCTATTCTAACACTTCCTTTCTTCTCTTTGAAGTAGCTTTTCCTATCCATTCAAGTCTTCATTACATTTGTGGACAACATTTGCTAATTGATCCAAAATAAGTTGAGCACCATCAACCTCAATACTTAGAGCATCAACAAATATGCTATTAATGTCTTCAAAGACTTGGTTTTCTTTCTTCTTTTCTTCTCTAAGCTTCTTCTTGTTAGCTCTTTTCTTCAGCAATTCACCCAGGGTGTTCATTTGATCAAAAGTGAGGGTAGAGATATCCCAATTTGGAATAACTATATCCTCATCGAGATCAAAAATTTCTTTTTCTTTTCTTTTTTTCTTTCAAAATGGTGGAAACAATTTGTTCCCCTTGTCCAGGACTTCAATACTTAGTTGAGACTCTTTCTCAACTATCATTGTACTTTCTATAGATACATTTGGAATAGAAGTAATAGTTGAAAATGATGTACTAGAAAGAAAAGTTGAAATGGCACTAACAACATGAATACCTTGTTGCTGCTCAATCAAGCTTGATGATGGAAGACCTTGTTTCTCAACAGATGAAGTGTTAGACACTCCTATTGTAAGTTTTAGTTGAATAGATTTAGATCTTGGTTAGGTTCTTGGTGTAATATACTTATCCACAACCAACTTGGTAGAATCTATCTCTAAGCCAGATTGCACTAAGATTGTACTCGGAGAGTGAGGAAATGAGGCCATGATTGCTACTACAATTTTCTCTACATTAGTCTCCTCAATACCTTGTATCTTTGGAATACTTCCTCTAGTATCTTCCTATTCTTCCTCCTCATCATCTAGATTTACATAATCTAGTTCATAATCTTTTATAATTATGTCCTCTTCCTCATCTTCTTCATCTTTGTCTTCAACATGAATAATAAAGTCACTAGGCTAATGTAAGCAATAGATGTTTTTCCATGTTTTTGTAGCTACCTTCACCACATACTCAATGTCTTTCATTAATATAATACATGTATTGAATTTAAGAGTTAACTTCTTTTCATTTTTCTTCAATGATTCTTCTATCTCCTTATCATTGAGATTTGGCATCAATTGCCTCAAGGTATATTCATAGATATCCTTGATAGTATTTTGTGCATTTTCCTATCTTAGCTTTATTACCTGCATAAGTTCATTAGGTATCTAATGAACAAGCTCATCTAGGGAGTACTTCCATTTTCCTAGATTGGTCATAACAACATACTCAATCTTCCTTGTCTCATTCTCATTCCTTGTCTCATACTTGAGGAATTTAAAATTTTCCATGCCAACTCCTTCCTCCATTTTCTTTAATCTTTCCTAAAGTGTAGGTGTTGACCTTTTTAAGATTATCTACTTGGCTTCATCTTCACCTAACTTAAATTTCTATCTTGACTTGGTTGCCCTTCTTGTGAATATAGTAGGGGATGATTTAGCAAGTTTGGTTATGATAACCTTTCCTTTCTTCTTAATAGGCTCTTCTTAGATTTTTCTTCTTCTTCATCTTCTTCATCCTCTAGATCATCTTCTTTAGTATCATCACCTTTCCCCTTGGTAAGCATTAGAGGGGAACTTTCTTTCTTATTGCTTTTCAATATCTTTTCTACTATTTTTCTTCCCTTATTGACTACTTGAGGTAACTTAATCTCAAGCTCTATTCTTGCCTTAGCTTCATTATATGTGTTGAATTGTGTAGCCTTTAGATCCATAGGCTCATTTAGTAGGGCCTCTATGATATCCTTGGTTTCATCAATGTTAATCTCATACTCTAGACGCTTAACCCATGCCACTCTAGGGTTGCCTACTTGAATGTATACTTTATCACAACCCACCATGAAACATATATCATCCTTGTAATCTTCAACAAGTTTCTTGTGGATCCTATATCTATTATTCATCTTCTCCTTGAATTTATCAAATTAGTTATCCATGAAATATTCAAAATTTTCACCCATCTCTGCTATACACTCATTAATTTGATACAAAATAGTAAAATCTTTCCTCCATACTACTGTATCTTTAGAAGGGAAAAATTTCTAAGTGAAGAAGAATAAGAATGTTAGAAGAAATATGAACTTACATGGATTATTCTTTGATCCTCTGGTTCTTTCCATATTCTTGTTGAATTGATTCAATAGCAACTCAACAAGGTCAAAGGAGAGGTTATTATTTACAGCCTTGTAAATGAGATCGACAGCTTCACATGATACATTGTTTAATCTACTTGAATTATAAATCTTATGTGCAATGATATGAATGAAAAAATTTAGTTCCATGTCAATTAATCTACTAATCTTCATTCCTCCTCCATCCCACTTGGTAAGAGTTCTCTTTTCTAGTTCTACCTGACCTAGGGTTTTAGTTGTCTTTCCTTTATTAAGCATTGGAAGTCCAATGATTCTATGAATCATTTTATTGGTTATCTGAATAGGTTTCTCCAACCATAACTACCCATTATTTATACAAATTAGAATATATCTCATCCATTTGACTAGGAAGCCTCTTGGAATATGAGAGATATGGGTCAAACCCTTGGTTTCCAAATGCTGATGTTTAGGTTTCAATGCACCATCCACACATAATTCCATAAATTCTTCATTCATTTCTATGGTTCCAATTTTTCAGGTTAAGAAATGATAAAAGGAACATATTTCATGCATGAGTAATACCTTAGGCAAAAAATTTGATTGTACACTGGCTGGGTCAAGCAAATCTACAATTGTTGGACTCAACTTGAAGTTTGGTGCCTTGCAATCAACTCTATGAACTAATGTTTTAGAACCTTTCTTCACTTTATTACTCAAGGATTCCATTTTGGATAGGGTTTCTAAAAACTTTGAAAATCCTTCAACAATAAATGCTCAATTCACTTGAGGGCTTCAAAATGGCTCTACACTAATAGCTCTAGAAATTTGTGGTGAAAACAATGCCTTCAATTTTTTACTTTTAAAAAATTTCCCTTGATTGATCACCATTAATTCTTCATACTTCACACTTTCTTGGTGATAGATTGTCCTCCACTTAGTTTAGTCTTGAATTCTTGGGAGACATCTACAACTTAGTAGAATCAACATCACTCAGTAGAAACTATCAACTTGAGTCTGTAATAATATGTAACCCAACCTTGCTCGGTAAGGTCTTGCAACTTGACCTTGCTCAATAAGGTCTTCTACTTTTCATTATGCTTGGTGATCCCTATTCATCTCGAATGCTAATTGGATTATTCTTTCTACTAGTTGGAATTGATGTTAGATTACTTCCTTTGAATTACAGTTCCAGTGATCTCTATAAGGAACTAAGTTGCAATGATTGAACCACCCAACTCATTGAATTGGGTGTCATTCACTTCATGATCTTGGATTTCATTATCTAGAGATTTTGGTACCCATTGTTTCCTCATTTGTTTTATGATATTGTCAATTTTTTCTTTCTTTTCATTTTTAATTCTACCTGTGTTCATATAGTTCTTGGCAAGATGTCCAAGTTCTATACAAATGAAACATCTCTTGGTAGTGTCTCTTTTTCTCATATAATGTTTTATATAATTTTCTCCAATGTGTCCAAATTAACCATAGTAGTGACATTTGCACCATGTATTGTAATCCCATCCAAATATTTCTTTCACAATTTTTTCTATTGGGTTCTACTACTTGGTTTTGCATTCTAAAGATTTGTGTCCTTGTTTCTTGCAATTGTGACATTTACCTTCAAACTTAGGTTTCTCTCCACATTCAACTTCTCTATGACCATGCTTATTACAATTTTAATTCTTTCAATTGAATTTTACTTCATGATTACTCCAACATTTATTTGATGTATGACCTATCTTACCATAATGATTGTAAGTAGGTCTTTGATTCTATAGAGCTCCTTGCTAAGATGATTCACCTTCTTCTGTGTATCCTATTCCAGCTTTGCCTTTGTGTTTGTACTCAATTCATTAATTCAATTGATTCATGCTTTCCTAATATTTCACCATTCTTTTATAGGTTCACTTTTCACTATTGAGATCATTTTACAGTCTTTCATTTTTTGACCTTGAATTCAAAAGTTCTTCATTTGCATTAGAGAGTTGATCAATAAAGTCTACTTGTTGAAGGGATAGATGTTGAATTTTATTGTTATTTTCTTCTATCTTTTCTTTGGCTTTGTCCTTTTCTTCCATGACTTCTCATAATCTCACTAATTGGATTTCTTGTTCTCTTTTTAGCTTTCTAACTTCTTCTTGAATAGTGGAATTCTTTTCTAATAGATCTTTGATTGCTTCATCTAAATTTCCTTTAGGGTATATATCTTCAATTCTTTCTTTAGTTTTAGATTGTCATTTATTTGTACTATAAGATCTTTCCTTCTTTTTAATCATTGAGTGAGTTGTTCCTTTTCTTTTTTTAGTTGCCTAATGGCTAATTCAAGATCTAGCTTTTCATTATCAATAGCCTTATCTAGCCTGTATACCTCCATTGCCTGTAATCTTTTCTCAAGTTGTTAAACTTCTAAAGTGAGAAACTGAAAGGCTCTAATACCAATTATTGGAAATATAAGGTAGGAAAGGCTACTAAGATAGGAGGAGTGAATTAGGAACCAATAAAAATTTATCTTACTTCACCAATTAATCCTTCATATAATATTCTAATCTAATTGTATGCATGAGAGAATGAAAGAAAAAAAAAATTCATAACACTTTGACACAAGATATAGTGACCCAAAAACCTTCCAATTAGAAAGAAAAACTTAGGTGGGGATGATGATAACCACAAGCTTTAGTACTATAGTATAAAGTTCACTTGTTAAGTCTTACAATTGACCACTTCTAGTGATCTTCTCTCTTAGGAGAAATAAGGACTGTGTGGTCCACCTTATAAAAGAATTTACAAACATACAATGAAGTATGCACTTGGTTAGGAGATTTAACAAAGATTGTTAAGTCTACCCTGTTAAAGGATTTGGTTGATGCACCTATTAGGATGAGCCAGTGGCTAATCTCTAATTTGCAACTCTAATTTTCTAGTTGAGATTCCTTAAATTACAATGATCACATGACTATGGTAGATATATTTGATGTCCCTTATGCTACCTATAATATTCTTCAATTCACACTTCTTCTCATCATACACTCTTCACAATCATATTTGGATATGATATAATACATTACATATATACCAATCCAAATTACAACTTATTCGAGTTAGCTACAATACCAATTTCCTCATAATTTTGAAAGTCAGCCCAACTATTGTCACTCAAGTTCTAAAGACAAACTCAATGATGTTTAGATGCATGCCAAACACTATCAACACTTAGAAATTTTTGGCACTTGATTGAACTTGAAGCTTGCTTCATGATAATTACTTTGAATTATCTTGAACTTGGTTAGCACTGTGTGACTTAGTGAACTCTAAGAAACTCAGTAGCAACTGGACCACTTAGTTGACATTATATGATTCAGTCAACACTAGATCCACTTTGGTAACCTTGTGAGCTCAGTAGATACTGTTGGACTTAGTTAACAATACAAAGCTCAGTTAACATTATGATCTTCTTTACTTCCACTGACAAGATCAGTAGGTTTTTCTATGCTTGGTTTGCACTGAACTTTTGTCTCTAAAGCTCTATAAACATTGTGTAGCTCAAAAAACACTACAAACTAACTTAGGTGCTTGATAGATACTATATTCTAATTACTTATCTCAAAAATAACTAAATCACTTGGTTAACACTACAAACTGAATGATAATCTTGGTAGTAATGTAACCATTGACTAAGTGTTGAGTCATTGATAGAAAAATTGAACTTTATGTCAATAGTGTTCTATGTGGAGAAGTCCTTGAAGATACAAACCACCTGCTAGTTAATTTTAATTTCTATGGCGAGGTGTGGTACTCTACTCTAGAAAAATTAGGTTGGCAAGGTCCTCTACATCATCAACTACACCAGTTTCTTTTCCAATAGCCTTTTCTCCATAAGGAATCCTTTTTCTCTTTTATTTGGAGAGTTATTCGAGCTATAATTGCTTGGTGCATATGGTGGGAGAGAAACAATAGGATATTTAAGAAGGAGATAAACTTGACTTCACAAGCTATTGAGATTGTAGAATTTTCTATTTCAAAGATAGTCAATGCTCATGTTAGTCACTCCAAATCCCTATCCTCAACCTTTTCATCCAAAGACTCCAAAATCTTAAATAACTGGTCTATGATTCATGTTCCATTTATGGGAGTTTTAATGGGAAAGAGGACAAAGTAAGATGATAGAAAGGATATTAAATGGGAAACCCTAGAGAAAAACTTAATTAAGCTACACTTTGATGGATCCTCTGAGGGAATCTAGGAATTTTAGAGGCTGGTTGGGTTATCATGGATTGTCATGGAAATATATTAAAAGCGGTAGGTAGTAGGTTGCCATTGGGATCAAATAATATAGCTAAGGTAAGGACTCTTCTACTCAGTATTCAAAGATCTATTTGTCTTGGTATTATGAAAATTCATATCAAAGAGAACTCTTAGCTGATCACTTGAGCTCTTTCTTCAGAAAATTCTAGGAACTGGGAGATCAAGTACATTCTTCAAAAAATATACAAGTTAATGTCCAATTTTGATGATTATAAAACTTCTCATTTTTTTAGGGAGGAGAATTGTCTAGCTAATTGAATTACAAATAGAGGAGTGCTTATGGATCATGGGTTAGTTGAGTGGGATCATACAGACATTATGTATTTTCTCCATTCTCATGAAATGGTGGGATTTTTTTGGCATAGAATTGCCTCTATGGCAGAATTAAGAGCCATATATCTTTTTGAGTGAGGTAGATGTCTCCACTAAGGGTGTCTTTATATTCTATCTACCTTTCGACATCAATGTTTGAATTTTATTTAGGCAAGGATGGGGGATTTTCATCCTGCTTCTTTTTCCCCAGAGCATTTCCAAAGAAGTTTTTTATTAATAAATTAGAATGGCATGGCAATTTTTATGAGAAAACAAAAAATAAAAAATTATTATTTAAATTGTGGGAAATTGAATTTAACTAACTAATAATGATCAATTAATTAAAGGTTGAATAATTAAATAAATTTAATTATTTAATATAAATTAGGTAATGATTAAATGATGCAAAGATTTGATTATAGAGGAAATAAGATTATTAATTAATGATTTAAGAACCCTTAATTAATAGAAGAATAATTAGTGTGTTAAATGTAAACTCGCAAGGTTGTTCATTTTTGGGTGTCTACATTTACCCCTCTTTGATATAATGTCATTATGAGAGTTGTATCAAAGAATTCCATCTTAGGTTTTTCCCCAACTTATCCCTATGATAGCAAGTGGACTCTATGCCCCCTCAAGAGATTATTTATGCTAGAAAGGTATGAATGATATCTCTATAGAAGATGAGAAATTTTAGATGAATTGATGAAAGAGAAGAATAGTTAGTAAGAAGTAAAGACTTAGATGATGATGATTATTTGATTGATGGAGATTTCTTAGTAAAAATCATTTCTAGTTTCAACAATGAGTCATCCTATATAAGACTAGTGATAATGTCTAGTTTCACAAAAGCTACACCCTCTATAAGGCAAGTGACAATGTCTGGTTTTAGGAATGATACGTCTTGTATAAGACATATGATCATTGACTGATTGATAGAAAGATTTAGATTTTGTTGAAAAATTGATGGTTTTATTGATTTTATTAATAGAAGAAATATTAGTAAGAAATTTGTATGAGCTAGAAGAATGATTTAGGAGAGTGGATCTTATTTTATCAAGTGGGATGATGTATTGAGTTGCTGATTGATATTTGTCATAGTTTTTTATCATCATGCCTTTTTTAAAAGAAAGAGATATAAGGGCACCTAGATATTGACCATCTAGATACCGCAACTATCTCTAATCAACATGTAGAGAAAAAAAATAGAAAAAAAAATTGAATATTTCAATATCATTCTAGGTTGTGTTAGATCATGGGTGTGTGAAACTACCAAATGCATGATAGTTCTTATCACATTCACCCTACATCATCCTTTCCCAAAATTTTATTGTAACACTCCACAAAAAAAAAAAACAGAAAAAAAATAAGATGATGAATCATCATAGCCTCTCTCACCACTTGGTGGTAACCGTGAGGATCATAGGGATATAATCATGAAAGATAAATCAGTAATGAACTGACATAAAGGACTTTGTTAACAACCTTGTCAATCATTAATTGGATTGATGTGATGTTGATTTTATTATTGTATGTATGTAATGAGTCCATTAATTATTTTTGAAGCCCATTGTTTGATTCGATTCAATGTTTGATCATAACATTTTGTTTCTTTTTGACAAAGATGTTTTATTGCAAGGATTTTGATGTGTTTTGATTTATTTTGGAAGTTTTTCAAGATCACATATGATGTTTTTGAAGATGATTTTGATGACAATTTTTGAATGTTTTTGAAGATTTTTTCAATATTTTTTTCGAATGTTTTTGAAGGATTTTTTTTTTTCCTAAGACACTTTTTGAATATTTTTGAAGATTTTCAAAACTTTAAGATTACTCCCAATGTCTAGCAGGGTAAGAGATTGATGGATGGATTAGTCAATGGATGAAGGCCAAAGATTCCTTGGTATGCATTGGAGATGTTTGGATGTTAAGGACTACCCACAAGAATGATAGGATACAATTTTTTATAAGCTTAGGGATTAGACATGATAAGATAGGATGTTGATATGGTGCATTGATTGACATGAAATGTAGGAATATACAAGTCAAGAGGATGTTGAAAACATTTTGCATTTTTATGTCCTTTACTTTTCTATCAAGATCAAGAGAGGGATTTGGATAGGATAATGGTAGGTGAAAAAATGTAGAGAATGGACAAGATAAGGGATATGGATTGAAGGTTGTGATAAGATAGGAAATATGGACCAAAAGGATATGGATAGGATAAGGTACATGGACCAAAATGATGTTGATAAGATAATGGATATGGACCAATAGGATATGGACAACATGAAGCAGATAGGACATATGATGTTTCTAGGGATAGTCAAAGCCTTGTCAAGATCAAAATTGGAAAACAAATGGGATATGAATGTGGATAAGATAAGGGATATGAGGGACATAGGATAACGAAGGAAATGAAAGGGGTGTGATGTGATAGGAAAGCATGGATTAAATTAGCTCTCAAGTATAGAATGCAAGAAGTTCATAACTTATGAATTATGGCTATTTGTCATCTTTTCCTCATGGTACGTATCCAAAGCATCTGTTTGCCAATTTTTCACTATTGGATGGAATTTTTCCTCTTGATATTTTTTTTTTCCTTTTTTCTTTTTGAATATTTTCTGAATTTTTTTTAAAACTTTTTGTTTGAATGATGATGGAAAAATTATAGGTAATGGAGGAAGGAATTAAGTATAATTCTCCTTGGATAGTGATCTTCAAAGAATTGAAATCATAGATCATAGCTTTTTAAGGCATTCTCAAAGATGTTGGTAGGGTAATGACCAATGGAAATGAAATGGATGGTTGGATGAAGTGGGAGAGGGATTTATGCAAAGGATTGGATATGATGGATGAAAGGATGAAAAATATGCATTGGATGATGGATGGGGTATTGGAAAACTTATGTATCACTATATGGAAAGGGTGACTAGGTCAACTTTGACACACTTCTTGACTAGTGATGGACAGGTGAAGGAAAATGAAATTTTTTATTTGATGGAGGCATGACCATGAATTTTAGATTTGATGGTGAAATGAATATGGATTTTTATTTTGGGAGAAAAGGACCTAAAGTAGTTTTGAAAGTGGATGGAAGTTGTTTGGATGTTGGATTTGAGGAAGCCTTGGGAAGCTTGAATAATAATTTTAAATTTTTCTTTAGTATGGAAGTCTTTTATGATAGACTTCATGTTAGGAATAAGGTGTCTCAACCTTGTATAATTCATATTCTTATTATTTGTTTTGTAAAATGTATTTCTTTCAAATAATGTTGATGTGTCGACATCTTGAATTGCGTATAAGGAGATCATGACTAAAATAGTTATGATGGATTCCTATGACACGTAAGAGCTATGTTAGGAAGATTCAATGATAGGTGAAGACATGTGGCAACTAAGATATTTGAGTAATATACACTCTACCCCAATAGTAGATTCAAAATCTAACAATAAACATTAAACCACCACCATGTTTTATGGTTTACCTTTGGGAGTAGCCCTAAAAGTGAAGCACATGTTATAAGCATTTTTTAGGGTTGCGAAGAGATGCGATGCAAAAAAAATGTGTATTATTGGTACTGCGAGTAGCTACTGCAGTCTTCTATTGTCGATGTTGAACTTGCATTGCAAGTGTATTGTAACCTTGTGTTGAAGATAATACATTGTGCAGGTTCTGAAGGGGTGGGGTTGTTTTACCAAAAGGTTTTTCCCCATCGGCAAATCCTTGTGTTATGTGTTCCTTTCTCTATCTATTTTTTGTATGCATGGTTGGCTACAATATTGTTGTTTACATGATATTGAATCTGTAAGTTAAGAAGATTTTAATAGGATTTGCATCATACTTTCCTTATGAGATTAGTGTAGGAAGCTATTTTAGTTCTTGAGTTTCCTTACACTTCAGAATCCACATAGTTCTTGAATTTTCTTTACCTTGTCATACTTTAGAACATATTACTTCAAAAAGGGATTTAGGAAACCAAATTTTCTTTGATATTTATTTTTGTTCAATGGGCCATTTTGACCTTTTGGATTCTTTTTTATTTTGATAAACATGTCAATTAGATTAGACATGTTGATTATTTGATTGATTTTGATTTTTAGGATTTTAATTTTTATGCTTTGCATCCAAGTTGCTTCCTAAGGTTTTGAGATTTATTAATGGATATCAATGATATGGAGGCATTTTGGATGGGTGAACATTTCTCCAAGATATGTGCCTTTGTTGACTTTGATTTAGGAAAGGATAAGTGGACCATGAACTAGTGGATAGAGGAATACATGGACCTAAGATGGATGGAATAGATGAATAGGGAGATGTAAATTTGGACTTGGATTTGGAAGGGAAAACAATGCCTTTAGAATGGGATTTGTAGCTAATAGAATGGCTATGATAATTTAAATTTTCTTTGATATGGAAGGCTTTTGATATAATTTTTTTTTTGGAGGTTTAAACCTTTGACTTGATCATGCATTTGACCAGCATGATACTTGCTACAAGATTGGCATGGATATGATATGGAAGAAATAATATGATTTTGAATTAGACTAGATTGGATGGAAATGGATAAACCTATTTTACATGTATGGGGTTCATGAACAACTTACAAAAAAAATCCTTCATCATGAGGGCAATTAGGAGGATAAATGGGATCATGTAATGGAATAAGATTAATGAAATGATTCTTTACGAGGATAGGATCTTATAGAAGGTGTGGAGAATTAGGAAAATGACATGATGGAGTAGTAGGATCATGAGGATGATCTAGATGGATGATGGGATCTTGTGGTCGACATGAAGGTGAAGAGATACTTTGATCTTGACTTGGAAAGTGATTATTTTTAGATTATGGTAAAAGAAAGTTTGGAAGGGGCCCAAAACCCTTTACAAAATATAGCAATAAACATTAAACCACCACCATGTTTTACAAGGACCTGAAACCCAAAATTTAAATCATTGAAACTAGGTTTTATAGGGACTTGAAACCAAAAGCTTAAACTATAAAAAGAAAACAATTTTTACAAGGACCTAGACCCTAGAGTTTAAACAAGCTGGAAAGAAAAAAGTAAAAACCTAAAAAACCACCTAGATCAGCAACCAACACACCTACTCCATAGCTAGCACCTATAGTAGCTCTTTGATAATTTCTACCACCTCTTTACCTACTTTTACAATACTCTAGATTATGTTAGTTGGAGTAAGAATGAGAGCCTTAAGAGACTCAACAACCTTTTCCCTTATGCTCTACCTAGTTATCTTACTGGGCCCTCCTAGACTTCCCATCCATGTATTACCAGGAGTCATTATCTCCTCATTAGTCTTCTTACCCAAACCAATTACCACAACATACATGCTAGAAGTGACATGTTCCATTTTTTGACCACTTTCCTTTATTAAGTAATGAAGCTCTTGCTCATATTCTTTAAAATTTTTAGGGATGTTACCAACTTGCACTTCCATCTAAGCTCTCTTAGTGCATTCAAAATTCAATTCTTTTTGCATAACCTCCATTTTCTTCTTGAGAACCATTATTTCATTATATAGCCAAGAATCACCCTAAAGAAAAACCTTCACTTTAAGCCTAGTAGTGTGAAGAAATGAAAGTATTGTATCTTGAGAGTCATCCTCCTGTAAACCATAGCCCTAGGCCCAAAACTAACAACAATAGTCATAGTACTGATCTATGTATCAGTATTAATATCCAAATTCTCCATTCTCTCCTTTTTTTCTTTTTTACTCTAGTTGTTATCCTTACTGGCAGGGCCTCTATCTTTAATTTCCTTACCAGTATCCTCCTCCATTTTCTCCTCACTAACATTATGAGAAGGGTGATCACTCTATTTCTCATCATCCTCCCTAAGGGATTCTAACCCAATATTTGAATTAGTATTTCTATCCTTACTTCCCTCTACATTGTCTTTACCAGTCGACACCCATTTGCTCCTAGACTAAAAATCTAGGTTAGAACTAAGTTCTCCCATTTCCATTTTCTCATCATTATCAAAATTCTCAAATTTTATAATTTCCTAAACATGTTTCTTAGTCCCCTCCTATTCAAAAACCTTCTTGCTATCACTAGTCCCTTCTTCAACCTCTATTTTCTTAGAGTGGGGATCATTACTAGATGCTTTCCTCTTCTCCAAAACCAGAGAGGGCTTTATAGCCTTACTTTTACAAAAGTTTTCAATAAATAATCTTAAACCTTCATGAAGAATAGGAAGGGAATATTTCTTCCTATGGGCATATAGGTTTTGAAGAAGAGAGTATTTCATAAAAATGTAAAGGAAATCGTATCTTTGTGCCTAAAATGATATAGAAAAGAAAAGGTGAAATTTATGGACTCTCTTAGCCCTACTATCAAGAATAAAATACTCATAGATAAATGACAACATGTCCCTCCAAATAACTTTTATTTTTTTCAATTTTTAAAATTCACCATTTTTATCCAAATTCTTCTCTTTAGCTTCTTTCTTTGACAATTTCTTGAATGTCACATTGGAGATACTAGTCTCCTTGCTAAATTTACTCCCTTCCATAGGAAGCCCCATAATCTAAGCAATAAAATCTTCAATCAATTTCACTATGGACTGATCCCACAATACTTAGTGCCACTTTTGTGGCACAAACAAAATTAAGAATAGATGGAAATTTCTAATTTTCAATTTTCAATTGTTTGCATGAACATTAAGGAAACATTTGCAAGAACATTCCCTATATTTATGTTGGTGTGAACATAAATAAATATAAATAGGAAAGTTTGCACGAACATAAGTTCTATAAATGCTTACACAAACATAAAAAACTTATTATTTTCATTGTAAAATTGCTATCTTTTGAAAACATATGTTTGTGCGAACATATATTCACATGAAAATTGGTTTGTGTGAACATATTATAAGTTTGCATGAACACTATGTTCATGCGAACATATGGTTTTTTTAAATTTTTGCTATTTTCTTTTGAAAAAAGAAAAAAATGGTATTTTAACCCTCAAAATTTGGATCAAATGATCTCCTATTGTCAATTAGTAAATGTCAAATTGTGCCTGTCGAAGCAAACTTTCTAATGACTATAATTTTAATAGGTATTATATTTAGTAAGAATTATAAAAATAAGTTTAACTCATTATAGGTTTATTAATGATTGAACATCAACTAACTTTGACACTTCGAGAAAATTTGTGAATTAGGTCAAAAATGAAAAATATCTAGGAAATAGGTTACTGATATAGCTTTCTATTAAGAAAAGAAAATTGTATTTATGATTAATTGAGTTCAAGTTATCCATGTCAAAATGAACATATGTCAGAATTACGATTGATGTCACTTCAAAACATCATAAACTATACAATATTCAACCAAATTGAATTAGACCAAATGCATCCTCTAAATGTTGATGTTACCAATCCAACACCAAAATAATTACTTCATTGTCATTTCTAGAAAAAAAAAAAGTTATGCTAGTCACTCTTTAAAAATATTGATTTTTCATATGTACCACTTTTCAGGGGAGAAGAAAATTTTGACATAAATAATTTTTTTTTAAAATAAAAAAATATGGTTACAAGGAACATATTATTAGAAATCACTAGTTTGTGTCATCTTTAAGTTATTCATACTTTTAGAGATATAGCCACTCGAATGTGAGGTTTTTTTCCAAAAGTATTGATTTCAGTGTCAAAATTGGTCAAAAAGTGGCACCTTCTATTGTGAGATCACCTTATGACCCCATGCAAAGTGACCCTATCTTCAAACCTTTTTTAAAGATTGAATTTGTAATGTGAATTTTATACCCATGGAGCTACTTAATGTAGTTGCCACTTTACCTTTCTACAAAATCTCCCACATAGAAGCCTTTGCCTTCCAAACCTTGCAATTTCTTGACTCTTACTTTCTAGGTTCCTCTCACATCTCAAAAACCTATTTTCCCTTACAAATCACCAGAGTAGCAAAAAATATAAAAGGTAATAAAGTTTTGAATAATTCCAAGGAGATATTAACCTTACTTACGTGCCAAATGTAAGTCATTATAGCACAAAGGTACTTCCTAGGGAATCTTAAACTGTCCTCCGTAAACCCACCCCTCCTCTTCATAAATTTTCTAATCTTAGGAAATCTTTCCTTCTTTAGTATGTGTCCTATCATAATTAACTATCACTATCAGCTCCAAATCCTTGCATAGGTTAGCATACAACCTTAATTTTCTTTCCCTATAGACAACTTGGTTGACAATCTAATCAACAACTAAATTACCCTCCCAAAAAATATGAGAGAATATAACATTATCAAATTTATTAATAAGGTTTTTGATTTCTATAAAACTTCCCTCACTTATCCAAGTAATAAAATTCTTGTTATTAAGCATAGTAATACTGTTAAGCAAATCTCCTTCCATTCAAAGATTCTAATAACTAGAATACACAGCCAACCTCATAGTATATAGTGCTATCATTGCTTTAGCTTTATGGCTAGTAGAAATCCCTATAGGGATGCCAATAGCATCAATAATTCTACTAGTATGGTCCCTCAAATCCCCCCCCACAACTAGCTTTGCCAGGATTGCCCTTAGCAACACCATCAAAGTTACCTTTAATCCAACCCATAGGAGGAGATTCCCATTTAACATTCTACCTTTAATCATCAATTTTGATTTTATAGCCTTTAGTACACATAGAGCTATTGATTTGGATATCATCACTTAATTTTCTATAAGAACTAAAGTTTTTCTTGATAGCTCTAATTATATTATGACCAAGAACCCACTCAAAAATTTCTTTGTCTCTAAAAATTCTACTATTTCTTTCTTTCTAAATTCCTTGCTAGAGATGGGGTAGAGTAATTTTCCATAGAAAACCAATATTAACCTCCTTAGAAGGACATGTCCAACTCTGGTAGCATTGATCAATATTATTCTGCTAGACCTAATCTGAATTCCAGTAGTGAAGGATATAACTCCACACTTTTTGATATAATTGCAATTTAAGAAAAGGTGATTCCTATCTTTAGAGTCCCTTTTACATAGGCAACATCTAGAAAGTAATTATTGGACTCCATGTTAAGGGAAATTTTCTCTTGACTATGAATGGAATCATTTGGAAGAATGGATACAACTTCATGAAGATACTTAGGAATAGGAAGTGGAAGGTCCATAGGACTGGGAATGAAACTTTGATCTTTGGATAGATGAGGATCATCATTTATAGGATGGACATGGATGGTAGATTCTTCATGCAACTCCAAAAATATGGGTTTTTGGTCAAAAAATCCATAGTTCTAGTAATTATTGGGATCTTGATCTTGATTTATTTCTTCATGCTTTTGATTATTCTCTTGACATGGATTATGAAAGGTGGATTCTTGGAACAGTTCAATATTTTGATATGAGGGAGAAGGGATTTGAATGGGATTTTTTGAGATGGATTTTTTTTGGAAATGGAGCATAGGGTGGCATTAGATCTAGGATAGTTGAGTTGTAGAAGGGAATCAAATGATGAAAGAGATTAACTTGGAAGTCCATTGTGGATAGCCCTTTGAAAGTCTCATTAATAGATATATCATTTGTTGGAAATGGGATATATTCCTCTTATGAAATTTTAGGAGATGGAGGAATGGTGGGAATTATGGAGGCTTCTTGAAGGACAATTTCATCATGGGAGGTATATATGCCATTGCTAGACATTTGTAGAAGATTTTGATTCTCTTGAATAGTAATTAGATGATTATTAACCAATTTTTTTCACAAATGATCAAAAGGAATATATTTTAAAAATTGCTTCTTATGTGATCTTGTTGGTGATACTATGTTAATTCTTGCATGTTGCATGTCATTGGTCAATTGAATATGCAATACCATAGGTTTATGCTCAATCATGCTTGACTAATGTCCAAATCATGACATATTTTCAATTTTTTTAATTTTAAAATCCTTGAGAATATATTTAATGAAGTACATAGATGTTCATTGACATGTGATTTGATTAGTGACATGTTGATTGATTGATTATCAGGGTAAGGATATATGCCCTTCATGGTGTAAGACTTTGGTTTCTTTTGACTTTTAAAATCATCTATCTCAGCTCACAATTCTTGCATTTGTTCTATGATGATACCAATCTTGCAATGTTGTTGTGTCATCTCGAAAGATCTTTCTAACTAGAAAAAAAGGTCTATGTCATAATAATATTTAATATCATGTTCATCATCGCAGGTGGCAAATAAATTCAAGTACATGTTATCTAGGTTGTTCTTTGTTTTAGATCCAATGAGTGGTCTCTAACCAAAAGAGTATGGAAGAGACATCTTGATATTGATTTCAAGTGTATTCAAAGTATTGTTGTAGTGATTCCAATGTTAAAGTGTCTTCTGAATTCAAGTCTTATAGATAAAGGTTTATCTATATGATTCAGACTTGCTATTGGTTGGATTTTGACCTCTTGGTTATAAGGACATGGGATCCTTGATGGTGAACCTTGAATTTTGAATTTGAAGGTTGTTTGATGTGACTTGCAACATGAAATTTTAATTATAACAACAAATTAAACAAGAACAACACTCACTCCAATCAATAGTTGTGAGAGATAAACATTGAATGTTTGTTCCAAACTTTTTTTGACAAGTCTTTTGTAAGAATAGATTCTAGAAAATATGCCTAAGTTCAATTTCGTTTGGACATGGCCAAAAAGGTGATTTTCCAATTAACAAGGATCTAGTTAGGATTTTTGTTCAAAGAGCTATCTTTTACCTCTCTTTCAAGAATTTCCAACTAATGGTAAGGAGGTTTTGAATAATCCATGAGGACTACTAGAGGAAGGCTATTACATGTTCTCTATTAGAATATTGGGGTTAAAGTTGTTGTATCCCACTATTAGCTTTCCCTCTCACTGTCATCATTAAGGCATGTCTCAAGAGGTATTGCCCTTAAGGTTTTATACTACCTACTAAAAGAAAAGAAAAGAAACTAAAAGTAGGTCTAGGAGTCTGATCATCCAAAAGGATGAGAACATATCCCTACTACTTTTAGCCTTCAAACACAACAAACATGGTTGTTCTTTCAAAGCCTTATCTACTAGAAAACAAAAGGCTTTGATTTTATTGTCTATTCACTCCTTAGAAGGAGAAGTGGATCATTAGATCACGAAATTGAAAATGCCACAAATAAATGACATATAGAAAAGTTTGAGGCTCACCTAATTTGAAGCTAGGCAAGCCTAGATGCATTTTTTTAGATTGTTTTTTTATTTTTTTTCACATACCTTGATAATCGTTCCAACTCCTTAGCATCCACAAAATCTTCCACAAATGTTAGTCCAAAACACGATAAAAAGAAGTGAAGGATATAAATATGAAATAAAAACCAATGAACTTCAGAAAGGATAGGAACATAGATTGATATTTTACTCCATATTTAACATGATTTTTTAATAATTTTCAACCCAGTCATTAAGATACAAGTTTTTAATTGATTGCTGGTCCCAAAAAATAGAAGTGAAAAGAAGAAACCCCTATTGAAAATAAATGATCATTCCAAAAATGTAAGAGCCTTTGAAAAATATGTTCATTTGTAGCCTACAGTGCTTATTTATCAAAACATACTAGTTCTCAAAGATCTATTGATTTTGGCTATTATTTGTCATAAAAAAAAATAGAGAATGGACCCCCTCTATAATTATAAGACCTTTACAAAAATTTAATAAATTCATAAATATTTTCTAATTTACGTACAAAAGTTTTTTTTTTATGAAAGAAAATAAAATAATTATTAAAATATAAACATTTATAAATTAATAAAAATATCCAAAATTTATTGAAATTTTTTTCTATGGTCTCTTTATGTCTACATAAAATTGAAAAAAAAAAATATCATCAAGAAATTCTACATAGTTTAAGAGGTATGGCCAAAATTTTGAAACTTGATAATTTGGTCATGTTGGGCCTGTTAGATTTACATTGGGTTCACCAAAATGTATAGGCTTAATTCTACACACTCAATAAATGAGGGTTGGTAGCAGTAACTGATCTAGTAATGAAATCAAATAAGCTACCAAACATGAGCCTATCAACAATAAAATAAGAAGCACTAAGTAATTAGGAACACACAATAAAACATGCCAACCATTCAAATATTCCAAGCTTTTGTTGCTTCTCTTTGATCGTTTGAAGTGTGCACACAACTATATTTTTTGTAGCACTTAGACTTTAAGCTCCACAAAATATGATAAAATGATATGATTTCAAATGATAGTGAAATGATAGTCAATTGACTGAGGTTTGATGCAAATGTCGATGATTGGTCCAATTAAGAGATGGGAGGGTTGTTTATATAGATTTTCTAGAAATCCATAACAGTTGAGATTGATTTGGGAAAATCATGATCAACAGACAAGGATGAAAGAGATTGGAGGAATAATTGGAAAGTTTCAAAATCTAAACCGAAAAAGACAGAGGATAAAATTTGAGATATTTTCAACTTTTTGGGAGATAAAGTTTCCAAAATTTGAAAAACTAAACATGAAAATCATTTTGGATTTTGGATTTTAAGAAAAAATTGGTTTTTTAGTTTAAGAAGATTTTCTAATTTTGAAATATTTAATATTTCCTCACAAAATTCATTTTCAGATTTTAGAAGATTTAATTGAATTTTAAAATTAACTTTTAAATTTTAGAATATTTAATTGAATTAAAAATTCAATTAAATTTGAAAGATGAAATTAGCTAAAATTAAATGGACATTGATCAAAATTGAAATTGATGTGGAATGAAGATGAAATTAAATAAAATTAAAATTTTAATTTAATAAAAAAAAAAATTAGTTAATTTAATTAATTAATAAAATTTATTTAAATTGTGGGAAATTGAATTTATTTAACTAATAATGATCTATTAATTAAAGGTTAAATGGTTAAATAAACTTGAATGTTTAATTAAAATTAGGGAATGATTTAATGATGCAAAGATTTGATTATAGAAGACTTAAGATGATTAAGTAATGATTTAAGAACCCTTATTTAATAGAAGAATAATTAGCACATTAAATGTAAACTCACAAGTATGTACATTTTTGGGTGTTTACACCTTCATCTAAGGAAGAAGGAGAAATAGACTAGCTAGCCAAGACAATTAGGTCTTCACTAAAATACATCCCAAAAGTAGATATGTCTTCTTCCCTCTTAGGTTTTGTCAACCTCATATCTTTCATGATAGAATCAAAAGAAATTACCAATGTCATCATTTCATGTTCAAACTCTTTACCAATTTCATTAGGATAATTATCTGGCCTCAATTTCATTTTCCCATCAACCATGATATGACAATCTTCCCTGGAATATATCCATAATAATTTCTTAAAGGGGATTGATTTAACAAATTTATCATTAGAAACATCCACCTTACAAGACTCTATTATGAGCTTTCTTGGGAACAATATTCTTATCTCTTGTATAGTAATATCAAAGATTGGTTCTCTAGGGACTTGAAGATATTTTCCCATGACATCTTCTTCAAGAACATAAACATATTCATCTTCTTCTTCTTCATCTCCATATGGAAGAGTTTACTCCCCAAATTTGTTTACACATTAAATATGCTTTGTCTCCTCTATAACCTCTCCTTTATGAGTCTCTTCCTCCTTTTCTTCATGTATGTCATCACTATGTCTTTCATGTGGGAGGCTATATGAGGTGGTCTATGAAATTTAGGAGATGAAGATCTCCTTTTTGGATTATTTGGCACTATTACCTCCACACTTGGTATTTCTATTATTCTTGGATCAATAGGCCTTTTCCCCATTCTTCTTCTTTGAGATAACCACAAGCCCTTTGGAGTCTCAAGGTCTTTGTTTGATTCAACATCATTGGATTGTGATTCTTCTCTTGTTCTTTTATGCCCTCTTGTCTCTTTTGGAACTATGCCAGCTGATTGTAACAAACCATTCAAACTCTCTACATTATCAACAAAAGTTGATTTTTTTCTTTTTTGATCTCCCCAACATCTCAGTCATAGTATAATATATACTTTTGAAATTTCCCAAAAGTATTCTCAATATCTACTCTAGGCTCTAGCAATATGAGAGTGAATCATATTTAGGGTCATTTTGTCAAACTTCTTCTAGGGTTTCTTAGTTTATACACCAATACGCTTTCTTCCTTCTATGAGACTTCAACTCTTCTTTATTTTTGATGATGTCTTCAAGGTAATCAAATTCATGATTACCACTTCAAGATGTTTTTATTCTATGAATCAATCTCTCATATAACACTTAAATGGAATTCATGCCATAAGGTCTTAGCAACTGAATCCAATTATTTTTCCCATCCTTAATAGTAGAAAAAATATGAAAGATTCTTAGGTCTAGAAAGAAAGAAAGATTACTTCCTATCCTTCTTCGGGGGGGGGGGGGGGGGGGGGGGCTGGGGGGGGGGGGGGTGGGGGGGGGGGGTGTTTAATAAGTGTCTTGTAACATAGAAATTTGTCTCATAATCTCAAGGAAACTAATTCTCAATGGGACATATTTTCTAATAAAAAAAGGCCTTCTTGGGAACTCATATATCCTTATGACCATGGTGAAATGGTAGAAATATATGTCCCCCCACCCATAACACATATTTGGCACAAAATTAAAGTCCGTAGGCCTTAAGAAGTTTTTTAAAGATCAAGGAAATTTATCAACCACATGTATATTCCTTCTTCTTAAGGCAATCCCAATTTGGTTTTGAAATAACATAAAACCTCAACCCTCCCAATCTATAGACAAAAAAGCTGACCATAATTGAACAAGCAATTTATTTCCATTTCTCTAAAATTCCAGATCCATATCCTCTTGAAAATAAACTTTGTTATGGAAAAGACTCATATATATTAGAAATGAATACCACCTAAATTAATAGGACTCTACCTTCTTTAGAACTATCAATCCTTCATTAATGTTTTTTCTCCAAGTACTCTGGGAAGTCATAAATCAATGCATCCCCATATTTTGGAATTCCAAAACACATCCACATTGTTGTCTTACTCAATTCCCTCATATTGGTAAATCCTAATACTTGATAGACTGAAGTGTGTGTATTCACTAAAGTGTCATTGTAGTTCCCATAATTACCTATTGTATATGAAATGGCTAGGGGAGTCAATTTTATGCCATCTACTTCTTTCAAAAAAGAAGTTATCAAATTTTGTTGCACATCCTTCCCTACTATATTAAAGGCTTCTTGAAACATTTTAAAACCTATGCCATCAATCAAACTTTTAGTAGGGTGGAGACCAAAGGCTTTATTAATAGAATCAATATCTATTCTTAACTGGGTATCTCCATTTATATACCTAATTACTTTGATACCAGATAATACTTATCCAGTAACTCCAAAAGTAGGTTGACATCAAGGAAAATTGTTTACCTAGATCATACTACCACACATTGCTAAATGGGCTCCTTCTATTGGCTTGGTTGTACCACCATCTAAAAATATCTAGACCCTTAGTGGGCATGTTGGTATCACACACATTCCTATATTTATCTTTCAAACCTAGAAAAAATTTATTTTTCAATACCTTCTACCCCTCACTGGCCTCTCTACCCTCCTTTGATAGAGGAAATTATTCAATAAAATCATTATGAAGCTTCTATCCTGATAATTAAATTTTCTAGAGTTCTTCTTTCGAGGCATTTTTCTCAAAATAGAGGTTCCAAAAAACTAGGGTGTTGTTGGTCTGACTTTTTCTGTAGTAAAAAATTTTTCAGTTAAACCATAGAAAAGTCAGATGTTCTATGTCTAAGTGAAGTATAAGATTTTGGATAAACCATCTATAAGAAATATTCGCCATATAAGCCCTATATTCATCCCTATTCATAAATGGTCGGGCGCAAAATTTTCAAATTTTAAAAGAAGCGGATATGCTTTCATATTCCTTTTCCTTTCTCCCGGGTTACCTTTTTTCCTATTTGTCCCAACCGTCAGATCTGATTAGATCTACCACTGGCGTTACCTTGCTATTGAGAGTTGCATGCTCATTAAGTATAGCGAGATAGTGAGTGTTGAGTTTTCAAGTGGTGGGACCATGAAGTGAAGGTGCGGCGATCGGAGATTTGCTTATTAAATGCTTTATTGTGCAGGTACACTTTGCAATTTGCCATAAAAAAGGGAAGGAGAAGGACCCACTAGAATATCTAACATCAGAGCCAGAATGTTGATCTTTCCAGAAGTTTCGCCACCTCGCTATCGAAAAATTCAGGCACTTCACCGTTAGCGAAGTAGCGAGGCCACGTGAAAATCTAAAAATGATGACATTGCATCTTGCTTGTATCATAATTACACCAGGTGGCATGACCAGTCATAAATACCGTTGTCAGAATCAGTTTTAATTAACAGAAGTAATTATCGAGTACCCCTTGCTTTTTTTCGGCACGAAATCCTTTTAAGTGCCGAAGCTCGCTACCTCGCTATCAGAAAATTGAGGTGCTTCACCGTTAGCGAGTTAGCAAGGCCCCGTAAAATGGCAAAAGATCGCCAAGATCTTTGATGACGTGTAATGACAGATGACTGTGATAAATTTTGACATGTGCCAGCTATGCAGAGATCCGATTCTCATTAATACCTATCTGACCAAATGTACAATAAATCTGGAACGTCAGCTTGAAGTGAATCAACGAAGCTCGCTACCTCGCTATGAAGAGTTGCAAGGAAGATAATCTTAGCGACATAGCGATTTGGGCCCGTCGCCTTCTTTCTTAAGAAGTCCTGTAGCATATCTTTCGATCATTTCTTGATCCGATCAACGGTTGTCGCCGCCTCGTTATGGCAAGGTGCTTGTTCTTTATGCATAACGAAGTAGCGACATGCTGACACATGTTCTCCGACGCCAGTGGGTCTAAATGTAAGTGCCATCAAAAGAAAGAATTATGTACGTGGCAAGCTCTCATTGGGTAATATAACTGACATGGCAAGTATAACTCCTAGTTGTTCTCTTTGTACCGCATGATCGTAGGGTCTTTGAAGATCAACGGTGCAGTTTTAAATAAAAGATGTAGTGCCACTCTCTATATTAATTAGACAAGAAAGCTTCGTCCGTGAGGAAAAATAGAGTATAATATAGAGAGATTGCATCAGTTTCATTTCACGCGAGAAAATATTTGAAGCCATTCTTGTGCAGAAGACATTACTGAAAGAAAAGCGTGCCAAGGTTGATAAAAAATTGTCAAATTATCTGTTCGCTGAAATTTTGCAGGAATACAAAGGAGAATTGAGACAGAATTCAAGTAAGTAAAACTGCCATCATCTTTGTGAGCTTTTAAGTTTTAAAAAGGATAGCCCAAGATGCCTCCTAAGAAGGGATTTACAGGAGCAGTAAACTACCTGGATAGAAATGTGCATGATGATTTTCTTGAGTTACTTCCTGAGTCCACTGTAGAAACGGTGCAAGTTAAGAGGTTAACCTCACTCAATCCTAGGCTTAGGGTAGCTGATGGATTGTATGAGGGTAATTGGGTTCGGGATGCTCAAACTGCTCAAACTGGTTTGAGTTTATTCAAGAAATGGTTTGCAGAGAGAAAGTTATATGCCCCTCATGCCAACATTTGGAATTTTGATCTTGGGAAGCTTGTTGTCCCCAGCGTGTTTATGGATTTTGACCTGCTTGAAGCCATAGCAAAAAACTATGACCAAGCCACTAAGGTAGTGAGAAGAATAGATGGTGAGGCTTTAGTTACCATCAGTCCTGAGGAGATTAGGAAGGTTTTCAGTCTGGGACCCCTCACCATGTATCATGTGCCCATTAATCTGATAGATTTAGAAAAAGAATATATATCCAAGAGGGATGTAGTTAGACAGGGTGCACTGAAGGCCCACATAGGCCGGATTGGAGGCCTCCCAACCATAACATCATCTTCTAAAGAGCCCTTCAAGAAATCATGTTTTAATGCCAGGGTAGTGGAGATATATAGGACCTTGTTCAGAGTCTTCGGAGAGGGCGAAGAAGATTTTATTCCGGTGAGCTTCATGTATATGATCACCCAAATCTCTTCTTTTGGTGTGGAAATAATTTTTGATTTTGCATCTTACTTGGCAAATGAGATCCATCATGGATTGGTGGGGATTGCACAGGGCAAGGTGGAAAAGGTTTGGGGTCAGTATTCCTTACTGATGCATATGTTTCTTTTTAAACGGGCCACTTATTTTGGTAAAGAAATGGTCTTAAATAGAGAACAAGAAGGGGAAGCACTGCCAGTCCAATTATGGAGTGCAGACATGACCTGGGAAGCAAAAAATGCTACTTTCATTAGATTTGATAGGCACTTTGCCTCCAAACTAAGGTGCCTCATATTGAGTGACAATCCCAGAATCCCTAAGGCATTAATGCACCTTATCAGGCCTATGGACAAAACCCATAATCTAAAAGTTTCACATAATTGGGGAGATATTATCCCATATTCAGTCTCAACGGTCATCAGGGTCTATGGTTTCAAAGGAACACCCCATGTGTTACCCTATCAGGTACCTTTAAAGGTAGGGATAGCTGAATTTTTGTGGCAGTTGGGAGGAGTGGAGGAGGCCTTTTTGCACAAAAGGGGGACAGGATCAATTTTTCCTACTTGTACTATAGCCCACCAGTTTGTGATAACTAAAGAAGGGTGGGTCTTTCTCCATAAATTTTTGGATCAATACAAAATGGCAGTGTCTCACTCTCGTTTTTGTGATATAGAAGGTTTCTTTAACTCTGCTCTTAGATTGAGAATCAAGCTTCGTCCAGTTCAGCATGAATTCTATTTTCCTGAAGATATAATAAGAAATGAATATTCTCTCCATGAGCAAGAAATAAAGAAAGAAAAATGGAGAGTCTATTCAAAAGTTTTGGAATTCATTAATTGTTTTGATAAAAATTTCAATCCTCTTAGTAATGCTGCAAACAATGCAGATAAAATACATAAGCTCATGAGTAATTTCTCTGAGATAATGGAAGTAATGAATGAGAATAAACAGCATTTTATTAATTCTTTTCTAGATAAAGCCAGAGAAATTATGAGGAAATTGGGTTTCACTCCCAACATTGGAATAGGTCCACTGGTGGTACGGAAGAAAATAGGATATACTATTGTCCGACAGCAGGTGCCCGTTGTGCATAAAGAAAAACAGATAGTTGGATCCACCAGCACTGTCCTAGAAGAAAGACCCCCTGAACCTTCCCCCAAAAGAAGGAGAATAATAAGGGAGGAAGAATCCCCTGATGAAAGTGGCTCACCTTCTCAAACCCCAATAAGAATTGAGGAAGAACAGCTCACCAATGAGCAATTCGAACAAATGAGGTCACAAGGAGAAATTTTTGTTACAAAAGCAGAGATTGATGAAGGGAACCCTCAGGAACCCCCTGTACCAAGTTTTGAATTAACTACAGCAGATTTCAGAGGAAGGGAGTTGGACCTTGTTTTGGAACAAGCCAGTCAGCATTTTTTGTCTGATAACAATTTTGTAAGATCTAGGGCTTTCCATCAGTTTGCGTGGAGAGTAAACATGCACATTTTTGAGCAAAGGTGCAATAATATGAGAGCAGAACATTCAGAAATGGATGAGACCTCCATTCAAAATCTAATAAAGGAACAAATGGTGCAAGAATTCCAAAATATAACCCCTGATGAGGGAAGACAGATGGTAAAAAATGCTAATGTTTTATTATTGCCCAATTGGGACATTGCTGACGCATTAATTTTTAATTCTGTTTCAAATAATTTAGGACTCCAGGATCCAAATAAAGAGGAATTCTTGGGTACAGCATTCAGCAATGATCAAGCTGCCCTTGTTATGTGGTCCCTGAGAAGAGGATCCAGAGTTACTTCATCACAGCCTAATGATTCAGGATTGACAGGGAGTATCATTGTAAGAAGAGTTGCTGACACTTCAAATGTACAGGCAGCCCACATGAATGTGGATTATTCTAAATTTGCCCTGGCTACTGCAGAAAGAGAAGAGAGGGAAATGATTGATATGCATAATAAATATGAAGTAGTGGTGGAAGCCTATAATCAAGAGGTAAAAAGGAGAATTGAGTTAGAAAACAGGGTATCTCAATTAGAAAAGGTACTTGGAAAGAGAAAAGTGGGAGAATCTAGTACACTAAGAATTGCATATCCCCCACAGTCATCTGTGGGATTAACCCCTATTATTGAGATACCTGACACCCCTGAAAGACCCCAATTCTATACTGCAGAGGAATTTGAAGCAGAAAAAACCAAATTACATGAGTGGCAGATAGAATTTAGAAATCAGCAGGAAGAGAAATGGAGGCAGGGTGTGACATACTTGAGGGATAAAATACAATGGTCAAAATTTTATGATCAGTTGACAAGGATTGTAACCCTCATAGATGAGTTAAATAAAGAAAAGAATGGACTAGATTCTCTTGCACAGAAGTGGAGACAGAGGAATAATGATGTTACAATTATTTGTATATCTACAGTTCAAATGCCTTATCATCAGGTTGAGAGAATTTTTGATTTATTGAATCAATTAGATAATTTTGAAAATAAAAGAGATTCTTTACAGAGGAAATTGACACTCTATTTTTCAAGATATCTTGCTAAAAAATTCACCCTATTTCCTTGTGCCTTAGAATCTATTGATACAGTAAAGGAAAAGGACAAATGGAAAAAGGAAATGGATGAATTATTCGATAACAGAATAACAAACGTCATCAGTGAGACTGGCTATTGGTTTTGGGCAAAGACAAATGAAGAGCTGGTAAAAATACAATTGTATTATGCTGATATAAGAAAAGAATTCGATGATTTAGAAGAAAATGCCAATTCTTTAATAAAAATACAAAGAGAAACCCTAAGTTTTGATTGGCCAGATGATGATACCTTTAACAGATGGAAAGATCAGTTTAGTGAACAAATGTCAGGGGACGATGACGAGGAAGATGTAAGAGTAATAGTTACTCTTGTAGTCAACAATGATGACATAGAAAATCCCCAGGTTAAAGTGATTTTGCATGTAACAGAAGATGATACATCACTTACAGACCTTATGGGTATGTACTCTGAAGATGAGGAATGATTGCGAGAGCAAATCATAACAACCAAGAAGCATAACAGAAAGGGACCCGCCAAGAAGTGCTGTTGTAATCAACCTTTCTGTTATTCTTGTTTTTGTTTTTCAAAAGAAGGACACCTATCACCTTCTGTAGCCTGAAGCTTGTTGCATCTCACATTATTTAAGTGAGATCCCAAGGCTAAAGATGGGTCCGAATTTGGATTTCACTAAGTATTGTGCTTAGTTCTTTTTTGGTCCAAAAATTTTTTGGGAAAGAAATTTATAGTATACTTTTTCTGTCAAAATTTCTGAGATATGGATGAATGTAGAAAGAACTGTGCTTCTTCTATGAAGGTTTTTCTGGGTCTTTTGTAAAGGATATATCATTTTTAAAGGAAATGAATACAAATTATGAACTGTCCCCATATCTGTTCTTCTCTGAATTTTGTCTCCTTTCTAATACTGAACTACCTTGATGTTGTGTGAGTAAAAGCTTATGCAATTGATTGCAATTTAGTAAGACTGTACATCCATTTGTTATTGCTGTTAATTCAATAGATTAAGTAAACGCTTTGATGAATGTGATGAGGTTGCTCGGGTGTTAATAAGGATTTTTGAATGATAAATTCTGGTAAGAATTGCTGATGAAAATTCGTTGCAAGGCAACAAATTAGATCTAAGAATTTACTTGACTCTGAATTCCCAATGGATTAGGCACTGATCGAAAGTATTTCAGCCAAAAGAGAAGTATATTATAACTAGCTTTTTCAAAATACATCATAAAATCAATTTTCATTTATCTTTCCTGTAAGATTTTCAAAGTTGGCCAGCACTTGCCTGCATGGATTGTTTTAGCTTCATTTAGCCATTGCTGTTGGAAACATCTGCAGAGCTATAGAAGATTTCTTGGCCATATCTGTTCAAGGGATGTGTTTATCAGTTATTTACCTATATGTTTGAGGATTTAGAGATGAGAATCAAAATGAAACTAAGGATAATTCGCATATAATTATTCCATCTTTGAACCATCCCCGGGTGCACCCACCCTGGTTTTACAGAGCCAAAAGAGTAGAAAACCGTCTAAGGTTTTGTTGAAGTTGGGCCCTAGTACTTTGCATATGCAAGTGATAATGAGAATTGGCTATTCTTTAGGTTGTGTATGTACTGATATCTAGGTACTAAGCCTTTTGTCGCCTAGTAGTTTTAGTACTGTTAACATCAAAATAAAACACCAACAGGTGTAATGTAGAAAATCAAAATATTAGGCAACTAAATTATTAAATTTGGAACATAGTGTTAGCTTAAAGAATAATTTTGATAATTGAGTGTCAATACACTTAACCATTTTTCCACTAAACAATGCCGAGTAATAGTAGGTGCCAAGTGATATAGTTTTGTTTAGGTGTCGAGCTATCTAGGAAATAGCATGTGTCGAGCATCAGCAATGCTTCAGGAGCTGAGTAACTCAGAATATCAACATTAGAGTTTGAAATTGCACAAACTATGATGCAAACAGTTTTTGCAGCTGACATAAAGAAAATCTCGAAGGATTTAATGATGAGATTAGATCTTTTATCTTTCCTATGCAATCTACATACATCCAATAAGAAAAATGATAAAGGCATGCAACCAATCAGTAAAAGACAAGTATTGAGTGGGAAATTGAGATTCAATGTGGATCGTAGATCCATATCTAACCCTAAGTTTTTGAAGTCTTTATAAGGAAGATGAAATTTCATTGTAAAGATATATGAGTGGACATACAAGGGTGCACAAGAAAATCTATTTTCAGAAGTGAGGGTTATCAGATCACAAAAGGATCAAGATCAGAAAAAGCAAAAAAGGTGCCTACATTCGACAAACAAGGATTGTAATCTATCAGGTTCATTATACCTAATACTTTCTAGCAATTGTATTAGAATGAAAATCCTATGGTGATAGGTTAGCTTAATAGCTATTTTGTAGATCCTTTAATTAGGTGATTAAAATCCTTTAACAGGGTGACACTTCATGTTAAGTTTTTGTAAAGCCTTTAACCAGGTCGCTATTGACACAGTGTAAAGCCTTTAACAGGGCAGGTCTTTAACAGGGAAGACCATCAGAAGTGGTTGAACAATATTGCTGCAGTAATTTTTGTGGGTATCATCCCCACCCAAGTTTTACCTTCTTATTCCTAGAGGGTTTTTGGGTTACCAAATTCCAGTGTTATGAGTTGTTGATGCATGTTTTTAGTTTCATATTTGTTTGATGTATTTACATGCATGCAATTTACTTGTAGTTAAAATTTTTATTGGATAAAGTGTGTTACTTATGATTCACACCCCCCCCCCCCCCCCCCTTCTCATAAGTAATCTTTCCATATTTGAATATTCCAAAAATTGGTATCAGAGCTAATCCAGGTTCTCACAAGGGAAAGCCTAACAACTTGGAGGAAAAGATCTAAAGATGGAAGCTTTCAAACTTGGAAATATCATTGAAAATCAGGTGATAGATGTGCAAGTTGCTCTGCATAGCTTGGAGGAATTTAAAAACAAGTTGATAAATTCATTAAAAAAAAGGAAGGATCTAGCCATAGCCAAAAATGAGATAAACTACAAAGAGATTGATACCACCAACATATTTTCCAATGGAGACACTAAAGAGTTTGATGCAGTAATAGCAGAACTGATGGAGAAAAACAAAGCTCAAACAAAGGAGATAAGATCTCTCAAGATGGAACATGAATCATAGGCCATAATGATATGTGAAATTACTGAACAAAAGAAAAGAGAAGTTGATGATAAGGTCATGATGGAAAATGACAAAAGAAATCTTGCAAACAGACTTGAAGAAAAATGTACTGAATTGACAAGGATCTCAAACATGCAGATGGATACACTTGCCCAAATAATGAACCTTCATCATGAACTCAATGTGAAAGATATTGAGATCTCTATTTTGAAGATGCAAAATGAACAAATGCAGAATGAATTGAACAGAGAAAGAGAGGTGGTAGAGAATCTCAAAAAGTCAAGTGAAGCCATCAAATATTTTGAGCAATTACTAAAATCCCCAAGATCAACCCATGATACATTAGGACTTGGATAGAATAGCACTGAAGTTGGAGAATCATCAAAGAGTGCAGAACAAAGAAGTGATAAAAGTAAAAATGTTAAACCTACATGTCATTTTTGTGGAAAGAAAGGACATACATCTAATGTATGTAGAAGCAAGAATGCCCATCAACATGATAAACCTAAAAGTATAAACCATTGTCATAGATGCAAGAAGCAAGGTCATCAAGCATATGAATGCAGAACTAAAACTACTAAGACATCAAGATTTGATGGACATTGTTATAATTGCAAAAATTATGGACATAGAGCTTTTGAATGTAGATCAAAGCCTATGTGGACATTAAATCAACTAGTAATGACATCAAACCATAAATTTTGGGATTATAACACTAGGTATAGTTGTCACTATTGTCAAGAATATGGACATATACCATAGAACTACATAAGAACACATTTTAGAGGGAACTACAAAAGATGGTTGAGTCAAACTACATGTTTTAGTTGCTTAAAAATTGGTCATGTCAGTAGGAATTGCCCAACAAGGTCAAAGGCATCAAGTTCTAAGTTCAACAATGGAAAGGCAAAGATAGATGTTGGACATATTAGAAGTGAAATGAATAAGACATGGAAGAAGAAAGATGAGTATAGCACATCAAGTGTAGAGATCACTTCACCTAATAGGTCAAGTGATCACACTTCATCAAGTTAAGCAAGAATAAGTGTGTGGGATTGATAAACCAAGTTACATCATAAATCAGTCCCAAGACATAGAAGAACTACAAAGAAGAAATCAGCATAAGCAAAGATGCTAAGTCAAAATTGAGAACTTTGCAAGATCTATCAAAGTTGTCTTCAGGTGCCGAGTTGCTAATAGCGACCGAGTTGATAGATGATGTTGAGTTGTGGAATATTAATAGGAGCCAAGCAAAGTGAAACACAATGGGTGCCGAGTAGACAGTTGGCAGCGCACTAAGCATTAATTACTCTATTTTGAAGGGTACATAAATTTGATTTTTGATCATTTTTCCCACCATTCAAATGAGAAGCAAAGTTGAGAAGAGAAGAGAATATCAAGGTTAGGTTAGAAGCCATTTGTGAAGATTTCAACAGCGATTCAGGACAAGTTTCATCGATTTGAGGTATTTTACTTAAGTGCCGAGCTACGTAGAATTTATAAACTTATTTAAATCATAAACCCTAGTTTGGAAAAAAATGGCATCTGGGTCAGGAACCACTAAGGGTAGAGAGAGTCATGAGATATAGCTGGTCAGCAATGAAGTTAAACAACCTAATTTTAAGCCCATTCCAAAAGTAGCATACAAGAATGATCCTGCAGGTGCATTATCAGTTATTTCGGATCAAGTTGTTATGGTCCAAGATGTTTGCAGATGTTATAACTACAAAATTGGAGCCATAGGAGATTTAGAAATATATAATGTATATGAAAAACTATGTGAGAACAAAAGACTAAAAGATGACTTCTCAATAATAGAAAGAAAAGGATTAACCAAAACCCTAGAATTTTTTATTGTTTTCAAAACTGAATGGGTACGGATAGTTCTGAGCAGAATACATGATGGAGCTTTTTGGTTAGAGTCAGGGCCAGTAAAATTCACCAAGAAAATTGTTCATAGGGTTACTGGTATTCCAACCCTAGATCGGCCAAAGACCCTGCAAAGTGATAAAAGGGAAGTAATAGAGAAAAATACAGGTGCAAAATGGAACAATAGAGGAATGACTATCGACACAGTCCCAGATCCCCTACTAGATTTTGCTGTGAGAATCATTTCACACAAATTCTATCAATCAAGCAGGTTAAACAGTGTACCTTGTATAGCAGTTGATGTTGCATACAAGATAATAAAAAAGGCTCAGACTTATGATCTAGCGGAGCTCATGTTTCAATAGATAAATGAAAATCTGGGAGCTATAAGGAAGAGGAAGGGAGCTCAGTGCAAATTTGGATCAGTTTTGATGTGCATATTTTTCTATCTGATGAAAGAATTCCCTTCTATGGGTAAGGTAAGATGGAGTCAAGACAAAATAATTGTTGAACAAATCAATGGATACATTGAACAGATGGGTGAAAATTTTAATACCCAAATGACTAGTTTCTTTGAGGACTTCAAAAAGTCCATGAAACAAAGAATGAGGATTCCAGTCTCATTGACTGGGAAATATGAAAAGGACATTTGTTTTCTTGTAGATATAGATTATACCTACATACAAGCAGTCATACCTAGAGTAAGATGGCTTAGGCCACTAGGTTATGAACTTGATATTGATCAAGCTTCTGCAGTGATAACAGCCCTACTTGCAAAAGAAGCTGATAAAAATGAAAAAACTTTTGGAACCTATGATTTTGTCAAATCAAGGGTGATAATAGATTTGAAGACTGCTTCTGTAGTAAAGAAGAAAGAAAATATGGTGAGATAAATCAAGAGAAAATTTGGCATTGAAGAAGAAGGAATAGCAGAAGAGGAAGGAGAAGATGTTGAAGAAGAAGGAGATAAACCTCAAGGTCTAACTCAAGGGTTAGGAGAAGATAAAGAGGAAAGTGTTGAGGAAGAAGAAGCTGAGGAAGCACCAATTAAAAGAAAAGCCACAACTCCTCCTACTCCTTAATCCAAGGGGAAGAAAGTAGCTGCTCCTGCACCAAAGAGACCTACCACAAGGGCTGTAGCACAAAAAGCCCAAGAGGAGGAAAAAGAAAAGAAGAAAGACTCAAAGAAGACTACTACTGAGTCTAAGAAAAGAAAATTTATTCCACAGCCTAAAATAGATGAGGAGAAGACAGAGTCAGAGGACAACAGTCAATTTCAAGTGGTAAGACACAAACCTCAGACTGTTGTTGATAAATTATGTTCAAAAATTAGGAATGATGATTTAAAAGGTTTAAAGAACCTAAATTTTTCTAAGCTCACCAAAGAAGAGAAAAATAAATTAGAGGAATTTGTGTATGCTATGATGACTAAATATAAGCACACAACTCTAGAATTAGATGAATCTATGCCAAAAGAATTGTATAAAATTATAGAGGATAAATGGCATTTTTATTTACAAATGGAAAAGGAGATAAGGGAGTCAACATTAGCTAGATTTTTGCCTGATTTAACTAAAGATCAAGTAACAAATGTAGTAAAAAGGCATAATAATAGATTCACTCCCAAGCATAGAGCATTCAACATATTACAAAATAAAATTGAAGAAGTAGTTACAAAATCCACAAGAATGTGGAAAATAGTTTACAAGAAAATAGAAGATGTGTATAATGAAGAATATAAGGTAGAGGCAAGTGCCAAGACAAGGGAAAAGAAGGTGTCAGGAACCAAAGAAAAAGAGAAGGAACAAGTGGAGAAGAAGAGTAAAGAAAAGGAAGAAAAGGCACATACAAAGGAGAAAGAGGAAGAGAAAGATACAACTAAACCACAAGATCAAAGTATGCAAGACACACAGGTATCTCCTACTAGTCCTCCTCATGCCACCATCACACCTACAGATATTATAAAAATAAAAGATGTTACAGACATTACAAATCCAAACATCAATCCATTAACTGTAGAGGATTTAGAAATCCTTGACCAATCATCACTGGTAGCAAAATTAAGTTCAAATCCTGTATTGGTTAGTGTTGATGAATTAAAAAATCCAGAAGTTAAAATAAAGATAGTCAAGAAAAAAGCACAAGTGCCACCTTCGACCATACAAACAACTGGTATTCTATTTCTTCCACCACCATCTCCACCAAGTGTAGTCACTTATACACTTCAAATGCTGAGTACAACAGCAGGGGAAATAAAAGAAACATCTGAACAACCAACAAGTTCAACCCCACCCAGTGATCATAAAAGGGATACTCAAGCTAAAGAAAAAGATGAGACAAAGAAGAAGAAGGAGACTACAATACAAACACTCGTTGCATTACCAAAATCTGGTACTCCAACACAGACTCTTCAACAGTCGAGCACAGATGGGTTACAGCTACAAATCAGGACACCAGACTTGAACTCATCAAAGGCAGTCAGGAAACTTCACTATGGAGTTCTTGAGCTTGATGAAGAAATAGAGATCCTATATTATGAATCTAACACTCTTACTGAAGAAAAGATCAATGAAATTTAGAGTGCATTGGACAGAAGAAGGAGACAAGAAGCACTAAGAAAATAACACAAGCATAAGCTTACCTTGAATTAAATCAAAGACATATTCACAGAAGCTTTTTGCTTACAGTCTCTAGATGATTCAAGACCAATTATAGAGCAACTATCTAATATAGTTGACCAGGTGATTAGTGAAGACCAGGAAACAAATGCTAGATTGCTCGAATGGTCAGAAAGGAAGTTCCAAGGCAAGGTAAATAGTAAAATATCTGGTGATATAGCACTGTCACAAGAAAATTAAAATAGTTAAAATTATACTAGGAAATATCATTTCCCTGTACAACAAGTTGTGTGATTTTTCCACATTCACACAGGACACTAGCCAAAAAATACTGAGCTTGGAGAACAATCTAAAGATTTCTAGCATGCAACTCCCCACAAATCCAGCTCAGAGTGAGAAGCATTTTTCCCAATCGCTTCACACACAAAGAGATTTAGTTGTCTTAGTAGCAGAGGAGGCAACCACAAAAGCTAAATTGATGCAAATTCAATCATCAATAACTCCTCATTTGGAACTACTTCACAAGGAGCAGATACACTCAGAGACAGTCCTCAAGAAAGACCCCAATCTTTCTTCATCTGATGGACTTGTACACCTAGCAGTAGAGATTGCCATCCAGCATAAGACATTGGATGTCACACTAGCAAATTGGGATGTAGCTCTGAAGGTACTCCTTGAAGTAAATAGTACATTTTTGCCCAAGTATAGTATTTCTTTGTAAGACCCTTTATATAAGTGTCAAAAAGGGGGAGAATAAGTATGGGGGAGTGATAAGAAGAGAATAAGTATGGGGGAGTTAAGTACAAGAATGAAATGATAAGTATGATAAAAGGGGGAGATAGCAAATTTTGGGAGCAAATTTTGAGATAGCAAATTTTGATCAGTCAAAATGTAGAAATAGGACAGAACTCACTGAGTGTACATACACGATCAACTAATAAGGAGTCATAAGGATCTTAGTTAAGTGTTTTTGCCACTCATGTCAAAGGGGGAGATTGTTAGCTTAAAGAATAATTTTGACAACTGAGTGTCTATACACTTAACCATTTTTCCACTAAACAATGCTGAGTAACAATAGGTGCCGAGTGTAATAAGTGTCGAGTGTCAACAAGTGCCGAGTGTCAACAAGTGCTGAGTGTCAACAAGTGTCGAGTGTTAACAAGTGCCGAGTGTTAACAAGTGTTGAGTGTTAACAAGTGTCGAGTGTTAACAAGTGCCAAGTAATAGTAGGTGTCGAGTGATACAATTTTGTTTAGGTGCTGAGCTATCTAGGAAACAACATGTGCCGAGCATCAGCAATGCTTCAGGAGCTAAGTAACTCAGAATATCAGCATAAGAGTTTGAAATTGCACAAACTATGATGCAAACAGTTTTTGTAGCCGACATAAAGAAAATCTCAAAGGATTTAATGATGAGATCAAATCTTTTATCTTTCCTATGCAATCTACATGTAGCCAATAAGAAAAATGATAAAGGCATGCAACCAATCAGTAAAAGACAAGTATTGAGCAGGAAATTGAGATTCAATGTGGATCGTAGATCCATATCTAACCCTAATTTTTTGAAGTCTTTATAAGGAAGATGAAAATTCATTGTAAAGATATATGAGTGGACATACAAGGGTGCACAAGGAAATCTATTTTTAGAAGCGAGGGTTATCAGATCACAAAAGGATCAAGATCAAAAAAAGCAGAAAAGGTGCGTACATTCAGCAATCAAGGATTGTAATCTATCAGGTTCATTATACCTAATACTTTCTAGCAATTGTATTAGAATGAAAATCCTATGGTGATAGGTTAGCTTAACAGCTATTTTTTAGATCCTTTAATTAGGTGATTAAAATCCTTTAACAGGGTGACACTTCATGTTAAGTGTTTGTAAAGTCTTTAACCAGGTCACTATTGACATAGTGTAAAGCCTTTAACAGGGCAGGCCTTTAATAGGGTAGACCATAAGAAGTGGTTGAAAAATATTGCTGCAGTAATTTTTGTGGGTATCATCCTTCTTATTCCTAGAGGGTTTCTAGGTTACCAAATTCCAGTGTTATGAGTTGTTGATGCATGTGTTTAGTTTCATATTTGTTTGATGTATTTGCATGCATGCAATTTACTTGCAGTTAAAAGTTTTATTGGATAAAGTGTGTTACTTATGATTCACCACCCCCCCCCCCCTCTCATAAGTAATCTTTCCATATTTGAATATTCCAACACACAGTGGATAATGCAGCACTTAATTGTTCAATTCACAATTTCCAGAATATTGCAATTTTGATTTTGAAAACCCTCAAGCTTGACAATTCTACTTCTTGCAAATTCAATATATAGTTGTTGACAACTGAGGTTAGATGACAACCTTTGAAACCTTTATATCAGCATTTCAAACACAATCTCATTCAAAATAACTATCACTTTTTCATATTGAAGAAAATCCTTTACTTAGTTTTGTACTCAGATTTAAAAATCAACCATTGATCATGTTCTAACTTTGCATTAGACTATTGAGAACCCTTTTTGACTTTTGTCAATTATCTTTCTTAGCCTTTAGGACCTATCACCAACCAATATGGAAAAAAAAAATTGATTACATGAGCCTATTTAAAAATTAATATGTTTTAAGAAATTCAGACATGTGGAAGAATAATGTTGCATCACCATATAGCTTCCATTTCCTTGGGATAACACATGCAACAACAATTCACCATTCTCTTCTGAAATGCATTTAGGGTTGATTATCATCAAGTGACTATGTCACTTCCATTGATTTACTACTTGTGCATTATATCTCCTTTAAGTGGTACCAGATTTACCATTTTGTGAGTGGGATGTATGGATTCATCAGGCTTCATCACTATTGGAGAGCTAGACTTCAATAAAAGAATGTAGACCATTAGTTTATTCCTTTTGAAAAGAGAGTGTAATTACCTCATGATTAAGCTTTCTAACATAGTCCATGTGTTCTAATCTTCTATCAAATCATGACTAACTCATCAGGTCCTAGAGGGAATCCCTACTAGAGATTGAGACATGTGTCATAACCTTGCTCCTTTGCAATAACCCTAATCAAATTCTGTGAAGTCTTGGTATTGTTGAATCATAAGAAAATGGACCTATCATGAAATAGAAATAGAAAAATGTCACTAGATTCATGTGAAAACATCCTATTTTCTCCATTGTACAACTAATATATCTGCTTCACTCTCACTAGATGACATGATCACATGTGGAACAATCAAAGAGCAACCAATCCTTGCTAACACTGGTCCTACTAAAGACTTTAGACCTAAGGTTGACTCCATGTGTCAAAATCTCACTTCACTACTATATTAGCACCGAAAGGTAGAAAATTAATGCAATCCATTGATCTATATCTTCATGTCTTTTAACACATGGGCCACTAGTTAGAAATGTATCACAATCACATTATATTTCCATTAGAGGAAGGATACTTAGCATGAAAATGATGGACATTGATCTATCAACAACTACTGGCCCAAAATAAGAGGTACCCATCCCACAATCTAGACATGGCATGACTTTCCATCTTCACTAATATAGAGGAGAGGTCAAGCATGTATATGCATGCTATTGATTGAGAAATCCACCATTTTCACATTCTTAGAATGGAAAAGCACCAAAGATCATTTTTAAAATAAATATTTAACATAATATTAAAAGAAAAAGACCATGAGTGACTAAGATATTAATCCCTAGGGTGTGAACATTGAGATCCCCCCTTTATGTAGGAACAACCCATACTGAAGTGATTTAAAATCATAGTCATATTAAAATAAAAAGGGTCATGGGGTTAGGACATAAGTTGATACCGCTTAGGCACTAAAACATAACACATGAAAAAGGCACCTCCCTTAAGTGAGAAAAAGTTACAAAGAAATAGAAAGCCTTATGGAATTTTTATCTTTGCCTATATTTTTCACCTAAAACCCTTCTCAACTAGAGTTTATAACAACCAAATACATAAAAATGTTAACCAAAAAAAAATTACTGTGAAAACACAAAGATAGTCAACAAATACACACCAATAGGGGCTCTTTATGGGGATGATGAACAATCCCTATTAATGCAAGAGTTCAAAATTTCTTGATGAAGCAAACCAAAAAATTGAAACTACTACAAAGATAAAAATATCATACAAACAAGAAAAGAAATAGACCTATATACAAAAGGAAAAATACACTATGTACAAGACCTAACTATTATTCATACAAAGAAAGCATATTTTTCTTTAAAAATACCTCTTTAAGAATTGTCCATGAACTAGTTGTTCAAGAATATTTCTAGAGAGTTCCTTTAGTATGTATTATCCTTCTCCCCACATGGAACCAAATAAATAAGGGGCAACCAATATGGAATCAAACTTTCCATACTTCTCTTTTTCCTACAATTTCACATTCCACATCAACACAAGGTCCTCAGGCTCAAATTTTCTTTATGTTTCCTTTTTATCAAATAGGTGCTTTAATTGTAGTTGTAATTTAGAATTTCTCATTGATTCTTCCTTTCCCTATTCATTCAATCCAATGAACTCATAAATCCTCTCTTGTATATCATCTATCACATCACCTTCATTGTTTTGGATGAACTTATGCATACCCATCAAATTGTTTTGAGGCAATCTAGCCTAGATCCTACACACCAAGTCAAAAGATTCTAATCCAAAAACCCTTTTCACTACCACCCTATATACTTATACTACCATATGTATTTTAGATTCATGAGCTTTCTTATTTTGATCTAATATCCTCCTTATTATCTTCAATAAAATCTTGATTGAAGAAGTGGAGTTGGCTATGCTATACTTATCACAAAATTGCACAAATTCATCAGATCTAAAGCACATAGCATTATCTCTTTAAAAAAAATTCAAGGGACCCAAACATAGTAATTATATTATTTAATAGGGAGTCATTCACAACTTTACTAGTTGACCATCTAGTTTAGATTGTCTCTACCCACTTTGTGAAGTAATGACTAACAAAAAGAATCCATGAGTAACCACTAATTGGCTTGTTTGATATCTCAGTCAGGAAGTCAATCCCCCATTGTTGTAAAGGTGTCTGAACCTCAAGTGGTCTTAATGGTGTGTTGCTAGAAAATATTAACCTAATAGAAAATCTCTAATAGGGATCACATTTCTTGACCAATTCATGAGCATCTTTTAATAGGGTTGGCCACTATAATTAAAATCTTACTACATTATTGGTTTCTTTCTTGGCCATACATACATACCACCACACACCCCATTTTTTTCTACGATAAAATTTTGACAGATTCCTACTTGTAAAGACATTTTAACAATAGCCATTCAATATTTATCTACCATAATTTTCCTTCAACAATAATGTATCTAATGGTCTAAAGTTTTAAAGATATCTTGTCATTTTTATTCATTCTAGGTAGGGTAGATATGTTTTGTAAATAGTAAATAAAATCTTTGTACTAAATAGTTTGATCCATATCACAGATATAATCATAATGTTGATCATCTAAAACATTTATTTGGTTTGCATCTAAGTTGAATTATGCCATAATTTTAGCTAAACCTTTCCCTCTTAACAATTTTGTGAATTGGACATCAATATTGAACTTTTGTATCATATAAATCCACTTGCATCTCCTACTAGATACCTCTTGCTGAGAAAATATTTCCTTGACCACAATACTTGGGACAAAACTAATGACTATAGAACCAACCAAGTAGCATTTGAAGTCCTTAATTGTAGTTATCAAGGTATATGCTCATTTTTTTATTTATATAAAACTTGAGTTCAACTTCCTAAAGGGACTTGCTCAAAAATACAATAGGTTGTTCAAAGGGCTCCTCATTCTTTTGGAGTAATATTGCAACAACAGTGTGAAAGGAAGAAAATGAAAATATATGCGTGGGCCTACTATAGTTTGGGGTCTTAACAATGGTGCATTTTTAATAGAATCTTTAACATTTAGGAATATTGTAGAAAGTTCTCTATCCCATCTAATCTCTACTCCCTTCCTAAGCATTTTAGGAATGGGCCTACTAATTTTTCCAAATTTTTCTATAAATATCCTTAGGAAATTTACTTGGCCAAAAAATGATTGGATTCCTTTGACATTTTTGGGCTTGGGGATCTTTTCAATAGCAACAACTCTCTTAGGGTCTATACTTACTTCCTCCTTAGACACTATATGAGCTAAGAGCTTACCCTTGGTCACTCCAAATGAACATTTCCTTGAATTTAGTGAAACACCATATCCTAAGGGCTTTAGAAAGATATTTTCTAAATGTTCAATGGCCTTGTACATCCTTGGAGTATGTAGTTAGGTCATCTTGGTACACAACCATAAACTTATTTATAATGTAAGCAAAATCTACATCCATGGCTCTCTAAAATGTCACCCCTACATTAGTCCAACCAAAAACCATTATGTCATACATATGCATTCCCTAGGGTATTTTAAAAGAAGTTTTTAATTTCTCATATTTATCTTCCAACACCTAGTTATACCCTAAGAACCCATCCATCATGGGCACTAGTTCTGATCATGTCACTTGTTATAGCATAGCTTCCATATTTCGTAAACCATAGTTATCCTTTAAGGAAATTTTTTTTTAATTCCTAATGTCAAAACATAACATGATGTCTCAATTAATTTTTCTAACTAATACTAGGTTTGAAACCTGAGTGGAAAGTCTTATTGGTTATTTAATACAACCATTTCTAAGTTTCATCAACTCCTCTTGCATCTTTGGAGCTAATGTGGGGTTGATGGACCTTTGTTTCTATCTGAAATGTTTGACATAAATTTCTTTAGACAGATGACATGTTTTAAAAGGTCTTCCATACATGCCTTTAGGACATCATATGACCATGCAAAAACATGTCTAAACTTCCTCAACAAATCAATGATAGATTTCATTATAGCTAGAGATAATTTCATACCAATGTAGACATTTTTAGGAGATTTCATGGTTCCAAGACTTACTTCTTCCAACTCTTGTTAATTTTTGTTAGTCACATCTAGTTTAACTCTATCCTAATTGTCAAAAAAACTTTCTAGTACTATTAACCCCTTGGGTACTTTTTTTGGTTTGAGTTGCAAGATTTCTTGACCCATACTTGTATATTTACAATCTACAATTTCCACTAATGCAATGAAATATAGTCCCTAACCATGATATCTATCTCCATTTAAGAGGAATTTCAATATATCTTGGTCATCTTCAAACACTTGCCAATTTTCAATGTTATCTAGTATCAAAGTCCTTATTCATGTCTTAAGTTTATACATCCCTTTAGAAGACACATCATCTAGTTTAATAGCCACATTAGCCAAAAAACTAGCCATTTTTTATTGGTCTTATCCATCCAGGTTATTCCAAATGCTTCAATCTCATCCAACACTTCTATACTATTTTATCCTTTTGTTCTTGGATACATATGTTTTCCTGATCTAAGATACTACCAATTGAATATCACCAATCACATTTAATTTCCTTATATCATGTTTAACAACTACTTTCAACCCTAGCAAGAGTGCTTCATGCTATGCTATATTATTGGTAAATGTGAAGTTCAAGATGAAAGAATATTTAAAATGCTTCTTTTTTGGTGAAACAAAACCACTCCATCTTATGTCCCTTCCTTTGAGTTAGCTCTATCAAAATACATGGTCCACATTCCCTCTAAATTAGAGCATACAAATACTTCCTATGTATCAATGGGGTCAATTTCTTCTTTTCTAGATTAGTCACTTCATTCTTGAAGGAATTTATATTAGTATCCATTAAACATGATGTATCATTGTCTATATTTTCTTTGGTCATATGATTCACCCTAGCCTCTCTATTCACCTTAATAAATTTATCACCAATGTGAAAAGTAGCAAAGGATAAACTACATTGTAGTCATCCTCCCATAGAATCTCTCCATTTTCTTGAAGAAAACATACCATACTATGGAGGGATGTTGACTATTTAGACATTCATGGTAAGGTCATTGTGAGGGTATGTAGCTAGGTTGTTTGGTAATGCATTGATGGTACCTATAATAAGGACCCCTCTTGAATTTAAAGTACAACATCTCCCTTGTTTAGTATCTACCTTTAGACCAAGCACCTCCATGATCAATGATACACTTTTTTACAATCTTTCCATTTACTATAAAGCTCAAAAAGAAATGGTGAATTTTTTTAATATATGACGTAGCTGAGTTGTCAAGGTCTATTGAAGGTATCTGAGATATTATTAATTTTTGGTGAGGATTTAGTCTTATCTTGCAGAGTATATTCAATCTCAATGGAATTAACTTTTCCAATTCCCCCCAACCATGCTAAGGCCTTATTCCTGTGTTCTTCTATTCTAAACATTTTAGATAAAGTAACATTTACAGTAATATATGACAACATGGTCATCATACAAATGGGAGTATATGGGGGAAATTTAGTAACCATACCTTTTTCTTCTCATGGTTTCTCAATAGTGACTTCAGGATGTTTATTAGCTCTTATTTCAAGTCCCTTTGTAGTAATAGGTTCTTTCTTTTTATGAGCATTTTGAACTACCAAACTCTTTTTGGTTTCCCATTTTTTTATCATTAGCACTCTTCACCTTAATGACCAATTGGCCTAGTTTTTTCACAACTTAAAACTTTTACAATATTTTAAAGAAAAATCTACTTTTACCCTTGTTGTGTTAGGGTTTGACTATCCATTAATTTTGTTTTATTTTGGAAAAGGGAATTTTTTTTTTCCCTAGTTATTTTGTGCCTTAGGTCCAATAGATGGTTTACTTGCCTTAGAATTTTCAAATCATACATTAGAAACCCTTGCAAAATCCTAGGAGGATTTAAAATATTCCTTTTTATTATAAATTTTTCATGGCCTCTTTGTTTTATCCTTTTAAAAGGTCTTTTTAAGCATGTGAGTGATAATCATTGGATCCTCAGAAGATCGATGATCCTCTTTTTCTTCCAAAGGAAATATGTCTATTGTTTAAGAAAAGTGATAAAGTGATGGAATGACACTTGTCCCATTGGGTCCCTCTTTTCCTTATAAGAAATAAAAGGATTGTTGTTTTCTTTGAGCCACCAATTAGATTGAGATTGAAGGGATGTTGCATTATCATTATATATAATTGTATGTTGTTTAAGGAAAGCAATAATGCAAGCTTTTGATATGTCTCTAATGGTAGGTTAGCTTGTTGAACATTGATTTTAAAAGAAGTGTTGTTAGAATATTTTCTAGGTGGCAAGTTTTGATTTATTTTGAGCATTGGCCACAACAAAGAAAGGTTTTTCATCCTTTACCATTGATCAAGCATTACATCAATAATTTTCACTTTGTCAGAGATTAAAGTTGTGAAGGTTTTAACTAAAGTGACAAAGTGAGAAGATGACATGTGGAAAGTGGTGAGTCATGTCCATTCAACAAAGTGCTCGCAAAGTTAGTGTTAGTGAAGTGTTCACCTAGCACATTCTGATTCACCATGGATACAACATGCAATGAAGAATTTTAATTTCATCTAAGCTATCAAATTACTTTGAATCGATGGATATCACTTTTTTGCATGATAGAGTTGCATGTTTTCTAACTAAAGCAAGAAAGTGATAACTTGACATGTATACCCAATGGGACCTAATGATGAAAAAGGGACCTACAACTGGCACGTTTTATCATCGTTGACCAAAAGGGAAATCAAGGTTATCACTTTTTCACAAATTTGAGTTGCAAAACAAATAAGCAAAGCAAGAAAGTGATATGTTGCCACATGTTCATGGGGAGCACACCTTACATGCAATTATAGAAGGACCCATGATCATTGATCTTGGAAGATGAATGATCATCACTTTATCATATAGCAAAGTTGCACAATGTCTAAGAAAAGAAAGAAAGTGACAGAAAAATGCATGGAACATTTTCTAAATGATGTTGAGGGCTTTAAAGTTTAAAATAGAGCCCTCCAATTATGATGAATCTACAGCTAGTTTCCAAAATTGCAATGTGCTTTAGAATGTGACTATTGCAGGATTTAATGTTGATTAATGCCTATTCATGTGGAGAGAATATTGCATAAAACATGAGTCTCAATCCATTATCAAATACCTAATGATAAATTTTTAAGGGAAGAGCACAAAATTTGAGTGAATTACTTGTTACTCAAGTAACAAAGTGTTGATTTTTAGAATTGCAAGCATTTTGCTAGTAAGTACAAACATTCTATGATTGCTTGAGCCTTTTTTTTCTACATGTATTCTTGCATAGATCCTAAAAGGATGCCTCCATGAAAAAAAAATTCAAGGAAGGAAAATTACCAACAAAGAAACATTCATGATGATTTCTTAGAACAATTACCCCTATCCATAAATAAGATAGCAAAAGCAAGAGAATTGGTTCTAAAAAACCCTAGGTTGTAGATTTGTGAGGATTTTTACAATAGGGGTAATTGATTAAAGGACTCAGAAGTATCCATTGGAGGTGTAGAGTTGTTTAAAAAATGGATTTTAGAAAGAAATATAGACACCCTTTTGAGCAATGTGTGGTGATTTGATATCGGCAAGCTATTAATTCCTAGGGAGTTCTTCAATATGATATCTTGACTTTGATTACAAAAATATATGACCCTATATCTAGGATAATCAAGAATCATGATGGTGAGAATTTATTTAGAGTTACTCTAGAATTAATTAGAGAATTTTTTCATATAAACCATAATCATGCATTACACAAACTAGTTGATTTTAAAGCTCTACAGACTAGGTATTAGGCTCAAAGGGTGTATTTAAGAAATGGACCACTATAAGAATATTTTGTGAAGATAGTAAAATTATCTTTGGTCTCACCAAATACTCTAGAACCATTATTCAGAAAGTATTTTAACCCTAGAGCACAAGCATTATATTTCTCCCTCTATAAGATATTTGGGATGGATGAACAAGATCACATCCAGGGCTCTACTATTTTCATCATGGCATAGACATTGCAATATGGTATGAGTTCAATCTTTTATTTTTCCACCTACTTAGTAGATGAAATTCATAATGGGTTGATAGGTATAGATAAAGACAAAGTGGGTATTTTTGTCGGTATTCAATGCTTATGTATATATGTTTTTATAAAGGCCTTTCTACATTTTCTAAGAAAATGAAATTAGAGATCAAAATGGATGGAGTGAAGCTTTTTTTACAATTGTGTACTGCAAACATGAATTGGGAAGTCACTAATGCCAGTTTTGTCAAGTTTGATAGATACTTTGCTGCCAAATTAAGGGTTATACTAGCTAGAACTATTTAGAATAGCACAGTCATTACTAGAATTAATAAGGCCAAAGGATTATGAAAAAGGGTTGAAGGTAAGTCATAATTTGGGAGACATCATTCCCTATTCAATTTTTACTATATTTAGAGTATATGGTTTCTTAGGAAAAGCACATGTACTACCATATCAAGTGCCTTTGAAAGTGGGGATTGCAGAAATTCTATGGTAGATCAGAGAACTTGAAGAGGTAAAACTTAGCAACCGATCAATATGTACAATTTTCCCAAGTTTCATTGTTATTCATAATTTTCCAATCACTAAGGGTGGATTGAAGTATTTGGAAAAAAATTTAGATAGATATCTGATGGCACAATCCCACTCTTAGTTTATAGACCCTGAGGTTTTCTATGATATGTTTAAAGAAAGGACCAACACTAGATCTTATCAACATTTTGTATATTTTCTTAAAGATATAATTATGAATGATTTTTTTTTGCAAGAAAAAAAGGTTAAAAAGAAAAAATGGAAAGTATATAGTAGGGTTCTTGAATTTATCAATGCATTTGAACCTAAATATAACCCCCTTACTGATAAGAAATATTGGGGAGCTAAGATAGACATGCTTATGAGCAATCTTTCTGAGCTCATCCAATCATTGAATGAGAAGAAATAAATTCTCACCTAAACTCATCCAGACAAGGGCATTGAGGTGGAGAAAAGATTAGAAATTAGGACAGTCTTGAACCTAGGGCAACATACATTAAAGAAAAGGTGTAGTTATGTGGTGGCAAAAGTGTATAGCTAGTACCTCCCTAAAAAAGACAACTTTCTGAGAGGCCCCCTACCACACCTAATACCAAAAAATTGAAGTCAATTTTTTTTTATTCTTATAGGATTGAGGAATACTCCCCTACACAAACCCCTCTTCACATAGAAGATGAAGTTTCCTTAAGGGAACATATAAAAAAATGGGAGGAGAAAGTGACATTATAATTACTGCAATAGATATAGAGGAAGGAGCCCTAGTAGAGACCCATATACATACACTAGTCCTCATTGTGGTAGATTTTAGAGGAAAAGGAATTGATCCTATAGTGAAGTAGGCATCTCATAAGTTCATAGATGATGAAAGCTTTGTAAAGTCAAGAGAATTGACTCAATTTGTGTGGAGAAGAAATATAAATAATTTTGAGGCAAATTGCAAAAGATTTAAAATAGAACAAACTAGCAAACAGGACTCTGAGATTGAATAGGAAGTCAAGGCTATTCTTATTGAGGAATTTTCATAGATAACCCCTAAAGGGGTTAGGCAGTTGCTAAAGGATTCCAGAGTCTTATAGTTACCAAAATGGGATATTTCTAATGCGATTATTTTTGACATAGTACAGAAATCAAAGTACACCTAGTTTAGAATTGAAGAGGAAGTCCTACAAGCCCATAAGGGGTTAAAATATGGTGATGACCATCAAGCCTTAGTGATGTGTTCCCTCTAGAAAAGACAAAAAGGTAGAATGCAAGAAATTTCAAATTTTGAACACACAAGTAGCCTTATTGTCTATAGGGTAGAGGAAGTGGATAGTGAAAAGGTCTCCCAGATGACTAAAGAAATGGTGGATTTTGGAGTTGTGGTTGCTGCAAAGGACAAAAAGAAATTATTAGAACTAAATGCTAGATTTGAAAAGGTACTAGAGGCCTATGAGGAAAGAGGAAAAAGAATACATCAATTGGAGGCTCAGATTTCTCAAATGGACAAGCAATTGTGAAAAGGTAAAGTAGGAGAATCTAGCCAGCCTAGGATTACTTATCCTCCTCGTCCTCTAATTGAACCTTTCAAGTCAACTCCCCTTTTGGAAATACTAACTACCCCATAAGGACCCTACATGTATACAGTTTTGGAATTACAAGTGGGAAAGAAGTAAACATCTGAGAGGGGAGGGTGAATTAGGAGTTTGAACTTGGACTCATAAAACATTTCACCTTACATCCACTTTATGCATTCAATAGATAAACTAAAATAGCATGTAAAATAAATGCATCTAAAACATGTAAGAAATTAAACACACACACACTTCACACCAAATATGATTACCCAGAAAACCTCCAATTGAGAAGGTAAAACGGGGGTGGGGATGACACCCACAAATCTTCACTACTATAGCAATAAAGTGTAGTAAATTAAGGTTACAATGGTTTGACCATGAAACATGATCTGCCCTATAAAAGGCCTACCCTATTAAAGGCTTACAAAGACTATTATGTCCCACCTTGTTAGAGGATTTCAACACCCTATTATAAGTGTGTTTGGTTAAAGGATTTCTGATCACTCACTTAGAATGTCATCCTGTTAAAGGATTTAATAAGGCCTGTTAGGACCACTTCACTTAGGGTATTTAACTAAAATCACTTGTCCAAATGTCTCAGCATCGATCTCATGATTGGCTCTAGATTTATTGATTAAAGATCAAATTTTCACAATATCCTTCCTAATCCTTTATGATCAGATGTATAATTGTTGTATACTTATCTTTCCTTTGTTCTCCTCTAACTAATTTTTCTATTCATTCTCACTGCTAAGTCACCTTGAATTCTCTACAAACTCTCTTTTTTTGTCTTTGACTATTCACCCCTTCACTATTCTCTCAACTCTCTCTTAAAACTTAGGACTTCATCTTCCATATAAAGACTTTGGTGGCTTAGGATTAGGTATGAATCTATAGCTGAGATTCATCCTTTTTACCACTTAAACCTTCCATTTTTCTAATTGGCTAGATGTAATTGCATATGGAATCTGCAAATAGATTCATCCTTATCTCTAAAGAATCATAATCTATCCTTAAGTTGGCTAGGAAATGATTTACATAGTTGTTTGTGAAATCATAAACAAATATGTCCAATCTGTGTTACTTGATAGTTGAAGTTACTAATGTTTAGCACATACTATAATTATGTTTCTGACTTGGCACCTAAACTGCTCGACATCTACTATTCATTTAGCACTTGAATCACTTGGCATGGTCTATCTACTTGGAACTTGAGTGACTCAGAAAATGAGTGACTCGGCCCTTATTGTAGCTCGGCATGGTCTTGTATTTACATATTATACTTGGCATGCATCGCTAGTTTGGCATAAACTAAGTAAATGTTTTAAGTGTGTTGACACTCTATTATCAAAACCAATCTAAGATCAACAATCTCCCTCTTTGACATGAGTGTCAAAAACACTTGAATATATACAAGAAATCTAATCTACTCGAGTATAACATATCTATGATTTAGCTTATATACAAAATTTCAAAATTTTACAATAACCTATATACCTCAAAATGTATAACTCCCCTTGAGTTAATGTGTCTATAATGTATCCAAAATCTATTCTCCACTCTGAGTAGATTTTCCTTTTTTGATACTCATTGACTTTAATGCACTTGTAATTGATACTCTTTATGCTCTAACTTAACTGATATCTACTCTACTCTGTTTCTATCTCTGTGTTATATTTCTCAAAATTGTATATCACTTGGTGTTCTGATTACTCCCCCTTTCTTCATGCTTTCTCATTTTATTTATTCATATCTCTCCCTTTCATTCATTATTCTCTCCTCCTTTTAATCTATCTCCCCCTTGCTTATTTATCTGCTTGCTTATGTATCTCCCTCTATTTGTTTATCTCCCCCTAATTTATCTCCCCCTTTTTGACAGTTATGTCAAAGTGTCTATACACTTATAGTGTATTTGTCCAAAAAATATTTATGGACTTCCATGATTATTTTTGGAGTAGAATCCCAATTGTCACATGTAACATCTAACAACTTTAATTGGTTGGCTAGCTCTGCTGCTAGGTGAACTAGGCCATCTAGTGTAGAGAGATTAGGATCTTTCTTTAACAAAGTTTTTGCATAGTCTAATTCTTTATGGAGGATTTCCATAGGTGGGGTAAAGGAGGCTTGGATATTTGTTAGCTTGGCTCTTATATTAGCATCTTCTATTGTTAATATAGCTATTTGACTCTATGACTGAAGCAATGTGTGGAAATGCTTCTCACTCTAAGCTAAGTTCTGAGGTAGTTGCATACCTGAGATGTTTAGATTCCTCTCCAAGCTTAGAATTCTATGTCTAGTGTCTTGGCTAAAGAGTGTGGGATCACATAGTTTAGTGTATAATGGGAAAATATTCTCAAGTACCTTCTTCACATCCTCAACCTTATTTGCCAAAGCAACTCATGATAGTACTATTTTACTAGACATCTTTTCATTCACTATTACTTGAAACTTTCTTTTAGACCATTCCAAAAGTTTTGCATTTGTATATAGGTGTTCAATATTAACCTTTTCCACAATATTTGACAACTATTCCATTAGTAGCTTGGTTTATTCTAGAGTAGGCAAGTTGAATGCATCTAAAAAGATTTCTTTAAATTTTTGTAATGCTTGCTTTTGTTTGTACTCCTTTCTAAGCATTTCTTGGTGTTTCTTCTTTTCTAAAGCTTGTTGCAACATTTTTATTTGTTTCTAGTGTCATTGTTGCATAATAAAACTTAGGTATCACTATTTCTTCATCTAAAGCTACATTTCCATAGTGAATTACCTTTTCAATCTTAGAAGAGCTTTAGCTTGGTACTAAAATTTGTACGGGTAAAAATTTTGTGCTCGAATTTTGAAGGACTTTTGTAGGAGTGTGGATGTTGGTAAGTTTACCAATGCTTTTATGGATTCTTGCTCCTTTTTCCTTGGAGCTTCGTTACATTCTTTAGATTTATTTTGGTCAATCTTGCACCTTGTGTTTGTGCATTAGGTTGATCATTTATTGTTTCTTTCTCTTATGTTGTAGTCTGTCTCTATTCAACCAAATCAATTTTAACAATTGTGTTAACCTTTGTGAATGCATTTACTAATGTTTGAATCAAAGGTTGATCACTAGTAGTTGAAGGCATAGCAGAAGGAGGTTCTTGTGTATTCACCTTATCCCTTATGATTTTAGCTACTTCCTTTTGAAGTTCATCCATGCTGACCAATATTGGGTTTTCACATAATCTTGCTTGAAGTGTAGATTGGTCTAGCATCTTTTTTAGATCTTCTATAATTAAAGGATTGATGTTCAAAGTAGAGACATTAGGAACATCCTTAACAATTACAGTTTCTATAGTTACATTGGTGTCATGTGGAGGGCTGACACTTGGAATTTGTGTCTCTTACATACTTTGTTCTTCTTGCTGCTCTTCAGCTATTGCCATGTCTTCATCTTTCTTTTGTGCTTCCTCTTCAAAATTATTTTCTTTTTCCTTGTCATCCTCCTTATCATCATTTTCATCACCATTATTTCTTCCCTCAAAGGGATCTTCTTCTCCTTCTTTGATAGTTGTTAACCCATAAATCAATTTCCACATTTGGGTAGATTTCTTTGCAACATCTTTAAATTTTTTCTAAATAATGTTGAAGGCTCTCTATTTAGGTGCAAATATTCCACCATATTTCTTGTTTGCCTTGGTAATCTAACCTTTTTTCAATTTTGGCACAACTTGTGCTAATGTAGATTCTCTAATTTATTTCTCCAATTTTAAATAATAATGCCACTTTTGTTCAACAATGTCATATAGACCCTTTGGTAGAGTATTTTCAAACTCAAGTGGAGTATTCTTGAATTTAGACATCATTGCTTATACTGATTCTTCTACTAAATTATTTTCTTCCCTTCCAAGCTTTTCAAAATCAACATTTTTCAAACCAGAAAAATCTACATTATTCTTGACATTCTCATAGATATTTTCAAGATTAGATTATACCTTAGAAATTTTATTTTCCTTTCTCTTTTTCATAGGCTATACCTTAGCCTTTCTCTTCTTTGGCTTGGTATGTACTAGTGCTTCCTTTGTTTCCTCTTCCTTGGCACCTTCTTCTTCTTCTTTATCCTCACCCATGCCTTGGATTAATGCAAGAGGTTCCTTAGTTTTATCTTGTTCTTCCTCTTCATCCTCTTCATCACCAATTTGTCTTTATTCTTAGTGTGGAGGTTGTCTTCAACTCCATTTCTACTTTTGACTTCATCACATCATAACTTCCAAATATTTAGGTTGTTTTATCAACTTCTTTAGCAAGAACTGCAATGATGGCAGTTGAGGCTTCATCAACATCAATCTCATATCCTAAGGGTCTTAGCCATCTTACCCTATGTATAATAGCCTGTACATTTGTGTAATCACTTTCTACAAGAAAACATATGTCATTGTGATATTATTCAACTAGTGAAATAGGTATTCTCATCCTCTACTTCATAGGCTTCTTAAAGTCTTCAAAATAACTTGTCATGATAGTTTCAAAGTTCTCACTCATTTTTTCAATGTATTCATTGATTTGCAAAGCTATTGACCTATTCATCCTCCAACTCACCTTGTCAAAAGATGGAAATGTATTCTATACATAGAAAAATATGGAAATTAGGATTGATCCAAATTTGTGCTATGCACTCTTGGTTTTTCTAATGGCTCTTAGGTTCTCTATTATTAGTTGCAATTGAAGTTTGGCTAGATCATAGGTATGATCCTTCTTCACAATTGTGTAGCCCACATCTCCTACAATACAAGGTACATTGTTTAATCTACTTGATTGATTAAACTTATGAGAAGTTACCCTTATGGAAAAGTCCAATAGAGGGTCTATAATGGTACCAATGGTCATTCCACATTTGTTCCATTTGGTTCCTGTGATTTTCTCTATAACCTCTTTTGAGTTACTTAACAGAGGCTTTGGTCGATCTAGGGTTGGAAAACTAGTCACCCTATGAATTATTTTCTTTGAAATTTTGATTGGTCCATCTTCTAACCATAGGGATCCATCATGTATTCTACTCAATACAATCTTTATCCATTCTATTTTGAACATTGTGGGGAAATCTAGGGCACGGGTTCACCCTAGGCTGATACAATTGTTAGAAAGTAACAATAGAGCTTTGATCTAATAAAACTTACAACCTTACTTGTAGATTAAAAATCACTATTCAATCCTTAACTCTACTTGGCTTCCAATCTTTGTAGTTCAAATACCTTGTTCATGCTTCAAGAATTCATACTCATTAAGCCTTCTTGCTTAGTGCACCATTACAAACTTCTTTACTTGGGTCACTTGATGAAGCAAAACCTCTTTCCCTCTCCTTTTCACATTTTTGAATAAAAACTCTCTAACACTTTGCTTCATGACCTCACGTTCCTGCATATAGGAATTAGAACACTTTTCCCACTCATTATCCATCACCAAAATTAGGGTTTTTGATGGATTAGGTAGGATATAATGTATCTACCCCATATCTTGTCTTTTATAGAAACTTCTCTTGGAATCCATTTGAATCCCCCTTAAAATGGTTTACATAAGATTTTGTGCCACCAACTCATCAATCTTATCTTCCTCCTAATTCACAAGTTCCAAGAAAATAAACTTGTCTACTTTTATTTGGTGAATCTTTGATCTTTGTCATAATGTAGTAGCTTGGCATTATCAATCTTCTAATGCTCAGCACATACTGCATTACTTGACATCTACTGTAAAATCACTCGACATAACCTAGATTTTACTAGTGCTTAGCATCAACTAAAACTTACTCAGCATCTACTAACTTGCTTGGCATCCACTAGAATTTGCTTTCACTCAGCTCCAACTGACTTTTTTCTTAGCTTTCACTAACTTTGCTCGACACCTACTATCCACTTGGTCAAGCTTCGCAATTGAAGTTTGTTTAACTATATTCTTCTAAATTTTCTAAGTATAGCTAATCATTTTGTAACATTAAGTAAATCATCAATACATTATGTTATCACTCTCTTAACTGATTCTTGCACTTCAATACATAATCATAACTCAACCTTTCCTCTACATGATTTTGTTACATCTTGTTGATCAAATCCTCCTCATCAATCAACTAAGTGGTAGTGCTTGAAACATATAAGCAATTATCTTACTAGCATGTAGCAGGTTTGACATTAGCGACAAAACAATTATTGAAACACACAACCTTCCTAAATAATCTTTCTACTCAAATGATCTTTTCAATCAGATATCAACAATCTACCTCTTTGATATTGATGGCAAACCAAACTGATCAACTAGTCAAATAGATGATGAACATCTTGTTCCAACAAACTAACTAGGTTAAAATAGTAAGACAATACTAAAAAAAAGAACTTGTATTTGAAATCTTTTCTCCCTCTATTAGTAGCTCCCTCTTCTAATTAGGTTACAAAATATAACTCCCTCTTTTTGTTCTGATCCTTTTCCATGATTGCTTTATGCTTTCTCCCTCTTTCTTTCTTTTAATCTTCTAATCTTCTAATAGTGCACTCTCTTCATTGTTCCTCTTGCACTTGATCAATTTAATGTACATTCTTCCTCTTTGACAAAATTTCCAAAGACATATACTCAAAACTTGGCATCTTTGATATATGTAGTTATATCCCTTTGTCACCTTTCTTGTGACTGATTTGTAATTCCAGTTCTGTGATTACTTTAGGCAATTCCTAAAGTAAGATCCATTGCATCAAATTGTATGAAATTAATTTCAACTTATTTGATGTAGGGCACTCCCTCTATCTTTTACATATTCTTTGATGGGGGTATCACCCCTAGTTTAGCTCTCAAATACTCATAAGCATCCTTAGGTAATGCTTTTGTGAAGATATCAGCAATTTTCTCCTTTGTGTTAATATATTCCATCTTCACCTTTTTATCTTGAACCAATTCCCTTACATAATGATACTTGATTGCAATATGCTTTCTCTTTGTATGCATTACAGAATTCTTTGATATATTGATAGCACTTGTATTATCACAATAAAGTGTCATTGGTTCTATTATTTCTTTCTTCATTCTCTTAAGTAGTTGTTTGATCCATACAATGTTTGTGAAATTAATAATAGTAGCAACATACTCTACTTTAGCAATAGATTGGGAAGTACAACTCTACTTCTGGCTAGTCCATGTAATAAGTCTTTTACCTAAGAAGAATGCTCCTCTACTAGTGCTCTTTCTATCATCAATATTTCCATCCCAATCAGCATCAATGTAGGCTTTTAGTTCAAACTTTTCATTCTTCTTATAGTATAAACCAAACTCTTCTATTCCTTTCAAGTATCTCATTATCCTTTTCACCTCCATCAAATGATTCTCTCTGGGATTAGTAGAGGATCTTGCAACTATCCCCATAGCTAATTCAATATTAGGTCTATTGTGTACTACATATTGTAGTTTTCTAATAATGGATTTGTATAATGTTTGATTTACCTTAGTTGAATCATCATTCTTTGATAGCTTGAGTGCTGTCACCATAGTTGTACTTAATGGTTTTGAATCATCTAGTCCAAATATCTTTAATATCTCTTTGACATAGCTTTATTGAGTGATATGTAAACCATATTTCATCCGATAAACTTGTAATCCCACAAAGAATTTGATCTCACCAAACATTGACATTTCAAATTCTTGCTTCATTTGATTTGTAAAGTCCTTACACAAAGCATCTTCTCCTCCAAATATGATATCATCAACAAATATCTTAGATAATAGTATACATTTTTCTTTATGTCTTTATGTACAAATTGTTGTTAACATCTATCCTTTCAAATCCAATCTTGACGAGATAGGTATGAAGTCTCTCATATCATGCCCTTGGTGCATGTTTCAATCCATATAGGGCTTTGTGTAGTATACATACCATGTTCTTATTATTTTTATCAACAATACCTTCTAGCTATTCTATGTAGACTTCTTCTTCTAATATGCCATTCAGAAATGTAGACTTGACATCCATCTAATAAACTTTGAAACCTTTGCATGTAGCATAAGCAAGCAAAATTCTCACTCCTTCCATTATTGAAATAGGGGAAATTTTTTCACCATAATAAATTCCTTCTTCCTGTGCATACTCTTTGTAGTCTAGTCTTGCTTTTTTTCTTGTCACTTCACCATTCTCATCTAACTTATTTCTGAATACTCATTTTGTGTCAATCACACTCTTATCTTTTGGTCTAGGAACTAGACTCCAACTCCTATTCTTTTCTATCTGCTAAATTTCTTCTTCCATATCCCTATACTAGTTATCCTCTTCTAATGCATCTCTCACTATCATAGGTTCCTTCATGCTTAAAAAACATGATTCACTTCTCAATCTATTTCTTGTCATTGGTTTTGCATCCTTTTCTCCAATGATTTGATCTACAAGGTGGTGTCTTTTGACATATTTGTGTAGTCTAGGGTAAGTTCTTTTGGCTACATTCTATCTTTTAGCTTTGGTATCACTGTGTACATCTCTATTAGGTGTTTCAGCAACTCTTTCATGTGTACTAATATTAGAGTTAGATTGTGCATTTTCCTCATTTAGCAACTCAACATCTAAATGCAACTTGGCATTCACAAGTTGTGACTCAGTAGTTGTTGAGACTTGTTGTTGGTTTGCAGCATGATTTGTAGCATCCTCTTTAATAGGCATTCCTTCATAGTAGCATACAAATGATTTGTATTCTTCTGGTTCTTTTGTAGGTTCAGCCTCATGTACTTCTGTAAACTCATCAAAATTCACATTTTCACTTTCCACAGTTTTGTTATGTTAGTATTTAAATACTTTTAAGCTTTACTTCTTGTGGAGTAAAAAAGAAATATACCTTCTTCACTTTTTGCATCAAACTTTCCACTCCTAACATCTTTAAGAATGTAGCATTTACTTCCAAATGCCTTGAAGTATTTTACATTAGGTGGATATCCATACCATAGTTTAAAAGGTGTTGAATTAGTACCTTTCTTAACTTGCACATGGTTCAAGGTGTATACAATAGTACTTACAACTTCTCTCTAGTATTTCAGAGCAACTTTCTTCTCCATCACGAGTGTTCTGGCACAATCCATTATAGACCTATTTCTTCTTTCAGCAATTACATTTTGTGGAGGGGTCCTAGGTGTAGATGTTTGTCTCTTGATTCTTTTGTCATTACATAACATCTTGAACTCATTTGAAGTGAATTCTCCTCCTTTGTCTGATCTCAAGCATTTCAGACTCCTACCTCTTTCTTTTTCAACTCTTGCCAAGTACCACTTAAACATTTGTAAAGCATCTAAGTTTTTTTTTACAAACATGACTATCATCATTCTAGAGTAATCATCAACAAAAAAAATTACATACATATCTCCTTTGTAGCTTTGCACATCAATAGGTCCACACAAGTTAGTATGAACAATTTCAAGTATTTCTTTAGAGGTATAGGCTTTACTTTTAAAGCTTGACTTTATCATCTTGCCTAGCTGACATTGTTTACACATTATATTTTCTAGTTCCTTAAACTTAGACAAACCTCTAACTCTTTTTATTTTACTAATACTAATTAGATTATCAAAATTAACATGACATAATCTCTTGTGCCAAAGCCATACATCATCAAATTTTTCAATAAGACAAGTATCATCTTCTATATCTAGATAGAATAGATTACTTCTAGTTTGATCACCTTTTCTAATCAAGTTTCCATTTGAATCATATATCTTGGCTGATTTATTTTCAAACTTGACTTTGCATCCCAAATTATTCAATTGTGACACACTTAACAAGTTATAATGTAATCCTTCAACATAATAAGTATTGTCACATGAAATCTTGTCTGTGAGTTTGATAGACCTTTTTCCTTTTATCAAACATGGTGCATCCATATCAAATCTTACACTATTTCCATCATAACAGGTTAAGGTAATGAACTTACTTTTTTCTTCAATCATGTGATGTGAGCATCCACTGTCAATGATCCATTTCTCATTCTTATTCACACAAGTCATAAGTGCAGCTGCCTCATCCTCATCAGATTCGTCCTTCATTGCAACAATTACCACTTCATCATCATTTTCATTAGAGTCATGTTCATCCACAATGTAGCATGACTTCTTGCCTTTGTCTCTGTAATCTCTTCATCATCTTTTCTTCTATTTTTGTGCTTGTTTCCTTTTGTGTAGTTCTTCTTCTGTGTACATCTTGTTGCAATATGACCAACTTCATTGCAATTGAAACAAATGATAGGTAACTTACCTTTGAACTTTCATTTTCCTCTATGAAATCTTCTTGCCAGCAATGCTTCCAATTGTTCAATGTCTTCCTCATCTGTGTTACTGTCACTGGATGCATACTTTATATTCCTTTTCTTCTTCTTCTTCTTCTTCTTCTTCTTCTTCTACTTTACCTCCTTAGAATCTTTGAGTAACAATTGTTCTTTGAAAGTTGATTCAAAACTCTCTAGTCTGTAGTTGTCAAAATTAGATAGCTCAAAATTAGTGAGTCTTCCTACTAGACCTTCAAGGGTTACATCTTAAATCTTGGATTATAGGTACTCTAATGGCACACATAGGCAACAATGTTCTCAACACTTTTCTTAGCATAGTATCATCTATTTTATCAGTAGCACCTTTTATTGCACTAACAACTTCTTTTATTCTAGCAACATATTGAGTAATATTTTCACTTTCTTCCATTCTCATGTCATTAAAATTACCTCTGAGACTCTCTAACCTTTCTCTTTGAACATTTTTGTCTCCTCCATAGATGGTGTCTAGGGCATCCCACATCTACTTTGCACATTTAAGACCTTTGATATCATCAAATTCAGCATAGGTTAGGGCAAAGGAAATCTCCAATATTGCCTAATTGTGTTCTTTATTTTTCTTCAAATCTTTAATAGTTAGGGCTCTTATTGGATCAACATGTTCTACTATAATAAGATTGTGCATAATCTCCAAGTCCTCCAAGGTTTAGCTTCATCAAACTTTGCCATGTAGGAAAGTTATCTCTGTTGAGCTTGGGTACCGCTCTTTTTGACATCTTGATCTTTGTGCTTCTAGTACTTAAAACTAATCCTCTTAAGTAGATGGCTCCGATACCAATTGTTGGAATGCTTTTAGAATAACTGAGAGGGAGGGTGAATCAATTATTCAAGGTCCAAATGTACAAATAAAACTTTTCACAATTTAGTGAATCCATAAAACATTCTTATCCATGCATGCATTCATTGTTTATTAACTAAAACTAATATGTTATTGTCAAATCAACTTGCAAAAATGTAAAGCATGAAACATAACATATCCATCAGCACATTTGACACAATGATTTAACATGGAAACCCAATTTGGGAAAAACCACCAGTATCATGCTACTCCTTTTTCACTCTTCTAAAGTGATGCCCTGTTAAAGGGTACAATACACATTGTAAAATGTGACTCAGTTAAAGGATTTTGAGTCACCCTATCAAAAGTGAGCCTTGCTAGAGGACTTTAGGCCATTCACTTGGAATGTCACCTTATTAAAGGATTTCCCAATGACTATCATGTCAACCTTGCTCCAAAGGATTTACCCTAGGCTAATACAATTGTTAGAAAGTAACAATAGAACTTTGATCTGATACAACTTAAAACATTACTTGTAGATTATAGATCACTATTTAGTCCTCAACTCTACTTGGCTTCCAATCTTTGTAGCTCTGAAAACTTGTTCACCCTTTAAGCATTCATCCTCATTAAGCCTTCTTGCTTAGTATGTCATTGCTGACTTCTTTACTTGGGTCACTTGATGAAGCAAAATCCCTTTACTTCTCCTTGTCAAATTTTTGCATCAAAACTCTCTAACACTTTTCTTTATGACCAGATATTCCTACATATAAGAAATTAGAAAACTTTTCCCACTCATTATCCATCACCAAAATTAGGTTTTTTTATGGATTAGGTAGGATACAATGTATCTATCCCATATCTTGTCATTTCTAGAAACTTTTCTTGGAATCCATTTGAATTCACTTCCAAAATGGTTTACATAAAATTCTGTGCCATCAACTCATCAATCTTATCTTCCTTCTAATTCACTAGTTCCAAGAAAACAAACTTGTTGGCTTTTATTTGGTGAATCTTCAATCTTTGTCATAATATAGTAGCTCAACATTATCAATCCTCTGATGCTCGTCACATATTATGTTACTCAAAATCTACTATAAAATCACTCAGCATCAACTAGATTTTACTAGTGCTTGAAATAACCTGAAAATTACTCGGCATCTACTAAATTTCTTGACATCCACTAGAATTTTCTTTCATTTGACTCCAAATAACTTTTTACTCAGCTTGCACTAACTTTTCTCAACATGTACTATCCACTTGGTCAAGCTTGGCAAGTGAACTTTGTTTAACTATGTTCTTCTAAATTTTCTAAGTGTAGCTAGTCATTTTGTAACCTTAAGTAGATCATCAATACATTATGTTATAACTATCTTAACTAATTCTTGCACTTCAATACATGATCATAACTCAACCTTTCCTCTAGGTACTTTTGTTACATCTTGTTGATCAAATCCTTCTCATCAGTCAACTAAGTGATAGCCCTTGAAACATATAAGCAATTGTCTTACCAGCATGTAGCAGGTTTGATATCAGTGAAAAAACAATGATTGAAACACATAGTCTTCTTCAATAATCTTTCTACTCAAATGATCTTTTCAATTAGATATCAACAACTAGAATCTTTGTAGTTGCTTTAAAAAAACTTCTAAATCACCTTTTGCACCTTTATCTCTTGCTTGAATTTGAAATGATGAATTATGAGTGAAAATCAACTATATACCCTTCAAAACCTTGCATTTAATGCTTCATGCCTGTATAATTGTAAACTCAGCATTGACATGATTTTTGTTCCACTCAACATCTAATGACATGACCATCACTTGACAGCTACTATAGGCTTGACATTCATTGAATTATTCTTGTAGGTCAGCACTATCTAGTGTTTCATTCAACATACACAAAGAAATTTTCATACTTGGTAACAACATGAAAATTTTGAAGATTTAACTTGAATTTTCACAACATCTTGCATCTTTATTCATGCTAATCCATTCTTTTTAGTACTATTTTCTTCTAGAACTAATGTATGATGTAATACTTTAAATATCAGTGCCAAATAGCTCTTGTGTTTCTTAGTTTGATGAGGTGTGACCACTTCACCCGTTGGGTGAAGTGATCCATTCTCCATTTGATGTACTACAATCATCTTTCTTCTTCCATGTCTTGTTCATCTCATTCCTAGTGTGTTCAACATCTTCCTTGCCTTTACCTTTATCAAATTCACAACTTGGTGCCTTTGACGTAGTTGGACAATGTTTACTAATGTGAACAGTCTTCAAACTTCTAAAACATGTAGTTTGACACAACCACCTCTTGTAATTACCACTAAAGTGAGTCCTAATACAATTCTCACGTACATGTCCATATTCCTAATAGAAGTAATAGTTATCTCTTCTATTGTGATCCCAATTATAAGAATTTCTAGAGTATCTTATCTTCGTTGTCTTGTTTGATGACCATGTGGACTTGAATCCACATTCAAAGGCTCTATGTCTATACTTTTGATAGTTGTAGCAATATCCTTCAAATTTTTGTGCATGCATAGTTCTAGATCTAGATTCATGTGCCTGATGACCTTTTTTATTGCACTTATGACAATGGACCATGTTCTTAGGCTTAGCATTCTAATTTTTATTCTTTCTCCTGCACACATTAGAAATATGTCCTTTCTTTCCATAATTGTGATAAGTGGGTTGGGAGTTCTTACCTTTGTTATTTCTTTCTTCAGCAGCTTTGGATAATTATCCTTCTTCAGTGCTTGTGTATCCCAATCTTGATGTATCTTTGTTAGATCTAGAGGATTTTAGTAATTGCTCAAAGTATTTGCTAGCTTCATTTGGCTTGTTGAAACTTTAATCAAATTCCTTTTCTCTTTTCAATTCATTTTGTAGTTGTTCATTCTAAAACTTTAATGTAGTTATCTCAATGTCCTTGACATTCAACTCATGATGAGTATTCATCATTTGGCTTAGGGTATCCAATTGCATGTTTGAGATCCTAGTTAGCTTTGTTAACTTTTCTCCCAATCTACTATTTAGGATTCTTTTGTCTTCTTCAATCATGGCCTTGTCTTCCATGGCTTTATCTTTTTTTTAGTCACCTCACATAGTAGTATAGCTTGCAATTCTTACTCCAAATTGAGATTTCTAATTTCTTTAGCTTGTACTCTATTCTTCTCCATTAAATCTGCAACTGCTGCATCAAATTTGTTGGAGTTACCATTTGCAAATAGGTTTGTGGTGTCAATCTCTTTGTACTGTGTGTCATTTTCTGCTATGGCAATTTCTTTTCTTCTTTTCAATGAACTCTTCAAAGTATCTCTAGCTTCATTCAGTTGATGTAGTATGAGATGTATTTCAATTTCTTTGTTCTCAATAGTCTTTTCTATTTTGTAGACTCCAATTTCAAGATCTTTCCTCTAAGATGCAAAGCTTCTACTCTTGAGAACTTAGCTCTAATACCAATTTTTGAAATTACAAGTGGGAAAGAAGTAAACTTCAAAGGGGGGGTGGGGGGGTGGGGTGAATTAGGAGTTTGAACTTGGACCCATAAAAATTTTCACATTACATCCACTTTATGCATTCAATAGATAAATTGAAATAGCATGTAAAGTAAATGCATCTAAAACATGTAAGCAATTAAACACACACACACACACACACACTTGACACCATATATGATTACCCAAAAAACCTCCAAATGAGAAGGTAAAACTGGGGTGGGGATGACCCTAACAAATCTTCACTACTATAGCAATAAAGTGTAGCCAATTAAAGCTACAATGGTTTGACCATGAAAAATTATTTGCACTGTGAAAGGCCTACACTATTAAAGGCTTACAAAGACTATTAAGTCCCATGTTAGAGGATTTCAACACCCTATTAGAAGTGTACCTGGTTAAAGGACTTCTGATCACTCACTTGAAATGTCACCTTGTTAAAGGATTTAATAAGGCTTGTTAAGACCACTCCACTTAGGATATTTAACTGAAATCACTTGTCAAAATGTCTTAGCATAGATCTTGTGATTGTCTCTAGATTGCCTAATTAAAGATGAAATCCACACAATATCCTTCTTGATCTGTTATGATCAGATGTATCAATGTTGTATCCTTATCTATCCTTTGTTCTCCTCTAACTAATTTTACAATTCATTCTCACTAGTAAGTCACCTTAAATGCTCTAAGAAATCTCTTTTTTACTTCTTCAATTATTCACCCCTTCATTGTGTTCTCAACTCTTTCTTAAAACTTAGGGATTCATCTTCCATATAAAGACTTTGGTGGCCACGCATCACCCACAAACTAACGGCCAAACAAAAGTGGTAAACAAAAGTCAAGGCAATTTGCTGAGATGTTTAGTTGGGGATAAGCCCAAGGGATGGGATTTGATTCTACCACAAGCAGAGTTTTCTTATAATAACTCTATAAATAGGAGTACTAGAAAATCACCATTCCAAATTGTATATGGGAGTAGCCCAAGGACTGCACCAGAGCTGAGGAAGATAGAACAAGGGGAGAGGACAAGTGCTGAAGCTAAGAAATTTGCTAAACATATCAATCGTCTACATGAGGAGGTTTAGGCACACATTACCAAGATGAATCAGGAGAATAAAGCTAGGGCTGATCAAAGGAGAAGACATAAGGAATTCCAAGTAGGGGATCTAGTCATGGTGCACTTACGAAAAGAAAGATTTCGAGCCGGTACTTACAACAAGCTGAAAATGAAAAAATTTGGCCCCTGCAAAATTTTGAAGAAACATGACTTAGGAAATGCATATGAAGTGGAGCTGCCAGATGGTATTCACATTTCTCTCATTTTCAACATTGCAGATTTAACAGAGTATCATGATGATGGTGCAGATGAGGAGCTGGTGTTAGAGCCATGTCCAATCCCTACTTCTAAGAAGGAGGAGATAGAAGACATTCTAGATCATCGTGTGGGTAGGAGTACCAGAAATAGGCAGTATGAAGAGTATTTGGTGAAGTAGAAAGGATGGTCGATCAAGGACTCAACTTGGATTTTAGTAGCTGAGGTTTCCCATTTGGGATTTCCTCTACCATTCATAAAGTGATAAGGTCACTTTTCAATCTACCCTGGGTGTCTGATGTAGGAGCATCCAGAGGTATAAGGGCAATCCTGTGTCACCGAAAAAAAATGTACTTACACTTAGTTTCTGTTTCATGTGTTTTCATTTTTGGACACCCATTTGGGTCAAACAAAGGTTCCAACTCTCACAGTTCAACTATTAGTGTGCTAGAAAATCCGAAAAAAAATAGGAGCATGCAATTTGGCCATCATTTTGGTGACCTAGAAGGTGTGAATTGGCCAGATGAATGCAATTGTGATTTAGAGCCTTCCAAAAAAAGAATCAGGTCAAAATGCCCCATGATTTGAGAGTTATTGCAGTTTTTCGAGTTTTGGAGACCTCCTAAGAATGCTTCAAAGTCAAGTTAGGGGCATTAAACGACCTTGAAAAGGGCTGAAAAATGGGGGATGAGAAAAGCTGGTCCATAGGGCTATAGAGCACTTTGAGAGATTTTCAAAAATGTAAACAATTCGTCAATCGGAGCTACGGTTCAAAAGTTATGCCTCTCGAAAGTTCGATTACCGTTTCTGGATTCCTCTAGATTTGCACCGACTTCTAATGCAGTTTTTGGAACCTTTTATTTGGTTGGTGGATGCCTACTAGCACTTTCTAGAATTTACTCCTAGTCCTTAACCCTCCAAGGTCTATTTAAGGAGATTTCTAGCATTGTAAAAGGCAATTCGGAGTAGAGTTTGAGAGGAGGTACTGAAAGGAGAAATTATCTCCAGATTTATGCTATTGTAAGCCCTTAGGGCATGTTTTGAAGTTTATTTTCTCTGTACTATTTGTACTAGCTTATTTTCTCAGTTAATACAATTTCCCTTTTCTGTTGTGTCCATTCTGTTCTTGGGTTGTGTCCCGATCAAGTGGTATCAGAGCCGGTTTTCCTGAGTGTATAGACAGAGCGTCGACTGTGAGACAGTTTGCACCAAGACTGTGTGGTTGTGGGATTGAGTTAGAAGATGCTTCCATGAAGAGAGTGTGGTGGAAGGGCTAGAGCTATTAATCCTGAGGAGGTTAGAGCCCTCCAAAGGCAGGTGCAGGCATTGCAAGATGAGCTTCGTAGAGGAGAAAATGTTGCCGCAGGTGACGACAGTGAGGATGACAATGAAGAAGAAGTAATGGAACCAAAAGGGAAATTTGACAGGGAAGTTCTGAATCATGTAGAGGAAAGGCTTTTTAGGGCCATTACCAAGTTTGGGAAAAGACCCACAATTGAAGTGGGTGTATTTTCAGGAAATCTGAAACCAGATGAGTTGATCAATTGGATCAATGAACTGGAAGAATACTTTGAGTATGAGGATATAAGGGACCTAGATAGGGTTAAGTTTGCAAAGGCCAAAATGAAAGGCCATGCCAAAATCTAGTGGCAAGAGGTTCAATTGGAAAGAAATAGAAGAGGAAAGGAGAAGATCACAAGATGGGATCGCACGGTGGACAAATTGAAGAAGCAGTTCATTCCTGTGGACTACAAGCTTGATTTGTTTAAGAAGATGCATGGGTTAAAGCAAGAAGGAAGATTAGTCCAAGAATATACAAAGGAATTTTATCGACTCTTGATTAGAGCGAGACATGCAGAAGCAAATAAGGAGAAGGTTTCTCATTATATCAGTGGGTTACGACCTAGCATCCAGGAGGAATTAATTTTGGTAAGAATGACCAACATTGAAGAGGCATACTAGTTTGCCCTACAAGTTGAAGATAAGCTAAATAAAAGGTTTGAAGGAAGACAAAGAGGGCATAGTCAAGGAGGAAGGGGAAGCGGTAGGTCATCTGGAGGCCACAATGAAACCCAAAAGAAAAATGAAGATGAGGGTACTAGCAGGAACTAGAGGAATGAGGGTTTCAACTGCTCCCATGACCAAGACTTTGGAAATCAGAGAGGAAGAGGTAGAGGACATGGACAAGGAAGAGGAGGCTTCTGTGGTCCCTTTTTCCATTGCAATGAAGAAGGTAATCGTGCCTTTGAATGCCCTCAATGACAAGGAAGGACAGATAGGAGAGCTGAGGGCCAAGCTAGGGTTGCTCATGTGGATGAGGATGCAAAATCATCACATTCAGAGGATGCAAAAAGAGGAGAGACCTTGGTAAATGAAAGATTCCTACTAAGTGGTGAGATTGAACCAGGACAATAGAGGAGTTTGTTTTGTACCAGATGCAAGTGTGAGGATAAATGTTGTGACGTGATCATTGATGGTGGTAGCACTGATAACTTGGTATCAGAAGAGATGGTCTCTAAGTTGAAGCTCAAGAGGGAGAAACATCCCCAACCCTATTGGATTTCCTGGGTAAAAGATGATCATAAGGTCCTGGTAAGTGAACAATGTTTAATAAAATTCAAAATTGGGAGTTACCATGATAAAGTTCTTTGTGATGTTATTTCGATGGATGTTTTCCATCTATTGTTGGGTAGACCATGGTAGTTTGATAGACATGCAGTGCATGATGGACATGCAAACACATACTCTCTGACAAAGGATGGAGTTTGCCACAAATTGAAGCCCATGAAAAAGGATGGTGAAAAGGTATGTAGCAGTGCTAGGATTTGTTTTGTTGATGGAAGAAAGTTTCTAGATGGCATGAAACATCAACATATGTGCTATGCTTTAATTCCTAGGAAAGATAAAGAAGGTAGTAGTGAAATACCACTTGAAGTTTCAAATTTAGTAGGGGAGTTTGGAGATATTATATCTGATAATGTTCCAGATGGATTGCCACCAGTAAGGCAAATCATTCATCAGATAGATTTGATTCCAGGAGCTAGTTTGCCTAACAAGGCTGCTTACAGGATGACTCCTACTGAAATAGAGGAGCTAAATAGATAGGTTCAGGAGCTGTTGAGGAAGGGCTTGATTCGGGAGAGCCTAAGTCCATGTGCAGTACCTACAGTACTCACACCAAAGAAGGATGGAGAGTGGAGGATGTGTACAAATTCTTGAGCTATAAATAGGATAACCATCAAGTACTAGTTTCCTTTGCCAAGGATGGATGATCTTATGGACTGCTTGAGTGGAGCTCAGTACTTCACAAAGATAGATCTAAAGAGCGGTTATCACATGATATGGATTCAAGAAGGAGATGAGTGAAAAATAGCCTTCAAGACCAAGGAGGGTCTTTATGAGTGGTTAGTCATGCCCTTTGGATTGACGAACGCCCCAAGCACCTTCATGCAGCTCATGAATGAGGTACTTAAGAAGTTCTTGGGAAAATTTGTTATTGTTTATTTGGATGATATTTTAATTTTTAGCAAGATTTTGGAAGAACATTTACAGCATATTCGTAGTGTCCTTGAAAGGCTAAGGGAAGAGAAACTATTAATTAATCTAAAGAAATGTATCTTTGCAAAAAGGGAGTTAGTCTATTTGGGGTTTGTTATATCACCTGAAGGTCTCAAAATGAATCCAGAGAAGGTAAAAGCCATCTTGGAATGGCCTACTCCAAGGTCTGCTACTGAGGTAAGATCATTTCATGGTCTGGTTAGTTTTTACAGGAAGTTTATTAAGAATTTTAGTGGCATATGTGCACCCCTAACTATTACAATAAGAGGGGATAGAAAAGAGGTCAAATGGACTGAAGCAGCTGCGAGAAGTTTTGAATTGCTGAAGAAGAAGGTGACAGAACAACCTATGTTGGCACTTCTAGATTTTAGAAAGGTTTTCTAGGTGGATTGTGATGCCAGTGGTAGCACTATTGGGGCTGTATTAAGCCAAGAAGGTAAGCCTATTGCATATTTTAGTGAAAAATTGAATGATGCAAAGAAGAAGTATTCTATTTATGATCAAGAGTTCTATGCAATAGTTCAGGCCTTAAAGAAATGGAGGCATTATTTATTGCCAAAGGAATTTGTTTTGTATACTGATCATCAGGCATTACAGTACCTAAATAGCCAAGGTAAATTGAATTAGAGGCATATGAAGTGGGTAGAGTTCTTGTAGAGTTATACATTTGTGTTGAAGCATAGAAGTGGAAAATCTAATAGGGTTGCAGATGCACTAAGTAGGAGACAGTTGTTTCTTACAGTAATGTAGGTCGAAGTAGTTGGGTTTGATGAACTCAAGAATTTGTACCCCGAGGATCCTGATTTTGCTGAAGCATGGAAATCTTGTAAAGAACCTATTGCTGTAGATAGAACCAAGTGGTTAGACTATTTGATTCAGGATGGCATGTTGTTCAAGGGTAGTCAATTGTGCATTCTCAAAAGTTCCATGAGGGAAAATCTAATTAAGGAGAAACATAGTGGAGGGATGATAGGACATTTTGGTCGAGATAAGACCATTGCCATTCTTAGAGAACATTATTTTTGGCCTCAAATTTCATAGGATGTGAAGAAGTTTGTACAGAGTTGCCAGGTTTGTCAAGTTACCAAGGGGTTTAGTCACAATACTGGCCTATATCAACCATTGCCTATTCCATCAAGGCCATGGGAGGACATAAGTATGGATTTTGTTCTTGGATTTCCAAGGACATAAAGGGGTAATGACTCAGTATTCGTGGTGGTTGATAGGTTCTCCAAAATGGCACATTTTATTCCATGCCACAAAAATCATGATGATGTCCATATTGCAGACTTGTTTTTCAAAGAGGTGGTAAGACTACATGGTCTTCCAAGGAGTATAGTTTCTAACAAAGATACTAAATTTCTGGGGTATTTCTAGAGGACATTGTGGAAAAAGTTAAGAACTAACTTGAAATTCAGTTCCACGCATCACCCACAAACTGACGGCCAAATAGAAGTGGTAAATAGAAGTCTGGGCAATTTACTGAGATGTTTAGTTGGGGATAAGCCCAAGGGATGGGATTTGATTCTACCACAGGTAGAGTTTGCTTATAATAACTCTATAAATAAGAGTACTAGAAAATCACCATTCCAAACTGTATATGGCAGTAGCCCAAGGATTGCACTAGAGCTGAGGAAGATAGAACAAGGGGAGAGGACAAGTGCTGAAGCTGAGGATTTGCTGAACATATCAAGTGTCTACATGAGGAGGTTCAGGCACACATTACCAAGATGAATCAAGAGTATAAAGCTAGGGTTGATCAAAGGAGAAGACATAAGGAATTCCAAGTAGGGGATCTAGTCATGGTGCACTTACGAAAAGAAAGATTTCCAGCCGGTACTTACAACAAGCTGAAAATGAAGAAATTTGGCCCCTGCAAAATTTTGAAGAAACATGACTCAGGAAATGCATATAAAGTGGAGCTGCCAGATGGTATTCACATTTCTCCCATTTTCAACATTGCAGATTTAACAGAGTATCATGATGATGGTGCAGATGAGGAGCTGGTGTTAGAGCCATGTCCAATCCCTACTTCTAAGAAGGAGGAGATAGAAGAAATTCTAGATTATTGTGTGGGTAGGAGTACCAAAAATAGGTAGTATGAAGAGTATTTGGTGAAGTGGAAAGGATGACCGATCGAGGACTCAACTTGGATTTCAGCAGCTGAGGTTTCCCATTTGGGATTTCCTCTACCATTCATAAAGTGATAAGGTCACTTTTCAATCTACCTTGGGTGTCTAATGCAGAAGCATCTAGAGGAATAAGGGCAATCCTGTGTCACCCAAAAAAAATGTACTTAGACTTAGTTTCTGTTTCATGTGTTTTCATTTTTGGACACCCATTTGGGTCAAATAAAGGTTCCAACTCTCACAGTTCAACTATCAGTGTGTTAGAAAATCCTGAAAAAATAGGAGCATGCAATTTGGCCATCATTTTGGTGACCTAGAAGGTGTGAATTGGCTAGATGAATGTAATTGTGATTTAGAGCATTCCAGAAAAAGAATCAGGTCAAAAGGCCCCATGGTTTGAGAGTTATTGTAGTTTTTCGGGTTTTGGAGACCTCCTAAGAATGCTTCAAAGTCAGGTTAGGGGCATTAAATGACCTCAAAAAGGGCCAAAAAATGGGGGACGAGAAAAGATGGTCCATAGGGCTATAGAGAGCTTTGAGAGCTTTCCGAAAATGTAAATGGTTCATCAATCGGAGCTACGATTCAAAAGTTATGCCTCCCGAAAGTTCGGTTACCATTTTTGGATTCTTCTAGATTTGCACTGACTTCTAACGTAGCTTTTGGAACCTTCTATTTGGTTGGTGGATGCCTACTAGAACTTTCTAGAATGTACTCCTAGTCCTTAACCCTCTGGGGTCTATTTAAGGAGATTTTTGGCATTGTAAAAGGAAATTCAAAGTAGAGTTTGAGAGGAGGTACTGAAAGGAGAAATTATCTCCAGATTTATGCTTTTGTAAGCCCTTAGGGCATGTTTTGAAGTTTATTTTCTCTGTACTATTTGTACTAGCTCATTTTCTCAGTTAATAAAATTTCCCTTTTCTATTGTGTCCATTTTGTTCTTGGGTTGTGTCCCCATCAATTAGGTATTTTGTTGCTTGGTAGTTTTGAAACACTAAAATGACCAATGGACACTTTCCTTTTTCAACATTGACTACTTGGTGAGAAATTTCCTTGATAAAAATTCCAAATGGTTTACTAGTGTTATCATTCAATTTCCTATTTCTTAGATTATAGGTACTCTAAACTTGGGAGACCATTTGTGTAGTTAATTTTTCAATTTCCTCCTTGGATGGCTTCCTCAAGTTCATCTATCCTACCTCTAATGTAATGTTCCATGATTTGTCATCAATTTCTTCCTCATCACATGAAATTTTTTTCTCATGATAGACTCCATATACATTATATTGATTATTTAAATCCCATTCTTATTCTTCCATATCCGATTCTTCATAATCACAACAGGAACTAGCCATATTATACGCCACATCATCATGATTTTTCTCCTCTATCGCTTCTTCTAATTGTGATTGTTGAGATATAGATATTGATTGAGCTACTACACAATATTTAGGAGAATGAGGGGATTGAAAATTCATACACCAAGGTATTTCTTTAGCAATACTCATAGAATTCCTTTACAATGAATTTGGTGTATTTTTCTCATTTACATCTCATATAGGGTTACCAATGAGTTTACCATTCTTCCATTATGTATTATAGGGGGAATTTTTGATGTAGTTTTCCTATTAAAATTATTGTTAAATTTGTCACCAATATTAGGCTTACTAACATTTCCTAGTGGGGGTTTCATTTTTTCAGAAAATTCAACATCTAATCCATCTTTTCCTCTTTGGGCTTCTTGTTTGTAGAAGGTTTATCACCTTCTTTCTTATTTCCCCTAAGGTTGAAAAGTTTTGGATCATCTCTCCTCCCTAACTTTCTTGAGGCTCTTTTTTTGTTTTGAATATTCACAACTCTAAAAAAATCTCTTAGTATCTTAGCATCTTTATCTTTCAACATGTATTTCATCTTACTAGTAAAAAAATTATAATATGTGGTTAGGAATACATTCTCATCTAGTCTCATATATTGGAATAATTTGTACATGTCCTAAAATCTAGCATTAGAATCAAATGTAGATTCATTTTGATTTTTCTTAATATTTTTATACTCATTTAAAATAAAACTAGCATTAGTGTTATCTCCATATTTCTCCTTAAAGATTTTTTCTAAGTCATCATATGAATTGATACTATCATTATGAAGCCTCCTAAACCAATCCATAGCATCTTGAATGAGTGAATGTGCAAATATTTTCATGAAAACATCTTCTTGCTCCACCTAATAATCATTCAACATGTCAATAAATTTCCTAAGGTGTTTGTCACTACTAATATAATTGTACCCAGAAAACGATAAGGCCTTATCTCTCAATTCATTTCGAATGGGATTTGGATAGCTAGGAATACCCATGAAGGACATTTGTTTATACATTTCCATACATATGGATCCTCTTTGAAATCCTAAAATATTGGTAGAACTAGGTCTACTAGTTTGAGTTTGCACAAATATTCTCTTGTTTTGTGTTGGGATTAGTCATAAACAAAAATAGTAGTTACATGCAAATATAACCAATATCAGAAAATAGTAAATCACACAGAAGAGAGCACAAGACATAAAGATTTAATATGGTTCACCCAATCCCTAGGCTACTTCGACTAACAACAAGTCTAATATTATTATTATTATCTAGTGATTATAATTTGGAATCCCTTACAATTCAATACCACCACAAGAAGCTACAATTTCATCATACATTATGAAATCCATAACCCTGAGCTCTTTTATACAATATTTTTCCACTTAAAAAATTAGAGTTAGAATAAGTCATCCCTAGAAAAATAATATCCTATGCCTTTTACAATAGTAGAGTCATTTTTGGATTCTAGGGAACTACCCTAGAAAACACTCGCAGGGGCATTGGCCCCTAACCCCACCTTGTACTACGATAAGGAGCACACCTAGGGCATTGCCCCAAAATATCCATAGAAATAATATGGGGGGAAATCATGTTGAGTAAAACTCTAAATCTAATTAGGCTCTACATCATAACAATCTCCCACTTGGAGACTAATTAGACTCCACAACGATAACCTCTGACTTGGAGACTGATCATAGCACTTCTAAACTATAGCTCCCATTGACATAACAAATGACCCTAGACTCTACTACTCTTTTATTATTTTTAGTGTAGAAGACCAATTAAAGTTGAAGAGGAGTTCAACTTCTCCCTTGTTATTGTCTGAGTTAATATATCTATTGGATTATCATTTGTATGTATCTTCTCCAACTTTAATTGCCCATCATTCAAAACTGACTGAATAAAATGGCACCACAACTGCATATGTTTTGTCTTTAAATGTAGATCATAATTATTTGCAAGATGAAGGTCACTCTGGTTATTTGTGAACAAATAAGTATCCCTATGTGGGTGTCCCAATTCTTCCATGAAGAACTGAAGCCATATCATCTCATTGGCTGCACCTATAGTAGCAACATACTCTACCTCTATGGTAGATAAAGTATTAACCTTCTACAATTGAGAAATCCCATTCACTATTGTCCCACCAAAAGTAAATACATAACCTATAGTACTCCACTCGGTATCAATATCCTATACCAAATCTAAGTTAGCATAGCCCTGCAAATTAGTAGTAGAGCCCCCAAAATGTAAACACTTGTTGGATGCTCCTCTCAAATATCTAAGAATCTATTTGACTATATTTCAATGCTCAATTCTAGGATGACTCATAATTTGGACTAACTTCCAACATTCCCCTTTTGGATTCATGACATGGCTTAGTCGCATCCTATGATCTATATGTCTAGTGGTTGTATTGGGCATTGATAGGTCGATCTTTTGGTGCAACAACAACCCTAGCTTGTAACAAGTGTTATCAAACCTTGGTAACATGTTCAAATCTTTGTAGGTAACACTGAGGGGGTGATTTTTGGATTAACCATCAACATTCCCCTTTGAGATTGGTGAAATTTCTTAACTTCCTCATGTGTTCTATAAGTCTAGTGGTTGTATCGAGCATTGATAGGTTGATCTTTTGGTGTAATGACAACCCTAGCTTGTAACATTATATACCTGCTAACAACTCCCACTGCATATACAATATCAGATCTAGTACATATCGTAGCATACATTAAGCTTCCTATAGTTCAAGTAGAAAGTACCTTTCACATCTTATCCTCCTCTTCTTTTTTCTTTGAACACATCTCCTTAGTCAACTTAAAATGACTAGGTAAAGGTGTCCTAATAGCTTTAGCATTCTCCATAGAAAAATGTTGTAACATCTTTGGAATATAATTAGCCTAAGGTAAAGTCAATTTTCTATGTTTATTATCTCTATAGATCTTTATACCAAGGATTTTTTCTGATGCCTCCAAATCCTTTTTAGAAAATAAATGTCATAATTGTAATTTCATCCCCATAATGTGATCCATGTTAGATCTAGCTACAAGCTTATCATCAACATTAAAAGATAAAATAATATAATTTTCATCACTTAACCTCTTAAGATAAACACAATGGTCAGAATGACACCAAGTGTAACCACGCTCATGCATAAAATTGTCTAATTTAAGATACCATTGTTGAGGTGCTTACTTTAAGCCATATAAACTTTTCTTAAATCTGCACTATGAGTTATCCTTACCACTAACCTAGATTTAAATATTTTCTTACCTCCATCCTCTTCTTTCAACCTATAAATACATTTATTTGTAAATCTCTTTTTGAAGTTGATGAAAGCTCAACTCCATAGCTCCCAAGAATTACCTACATGCAAACACCTATCTTAGAAAGAGAGAAGCAAAAGATATGGATGTTGGAATTCCCAGATCCATAGATGAGACATTCTTGATGAACAAAAAAGAAATTTCTATAATAAAAAATGGAATTTATTTATTAAAAAGAGATCAATCCTTTTAAAGGATATCAAAACCCCAACTGGTAACTAACCTAGATGTCATTATAATAATTAATCAAAGAATTAATTATTATATGCCTAAAGTTTAACTTAAGTAAACTAGAGAATATGTGACTTAATAATTAACTCAATAAGATTTAATTAATAAAAAAACATTGTATTACTATAACACCCCCCTTAAGATAAACTTAGAGAGTAGCTAAAAACCTAGGAACTACTACTAAAATTAAATTTGGGTCCTAGCAATAAGGCTTGATGAGGTACCCAAGCATAACCAAGTCTCTAAAAATAGTAGAAATAGAGAAAACCAAATGGGAAAAATGCTACTCCAAAAAGAGATGGAAAAAATGTTAAAAAGAAGCTAGTGAATGACTGAAGAAGCCTCCAAACTAGGGAATGTCCTAGAAGATAGGAAAAAAAGATGATCATGAAGAACACCACTCAAACATGTAGAGATTGTAAAGCTCTGTCAAATATAATTTTTGATATGAATAACCTGACCTAAAATAGAACTTGACTAGGTAGAGAGGACTAAAATTTGCATTGAATTAGGAGGAACACAAAGGAAAACAAGAAAACTTGAAGATATATATGACATGAAACACCAAAGCCTAAAGAGCTGATCAACCTAACATGGAAGGTTGCTACCAAAGTAGGAACAAAATAAAGTGCATCTATATGGTAAATGACCCATCTCATGAAAATTCATAGGTACCTAGCTACTACATTGGCCTATTCCATAGGAGAAAATACTTAGTACATAGGTCACTCTGTCAAACCAAGGAAGCATGAGAAATAATAGTAGAACCCACCCTAATGTAGACAAGGATGAGGTGACAAGAAACTAGAAAAAATGGCCGAAAGAACTACATGTCAAGGATCCACAATCAAGATACACAAAAGAGTACATATGTATGTACTGAGGTGATCAATCTCAGAAAAGTCATGTGGCTAATGTCACAGAATGGAAGCTCACTAAACAAAGAAAGATGGAAAACAAAGGAAAAAAATTAACCCTAATGAAACTTTATTTAGAGTAGTGCATGTATAATAAGGCTCAAAAAATAATAAATCTCAATAATACAATAATATGCATGAGAGTCCTTAGATGATACTATTCGATCAGAAGTAAAAACTAGGAAAAACAACTGAAATAAAAATATGGATGCAATATGGCACTTTATCACAATGCATTTGCAAGAATGAATACAAATGATATCTAAATAGACTAGAAGAGACATAAGGCTAATAAAATAGATAGTACAACCCATAAAAAAAATCTAAAGCAACAAAATTGATCCCTAGAATGAAAAACCAAGATATCCAATAGAATTTTTTTTTAAAAAGAAAAAGACTAAATAGAACATGCTAGGAGTATAATCTAGAAAAATAACTAGCATCACTGGAAAGAGCTCAGAAATAAATTTTCAATAATATAAAGAATTCCCAAATTAGAAATTAGATGCTCAAGATCATATGTCTCCTAGAGTGCAAAATAAAACCCCTGAATTTGACTGCATAAATTGGAAAACAAACAACAACAAAAGTCCAAATAAACTGCACCATCACAATGGCCTCAATATCAATTTCTAGAAAATATCTCATTTTTGAAAAAAATATTCTAGATAAGCAAGTTATGGCCAAAAAATGACAAGTAGGTAAAAAAATTGTAGGAAGCAAGGAAAATCATAGCCTCAATTTGTGTGCCAAAAGTTTTAATGTTTGAACAAAAATCTCAATTACATGAAAAAAATCTTGAGATGCATATCAAGAATCTCAATTTGTGTGCCAAAAATATTCATTTACACACCAAAAAATCTTGATTTTCATGCAAAAAACCTTGATTTGGGTGCTAAAGATATTAATTTACATGTCCAAAAAGCTCAATTTTTGCAGCATAAACTCTTGATTTTTGTACCAAAAAGATCAATTTGCATACAAAAAATCTCAATTTATATGCTTAAAAATCTCAATTATCATGCCAAAAATTTCATTTTTTGTGCAAAATATCACAAAATCACCACCTTAGGAAAAGTGCCAAATCTGAGAGATATATTTGTTTGTCTCAAACTCAACTTGGGTCCAAATTGGACAAATTTTATATGAAAATAGGGGTTTTGGGGTGCCCTGTTCTGAATGATGAGGTCCATTTAGGCTCAAAGTTCACCCAAGAAAGGTGACCTCCTAGATCAAATACAAAAATCCTCTAAAAAATGAAACCCTTTGGAAGAAAAAGAAGATATCTAAAAGCCAAGCCAAACCTCTTATAAATTGAGCAAGGGCATGAAGATATAGAGCTCTGATACCATGTTGAATTTGATGAAATCTCAACCCCATAGCTCCTAATAATCACCTACATGCAAACACCTGTCACAAAAAGAGAGAAGAAAAAGCTATGGAGGTTGGAATTCCCAGATTCATAGATGAGACATTCTTCATGGGCAAAAAAGAGATTTCTATAATAAAAAATTTAATTGAATTATTACAAAGAAATCAATCCTTATAAAGGATATCAAAAGCCTAATAGGTAACTAACCTAGGTTGCATTATAATAATTAATAAAAGAATTAATTATTATATGCCTAAAGTTTAGCTTAAGTAAACAAGAGATAATAAGTGACTTAATAATTATATCAATATGATTTAATTAATAAAAAAAACACTTTATTACTATAGCAACCATTTTACCTACAAGAAACTTACATAAATCTCATCTGTAATTTTTGAACAAGGAGTCCATTTTTTTTTCATTGTAGACTCCCACAAAATCCTAGTATCCACATGGATAGCTTCATCATAACATATAGGTTCACTAACATCAGTTAGTAAAATAAAGTATAAAGAGGGAGAAAATCTTTCTGTAGATCTACCTAGCCTTGTTGAATGTCTATCATTCATTGGGGTGTGTGGTATTTTATTTTATGGTTGTTGTAGAACATGAGGACTATTGGAACATCTTCCTTTTGAGTATCATTAAGTACTACATAATCATTTTCTTTATTATCATGTTGTTGTAAGATATCTTTGTACAAAAATTTCTCATTGAATATGGCATCTCTACTTCTTAAAATTTTATGATTTTCAAAAGCCCAAAGCCTATAACTAAATTCATCAATGCCATATCCAAAAAGTACACATTTCTTTGGCTTAGCTTCTAGCTTGGTTCTATTTGTAGAATCTATATGTGCAAATGCTTCACAAATGAAGGTTTTGAGAAAATAATAACCCACCATCTTACCAATCCATACTTCCTATAGAATACCATAGCCCAAAGGAGTACATAGACCTCTATTAACCAAATATACATCATTATTGATAGCTTCCAACCACATTTTTAAGGGTAGGCCAGCATGTAATTTCATTCTCCTTGCACGCTCTCTTATTGTCCTATTAATGTGTTTAGCCACTACATTTTCCTACATAGTCCTTGGAATAGTTTTCTATCTACAAATACTAATAGTGGAGCAATAATTTTCAAATTCATAACTACAATACTCATCACCATTATTAGATCTAAAAAGTTTTAATCTCTTACTAGTCTCATTTTCAACCATCATGTAGTGCCTACCCCTAGTTGAGTTTTTGTATATTATTGCTAAACTCTTTTAGGCAGACTTTATCTTTATGTTTAATCATTACGAACTTTATTTTCCATATTGTTAAATATTACTTCATACTTAGTTGATTCTATGATGAATTAATTTGGTACTACTTATTTCATGTATGCATGATTATTCTTTGATGATGATAGTATGTAGTGATCCTAGTTATTTCATGATGATAGTTAGATGCATTATTTGTATGCATTTTCTATGACACTTACCCTGTACTTGCATGAGTATTATGTACCTATATGTTTTATGTTATATATGATGTTTTTGATATGGTTGAGGGAAGGAGTCATAGTCACCTACTAGTTGGGATCTACATGATGTACCACTACCTTCCATTATCTATTTAGTTTAGAATATATGTCTATGGACATGCATGAATTTTATGCAGATTGCAAGTACCAGGTATCAGCTTCCCTAAATTGCAAGAACAAGTGTACCCTATTGCAACATCTCAATGGTAAGAGAGGGTAGATAGCTCTTGAGTCTAAATCCTATCCTAAAACCATTTGTCTTAAAATGTAAGGCAAGAATCTGAGTTGTCTACCTTCTGAATTTGTCAAGTGATGTATATTCATGATTATAACCCTTTAGTTTGTTCTAGTTCTCTATACTTTATTATGGGTTTTCTTTTCAAGTCTTGTGGGTCTATGATTACTTTTTGTTATAATTTAATAAAATTAAAAGAATTATAAATGATTTAATGTAATACAAATTTTATAAAGAAAATGTAATATTTAATTATATTTAATTAATTAAGAAATTAATTAAATAAAAGAGTTAAGTTTAAAGATAAAGTTATAGTTCTAATTTTGGAGTGTAATAATATTTATTTAATTTAATAATAATATATTTAGGAGATCATTTTTAAATAAATGCTAAATATTATTATTACTTAAGTTATTAAATATTTCTATAAAAAATGCTTCAAAATTAAATTAAAGAGAGAAAGAAAATTAATCTAATAAAGATAATTTTAATGGCAAAAAGTGTGAATAAAAACGTAAAAAGATAATAAAATAATAAAATATAATGATCAACAAGTTCCCTCACATGATTGCACAATCAGAGCCCCAAATTTAGAGGAGAACCCTTTATCAAAGATCTAGAGCTCATTTTGTAAGAATGGAGTTTGGAAGGAGCAATTTCAAAGAAGGAGGTTTTTAGAAAGAAAGGGAAATACTTGCATGATTCATTTGTTGTTGGATTAGCATCAAATTTAGGTAGAATCTCATGGTTAATTTGTGCAGTAGATTTCTATTTTCCAATCTTCTGTCTATTTCATGTTTGGATAGATCCGTTCTCAGATATTTGTATATGTGTTTGATATTATTGATGAAACCCTATTGTGAATCTTAGATTATCTTCATATCAAAGTTTTTTTGATCGGTAAGAGGCCAGAGCCAAGATTAATTATTATGTGTTGTGATTAATTATTACTATTTAGTAAGCGTCAGTAGATATGAACCCAAGACCTCTTCAATAAGAGGCTGGCAATTTACTGTTGTGTTGTAGGCTCTTGCCTTGTCTTCGTATCAAAGTTACCTGTGTTTGAGAAATGGAGTTTTTGAACCCTAATTCACTTAAATTTTAAATAGATGGGTTTTGGATTAAAACGTAAATTCTAGAATGTAAATTCGAATATTTTTTCTAGGTTTCCCTAATAGAATATTTGATCACATTTTTATAAATAAATAAATAAATAAAAATTGAAATGAAGGGTGTTGTGTTTTTAATTATTATTATATATATATATATATATATTAAGGGTAGGGCCACCAAACACCCACCCCCCCCTCCATACCTATTCTATGGTACTAACTATTGTGCACACAACAATACTCTGATGCGGTCACAATAGAGCTACCTATGGAAATCTTTTTAGGCCAAGTCAGTGGGCCTTTAAAACCACTAGTGTTAATTTAATTTTAATTAAAATTTAATTTATTTAAATCTTAATGTATTTAAATTTTAAGCTATTAATTTTTTTAATTTTAATTTTAATGTATTTAAAATTTAATTATTAATATATTTGATTATTAAGTTTTCTTTTAATTATTAAAGTATTTTAATTTATTAAGTATTTTCTTTAGAAGGTTATGTTATTAGCAATTAAATTAATTAATTTAATTATTAATTAATTAACTTGTTAATAGGACATTAGAAGGAAATTAATTAATGAAATACATTTTATTATTTAATATTATTAAATAATTATTGGTTAATTATTTAATAAGTATTATTATATTTATAATCCTAGGAGAGACATGCATTTTGTGAAAAATTGGGTGATCAAATTTAGAAGTTTATATAGGTTCAATTATAGAGGAAATTTATGAATTTAATAAAGTCGAAAACTTAGAAATTAGAAAAACTCGACAACCCTATCAACTATAAAACTCTATAAATTGTAATACTTGGAAATGTATACTTGAAAACCTATAGTGAAATTTGAACTTGTTGGTGTTTTTTTTTTTTTAAGTACTAAAAGCTACTAAGTGGCAAAAAGCTTAATACCAGAATGACAGTACATACACAATCTAAAGACTAGCCTATTCTTATCAACAATTGCATATGTAAGGTATTTGGACCCAACTTCAACAAAACCACAAATGGTTTTCTACTCTTTTGGCTCTGCAAAACCAGGGTGGGTATACCCAGGGATGGTTCAAATATGAAATGACTATATGAGGATTATTCTTAGTTTCATTCTGATTCTCATTTCAAAATCCTCAAATATATATATATATATATATATATATATATATATATATATATATATAATTCTTACTAATCTTGCCAAACACATCCCATAAACAGATACGGCCAAGAAGTCTTCTATAGATCTACAGACATTTTCAACAACAATGGCTAACTGAAGCTAAAAAGATTTCATGCAGACAAGTGCTGGCCAACTTTGAAGATCTACAGGAAATAAAAGTAAAATTTGATTTGATGATGTATTTGAACAACCATTTGTAAGATACTTCTCTTTCAGCTGAAATAACTTGATCAGTGCCTAATCCATTGGGGTTTCAGAGTCTATAGTAAAATCTAAGATCTAATTTGTTGCCTTACAACAAATTGTATCAGCAATTCTTAACAGAATTTATCATTCAAAATCCTTTTCAATACTTAAGAAATCTTATCACATTCATCAAAGATTTTACTTAATCCATTGAATTAACAGCAATGATAGATGGATATACAACCTAACTAGATTGCATTCAATTACAACATCAAGATAGCCAAGTATTGAGCAGGAGACAAAATTCAGAAAGAACTGATATGGGGACAGTTCATAGTTTGTATTCATTTCCTTTGAAAATGGTACATCTTTTACAATAAACTCAGAATAGCCTTCAGAAATAAACACAGTTCATTCTATCTTCATGTATTTTCAAAAAAACTTGACAGAGAAACACATTACAAACTTGCCTTCAAAATTTGGACCAAAAACTAGACTAAGCACAATACTTAGAAGAAAAGAATTCAGACCCTTCTTTAGCCATGGGATCTCACTTAAATAGTGTGAGATGAAACAAGCTTCAGGCTAAACAAATGACAGGTGTCCTTCTAAAGACAGGAACAAAATAACAGAAAGGTTAATTACAACAAACATTTCTTGGTGGGTCCCTTTCTGTTATGCTTCTTATTTGTAGAGATACAAATAAAAACAATCTGATCTTACAATCAATCTTCATCCTCGGAGTAAGTAGCCATGAGGTTTGTAAGTGATGTGTTGTCTTCAATTATTTGTAAATTTACTTCAGCCTGGGGAGTTTCTATGTCCTCAATATTAACTTCGGGGGTGATTGTTACTTTTTCACCTTCTTTCTCATCATCTTCTGATATTTGTTCTAGAAACCAATTTTTCCATTTATTGAAAACTTCATCCTCTGGCCAATCAAAACTTAGAGCTTCTCTTTGTATCTTTATTAAATAATTTTGCACTTTCTTCTAAATCATCAAATTCTTTCTTCATAGCAGTATAAAACAACTGTATTTTTACTAGCTCTTCACTTGTATTTGCCCAAAACCAGTGGCCAGCCTCACTCATAATGTTTATTATTCTCTCATTGGATAACTCATCTATCTCCCTATTCCATTTTTCCTTTACCTTTAATGTATCAACAGATTCCAAAGCACAAGAAAATAAGGTGAATTTTTCAGCAATATATTTGGAAAAACAGAGTGTTAATCTTCTCTGTAAAGAATCTCTTTCATCACCAAAATTCTCTCGCTTATTTAACAAATCAAAAATATTCTCAACTTGGTGATAAGGCATTTGGACTACAGATATACATATGATTGTAATATCATTATTTCTCTCCCTCCATTTCTGCGCCAAAGAAGTCAGTCTATCCTTTTCTTTATTCAACTCATCCAAAAAGGTTATAATTCTTGTCAACTGATCATAAAAAGTTTACCATTTTATTTTATCCCTCAAATATATTACACCCTGCTTTAACTTTTCTTCATATTGATTTCTCACTTTTATCTGCAACTCATGCAACTTTATTTTTTCTTCTTCAAATTCCTCTGCAGTATAGAATTGTGGCCTTTCAGGGGTGTCAAGTATTTCAATGATAGGTATTGATCCAACAAATGACTGTGGAGGGTACATAATTCTAGGCACACTGGATTCTCCCACCTTTCTTTTCCCAAGTATCTTCTCCAATTGAGATACCCTATTTTCCAGCTCAATTCTCTTTTTTACTTCTTGATTGTAGGCATCCACCACTATTTCATACTTATTCTGCCAATCAGTCATTTCCTTTTCTTCTCTCTCTGCAGTGGCCAAGGACAATTTAGAATATTCCACATTCATGTAGGCTGCCTCTACATTTGAAGTATCAGCGACCCTCCTCACAATGATATTCCTTGTTAGTCCTGAATCATCAGGTTGTAATGGAGTAATCCTGGATCCTCTACTTAATGACCACATAACGAGGGCAGCTTGATCATTACTGAATGTTGTCCCTAAGAATTCCTTTTTATCTAGATCTTGCAATCTTAAATTATTTGATACAAAATTAAAAATTAATGCATTAGCAATATCCCAATTGGGCAATAATAAAATATTTGCATTTTCCACCATCTGTCTACCCTCGTTAGGGGTTATATTTTGTAATTCATGTATCATCTGTTCTTTTATTTGGTTCTGAATGGAGGCTTCATCCATTTCTGGATGTTCTGCTTTCATATCCCTACACCTTTGTTCAAAAATGTGCATGTTTTCCCTCCATGCAAACTGATGAAAAGCCCTAGATTTAACAAAACTGTTATCAGACAAAAATTGCTGACTAGCCTACCCCAAAATTGGGTCTAATTCCCTTCCTCTGAAATCTGCTATAGTCAATTCAAAACTTGGCACAGGAGGCTCCTGGGAGTTCCCTCCATCAATTTCTACTTGATTGACAAAAACTCCTCCTTGCGACCCCATTTGTTCAATTTTCTCATTGGTGAGCTGCTCTTCCTCAATTCACATTGGAGTTTGGGAAGGTGAGTAACCTTCATCATGGGATTCTTCTTCCCTTATTATTTTTCTTCTTTTGGGAGAAGCTTCAGGGGGTCTATCTTCAAGGACAGTACTAGTAGATTCAATTACCTATTTTTCTTTGTTTACACTGGGCATCTACTCCCGAATAACAGTATGTCCTGTCCTCTTTCAGACAACCAGTGGACCTACTCCTATGTTAGGGGTGAAACCCAATTTCCTCATAACTTCTATGGATTTATCTAGAAAAGAATCAATAAAATGTTGTTTCTTTTCATTCATTACCTCCATTATTTATGAAAATGTACTCATGAGTTTATTTATCCTATCTGCATTATTTGCAACATTATTAAGAGGACTGTAATCTTTGTCAAAACAATTAATGAATTCTAAAACTTTTGAATAGACTCTCCATTTTTCTTTCTTTGTTTCTTGTTCTTGGAGAGAATATTCATTCCTTATTATATCTTCAGGGAAATAAAATTCATGCTGACTTGGATGAAGCTTGATTCTATGTCTAAGAGCAGAATTAAAGAAGTCTTATGTGTCACAAAAATGAGCATGAGATACTGCCATGTTATATCGATCCAAAAATTTGTAGAGGAAGATCCATCCTTCTTTAGTGATTACAAACTGATGAGCTATAGTGCAAGTAGGAAAAATTGATCTTGTTCCTCTTTTGTGCAAAAAGGTTTCCTCCACTCCTCCCAACTTCCATAAAAATTCAGCTACTCCTACCTTTAAAGGTACCTGATAGGGCAGTACATGGGGTGTCCCTTTGAAACCATAGACCCTAATGACAGTTGAGACTGGATATGGGATGATATCTCCCCAATTATGTGACACTTTTAAACTATGGGGTCTGTCCATAGGCCTAACAAGATGCATTAATGCCTTAGGAATTTTGGGATTGTCACTCAATATGAGGCATCTTATTTTAGAAGCAAAATGCCTATCAAATCTGAGAAAATTATCATTTTCTACCTCCCAAGTCATGTTTTCCCTCCACAATTGAACTGGTAGTGCCTCCCCCTCTTGTTCCCTTTTTAAAACCATTTCTTTAGCGAAATATGTAGCCCCCTTAAAAAGGAACATATGCATCAATAGGGAGTACTGACCCCAGACCTTTTCCACCTTGCCCTTTGCAATCCCCACCAATCCATTGTGAATCTCATTAGCCAGGTAAGATGCAAAATCAAAAATTATTTCTACACCGAAAGAAAAGATTTGGGTGATCATATACATGAAGCTCACTCGAATAAAGTCTTCTTCACCCTCTCCGAAAACTCTGCACAGGGTCCTGTATATTTCTATTGTCCTGGCATTAAAGCATGATTTCTTGAAAGGTTCTTTAGAAGATGATGTTATTTTTGGTAGATTTCCAATCTTGCCTATGTGGGCTTTCAATGCACCTTGTCTAACTATATCCCTTTTTCATCATATATTCTTTTTCTAACTCTATCAAATTAATGGGCACATGATACATGGTGAGAGGTCCTAGCCTGAAAACCTTCCTAATTTCTTCTGGATTGATGGTAATCAAAACCTCATCATCCATTCTTCTCACTACCTTAGTGGTTGGATCATAGCTTTTCGCTATAGTTTCAAGCAGGTCATAATCCATAAACACACTGGGAACAACAAGCTTTCCAAGGTCAAAATTCCATATATTGGCATGAGGGGCATACAATTTCCTCTCTGCGAACCATTTTTTGAATAGACTCAAACCAGTTTGAGAAGTCTGTGTTGGAAATGAGAATGAAGTAACTAAGAGGGGGAGGGGGTGAATTAGTTACTACAAAAACATTTCAAAGTCCCTTAGATGTCTAAAATTTTGATCTATTTTACAGATTACTGAAACTTGATATTGCAGCAAATAATAACAATCATTAAGAACTGATATCAAAACAATTCAGCAAACTCAAACACTAGAGACACCAAATTTAACGTGGAAACCCAATATGGGAAAAACCACCAATGTAACTAGTTACTGTTTTTCACTCTTCTGAAGTGAGCCCTGCTAGGAGCCAACCCTGTTAAAGGTTACAAAAATACACTGTTAGGTGTGACCCTGTTAGAGGATTTAAACACTCTATTAGAAGTGGCCTTGCTAGAGGTCTTTAGAACAATTCAACTGAATTATCACCTTGTTAGAGGATTTACAAAATGGCTGTTAAACCAACTCTCTTAAGAGATTTGGATTCACTGCTGCAAAGGTTATAAAGCAGCAATGAAGTGACCTGAATAATATGCAACTTATCTTTTGCTGACTACAGATCTCTGTTTGGCTTGATTGGATCCTTACTAATCGAATATAACTTTACAGCTTCTTTAATCCTTCATCAGGATTTGCTCAGTCTCCTCTTATCCAAGTATTTGCTTTTGCATCCTTGCTTCTCTTGTTCTTCACTTGTTTTTACACCTTTTTTCTCACACACTTTTACAACTTGAATAACTCTATATATATATATATATATATATATATATATATATATATATATATATATATTTCAGATTATCAAGTCGGCTCAAATAACTTAAAAAACAATTATTCCAACAGTCGGCTGAATTGCAAGATTAACAAATCCCTTTACTGGTCGACCCAGCACGGTAAACTCTGTTCAAAAATAATTCCTGTGTTAACCGACTGAGCCCGGTTAATACAAAGAATTCTGTGAAATCCTTCAGTCGCCAAGTGAACTCAGTAAGCACTGAGTTCCCTATGATGACCAAGTGAGCTCGGTGAAAACTGACTTCTCCATCTTTTCTTCGATGACTGAGTGAGCTCGATGAAAACTGACTTCTCCATCTTTCCGTTGATGACCGAGTGAGCTCGGTGAAAACTGTCTTCTCTATCTTTCCTTTGATGACCGAGTGAGCTCAGTGAAAACTGACTTTTCCATCTTTCCTTCGATGATCGAGTGAGCTCGATTATCATTGTCTGAACTCGGTTAACTGAGATTAAAGATTGATATGAAATTTTGTGTAACATCAAGGACAACACTATCCAACAATCTCCCTCTTTAGCATTGATGGCAACACAACATGTCATAACAGACTTCTCCGTCTTTCACTAGTCTCCTTCTTTTAAGGAGCTTCATAGCAGATTTTTTAAGTCTCATAAATTTTAGAAGGATATGACAATAAATCTCTCCCTCTTTGACAACACATGCCAAAGACAACAGAAGTAAAGTGAATTGGAATGTACCTATAGTACTGATTCATATGCAATGATTTCTGATTAAACTGCATCAACAGATGGATCTTCAATCTGGTATGCATTGATGCATCACTAAAGCTTCCTTTAGTGAACTTCAGATAGGGGAATGACCCCTAACTTACCTCTAGGATATAAAAATTCATCCTTAGACAAGGGCTTTGTGAATATATCAGCAATTTGTTCCTTTGTGTGGACATATTCCAATCTGATCTCCTTGTCTTGCACCAATTCTCTGACAAAATGATATTTGATTGCAATATGCTTGGTCTTGGAATGCATCACTGGATTCTTGGATATATTGATTGCACTTGTATTATCACAGAACATAACAACTGGTTCTTTGATTTCCATCTTCATTCCTTGCAATAGTTGCTTAAACCAAACAATATTAGAACAATTTAGTGCTGCAGCAACATACTCTGCCTCTGCTGTAGATTGGGATGTACAATTTTGCTTTTTTCTTGTCTAAGAAACCAATCTCTTTCCAAGAAAGAATGCTCCTCCACTTGTGTTTTTTCTGTCATCAAGGTTCCCTGCCCAATCAGCATCAGTAAAAACTTTCAAATCCAAATTACCTCCAAATTTGTACCATAGCCCATAATCTTTAGTTCCTTTCAAATATCTCATTATTCTCTTGATTTCCATCAGGTGAGTTTCTCTTGGTTTTGCTGAAAATCTTGCAACAATACCAACTGCAAGAGCAATATCTAGCCTGGTATGAACTACATACTGCAATTTTCCAATCATAGATCTATACAATGTTTCATCTACCTCTTTGGATTCATCATCTTTTGTAAGTTTCAATCCAGTACACATAGGAGTTCCAACAGGTTTATAGTCCTCCATACCAAACTTTTTCAATATCTCCTTGATGTATTTTGACTGAGTGATGAAGATGCCATTCTTATTTTGTTGGATTTGAAGACCAACAAAGAATTTTATCTCACCAAACATAGACATTTCAAACTCCTTGTTCATTTGTTCTAAAAATTCTTTGCAAAGATCATCATGCCCTGTGAAAACAGTATCATCTACAAATATTTCTGCCCAGACAATCTTATTATCTGGACCTTCCTTTATATACAAGCTACTATTATCATTAGCTCTTTGAAAACCAATCTAAATAAGATAATTATGCAATCTTTCATACCATGTTCTAGGAGCTTGTTTTAGACCATACAGTGCCTTGTGTAATTTGCAGACCATGTACCTTCAGGTTGTTCAATGTAAACTTCTTCATCCAGTATTCCATTGAGGAATGCTGCCTTGAAATCCATCTGATAAACTTTGAATCCTTTGTGAGCAGCATATGCAAGTAAGGTTCTGATTCCTTCCAATCTTGCAACAAGAGAAAAAGTTTCTCCATAATCTATACCTTCTTCTTGTGAGTATCCTTTACATACCAATCTAGCTTTGTTTCTGGATACCTTACCATCTTCAATCAACTTGTTTCTGAATACCCACTTGGTTCCAATTATATTCTTGTCTTTAGGCCTGGGTACAAGAGTCCATTCTTGTTTTTCTCTATCTGTTCTATTTCCTCATTCATTGCCTCAATCCAACTATCATTTGCCAGTGCATCCTTAATACTTCTAGGTTCAAAATCAGCAAGTAAACAAGTATTTTTCAACTTACTTCTTGTCTGGTGCATGATGTCTTCTGACATATTTTGCTAATACAGGTTCCTTGCCTCTTGAATGAATTTCATTGTTATCCTTCTGTACTTCAGATTCTTGTTGTTCTGGCTTGGTAGATATTGGCTCGATTGATTCAAACTCGGTAGACACTTGCTCAGTAGTGTCTAACAGTTGCTGAGGCTCGGTTTGAACTATTTGCAACTTGGTTACTGAAGACTCAGGAGTTGAGGATTCTTGAGTGAATGGTATACTTGGTATAGTATCTGGTTCAATGTAAACAAATCTCTTGTAGTCTTCAGGTACCTTTTTGCTTTCTTCTTCTAATTTTTCTGCAAACTCATCAATTTTCACATGTGCACTTTCTATGACCTTTTGAGTGGATAGATTTAAACATCTATATGCTTTTCTTTTGCAAGAATATCCCAAAAATATTCCTTCATCACCTTTTACATCAAAATTTCCTTTTCTAGATTCTTTCAAAATATAACATTTGCTTCCAAATACTTTCAGATAACTTACATTGGGTTTGTGGCCATACCATAATTCATAGGGAGTCTTGAATGAGTCATTTTTCAGATGTACTCGGTTTAATGTATGAACTGCAGTGCTGATGGCTTCCTTCCAGTATTTGATAGCAATGTTCTTTTCTATCATCAGGGTTCTTGCACAATCCATAATGGATCTGTTTCTTCTTTTAGCTATTCCATTTTGTTCTGGAGTTCCTGGTGCTGAAACCTATCTTTTAATACCTCTTTCAATACAGAAGTTATTGAATTCATGTGAAATGAATTCACCACCTCTGTCTGACCTTAAACATTTTAGTCTTTTCCCTATTTCTTTTTCTACTCTTTCCAAATACCATTTGAATTTCTCAAATGCTTCTGATTTATTTCTTAGATACATGACAGTCATCATTCTTGAGTAATCATCAACAAAGAGAATAAAAAATTTCTCTCCAGTATAGCTTTCTATTCCAATAGGTCCACATAAATTAGTATGCATAATTTCTAATATATCTTTAGATTGATAGTTTTTACCTTTAAAACTAGTCCTTCCCATTTTACCAATCTGACAGTTCTTGCATAGACCAACCTCAGGTTTCTTAATGTTAGGAATGCCTCTTACTTTCTTGAATTTGCTTATTTTTATCAAATTATCAAAATTGACATGACACAACCTTTTATGCCATAACCAACTCTCTTCAATTTGAGCAATAAAACATGAGCATTCACCAAGTTCTAGATAGAATAAGTTACCTTTAGTTTGGGTGCCAGATCCTATCAGCTTTCCTTGCTCATTCAATAGTCTTGCCTTTCCATGCATGAATTCCACCTTGAATCCAGTATTGAGTAACTGTGCCACACTTAGCAAATTATGTTTGAGACCTTCAACCCAATAGGCATTATTACAAAAAATTTCTTTGGTTAGACAGATTTTTCCTCTTCCTTTTATGAAACAAGGTTCATTATTACCAAACCTTACACTGCCACCATCATAATCTTCAAACTGATCAAACTTAGTTTTATCACCAGTCATATGATGTGAGCAACCACTGTCTATAATCCATGTATCATTCTTACTTATATGAGAGATAAGAGAAATTTTATCTTCCTCATCATTGTCAGAATCATCTTCAACAGCAATATAAACAATTTCATCTTCACTATTATCAGAATCTTTAGAATTTTCAGCCATGAAACATGATTTCTTACCGTTTTTCTTGAATGATTTGAAATCTTTCTTTCCATTTCATTTATGATCCTTCTTTTCATCATTGTTCTGCTTGTCCAGGCACCTAGCTGCAATATGACCAATTTCTTCACATGAAAAACATATTAGAGGAACTTTACCTTTATATTTTCCTCTTCCTCTGGAGTATTTTCTTGCTAGAAGAGCTTCAATTACTTCAAGATCACTGTTTGAGCTTAGATCTGATTCATCTTCACTTTCTGACTGAAGTTTCTTTTTGCTTTTCTCCTTGAGTGAAAGTTTGGCCTCAAATGCTGATTCCATGTTCTTGAAAGCTGGAACATAGTTGTCAAAGTTATCTAGTTCAAATTCAGTTAATCTCCCAACTATGGCCTCAATATTTATCTGATAATTTGCTTCACATCTTCTTTCCTGAATTGCAGACACTCTGATTGCATAAACGGGAAGCAAGGTTCTGAGAACTTTGCTTACAACTGTTTCTCCTTTGATGTCACCACCAACTGCCCTGATTGCACTTACACATGATTTAACTCTTTCAACATACTTTACAATGTTTTCATCCTCTCTCATCCTCATTTGATCAAATTGTCCTCTTAGACTTTCTACTTTTTCTCTTCTCACATTGTCATCCCCTTCATAGATTTCTTTTAGCTTGTTCCACATGTCAAAGGTGGTTTTGCAGTCCTTAATGTCATCAAATTCTTCATAGCTGAGAGTAGATGCTATGTCTATCATCATGTTGTTGTGAGTTTTCTTTTCAGCAATATCATTGACTGACAATGTGCTAGAAGGTTCTTCATATTTTTCTTCAAGGTATTTCAGTCCAATATCACCAACATTAGCCAGATGAAGTTTCATCAGTTCTTGCCATGCTGAGAAGTTATCTCTATTAAGTTTTGGAATTTATCTTTTGTAAGACATCCTGATATTTTGCTTAGATCCTTGAAATCTTCTCCTAAAAGTACCAAATGCTCTGATACCAATTGTTGGAAATGAGAATGAAGTAACTGAGAGGGGGAGGGGGTGAATTAGTTACTACAAAAACATTTCATAGTCCCTTAGATGTCTAAAAGTTTGATCTATTTTACAGATTACTGAAACTTGATATTGCAGCAAATAATAACAATAATTAAGAACTGATATCAAAAAAATTCAGCAAACTCAAACACTAGAGACACCAGATTTAACGTAGAAACCCAATATGAGAAAAACCACCAATGTAACTAGTTACTGTTTTTCACTCTTCTGAAGTGAGCCCTGTTAAGAGTCAACCCTGTTAAAGGTTACAAAAACACACTGTTAGGTGTGACCCTGTTAGAGGATTTAAACACTCTGTTAGAAGTGGCCTTGCTAGAGGTCTTTAGAAAAATTCAACTGAATTGTCACCTTGTTAGAGGATTTACAAAATGGCTGTTAAACCAACTCTGTTAAGAGATTTGGATTCGTTGCTGCAAAGGTTATAAAGCAACAATGAAGTGACCTGAATAATATGCAACTTATCTTTTGCTGATTACATATCTCTGTTCGGCTTGATTGGATCCTTACTGATCAAATACAACTTTACAGCTCCTTTAATCCTTCATCAGGATTCACTCAGTCTCCTCTTATCCAAGTATTTGCTTTCGCATCCTTGCTTCTCTTGTTCTTCACTTGTTTTTACATCTTTTTTCTAACACACTTTTACAACTTGAATAACTCTATATATATATATATTTTAGATTATCAATTTGGCTCAAATAACTTGGAAAAAAATTATTCCAACAGTCGGTTGAATTGCAAGATTAACAAATCCCTTTACTGGCTGACCCAGCACAGTAAACTCTGCTCAAAAATAATTCTTGTGTTAACTAACTGAGCCCGGTTAATACAGAGAATTCTGAGAAATCCTTCAGTCACCGAGTGACCTCGATAAGCACTGAGTTCCCTATGATGACTGAGTGAGCTCGGATAAACCAACTCCACTTTGATGATTGAGTGAGCTCAGTGAAAATTGACTTCTCCATCTTTTCTTCGATGACCGAGTGAGCTCGGTGAAAACTAACTTTTCCATCTTTCCTTCGATGACCAAGTGAGCTCAGTGAAAACTATCTTCTCCATATTTCCTTCGATGATTGAGTGAGCTCGATGAAAACTGACTTCTCCATCTTTCCTTCGATGACCGAGTGAGCTCGGTTATCATTGTCTGAACTCAGTTAACTAAGATTAAAGATTGATATGACATTTTGTGTGACATCAAGGACAACACTATCCAACAGTCTGAGCATCCTGAACCCAATTACCCTTATCATAAAGTCCATCAGCTACCCTTAGCCTAGGGTTCAATGAGGTTAACCTCTTAACTTGTGCTATCTCTACAGTAGACTTAGGAAGCAACTCAAGAAAATCATCATGCACATTCCTATCCAAATAATTTACTGCACATGAAAATCCCTTCTTTGGAGGCATCTTGGACTTATTTTTCACAGAACTGGAAAGCCTACGAGGATTATGGTAGTATTACTTACTTGAATTTTATCTTTGTTTTCCTCTATATTTTTGCAAACTTTTCGCGAACAGACAACTTCATAATTTCTACCAGGCTTTGGCACACTTCCCTTCAGTAATTGCTTCTGCACAAGAATGGCTTCAAATCTTTTCTTGCATGAGATGAAACTGATGAAAACTCTCTGTATTATACTCTATTTTTTTCTCACGGATGATGCTTTCATGTCTAATTAATACAAGGAGTGGCACTACATTTTGTGTTTAAAACTGTGCCGTCGATCTTTAAAAATCCTACGATCATGTGATACGGAAAGAACAACTAGGAGTTGCATTTGACATGTCAGTCACTTTACCCAATGAGAACTTACCATGTATATCATTCTTGATTGTGCTTGTATCTGGACCCATTGATATCTGAGGACACGTGTTAGCATGTCGCTACTTTGTTATGCATAAAAAACAAGCATCTTGCCATAGCGAAGCAGTGACAACCGTCGATCTGATTCAAAATCAATCAAATGATATGCCACTAGGTTTTCTCAGAAAGAAGGCGGTGGGCCCTATTCGCTATGTCACTATAATTATCTCCCTTGCAACTCTTCATAGCGAGAAAGCGATAGTCGTTGATCACATACTCAATCAAGGGTGAGGAAACTACGCAAGGTCTTCTGATTCATACTCACTATGTCGCATGGCTTAAAGAATACGCAATTTTGCATAGCGAGGTAGGGAGGATCGTTGATTCCATTCCAAACTGATGTTCAGGATCTCTTTGCTCATTCGAACAGAAAGGCATTAATGAAAACAAAGATCTCTACATAGTTGGCGCCTGTCAAAAATTTATTTTAGTCTTAAGTATCATTCCACGTCACCAAAGGTCACCGCCGATCTTTCTTTTTTACGGGGCCTCGCTACTTCGCTACCGGTGAAGTATCTAATTTTTTTGATAGTGAGGTAGCAAGCTCCAGCATTTTAAAGAATTCTGTACCAGAAAATGCAAGGGGCAGAAGATAATAATTGTTGTTACTTAAACTGCTTTTGACACGACATTTATGACTTGTCACGCTACCTGGTAAAGTCGAGGCACCGACAAAATGTAACGTCACCGCCCCTTTAGACTTTATGGGACCTCGCTACTTTGCTAACAGTGAAGTGTCTAATTTTTCTGATAGCGAGGTGGTGAAGCTTCAAAAAAAACATCATTCCAGCTCTATTTTTAAATATTATACTGGGTACCCTTTCCTGTTTAGATGGTAGTTGCAACGTGTACTTGCACAATATATCATTCAAAAAACCAATGTCCGACCACCGTGTCTTCACTTTGCGGTCCCGCCTTTTAAAATACTCAGCACTCGCTACCTCGCATGGCTTAAAAAGCATGCAATTTTTCATAGCGAGGTAACGAAAGCGGTAGATCTACTTGGATCTGATGGTTAGAAAGATTGAAAAAAAGGGAACCTCAGGGAAACAAAAAAAAAATGGACAGAATATTCTTCTCATTTGAAAATTTAAAAGTTTCGCACCCGACAGTTTAAGAACAGATAGAACGTGGGGTTTTCATAAGTTTTTTCTTATGGATGGATTACTCAGAAAACCTATGTTTCAAATAAAAATTTTGTCTTTTCTATAATTTAACAAAAACTTGTGTTGCACAAAAAGTTAGACCAATAGTGGCTCTGTCTGGGGATGATAGACTACCTGAGTCTATGCAAGAATTTTAGAATCTATGGGAGAGCAGACCACACATTTGGCAAGATGACAACTTCTTCAGAGAGCACAAATCAACACACAAAAAACAAGGAATCAAACTGCACAAGGATATTTACAAGGATTTATAGAGAAAGCAAAACGACAGGAACCATAAAACTACTGTTCATGGAAGAAAATAAGTATTTTTCAAGAAAAATACCTCTTCAAGAACTGTCCATGAACTGGCAATTCAAGAATATTGTCAGATATATCTTTGATTATATAAGAATCTTCACCCCAAGTATTCTCAATGAGATATGGGCCTAACCAAATAGGATCAAATTTGCCATGTTTTCCTTTATCTTCAATTCTAGCATTCCACATCAAGACTAGGTCTCCATTTTCAAATTTTTTGCTTACAGTCCATTTGTCATAAAGTGTTTTGACTTGCAATTGCAACTTTTGGTTCCTCAAAGATGCTTCTGTTCTGGTTTTGGTCAACCCTACCAATTCATCCATTCTTTCTTGCATTTCATCTGTAGTATCTTCATCATATAACTGGATGTAATTGTATAATCCCATCAAGTTGTTCTGAGGCATTCTGGCTTGAATTCCATACACTAAATCAAATGGAGCTACACCAATTGCTTTCTTTATAGTTACTCTGTCAGCCCATATTGCCAACTGTAACTTGGAATCCCATGCCTTTTTATTATCATCCAAGGTTCTCTTAATGACCTTCAACATGCTCTTATTTTTGGTTTCAACTTGTCCATTCCCTTGTGGATGATATGGAGCAGATGATGATCTTGTCATTCCATATTTTTCACAAAATTTGATGAACTCCTCAGATCTGAAACACATAACATTATCTGTGACAATTCTCTGTGGACCTCCAAACCTAGAAATAATATTATTCAACAGGAAATTATTTACCACTTTACTTGTTGCATTTCTTGTGGGGATAGCCTCCACCCACTTTGTAAAGTAGTCAGTAGCAACCAGAATCCAAGAATAGCTAGTGCTAGACTTGAGGAAAATCTCTCCTATGAAGTCCAGACCCCATTGTTGAAAAGGTGCTTGAGTCTCAACTGGTCTTAATGGAGTATTTCCTGAGAATTTAAGCTTTCCAGCAAACCTCTGACAAGGATCACATTTTCTAACCATAACTTGAGCATCCTTGAATAGAGAAGGCCACCAGAATCCAGCCCTCATTATCTTATGTGCAGTATTTTTGGGCATGTAGTGTCCTCCACATACTCCAGCATGCATTTCTTTCAAAATCTCTGTTGCCTTTTTTTTATCCACACATTTCAACAGGATTCTCTCAAAATTTCTCCACCATAAGTTATTTTGGACAATTATGTACCTAATGGCTTGCAATTTAGTATTCCTTTTTTCATTTTTAGGCAAATGGGGAGGAGCTTCCATATGTTGCAAATAATATATGACATTGGTGTACCAATCATAGTGGTCCATGTCACATAAGTCAGTTCTGAGATCATCATTTACCAGATTTATCTTATTTGCCTCTAGATTAGTTTGAGCCATGAGTTTGGCCAAACCTTGACCTCTTACTAATTTTGTTATTTGTATATCAATGTTAAATTCCTGGATTCTATTGATCCATCTACATCTCCTGCTTGACACTTCCTGCTAAGAGAATATATCCTTGACTGCAGCACTAGGTACAAAAGCGACAACAATAGCACCCACCAAATAACTTCTGAAAGCTTTTACAGCCTTTACCAAAGCATATGCTTGATTTTCATTTATTTCATACTTCAGTTCAGCAGGCTGCAAGGACTTGCTAAAAAAGTCAATAGGCTGCTCATATCCTCCTTGATTTTTCTGTAATAAGACTACAGCTACATTATGGAATGATACAAAAGAGAAAATATGCATGGGCTTTGCATAATCTGGGGTCCTCAATACTGGAGCATTCTTTATTGCAGTTTTTATGTCTTGGAATGCTTGTGAGGGTTCACCATTCCAATCTATAACAGCTCCTTTTTTGAGCATCTTTGAGATGGGTCTACTGATTTCAGCAAAATTTGTAACAAATCTCCTCAGAAAATTGACCTGGCCAAAAAAGGACTGAATTCCTTTCACATTTTTTGGTTTGGGCACTTTGTCAATAGCTACTACCCTCTTAGGATCTATTTTTACCCCATCCTTAGACACTATGTGTCCTAATAACTTTCCTTCTGTGACCCCGAATGTGCATTTCTTTGGGTTTAAAGATACCCCATATTCCAGGGCTTTTATAAAAAAAATTTCCAAGTGTTTGCAGTGATCTTCAACCTTGTTAGAATACACTGTAAGATCATCCTGGTACACAACCATAAATTTGTCAATATACTCATGAAATGCTACATCTATGGCTCTTTGGAAAGTAGCTCCTGCATTAATCAAGCCAAAAGGCATCCTCACATACACATATGTTCCCCAAGGGGTTGTGAAGGCTGTCTTGAACTGTTCACTTTCTTTTACTAGAACTTGATTATATCCAAAAAAGCCATCCATCATTGACATCAATTCAGAGCCAGTCACTTGTTGTAACATGGCTTCCATATTGGGTAAGCCATAATTGTCTTTCAAAGATGCAATGTTTAAATTTCTAAAATCGACACAAAGCCTAATATCTCCATTCTTCTTCCTAACAGGAACCAGGTTTGAAACCCAGGTGGAATGCCTGATTGGTTTGATTATTCCACCATCTCTCAGTTTTGTCAGTTCTTCTTGCATTTTTGGGGCAAGGGTAGGATTGATTGGTCTCTATTTTGGCCTAAACGGTCTTACATTTTCCTTCAATGGTATGACATGTTGGAAAAGATCCTCCCTATAAGCCTTAAGGTCATCATATGACCAAGCAAAAACATGTCTATATTTTCTAAGTAGGTCAATCAATGTTTTCCTGATTTCAACAGGCAAATGTTGACCAATATAAACCCTTTTCAGAACTTCATCAGTACCCAAGTTTATTTCTTCTAACTCCTGGGGTTTGGGGTCATTTACTCCGGATTTTACTCTGTCTTTATTATCAAAAATATTTTCCAAGACTACTAACCCCTTTGGCATCTTATTTGTTTTTAATTGCATTATTTCTTGACCAAAAATGGTTTCCTTCCCATTTATGGTTTCAATCAGTCCACTACAATCCATCTCCTAACCGTGATACTTGTCTTCATTTAACAAAAAATTTGTAATATCCCTATCATCTTCAAAAACCTGCCAATTTTCAATGTTGTCAGGTATGGAAGGCCTGTTTTGCACCTCAATCTGGGAGATTCCTGCAAATGATATTTCTTTTGGCTTGATGGCTACATTTGCCAACAGATTAGCCATCTTATTTTGTGTTCTATCTCTCCATGCGATCCCAAATGCATCAAAGAATTCTATCTGATCCCAGACTGCATTTCTATATTGTTTCAGTCTCCTATTTTTTGATGAATAGGTTCCTTTGATCTGAGAAATAATTAGCTCAGAATCCCCTATGACATATAATTTCTTAATCTTATGATGTATTGAAACTTTGAGCCCTAGCAACAATGCTTCATACTCTGCAATATTATTAGTGCAGGAAAATTTCAAGGTGAATGAGTACCTAAAAGTATTATTTTCAGGGGACATGAAAACTACACCTGCCCCTGCACCCTCTTTAGAACTAGCCCCATCAAAGAACATTGTCCATAATTTTGGTGAATTCATGCAACATTCAACCTCATTTTCAATGATAGTAGGTAAATTTTCAACTTCCTGAATAATTAATTCAACTCTGAAAGCATTAATCCCAGTATCTAGGAAACAAGTGGTATCTTTGTCAATTTCTTCACCTAAGATGTGGTTAACCCTTGGTTCCCTGTTTACCCTGACAGCTTTTTCCCCTATATGGAAAGTGGCATAAGTTAGATCACATTGTAGGCTTCCCCCCATGGAAGCACTCCATTTTCTAGAGAGTAACATTCCGTAATGTGGAGGTATATCTACCACAAGGACAGACATGGTTAATTCTACTTCAAGATACACAGCCAATCTGAATGGAAGGGCATTTATAGTACCTATGACTGGGACTTCTCTAGCATCCATCCCTCTGCATCTGCCTTGCTTAGTATCTACCTTCAATCCTAAGGCTTCCATTACCTTGAAAGGCATTATAGTGTTGGAAGCTCCTGAGTCTATCATGCAATTTTTTAAGGTCTTCCCTTTTATGATTAGACTGAGGAAAAAGGGATCAATATCTTCTATGAATGCCATTGAGGAATCATCTAGGAACATTTAAGGAATCTGGGATATGATACCACTGTCCTCTATTACTAATGGGGTCTGTTGGGGCATATTTTGGTCAACAATAATATTATTGTTTGCTATTCCACCCAACCATGACAAAGCCTTATTCTTATGTTCTTCAATTCTAAAAAGTTTAGACAGGGGAACTTTTACAGTGATTTGAGATAACATGGATATCATATCAACAGGTTCAACTACAGTAGGTTTTACAATAGTACCTGGAGTCAGAGTCTTTTGGGCAGTAGGCACCACATTTTGCTTTACAACATCTGGTTCTGATTTCTTCGGTTGCGCAACTAGTTTTGTTGCTTCGTTTACCTGAAATTGAACCTTCTTCTTTGGTTCCCATTTCTTACCCTTGTTCTCCTTTATTTTAGGCACATCTACATGGACTTTCTTGTCTTGATCATTTATCTTATGAGTGATGTCCTTGATGAAGACACTAGATGGCTTTCCTGCATACTTTGTTATTGCTCTATTTCTCAAATTATAATTGCTATGAACTTGTGAAATCATTTCGGCTGTAATTCTGTCAATTTCCTCCTTGGAGGGCATTCTTAGACTTGTGAGACCCACATCAAAAAATTTACTGCATACCTTATCTGCATCATACCCTTCATCATCTGAGAGTACTTGCTGATGATGTAGCTGGTAAGAAATTCTTTGGCTTGTGACATCATTTTCAGGTTCTTCTAAATCAGAATCTATCAAATCATCATACATGCTCACCATATTGTAGCTTATATCATCATGGCTCTTATCTTCAGTTTCTTCTTGATCTTGCACTTCTTGGGCTTGGGCAAATGACTGAGCAAGAACACAATAATCAGCAGAATGAGGTGATTGGCATATAATGCACCATGGTACATCATCATTCATATTTACAATGTTCCTTTGCAGAGGGTCTGGAGTACCCTTGTCCTTCACATTTTTGGTTTGGTTAGGAACCGATTTACCATCTTTCCACTGAGTGGTATAGGGGTAATTCTGCATCCTAGGCTGTCTATTGAAGTTGTTGTTATTTATAGGGGGTCTTTCAGAAATATTTGGCTTATTGAAACTAGTGGGATTCATCTTCTTGAGCATTTCTAAAACCTGGCCTATAGTAGGTTCTTCAAGATTTTTTCCTAGAGGAGTTTTGTCACCCTCCCTTTTATTATTGTTTCTAGCATTAAAAAGCTTAGGATCATCCCTTCTACCTAGTTTGCTAGATGCCTTTCTATTATTCTCTATATTTACAGCAACTCGATAGGCATCTCTCAAAGTCTTAGGATCTTTATCCCTCAATTGATAAGCCATTTTGCTATCAAAAGCATTGAAATAATTTGTAAGAAAGACATCTTCATTTAACCTCATAAATTGAAAAAGTTTGTACATACCCTTTTGGAATCTCACATTGAAATCAAATGTGGACTCATTTGGATTCTTCTTGATATTATTGAACTCGTTCAACATGAATCCTGCATTGGTATTGTCTCCATACTGCTCTTTAAACAACTTTTCCATATCACTCCATGAGGTAATACTGTCATCAGGCAACCTTTTGAACCAATCCCTTGCATCCTCTGTTAATGAATGCACAAACAATTTCATTACCATGTCTTCATGTTCAACTTCATAATCATTCAACATGTCAATGAAAGTCCTCAAGTGTTCTTCACCAGTAACAGCATTATTTCCAGAAAAATTAACCACTTTATCCCTTAAATCAAAAGATATGGGATGGGGGGCACCAGGAATACCAGCAAATGATATCTGTTTGTACTTTTCTAGGTATATAGGTTTCTTCTGAAAACTAGGGACATTTGAGGTGCTAGCTATATTAGCTTGACTCAGGGGAGCAGCTTGGGACTGTTGTGGTGGGACAAAGGGGACTTGGGTGCCAACATTTGAGGATGGGGTAGGGGAAAATTGGGGTATTCCATGAGTTGAAATTGTGGGAGCACTAACTGGTACAGTATTTATAGGTGGGATAGACAGATTGGACCATGAAGCTAATGCAGAATTAGATTTTATGAATTGGATTTTCCTTCTAGTTTTTGCAGCTTGAGCTTCATTCTCAACCTTCTCAAGCTCTTTTGCAAGATCTTCCCTCTCTTTTTGAGCCTTCTCAAGATCTAGATCTAACTTCGTCATGGAGGGTTGTATAGGTTTGCTTGGTATAGCTTGAGGCTCATTTATTTGGATTCCTATAGCCTTGCCTTTTCCTTTATCTGGAGCTTTTGCAGTGGGCTCTATAGGATCAACTTGAACAGGTTTATAGGCTTGAACTTGAGAAATAACTGGTTCTTGCCTTCAATTTAGGTGTTTCTCCTGTTCTTGCACTTTAGCTCTCAGGTTATCAATATCTCCAAAAAAATCCTTATGGAGAGTCATGGTATTCTCTTCTAATTTTTTATTTTTCTCTTTCAAAGTAGCCATCCTTCTTAACAGAGTATCTCTTTCTATTATGGCATCTAAGGTGGCCTGCTCCTTTTCTTTTTAAAGACGCATGTGTTTAGCTTCTTCCTCAACAATCCATTTCTTCAAAAATTCTATCTTAGAGTGCACTTCTTTAGGATCTGCGGAAGTTGCCTCAGAATCAACAGGGTCATCCAGATCTATTAGGTTTGGTTCTACATATGGGGCTGCCCTAGGATTAAAAGGATTATCAGATGAACTCCTAAATCCTAGCCTATAATTTACATTGGCTACAAGATCTGATCTTAATGAAGCAATTCCCATAGTAGATATGTCCTTGTCTTGAAAAACTCTCTCATCTAGTAATGGGGTACTGAAGATGCCTCCTAAGAGTCTTGTAGTTTCAGATTCAAAGCTAAGCGAAGAAGACTCTCTTCCTATTACTGGTTGATAATAGGAATTGACGGATGCATTACCTCTGGGTTTCCAAGTGGGATTTGGATCTATTTTTTTCTTATTTTGGTTCTTTCTACCACCTTGGGGTAAATCAGTATACATTGATACATCTGGATTGGCTCTCATGTAAGCTCTTGTATTTTTCCTTTTTTCAGCCATATTTACCTTTTTATTTCAATAAGCACTAGCTTCGAAATGTTGACTGAGTTGCCACCCTATTTCGGGAAAAATATAATAAGACTTTTAGCTGATAAAGAGATACTGACACTCAAATAGGAAAAAATATACGGCACAGATAGACCAATCACTGATGTCGTAAGACTACAACTCTTGCTTGTATAGATAAGACACTTGGATAGGCTGGATACGTCAATGTGTAGTAATGGTACTTGGGCTCAATCTTCTTTAAATTCTCAAATTTTGACACTAAAACATTCCCTTATAACCATGGGAAAGACATAGATCATATGACACACATGTACACAGCAGGACCAAAGAAACTGCAGTACTTTTCATAGAGGTGTTGGACAAGTCCCCAGTAGAGTCGCCATTTTGTTGGTGTTTTTTTTTTTTTTAAGTACTAAAAACTACTAAGCGGAAAAAATATTAATACCATAATGAAAGTACATACACAATCTAAAGACTAGCCTATTCTTATCAACAATTGCATATGTAAGGTATTTGGACCCAACTTCAACAAAACCACAAATGGTTTTCTACTCTTTTGGCTCTGCAAAACCAGCGTGGGTATATCTAGGGATGGTTCAAATAAGAAACGACTATATGAGGATTATTCTTAGTTTCATTCTAATTATCATTTCAAAATTCTCAAATATATATATAATTCTTACTAATCTTGCCAAACACATCCCATAAACAGATACGACCAAGAAGTCTTCTATAGATCTGCAGATGTTTTCAACAATAATGGCTAACTGAAGCTAAAAAGATTTCATGCAGACAAGTGCTGGCCAACTTTGAAGATCTACAGGAAATAAAAGTAAAATTTGATTTGATGATGTATTTGAACAACCATTTGTAAGATACTTCTCTTTCAGCTGAAATAACTTGATCAGTGCCTAATCCATTGGGGTTTTAGAGTCTATAGTAAAATTTAAGATCTAATTTGTTGCCTTACAACAAATTGTATGAGAAATTCTTAACAGAATTTATCATTCAAAATCCTTTTCAATACTTAAGAAATCTTATCACATTCATCAAAGCTTTTACTTAATCCATTGAATTAATAGCAATGATAGATGGATATACAACCTAACTAGATTGCATTCAATTGCACAGGCCTTTACTCATACAACATCAAGATAGCCAAGTATTGAGCAGGAGACAAAATTCAGAAAGAACTGATACGGGGATAGTTCATAGTTTGTATTCATTTCCTTTGAAAATGGTACATCTTTTACAATAAACTTAGAATAGCCTTCAAAAATAAACACAGTTCATTATATCTTCATGTATTTTTAGAAAAACTTGACAGAGAAACACATTACAAACTTGCCTTCAAAATTTGGACCAAAAACTAGACTAAGCACAATACTTAGAAGAAAAGAATTCGGACCCTTCTTTAGCCTTGGGATCTCACTTAAATAGTGTGAGATGCAACAAGCTTCAGGCTAAACAAATGATAGGTGTCCTTCTAAAGACAGGAACAAAATAACAGAAAGGTTAATTACAAAAAACATTTCTTGGTGGGTCCCTTTCTGTTATGCTTCTTATTTCTAGAGATACAAATAAAAACAATCTGATCTTACAATCAATCTTCATCCTCGGAGTAAGTAGCCATGAGGTTTGTAAGTGATGTGTTGTCTTCAGTTATTTGTAAATTTACTTCAGCCTGGGGAGTTTCTATGTCGTCAATATTAACTTCGGGGGTGATTGTTACTTTTTCACCTTCTTCCTCATCATCTTCTGATATTTGTTCTAGAAACTGATTTTTCCATTTATTAAAAACTTCATCCTCTGGCCAATCAAAACTTAGAGCTTCTCTTTGTATCTTTATTAAAGAATTTGCACTTTCTTCTAAATCATCAAATTCTTTCTTCATAGCAGTATAAAACAACTGTATTTTTACTAGCTCTTCACTTGTATTTGCCCAGAACCAGTGGCTAGCCTCACTCATAATGTTTATTATTCTCTCATTGAATAACTCATCTATCTCCCTGTTCCATTTTCCCTTTACCTTTAATGTATCAACAGATTCCAAAGCACAAGAAAATAAGTTGAATTTTTCAGCAATATATTTGGAAAAATAGAGTGTTAATCTTCTCTGTAAAGAATCTCTTTCATCACCAAAATTCTCTAGCTTATTTAAAAAATCAAAAATCTTCTCAACTTGGTGATAAGGCATTTAGACTGCAGATATACATATGATTGTAATATCATTATTTCTCTCCCTCCATTTCTGCGCCAGAGAAGTCAGTCTATCCTTTTCTTTATTCAACTCATCCAAAAAGGTTATAATTCTTGTCAACTGATCATAAAAAGTTGACCATTTTATTTTATCCCTCAAATATATTACACCCTGCTTTAACTTTTCTTCATATTGATTTCTTACTTTTATCAGCAACTCATGCAACTTTATTTTTTCTTCTTCAAATTCCTCTGCAGTATAGAATTGTGGCCTTTCAAGGGTGTCATGTATTTCAATGATAGGGGTTGATCCAACAAATGACTATGGAGGGTACATAATTCTAGGCACACTGGATTCTCCCACCTTTCTTTTCCCAAGTATCTTCTCCAATTGAGATACCCTGTTTTCTAGCTCAATTCTCTTTTTTACTTCTTGATTGTAGGCATCCACCACTATTTCATACTTATTTTGCAAATTATTCATTTCCTTTTCTTCTCTCTCTGTAGTCGCCAAGGAAAATTTAGAATAGTCCACATTCATGTAGGCTACCTGTACATTTGAAGTATCAGCGACCCTCCTCACAATGATATTCCCTGTTAGTCCTGAATCATCAGGCTGTAATGGAGTAGTCCTGGATCCTCTTCTTAATGACCACATAATGAGGGCAGCTTGATCATTACTGAATGTTGTCCCTAAGAATTCCTTTTTATCTGGATCCTGCAATCCTAAATTATTTGATACAGAATTAAAAATTAATGCATCAGCAATATCCCAATTGGGCAATAATAAAATATTTGCATTTTTCACCATCTGTCTACCCTCGTCAGGGGATATATTTTGGAATTCCTGTATCATCTGTTCTTTTATTTGGTTCTGAATGGAGACTTCATCCATTTCTGGATGTTCTGCTTTCATATCCCTACACCTTTGTTCAAAAATGTGCATGTTTGTCGTCCATGCAAACTGATGAAAAACCCTAGATTTAACAAAACTGTTATCAGACAAAAATTGCTGACTGGCCTGCTCAAAAACTGGGTCTAATTCCCTTCTTCTGAAATCTACTATAGTCAATTCAAAACTTGGCACAGGAGGCTCCTGGGGGTTCCCTTCATCAATTTCTTCTTGAGTGACAAAAACTCCTCCTTGCGACCCCATTTGTTCAATTTGCTCATTGGTGAGCTGTTCTTCCTCAATTCTCATTAGAGTTTGGGAAGGTGAGTAACCTTCATCATGGGATTCTTCTTCCCTTATTATTTTTCTTCTTTTGGGAGAAGCTTTAGGGGGTCTTTCTTCAAGGACAGTACTAGTAGATTCAATTACCTATTTTTCTTTGTTTACACTGGGCATCTACTCCCGAATAACAGTATATCCTGTCCTCTTTCAGACAACCAGTGGACCTACTCCTATGTTAGGGGTGAAACCCAATTTCCTCATAACTTCTATGGCTTTATCTAGAAAAGAATCAATAAAATGTTGTTTCTTTTCATTCATTACCTCCATTATTTCTAAAAATTTACTCATGAGTTTATTTATCCTATCTGCATTATTTGCAGCATTATTAAGAGGACTATAATATTTGTCAAAACAATTAATGAATTCCAAAACTTTTGAATAGACTCTCCATTTTTCTTTCTTTGTTTCTTGTTCTTGGAGAGAATATTCATTCCTTATTATATCTTCAGGGAAATAAAATTCATGCTAACTTGGATGAAGCTTGATTCTATGTCTAAGAGCAGAATTAAAGAAGTCTTATGTGTCACAAAAATGAGCATGAGATACTACCATCTTATACCAATCCAAAAATTTGTAGAGGAAGATCCATCCTTCTTTAGTGATTACAAACTAATGAGCTATAGTGCAAGTAGGAAAAATTGATCTTGTTCCTCTTTTGTGCAAAAAGGTTTCCTCCACTCCTCCCAACTTCCATAAAAATTCAGCTACTCCTACCTTTAAAGGTACCTGATAGGGCAGTACATGGGGTGTCCCTTTGAAACCATAGACCCTAATGACAGTTGAGACTGGATATGGGATGATATCTCCCCAATTATGTGACACTTTTAAACTATGGGGTCTGTCCATAGGCCTAACAAGATGCATTAATGCCTTAGGAATTTTGGGATTGTCACTCAATATGAGGCATCTTAGTTTAGAAGCAAAATGCCTATCAAATCTAACAAAACTAGCATTTTCTACCTCCCAAGTCATGTCTGCACTCCACAATTGAACTGGTAGTGCCTCCCCCTCTTGTTCCCTATTTAAAACCATTTCTTTAGCGAAATATGTAGCCCCCTTAAAAAGGAACATATGCATCAATAGGGAGTACTGACCCCAGACCTTTTCCACCTTGCCCTTTGCAATCCCCACCAATCCATTGTGAATCTCATTAGCCAGGTAAGATGCAAAATCAAAAATTATTTCTACACTGAAAGAAGAGATTTGGGTGATCATATACATGAAGCTCACTGGAATAAAGTTTTCTTCACCCTCTCCGAAAACTCTGCACAGGGTCCTGTATATTTCTACTGCCCTGGCATTAAAGCATGATTTATTGAAAGGTTCTTTAGAAGATGATGTTATTGTTGGTAGATTTCCAATCTTGCCTATGTGGCCTTTCAATGCACCTTGTCTAACTATATCCCTTTTGGACATATATTCTTTTTCTAACTCTATCAAATTAATGGGCACATGATACATGGTGAGAGGTCCCAGACTGAAAACCTTCCTAATTTTTTCTAGACTGATGGTAATCAAAACCTCACCATCCATTCTTCTCAATACCTTAGTGGTTGGATCATAGCTTTTCGCTACAATTTCAAGCAGGTCATAATCCATAAACACACTGGGAACAACAAGCTTTCCAAGGTCAAAATTCCATATATTGGCATGAGGGTCATATAATTTCCTCTCTGCGAACCATTTTTTTAACAGACTCAAACCAGTTTGAGAAGTCTGAGCATCTTAAACCCAATTACCCTTATCATAAAGTCCATCAGCTACCCTTAGCCTAGGGTTCAATGATGTTAACCTCTTAACTTGTGTTGTCTCTACAGTAGACTCAGGAAGCAACTCAAGCAAATCATCATGCACATTCCTAGCAAAATAATTTACTGCACCTGAAAATCCCTTCTTTGGAGGCATCTTGGACTTATTTTTCACAGAACTAGAAAGCCTATGAGGATTATGGTAGTATTACTTACTTGAATTTTATCTTTGTTTTCCTCTGTATTTCTGGAAACTTTTTGCGAATAGACAACTTAACAATTTCTACCAGGCTTTGGCACACTTTCCTTCAATAATTGCTTCTGCACAAGAGTGGCTTCAAATATTTTCTCGCGTGAGATGAAACTGATGAAAACTCTCTGTATTATACTCTATTTTTTCTCATGGATGATGCTTTCATGTCTAATTAATACAAGGAGTGGCACTACATTTTGTGTTTAAAATTGCGCCATCGATCTTTAAAAATCCTACGATCATGTGATACAGAAAGAACAACTAGGAGTTGCATTTGACATGTCAGTCACTTTACCCAATGAGAACTTACCATGTATATCATTCTTTCCTTGATGGCGCTTGTATCTAGACCCATTGATATCTAAGGACACGTGTCAGCATGTCGCTACTTCATTATGCATAAAAAACAAGCATCTTGCCATAGCGAAGCAGCGACAACCGTCGATCTGATTCGGAATCAATCAAATGATATGCCGCTAGGTTTTCTCAGAAAGAAGAAGGTGGGCCCTATTCACTATGTCGCTATAATTATCTCCCTTGCAACTCTTTATAGAGAGAAAGCAATAGTCATTGATCACATACTCAATCAAGGGTGAGGAAACTGCACGGGGTCTTCTGATTCATACTCGCTATGTTGCATGGCTTAAAGAATACACAATTTTGCATAGCGAGGTAGCGAGGATCGTTGATTCTGTTCCAAACTGACGTTCAGGATCTCTTTGCTCATTTGGACATAAAGGCATTAATGAAAACAAAGATATCTGCATAGTTGGCACCTATCAAAAATTTATTGTAGTCCTAAGTATCATTCCACGTCACCAAAGGTCACCGCCAATCTTTCTTTTTTACGGGGCTCGCTACTTCGCTATTGGTGAAGTATCTGAGTTTTTCGATAATGAGGTAGCGAGCTCCGACATTTTAAAGAATTCTTTACCAAAAAATGCAAGGGGCAAAAGATAATAATTGATGTTACTTAAACTGCTTCTGACATGGCATTTATGACTTGTCACGCCACCTGGTGAAGTCGAGGCACCGGAAAAATGTAACATCACCACCCCTTCAGACTTTATGGGACCTCGCTAATTTGCTAACAGTGAAGTGTCTGATTTTTCTGATAGCGAGGTGGCGAAGTGTCAGAAAAACATCATTTTGGCTCTATTTTCAGATATTATACTGGGTCCCCTTTCCTGTTTGGATGGTAGTTGCAATGTGTACCTGCATAATAAATCATTCAAAAAACCAATGTCCGACCACCGTATCTTCACTTTGCGGTCCCACCTTGTAAAATACTCAGCACTCGTTACCTTGCATGGCTTAAAAGCATGCAATTTTTCATAGTGAGGTAACGATAGCGGTAGATCTACTTGGATCTGACGGTTAGAACGATTGAGAAAAAGGTAACCTCGGGGAAACAGAAAATAAAATAGATAGAATATTCTTCTGATTTGAAAATTTAAAAGTTTCGCGCCCGACAGTTTAAGAACAGATAGAACATGGGGTTTTCATAAGTTTTTTCTTATGGATGGATTACTTAGAAAACCTATGTTTCAAATAAAAATTCTGACTTTTCTATAATTTAACAAAAACTTCTGTTGCACAAAAAGTTAGACCAACAGAACTTATGTATTTTCAAAACTAAATGAATGATGGAAGTTTCATTGTTATGTACTTCTGTGATGTTGTTGTATTGTATGATAAGGGGTTCAGGTTTTGGCTTAGCTTTGACCAAATTAGGATGTTTACCAAAGGCTTGGGGTTTGTTCTATGATTTCATGATGATGTTTTGTATATGATCATTTATACCCAACCATGGTGATTTGTCATGTGTGCTCTATGTTGAGTGATTGGATGTTTTATTATTGCTTTCAATTTCTCTTGTGTAGAACTAAGGTGTATGGTGTGTCTTGTCTGATATAACATTTGAGTCTTCAATAAGTTGTCTTTGTTTTGCTTCCTAGTTGATTGTATAGGATTGAGGTGATTATGGGTTATTATTTTTAGGTGACACCATGATTTTGTATTTGTGCATTTAATTTTTGATCAGTCCTATTAGGATGATCTTATTGGTGGAATCTGTGATTATGATTAGTAATGTTTTCAATATTTTTCTAGTTTCTTATTTAAAAATTGATAAATGATTTATGGTCATGTGAGACCTACTACTTTTACTGAACTTAGGGTAGGTTATCTATATGTCATTTTGGGAAGTGACTTGCAATGGAGGTTGAGGCCCTAAAGAGGTTGTCAAATAACCCATTGCAGGTTGTTTTAATAAGTGAATATAACACTACATTAAATCAGAGTAAAATGAATTAATAAGGGTCATTTTTTTTCTTGTCCATTCCTTTAGTGCTAGTACAAGATAGGATGAGAGTATAGAGGATGCTTGGTTGTGACCTTGCTTTGTTAGTATTCCTTATCAGTACAAAAGGATACTAGTTTTGCATAGAGTCACTAAGGGAGTGGAGGATTAAAAGACTACTAGGGTAACCTTAGAGTTGTCTCATGTGATGGCACTTGCCTACTTACATAGTAGATTTCATACATGTCTTTGTTGCCTCTAGGTTTAGATTTCATTTATATCATAGTACCTTTGAGTTAGATTTCTTTTAGGTTTCCTTGACCTAGATGTTGGTTTTGACTTTGGAGTTTGATATCTTGTTTGGGACTTGAGACTATCTCCTTAGCATGGTGGGAGTGAACCCTTTTGGGTTTCATGAGGTCGGGTGTTAGTGCTTTTTACTTTTTCCATTGAGATTTTATAGTTTGATGTCATGTATGGAGTTCCCTATTATGTACTCTTTTTCATTCGGTTTCTTATGTTCTAGGATGGATGGTTGTATTGTATTGTATTGTATTTGATATCATAGATCTTACAAGATGATGTAATATATCTTTATGATGTATGTTCTTTCAACCTTTCATACCCTGAGACTTGTATAGTGGATGATTCTGCATTCTAATTATTGCCAAGTGGCATCTAAGATAATTGTATATTATTTAATGGATTCATACTTGTAATTATTCTTTGATGTGGGATGAGTGTAGAAAGATAGTGTACAAAAGGGGGGTATAAGTGGACACCTTTTTTTTGAAATCAAGTAAACCTAAACTTGGATGAGACATTTGAGGGTCATTTACTAAAAATGACAAGAGGTGTAAAACATATAAATTGTAGTACTCTGAATCTACTTTCTAAAATACTAGAGTTTTTACAAAATGGATAAGATTAGGTGGGTCAAATCCTACTCACACAAAAATTATTTCTTGATTTTTTTAGAAAACATAACATAGTTGTTTTAATGTGCAACACAAAAGGCCAAGTTATATTTAGTATCTTGCATATCCCTTTCGTAGGATTATAGTTAAGAGTCATATCTAGACATTTTTCATTTTTTTGTAATTTTATAATAAGTATTTATTTAATTATGAATTACTAAATTGACTACATCATGAAATTTTGGTACATGTTCATGCGCTAGGCATAACTTGCATCAAAATAATCGAAAATAAATTTTATTTTTTAAGTGTATAGAATCAAGTGTAGAATAGTAATATATAATTTATTTTGAATTTGGTTAAGTATATAAAAAAATTTTTTAAAAAGGGTAGACATATTTTTGTGAGGAATTTCATGGCTTTGGTAAAAGTAATTAAACTTTAAAATGTTAATGTTGTCCAAAAAAAGAAAAATTTGTATGGTTAGAAAGCTAAGAAGACATGTAAGATTATTGTGTGATTTTGGAGATACATAAACCTAATCAAGGAAAAGACAAGAATTCACCATAGGAGATGAAAAAATATCTAAAGGAAAAAAAATGGAGGGAAAATAGTCTCCCAAGCCTTTGGGTCATTTTCCTAGGCTATCACCAAGCCATAACCTGATTGGGTTTTTTGGATTCAAAAAAATGATTGGGTTATGAAAATAAAAAATGCATTCAAAACCCGATTGGGTTTTGTATTACTAATTCACAAGATTATATTGAGGGGGGGTGTAGGGGGAGAAAGAGAGATCTATTAGGTTATGTATTCTAATAAAATAGTGTCTATCATATCTTTGTCTCCATCCCATTCTTTTTCTACATCACTCGCTCTCTCTCATTTTCATTCTTTATCCTATCCCTATCTCTCTTTCTCTTATCCCCTTCTCTCTCTCACTCTTTATATTGTATCCCCTAATCTCTCTCTTCATCCTCTCTCTCTTTTATCCCCCCTCCCCCTTGCTCCTATCCCCTTCTCTATCTCACTTTTTCTATCTTTTCTCCAAACCTCTCTCTCTCTCTCTCTCTCTCTCTCACATCCCCTTCTCTCTCTCACTCTTTATATCATATCCTCTAATTATTCTATCCATCTCATCCTCTCTCCCTCTCACACACACAAACACACACATTCTCTCTTTATCCTATCCCCATTCTCTCTCTCCATCCCACCTCTCTCTCTCTCTCTCTCTCTCTCTCTCTCTCTCTCTCTCTCTCTCTCTCTCTCTCTCTCTCCTATCCCCCCTCTTTCTACTATCCCCTTCTCTCCCTCTCTCTCATTCTCTCTATCTCTCTCACTATTTCTATCATATCCCCTAATCTCTCTCTCTCATATCCTCTCTCTCTCTCTCTCTCTCTCTCTCTCTCTCTCTCTCTCTCTCTCTCCCCCCCCCTTCTCTCTCACTCTTTCTATCATATCCTCTAATTATTCTATCCATCACATCCTCTCTCTATCCTATCCCCCCCTCTATTCATCCCATCCTCTCTCTCTTTCATTCTCTTTGTCCTATCTCCCCTCTCTTTTTGCTATCCCATTCTCTCCCTCTCTCTCACTCCTTTAATCATATCCCCTAATCTCTCTCTCTCTCTCTCTCTCTCTCTCTCTCTCTCTCTCTCTCTCTCTCTCTCTCTCTCTCTCTCTCTCTCTCCCTCTATCTCTCTCTCCATCCCTCTTATCCCATAATCTCTCTACCTCTCTCATATTCTCTCTCTCTCTTTCTACTATCCTCTTCTCTCTCTCACCCCCATTCACTCTCCATCTCTCTTATTCACTCTCCCTCTTCATATCCCCTTCGATCTCTTTATATAACTTTATGGAGTAGTAGACCAAAACCCAATTGGGTTATTTCTCCAATACAATTAGAACTCAATAACCCAATTAGGTTATTGAAAATTGTAAATAAAATAATATGTCAATGGTTATTATGATGTTTCAGTGTGGTTTAGACCAAATTCTACTATTTTTACATTTACTTGTATATTAGGTATGCAAGTTTAAGTTTTTTTGTTCTTAGAAATGCTAAGTTTGATATTTTTCTGTGCCAACATCTTATTTTATGTTAACATATTATAATTGAGCATAAAATAATCATATTAGAATGTTATTATTTATTTGATTCATGTTATTATTTGTAGGGTAATTTGCATCTAAAATTATGGGAAAGAACAAGAGAGGAATGATTGAAAAATGAGAATCAACAAAGGCAAAAATATGGGAGCGTATAAGGAGATTACATGAAGGTACATCATCAAATGCCTCCAATTTAAGTGATGAAAATATACCTATTTATTTGATGTCAAAAACACCTAATTTGACGAACAAAAATGTTCAACATACCCCAATTGAAATGATTATGACAAATACACTTATGTCACCTAATGCCCCTACTGCAACATCTCAAGTTGAAATGATGAATGCACATGATTTAAGTAATGAAACTATAGGGCATGCACATACATCAACATCTCCTAGAATAATTCATAGAAAAAAAAATTTCTAATTAACATTGATGAAAATATTTTGAAGCCAATGCATGATAAAATGTCAGAAAGAAATTTTAGGAGAATTATTCAAAATATTTACAATAACTATTTTAAAAATTCAAATCAAGGTAAAAGAAGCCAACTTGTTGTTGAAATGGTTAAAAATCTGAAATTTAAAGAGACAATGAGAATTTTGGGGTTAAGAACATCTAAAAATAGTAGTGAAAGAATCATTGTTAGAAATACATTTTATGTATAAAAATCCATTGGTTCAAAAGCATGTACTAAAGATGCTAATACAACTCGACAGGTCCTCACATCAACCATATTGGGAAAGGAAATGAAAAAAAATCATATGGTAAGCAAAACAAGTAAATCATTAAGGATTAGTAGAACAACATTAGTCAAATCCTTAGTAAGGTGAGAGAAAATTATGAATTCTAATGAGACTTATTTTTGGTCATTCCAAGGTAGACTCCCACATAAGGATAAAGTTTTTTTTGATACACTAAGAACATTAGTAGAAAATGTTTGGCATGACAACACAAGGGCTTAACCAAACCAAAAAGATGTTATCAAAAGAAAAATTGAAGAAACAAACTGTGAGCCACATGCAAAACATTTTTTGGATAGGACTCAAACACAATTTTATTAAATGTTTATTCAAAGATTTCCTCAAATTAAAATCAGCCAAAGTTTTTTTGAGATAAAAAAACCATTCTACATTAAAATAAATCATACACACACTACATGTTGTTGTAGGGTTCATGTTGATTTTTTCTATGCATTGTGATGTTTATCATTATATATGTTGCACTTTGCATACTAACAAAATATTATACCAATTTGGTTTACAATCACCTCCTAAGTCACTAGGAGAATTTATTGCCAGTGTACTATGAAAATGAGATGATGGGTACATTTATTATAAGAACATGTACTTGAAAGGTTTTTGCCCTTAATTTGGTGGTTTGCAAAAGTCACATAGATGCCTACATCTAGATAGCAGACATGAAATTGGTAAGACACTAGTTTCTCTAGGAAAGTATAAATTAGTTATATATGATGTTAAAGATGGAAAATAATAAATAGGTATGAATTAGTGAAAAGTGATGTATGTGTAGCTAACTTCATGAAATTATTTCAAGAGGAAATATTTTATGACTACATAGGTCATACACAAAGATAGATGATTAGATGAGCAATTCAAGTTGTATAAATAAACTTTTCCCTGGGGTACAATTGTGTCAGTTGTTGACTTTGCTAAAAACTATACACTAAAGGCATGAAATGATTTGCAACCTATTGAGATCAGATTGAAAAGATCATTGTTGAGGGGGGTATCATTGTTTTGTCACTGATGTCAAACCTACTATTTGCTAGTAAGACAACTCCTTATATAATTCAAGTACTATCACTTAGATGATTGATGAAGAGGATTTGATCAAAAGATGTAACAATAACACTTAGAGGAAAGGTTGAGTTATGATTATAGAATGAAGTATAAGAATTAGTTAAGACAGTGATGACATAATGTATTGATAATATACTTAAGGTTGCAAAGGTTGGTTACAATAAGAAAGTTTAGAAGAAAAAGTTATACAAAGTTTGTCTACCAAGATTGATTGAGTGGATAGTAGGTGTCGAGGAAAGTCAGTGCAAGCTAAGAAGAAAATTAGTTGGAGATGAGTAAAAGTATATCCTAGTGAACGTCAAATAGAAAAGTGGATGTTGAGTAAAGTTTAGTTGATGTTGAGCACCATTAAACTTTAGTTCATGCCAAGTAATTTCATAGTGGATGCTGACAAATATAGTATGTGCTGAGCATTAGAAGCTAGATAATGCCAAGTGCTTGCATTAGTTAAAAGATCATGAATTAGATGAATTTGAGCCAACAAGTTTATTTTCTTGGATTATGTGAACTAGGTAGAAGATAAGGTTAATGAGCTAGTGGCATAGACTTCAAGGTAAATCATTTTTAGGTGAATTCAAAGTGGATTCTAGGAGAAGTTTCTAGAAGAGATATGAAATATGGGGTAGATAAGTTGTATTCTACCTAATCCATCCTAACCCTAATTTGGATGATGGAGAATGAGAAGAAAAATATCTTAATTTCCTATTTATAGGAATGGTTGGTCATGAAGCAAGGTTTTCATGTGCAAGAACCTAAGGAAGATAATGAGTCAAGGGTTTTTCTTCATCAAGTGACCTAAGAGAAGAGACTGCATTGGCATGTTAAGCAAGAAGGCTCAAGGAGATGAATGCTTGAATGGTGAACAAGCTATTAGATCTAAAATGTATGAAGGCCAAGTAGAATGGAGAAATGAATGGTGCTCTATAATCTACAAGTGAAGTTGTAAGTTGTATCAAATCAAAGTCTTACTATTACTCTCTAACAATTGTATCAATCTAGGGTAAATACTTTGAATTAAGGTTAACCTAATAGTCATTTGTAAATCCTTTAACTGGGTGACATTCTAAGTGAATGGTCTAAAGTCCTCTAACAAGGCTCACTCCTAATAGGGTGATTGAAATCCTTTAATATGGTCACATTTAATAGTTTGTATTGTAACATTTAATAGGGTTGGCCTTTCATAGGGTATCACTTCAAAAGAGTGAAAAGAGTAGCAAGTTACTAGTGGTTTTTCCCAAATTGGGTTTCCACATAAATCATTGTATCAAGTGTGTTGATGAATCTATTATGTTTCATGATTTGCATTTCTACAAGTTGATTTAACAATAACCTACAAGATTTAAGTGATTACATAATCTTATAGATGCATGCATGAGTATAAATGTTTGATGGGTTCACTAAGCTGTGAAAAGTTTTATTTATACATCTAGACCTTGGATAACTAATTCACCCACCCACACCCTACTCAGTTATTCTAAAGTATTCAAACAATTAGTATCAGAGCCATCTGCTTAAGAGGAGTAGTTTGAAAGTACTAGAAGCACAAAGATAAAGATGTCAAAAAGAGAAGTACCCAAGCTCAATAGAGATAACTTTCCTACATGGAAATGTTTGATGAAGCTACACCTTTAAGGACTTGGAGAACATGCATAATCTTCCATTACCACTAAGTATGTTATCCCTACTAGAGCCCCAATAGTCCAGGATATGAAGAAGAAGAAAGAACACAACCTGACAATATTGGAGATTGCCTCTACCCTAAGTTATGCCAAATTTGATGATATCAAAGGTCTTGATAGTGAAAAGAAAATGTGAGATTCCCTAAACATTATCTATGGATGAGATGCAAATATTTAAAGAGCCAAAGTTGAAAGTCTTAGAGGTAAGTTTGATGATATGATAATGGAAGAAGGTGAGAATATTCCTCAATATGTTGCTAGGATAAAATAAGTTGCTAATACAATAAGAGGTGCTACTAGTATTATAGATGATAATACTATGTTAAGTAAAGGTTTAAGGACACTATAACCTATATATACTATTAGAGTTTCTACAATTCAAGAACTAAGATGTATTCTAAGGAAAGATCTATCACTTGAAGGTCTAGTAGGTAGACTCATTGCTTTTGAGTTTTCTAACTTTGATAATTACAAACCTAAGAGTATTGAATCTACTTTCAAAGATAAAGTGTCATTGAAGGAACTTGATGAGAAGAAGAAAAAGAAAAACAAATATGTGTCTAGGGACAGTGATACAAATGAGGAGGATGTTGAACAACTTGAAGCACTACTAGCAAGAAGTTTCCACAAAGGTAAAGGCAAGTTCAAAGGTCAATTGCAATGAGGTTGGTCATATTGATGCTTGATGTCTAGAGAAGAAGAATTACAGAGGTGGTGACAAGTACAAAAATAGAAGAGATGAAGGCAACAAGGATTACAAAGACAAAGGCAAGAAGTCTTGCTATATTGCTGAACAAAAAATAAATCTGATGAACATGATGATGAAGTGGTGTATGTTACAATGAAGGATGAATCTAATGAAGATAAGGCAACTGCACTTGTGAATTGTGTGAACAAGAATGATAGATGGATCATTGATAGTGGGTGTTCACATCACAAGACTAGAGACAAAAGTAAATTCATTACCATTAATCATTATGATGGAAATTGTGTAAGATTTGGGAATGATGCACCATGTTTGATAAAAAGAAAAGGTTCTATATCAAACTCAAAGATAAAATTTTGTGTGACAATGATTACTATGTTGAAAGACTTAACTATAATTTAATTATGTCACAACTAAGCAATTTGTGTTGTAAGGTTGAATTTGAAAATAAGATTTCTAAGATATCTAAAACAAATGGAAAATTAATTGGAAAGGGTGATCAATGTAGAAGTAATCTATTCTATCTTGACATAGAGGATGCTACTTGTCTTGTTTTAAAATTTGATGATGTATGGCTATGGCACAAGAGGTTATGTCATGTTAATTTTGATAACTTGGTTAGTATCAATAACATGAAGAAAGTTAGAGGTTTGTCTAAGTTTAAGAAGAATGATAATGTAATGTGCAAGCAATGTTAGTTAGGAAAAATCTCAAAATCAAGTTTTAAGAGTAAAACTTATACCTCTAAAAGAATACTAGAGATTGTTCACATTGAATTGTGTGAACCAATTGATGTGCAAAGAGACAAAGGAGATAAGTACATTATGCTATTTGTTGATGATTATTCTAAGATGATGACAGTTATGTTTCTGAAGTAGCAATCTGATTCTTTTAAAAAATTTAAGTGGTACTTAGCAAGAGTTGAGAAGGAAACAGGTAAAAGTCTAAAATGTTTGAGATCTAACAGAGGAGGAGAGTTCACATCAAATGAGTTTGAGATGTTTTGTAATAATAAAGGAATCAAAAGAAAAACATCTACCCCTAGAACCCCTCCACAAAATGGAATTGTTGAAAGAAGAAATAGGTCTATAATAGACTGTGCTAGAACACTCATGATGGAGAAGAATGTTTCTTTGAAATACTGGAGTAAAATTGTAAGTATAGTTGTCTATACCTTGAACTATGTACAAGTCAAGAAAGGTACTCATTAAACACCTTTTGAAGTATGGTATGGATACTCATCCAATGTAAAATATTTTAAGGTATTTGGAAGCAAATGTTACACTATTAAGAATTTTAGGAATGGTAAACTTGATGCAAAAAGCGAAGAATGTATATTCCTAGGCTATTCCACAAGAAGTAAATCTTATAAGTGTTTGAATACTAACACTAACAAAGTTGTGGAAAGTACAAATTTGAATTTTGATGAATATATAGAAGTGTATTAGGCTGAACCTATCAAAGAATTAAAAGAATACAAATCATTTGTATAACTTTATGAAGGTATGTCTATTGAAGAAGATGTTGTAGTGATTGTCGAGCCACACACTATAAATGATGAGTTACATTCAAGAACTAAGCTACATTTAGATACTAAGTTATAGAATAAAGTTTGAACATGTTATGATTCTAAGATTGGTGTACTTGAAAGAGATGTTAAACTACTTGACAGAGATGTATAGAGTGATTCAGAAGCCGAAAGACAAAATGAAGAAATGAGAGCTAAAACAAGATTGTCTAAATATGTAAAGAGACATCACCCTACTACTCAAATCATTGGACATAAAGATGCTAGACCAATAACAAGAAAAAAATTGAGAAATGATATGTGTTTTCTAAGCATGAAGGAAGCCAAATCAATGAAGGATGCATTAAAAGATGTTGACTGGAGTAAATACATGGAAGAAGAAATCGAACGAATTGAGAAAAAAAAATGGAGTCTAGTTGCTAGACCAGAAGATAAACAAGTGATTGGCACCAAGTGGGTATATAGAAATAAGCTAGATGAAAATGGTGAAGTCGCAAGGAACAAAGAAATATTAGTTTGCAAGGGATATGCACAAGACAAAGGAATTGACTATGGAGAGACATTTGCACCTGTTGCTAGATTGGAAGGAGTAAGAACTTTACTTGCTTATTCTAAATACAAAGGCTTCAAATTTTATCAAATGGATGTTAAATCTACATTTCTGAATGGCATATTAGAGGAATAAGTTTACATAGAATAGACAAAAGGTTTTTTTGATGTTGACAATAAGAACATGGTATGCAGATTATGTAAGGCTCTATATGGTTTGAAACAAGCACCAAGAGCATGGTATGAGAGACTTCATAATTATCTTGTGAAGATTGGATTTGAAAGGGCTAGTGATAATAGCAATATGTACATGAAGACAAAGAAAGAAAAAGGTATTTTGTTATTTGAAATAATTGTTGATGATATCATAGTCGGAGTTCAAGATCTTTTATGTAAGGATTTTACAAATCAGATGAAGCAAGAATTTGAGATGTCTATGTTTGGAGAGATCAATTTTTTTGTGAGTTTGCAAGTATATCAGATGAAATATGGTATCTACATCACTCAGTTAAAGTATGTCAAGGAAATATTGAAAACTTTTGGATTGGAGGATTCCAAACTAATAAGTACACCTATGGTGACAAGACACAAGTTGTCAAAGAATGATGATTTAGCTAAGGTGAATCAAACATTGTATAGGTCTATGATTGGAAAATTACAATATGTAGTACATAGTAGACCTGACATTACATTATTTGTAGGGATAGTTGCAAGATTCTCTGCTAATCTTAGGGAGAATCATTTGATGGTTGTAAAGAGAATTATGACATATTTGAAATGAATATAAGAGTTTGATCTCTACTATGAGAGGAATGATAAATTTGAATTAAGAGCCTACATTGATATTGATTAGGCTGAAAAAATTGATGATAGAAAGAGCACCAATAGAGGAGCATTTTTCTTAGGCAAGAGGCTAGTTATATGGACTAGCAAGAAATGAAATTGTACCTCATAATCTACTACTGGAGTTGAATATGTTGTTGTTTTTACAAATTGTAAAAATATTGTGTGGATCAAATAGCTACTCAAAGGAATGAAAGAAGAAATCACAAAACTAGTGATACTTTATCATGATAATACAAGTGCTATCAATATATATCAAAGAATCCAATGATGCATACAAAGCCTAAGCACATTGCAATCAAGTATCATTACTAGAGAGAGTTAGTTCAAGATAAAGAGGTGAAGATGGAATATGTTAACACAAAAAAGAATATTGTTGATACATTCACAAAAACATTACTTAAGGATGCTCATAAGTGTTTATGAGGTAAACTAGGGGTGATACCCCTATCAAAGTCTATCTAAGTAACAAGAGGAGTGCCCTACATTAAACAAGATGATTTTCATATGTTACAAATTGATGCAGAGGATCTTACTTTAGGAGCTGCCTTAAGTAATCAAAGAGCTAGAACTTCAAATCAACCACAAGCAAGGTGATAGAGGGAGAAACTAGAGAAATTGAAAAAGCTTATATCTGCATATTAGAGATGACAATTCTTTGGAATTTTTATCAAAGAGGGGGATAATATCACTAATCAGATAGTATGATTATTGATCAAGAGATATTGCTGATTAAGATCAAGCCAATATAGAGATAAATTAGATAGTATGATTACTGATCAAGAGAGATTGTTGATCAAGATCAAGCGAGTACAGAGGTAATTAGTGAGGGAGATAATTTTTTATATCTTTGATTAGAGGAGAACATGAGTACACAAAGTATGATAGAGAAACATACAAAAAAGAGGGAGAAATCCTAATCTACCTAGTAAGAGGGAGATATATATAGAGAGAGAGAGATATAAGAAGAAACTTAAAGGGAGTTATACAAAAGAATTTTGTAACCTATTCAAAAGATGAAAGTTTTTGATAAAGGGAGAGATTTCAATACAAGGAATTATTTTCTTTTTGGTATTTTCTTACTAATTTAACCTAGTCAATTTGGTTGAACAAGGTATTTACCATTTGGTTGATTTGGTTGATCAATTTGATTTTCCATCAATGCCAAAGAGGGAGATTTTTGAGATCAAATTAAAAAGATCATTGTTGAGGGAGATTGTTGAAACTATATTCAAAGAAGGAGATTGTTGAAGAAGAATATGTGTTTCAATCATTTTTTTGTAATTGATGTCAAATTTGCTATTTTTTGGTAAGACAACTACTTATATGATTCAAGTACTATCACTTAGATGATCGATCAAGAGAATTTGATCAAAAGATGTAACAATAGCACCTAGAGGAAAGGTTGAGTTATGATTATGTAATGAAGTATAAGAATCAATTAAAATAGTGATGACATGATGAATTGATAATCTACATAAGGTTACGAAGGCTGGTTACACAAAGAAAGTTTAGAAGAACAAGTTATACAAAGTTTGTCTATCAAGCTTGACCGAGTGGATAGTAAGTGCTGAGAAAATTCAATGCAAGCCAAGTAGAAAATTATTTGGATCCAAGTAAAACTATATTCTAGTGTATGCCAAACAAAATAGTGGATTCCAAGTAAAGTTTAGTTGATGTCGAGCACTAGTAAACTTTAGTTCATGTCGAGTAATTTCAAAATGGATATCAAGCAATGTAGTATATGTTAAGCATCAAAAGCTAGATAATGTTGAGTGACTAAATTAATTAAAAGATCATGAATTTGATGAATTTGAGCTAACAAGTTTTTTTTCTTGGATTATGCAAATTAGGTGGCAGATAAGGTTGATGAGCTAGTGCCATAGACTTTAAGGTAAACCATTTTTAGGTGAATTCAAAGTGGATTCTAGGAGAAGTTTCTAGAAGAGATATGAAATTTGGGGTAGATACATCGTATCCTACCCAATCCATCCTAATTCTAATTTGAATGATGGAGAATAAGCAACAACATATCTTAATTTCCTATTTATAGGAATGGTTGGTCATGAAGCAAGGTTGTCATCCTAAGGAAGATAAGGATTCAAGGGTTTTGCTTCATCAGGTGACCTAAGAGAAGAGACTGCATTGGCATGTTAAGGAAAAAGGCTGAAGGAGATGAATTCTTAAAGGGTGAACAAGCTATTAGAGCTACAATGTATGATGGCCAAGCAAAATGGAGGATTGAACAATGATATGTAATCTACAAGTGAAGTTGTAAGTTGTAAAAAATCAAAGTCTTACTATTACTCTCTAATAATTGCATTAGTAAAGGGTAAATTCTTTGGATTAAGGTTGACTTAATAGTCATTTTTAAATCATTTAACTAGGTGACATTCCAAGTGAATAGTTTAAAGTCCTCTAACAAGGCTCACTCCTAACAAGGTGATTGAAATCCTTTAATAGGATCACATTTAATAGTGTGTATTGTAACCTTTAACAAGGTTTTCCTTTCATAGGGCATCACTTCAAAAGAGTGAAAAGATTAGCATGTTATTGGTGGTTTTTGTTGGAAATAAAAATGGGAAATGTATACTTGTAAGAGTGGGGGGGTGAATTAGAAGTACTAATCTCTAACCAATAAAATTTTTAATTTTAAAACATTCCATGTATAAACATATTGAAATAACTATTGGATACAATTGTCTAATTGTGTGTTGTCTTTGATCTTACACAAATTTCATATCAGTTAGCAGTCACTATCTACCAAGCCTAGTTGGTCATCAAAGCAAATTTCTATGTCTATCGAGTATTCCTAGAAAGTACTCTATGGAAATAGTGTCTACCGAGCTTACTCCGGCATTGAAGGTAAATATGGCAGAAAGTAGTGTTAACTGAGCTCACATGGTTAATGAAGGAAAGTTAGTGTTTACCAAGTTCACTTGATCTCCAAAGGATTTTGCAGGATTCATTGTGTTAACTGAGTCTTTGTTGGTTAACACAAGAAATCTTTTTACGATCAATATTTACTAAGCAAGGTCAGCCAATGAAGGATTTTGTTAATTTGAGAAATAAAGTTTAATTGTTTCATGTATTGATTGTAGCCAACCAAGCTAATGATTATTGGTAATTGTAACTTGTAATTGGGCCAACTTGATAATTTGTAAGGTATAAATGAAAGGTCAAGTTGGAATTCTAAAGTGTAATGAGCAAGTATGCAAGTGTATTGATTGAAGTGGAAAGTGTGAGCAAACTTTTAAGGATGGTCAGATATCCTTGAGGAATAGCAAATTTTTCTTTTGATTAGGAAGGATCTAGTAAAGTAGAATGGAGATCTATTTCAGCAATTCAATTGCATCTCATTCAGGTCATTTCATTGTTACTTTCTCACCATTGTAACAGTGATTCCTAAATCTCTTAATAGAGTAGGTTTAATAGCCATTTGTAAATCCTCTAACAAGGTGATAGATCTATTGACTTGTTCTAAAGACCTTTTTCAAGGCCACTCCTAATAGGGTGATTAAATCCTCTAACAAGGTCACACCTAATAGTGTGTTTTGTAACCTTTAACCATGTTGGCTCCTAAAGAGGCTCACTTCAGAAGAGTAAAAATTAGTAGCTAATTACTTGGTGGTTTTTCCCATATCAGGTTTCCATGTTAAATCTGGTGTCTCATGTGTTCATGTTATTTCTTTTATAGTTGCATATTAATTATTGTGAATTCTTAAAGATCTATTAAAGTTAACATACACTGCATCTACTGAGTTACAAAATTTTATGTATGTTTACCGAGTGATAGCAGTAACTAGTTTTTTCAGACATCTAAGGGATCTATGTATTTGTTTTTGTGTTAACCAATTAATCCCCCTCTCAGTTACTCCACCTATATTTCCAAAAATTGGTATCCAAGCATTTGGGGCTTGCAGGAAAGGTTTCAAAGACCTAAGCTAAAGATTAAGATGTCTTACAAGAGAGAAATTCCAAGGCTTAATAGGGATAACTTTTCAGCATGGCAAGGATTGATGAGACTTCATCTAGCTTCCATTGGAGATACATGATTGAAATACCTCGATGAATAATATACAACTCCTTTTGGTACATTATCTATTAATGACATTACTGAGAAGAAGACTCATAACACCATGATGATAGACATAGCATCTACTTTAAGCTATGAGGAATTTGATGATATCAAGGACTGCAAAACCACCTTTGAAATATGGAACAAGCTAAAGGATATCTATGAAGGTGATGAAAATGTAAGGAGAGCCAAAGGAGAAAGTCTAAGAGGAAAATTTGATTAGATGAGAATTAGATAGGATGAAAACATTGCCAAATATGTTGAAAGGGTCAAAGTAAGTGTCTGTGCAATCAAAGCTTCTAGAGGAGATATCAAGGAGGAAATAGTTGTAAGTAAAATTCTTAGAACATTGCTTCCCATTTATGCAATTAGAGTATCTGCAATTCAAGAAAGGAGATGTGAAGCAAATCATAAGATAAATTTGGATGCCATAGTAGGAAGGTTGATAGCCTTTGAGCTAGATAACTATGACAATTATGCTCCAACTTCCACGAACATTAAATCAGCATTCGAAGCCAAGATGTCACTGAAAGAAAAGGGCAAGAAAATAAAGGACTCTCAATTAGAAAGTGAAGAAGAATCAAAGGAAAGTTTTGATAGTGATCTTGAAGTTGTTGAAGCTCTACTTGCAAGGAAATATTCTAGAGGCAGAGAAAAATACAAAGGTAAAGTTTCCCTAATCTATTTTTCATGTGAGGAAATTGGTCATACTGCAACTAGGTGCCCAAAAAAGAAAAGAAAGGATGAGAAAAAAGGTCACAAGTGTAATGGAAAGAAAGATTTCAAATCATTCAAGGAAAATGGTAAGAAAAACATGTTTTATGGCTAAGGATTCTAAGGATTCTGATAATAGTGAAGATGAAATTGTTTACATTGCTATCAAAGATGAATCTAATAATGATGAAGAAGATAAGATGGCACTTATCTCTCATGTGGGAAAAAATGATACATGGATCATAGACAATGGATGTTCACATCATATGACTGGTGACAAAACAAAGTTTGAACATTTTGAAGATTATGAAGGTGGTAGTCTAAGGTTTGGAAATAATGAACCTTGTTGTATAAAAGGAAGAGGTTGAATCTCATTAACTAAAGAACTTGTATGTGATAATGCATATTGGATTGAAGGAGTAAAACATAATCTATTGAGTGTAGCACAAATAATCAATATTGGGTTCAAGGTGGAATTCATGCATGGAAAGGCTAGACTATTGCATGACAAAAGAAAGCTGATTGGATCAGGCAAACAATCAAAAGGTAACTTGTTTTATCTTGATCTTGGTGAGTGCTTATGTTTTATTGCTCAAGTTTAAGAAAGTTGGTATTGGCATAGAAGCTTATGTCATGTAAATTTTGATAACATGGTAAACATAAGAAAATTCAAGAAAGTAAGAGGCATTCCTAGTATAAAGAAACCTAATGTTGGTCTATGCAAGAATTGTTAGACTAGTAAGATTGGTTTTAAAAGTAAAAACTATTAGTCTGAAGATATTTTTGAAATTGTGCATACTAATTTGTGTGGACCTATTAGAATTGAGAGCTATAATAGAGAAAAGTGCTTCATTCTTTTTGTTGATGACTACTCTAGAATGATGACTGTTATGTATCTAAGAGAGAAGTCAGAAGCATTTGAGAAGTTCAAATGGTATTTGGCCAAAGTAGAGAAGGAAATAGGGAAAATATTGAAATACTTGAGATCAAATAGAGAACTTTTGCATTAAAAAAGGAATCAAAAGATAGGCATTAGCTCCTAGAGCTCCTGAGCATAATGGAATAGCTGAAAGGAGGAATAGATCTATCATGGATTGTGCAAGGACTCTAATGATTGAAAAGAACATTACTATCAAATACTGGAAGAAAGCTCTCAACACTGCAATTAATACCTTGAACCAAGTACAGCTAAAGGACTCATTCAAAACCCCCTATGAGTTATGGTATGGCTATAAACCCAATGTAGGTTACCTAAAAGTATTTGGAAGTAAATCTTACATTTTGAAAGAATCTAGAAAAGGAAAATTTGATGTGAAGGGTGATTTTTGGGATATTCTTACAAGAGTAAGGTATATAGATGTTTGAATTTGTTTACTCACAAAATCATAGAAAGTGCACATGTGAAAGTTGATGAGTTTGCATAAAGGAATAAAGAAGAAAGCAGAAAGGAACCAAAAGATTATAGGAGATTTGTTTTCATTGAACCTGATATATTGCCAGACACGTCTATCAATCAGGATACTTCTACTCCTGAGTCTTCCTCAGTCACTGAGTTTCAAGAAGTTCAAATCAAGTCACAAGGACCCAAGTCACATTCTAAAGCTATCAAGCCAATGTCTACCAAATTTGAGCTGCCAAAACTTGGAGTTAATGTGCAAGAAGATGACAATGCAATTCATTCAAAAGGCAAGGAACTTGTATTGGCCAAGTATGTCAAGGGACATCATGAACCAGATCAGATTATTGGAGACAAATCAGAAGGTACTATGACAAGAAGTAAGCTAAAAGGTACTTGTTTACTTGCTGACTTTGAACATAGAAATGTCAAAGATGCATTGGAAAATGAAAGTTGATTGAGGCTATGAATGAAGAGATAGAGAAAATAGAGAAGAAAAAAACATGGAATCTTGTACCTAGGCCTAAAGACAAAAATATGATTAGAAAATTATAACATGTAGTTCATACAAGGCCTAATATTGCTCTTGTAGTTGATATAGTGGCAAGATTTTCAGCAAAACCTATAGAAAATCACATGATGGAAATCAAAAGGATCTTGAGATACTTAAAAATCATTGAAGATTATGGATCATGGTATAAACTTGAAAGAAATTTGGACTTGAAAGTGTTTACTAATGTTGATTGGGCAAGAAACATTGATGATAGAAAGAGTAACATTGATGATAGAAAGAGTACAAGTGGTGGAGCATTCTTTCTTGGAAAAAGGTTGGTATCTTGGACAAGCAAAAAGAAAAATTGCACATCACAATCTATAGTAGAAGTAGAATATGTTGCAGTAGCAGTGAACTGTTCTAATATTGTTTGGATTAAATAGTTGTTGGAAGGCATGAAGGTTGAACTCAAAAAACTAGTTGTTATGTTTTGTGATAATACAAGTGCAATTAACATATCAAAGAATCCAGTGATGCATTCCAAAACCAATCACATTGCTATAAAATATCACTTTGTCAAAGAATTGGTTTAGGATAAGGAAATTAGATTGGAATATGTCCATACAAAAGAATAGATTGCAGACATATTCACCAAGCCATTACCTAAGGATGCATTCTTGTATCTAAGAGGTAGGTTAGGGGTCACTCCCCTGTTTGAAGCTCACTAAAATAAAGTTTTAGTGATGTATCAATACAAACTAAGTTGAAGATCTATTAGTTGATGCAACATAATCATGGGAACATTGCATATGAATTAGTACTCAAGGTACATTGATACTCATTTGATATGTGTTGTCATTGGAATGTGTTGTCAAAGAAGGAGATTTTTATTGTCATATCTTTCTATAAAATTTATAAGGAAGAGTTTACTATTTGGAGAAGAAGCTATGTAATTCCTTCATAGAGGGAGATTACTGCATTAGAGAAATTTGTGGCATAAAATCTAAGAGGGAGAACATTTCTATTAGAAAAAGACTTATTTATAAATTTCATTGTGCTATGCCATTTTGTGTTGCCATCAATGCCAAAGAGGGAGATTGTTGGATATAATTGTCTAATTGTTTGTTTTCTTTGATGTTACACAAATGTCATATAAGTTGGCAGTCAGTATCTACCAAGCTCAATTGGTTAGCAAAGAAAATTTCTGTGTCTACCAAGTATTCTTAGAAATTACTCTGCGGAAATAGTGTCTACCGAGCTCAATTGGGCATCAAAGGTAAATGTGATAGAAAGCAGTGTTAACCAAGCTCACATGGTTAATGTAGGAAATTTAGTGTTTACCAAGTTCACTCAGTCTCCAAAAGATTTTGTAAGATTTGTAGTGTTAACCGAGTCTTTGTTGGTTAACACAAGAAATCTTTTCAAGATCAGTTTTTACCGAGTAGGGTCATCCAATGAAGGATTTTGTTAATTTGAGAAATAAAGTTTAATTGTTTCAAGTATTAGTTGTAGCCGACTGAGGTAATGATTATTGGTAATTGTAACTTGTAATTGCAATGACTTGATAATTTGTAAGGTATAAATGAAAGGTCAAGTTGGAATTCTAAAGTGTAATGAGCGAGTATGCAAGTGTATTGATTGAAGAGGAAAGTTTGAGAAAACTTTGAAGGATGGCCAGATATCCTTAAGGAGTAGAAAAATTTTATTTTTATTAGGAATGATCTAGTAAAGTAGAATAGAGATCTATTTTAGAAATTTAGATTTAGGTCATTTCAATGTTACTTTCTCACCATTGTTGTAGTGATTCCTAAATCTCTTAACACAGTTGGTTTAACAGCCATTTGTAAATCCTCTAACAAGGTTACAATTCTATTCAATTGTTCTAAAAACCTTTTGCAAGACCACTCCTAATAGGGTGATTAAATCCTCTAACAAGATCACACCTAATAGTGTGTTTTGTAACCTTTAACCAAGTTGGCTCCTAATAGGGCTTACCTCAGAAGATTGAAAATTAGTAGCTAGTTACTTGGTGGTTTTTCCCATATTGGATTTCCATGTTAAATCTGGTGTCTCATGTGTTCATGTTATTTCTTTTATAGTTGCATGTTAATTACTATGAATGCTTAAAGCTCTATTAAAGTTACATTGCATCTACCGAGTTACAGTATTTTTTGTATGTTTATCGAGTGATAATAGTAACTAGTTTTATTAGACATCTAAGGGATTTGTTGATTTGTTTTTGTGGTAACTGATTCACCCCCCATCTCAATTACTCTATCTATATTTCCAACAATAACATGTAAAATAAATGCATCCACATGAACACTTGACACCATATATGATTACACATAAACCCTCTAATGAGAAGGTAAAATTGGGGTGGGGATAACACCCATAATTCTTCACTACTGTAGTAATAAAGTTCACTTGTTAAGGTTACATAGTTTGACCATTCTCATGATCTACCTTGTGAAAAGCCCACCCTATTAAAGGCTTACAAAGGATTGTTACATCCTACCCTATTGAAGTATTTCAACACCCTACTAAAAGTGTGCCTAGCTAGAGGACTTTAGAACACTCACTTGAAATGTCACCCTATTAAAGGATTTGACTATGACTATTAAGTCAACCTTTGTATAAAGGATTTCATCCTACTAATACAATTGTTAGAAAGTATAGTAGAATGTTTGATCTGACTACTTACAATTTGGTATTGCTGATTTAAGATCTCAATGTAGTCCATCTTGATCCTTTCTCATCTGATATGAAATTTTTGTATCCTCGATCCTGTATTTCGCAATTCCCTCCTTCTAAGTCACCTTGAGACTGATCAATTCACCCCTTTTATTTCCTTCAAATCTTTGATAGCATCACCTCCTCACATACATCCATGCTCACACTCATGCTGAATTATGGGGCTTCATCTTTCTTTAAAAAGACTTTGGTGGCTTAGGGTTAGGTATGAATCTATGTTTGAGATTCATTCATTTTTTATACTTAACTCCTTCCATTTTTCTAATTGATTTCATGTTGATCACATAGGGAATCCAAATAGATTTGATCTTATCTTCAAAGCTTCAAGATCTATCCATAAGTCAGCTCAAAAATGGTTTACATAGTTGTTTGTGCCATCACAAACAACTAGGTCCATTATGTGTTACTCAGCACTTGATAATACTAATTCTCAGCACTTACTATAATTATATCTTGCTTGGCACTTGAACTTTCTTGGCACCAACTATTCACTTGGCACTTGAACTTTCTCAGTGCTATCTATTTCCTTGGCACTTGATTGACTCTACACATGAGTGACTCGACACTCATTACAACACGACATCTATAAAAATTATGCTCAACATGTGTTACTAGCTTGGCATGAGCTTAGTAAATATCTTAAGTGTGTTGAAACTCAATTGTCAAAACCAATCTAAGATCAACAATCTTCCCCTTCGAAATAAGTGGAAAAAACACTTAACTATACCTAATAAATGTAATCTCCTCAAGTATAATATACATCTAGTTTGACATATACACAAAACTAAAAAAAAAATTCAAAATTTTGTAATGAACTATATACCTAAAAATTTTGTGAGTCACCCTGAGTTAATGTTTCTTTTCTATATCCAAAATCTCTCTGAATAGATTTGCTTCTTGCTAATACTATTTGTCTTCAATCATTCTGATACTCTTTATCTAATGTACCCTATTTCTACTTTTCTACTATTTACTGCCCCCTTTATTTGCTCTTTTCTCTATTTACTTTATCTCCCCTTTCACATGTCTCTCCCTTGCATATTTGTCTCCCCCTAGCATTTAGCTCCATCTTATGTTTATCTCCCTCTTTTTGACACTTATGTCAAACCATCTATACACTGAGTGTGTATTTATCTAGAAAATTCTTGTGGACCTCCCTAATAATCTTCAAAGAAGCATCCTAGTTGTCTAATGCAACATCTAAAGATTTGATTTGGATTGTTGTCTCTACTACAAGGTGAACTAAGTCATCCAAATTTGAAAGATTGGGGTCTTTCTTTAACACTAATTCTATATAGGCTAGTTCTTTTTGGAGTATTTCCATGTGAGGGGTAAGGGAGGCTTGAATTTGGACTAGCTTGGCTCTTGTGTTATCCTCTTTTGTAGTTAATATAGATAGTTCCTTTTGTGTGTGAAGCATTGAATGAAAGTGCTTCTCACTTTGAGCTGGGCTTTGTGGAAATTACATGCTTGATATATTTAGGTTTCTTTCTAGATTCAGAACCCTCTAGCTCATTTGTTGTGTGAAGAGTGTGGTATCACACAATTTTTTGTACAGTGAAAATATATTCTCAAGTGCTTTCTTCACTTTTTCAATCTTTGTAGCCAACTCTACTTATGATAGTGCTATTCCACTAGATAACTTCTCTTTCACTTTTCCTTGAAATTTCTTTCTAGAGCATTCCATGAGTTTTACATTAGTTTCTATGTCTTCATTTTTCACCTATTCAACAATTTCTGATAATTGATCTAATATAGGCTCGGTTTCATTAGGTGTTTGCAAGTTGAAGGCATCTAAAAAGATGTCTTTGATCTCATGTAGTGCTTTCCTTTTCTTATACTCCTTCCTAAGTATCTCTTGATTCTTCTTGCTTTCTGATGCTTCTTGCATGATATTAATCTACTCTAAATTCATGGTTGCATAGTCATATTTTGGTATAATCATTTCTTCATCTAGTGTTGGGTCTCCATAGTGAAGTACCCTTGCAACCTTTGTTGAGCTCAAGCCTAGTGTAGAAATCTAAAGTGGCATTATATTAGTGCTCAACTTCTAAAGGATTTTGGTAGGAGTGTCAGTTGTTAGGAAATTAATCAATGTTTGTATGGCTTTTTGGCTCCTTTTCATTGGGTATGTCCTTCTCTTCATCAAATTTACCTTGACCAATTATGATCAATTATGGTGCTCCTTGTGTTTGTGTAGTTGGTACAAAAGCATTTTTTTGTCCTACTTGTTCCTTTGTGGGCTCTTCTATAGTTTGAGTCTGTTTAATCATAACAACTTTGATTGTGGTATCAACCTTTATTGATGTATCCTTTGATGTTTTCACTAGAGGTTGACTACTAGTAGCTATAGGGATAATAAAAGGTGGTTCTTGTGTGTTCATCTTATCCCTAGTTATGTCAGCTACTACTTTTTGTAACTCATCCACACTAACCAATATTGGATTATCACACAATTTAGCTTGTAGTGTAGATTGGTCAAGGATGTTCTTTAGATAATTTATAGTTAATGGATTAATGTTCTAAACTAAACTATTAGGGACATATTTCACTTTTATTACATCTGCAGATTTGTTTGTGTTTTGTGGAGGGCTTAACGATGGCAATTGTGTGTCTTGCACACTTTGTTCTATTTGTTGCTCCTTAGTTGGTTCCATTTCATCATTTCTCTGTTGTACCTCCTCTACTATGTTATCTCCTTTTTCTTTCTTAGTTTCACCTTCCTTATCATCATTCTCATCTTCTTCATTATTCCTTCCCTCAAAGGGATCCTCTTCTCCTTCCTTGATAGTAGTCAAGCCATATATCAACTTCCACATTTGAGTGGATCTCTTTACAACATCTTCAATCTTGTTTTGGAGGATGCTAAATGCCTTGTACTTGGGTGCAAATTTGCTACCATGTTTCTTGTTTGCCTTTATGATTTTCCCTTTTGACAATTTTGGCACCACTTGTGCCAATGTAGACCCTCTTATTTCCTTTGCCATATTTAGGTAATAGTGTCATTTATTCTCAACAATTGAATATAAATCTTTGGGCATTGTATTATCAAATTCAAGAGGGGTATTCTTGAATTTTTCCATCATGGCATACACTGATTCTTCTAATATATTCTGGTCTTCTCTACCAAGTTTATTAAATTCAATATTTTTCAATCTTGTTAATTTTGTATTATCCCTAACATTATCACAAATGTTTTAATATTAGAATTGGGAGCATGAGTTACCACTTTGAACTGACTTGTGTCTTCTGACTCAGTCCTTTCATCATTAGACTCTGGTTGTGCCACATATTTTCTTCCAGGTTTCTTTTGCATAGCACCTTGTTATTTAGTAGCATTTTTCTTTTCCTTTACTTTCTCCTTGGCCTTTTGAGTGGTGGCTCTTGTGCTTTCTCTTGTAGCTAGAGCAGTAGGCTTTGCAGGGCTTGGTTTAGCAATTTTCTTTCCCTTTGGCTATGCTTCAGGCTATGTTTTAGCCTTCCTCTTCTTTGGTTCTTTTTTGGTTGGTGCTTCCTTGGCTTGTTACTCCTCAACAACTTCTTCTTTTGCATCTTCACCCATTCCTTAGGTTAAGGGAAGAGGTTCTTAACCTTGTTCTTCTTCTTCCTCTTCTTCATCATCATCTTCTCCATCATTGCCTTCAGCTCCTTCACCAAACTTGGCTTTCAGCTTCCTCACCATTTTTTCTTTCTTTCTTAAGGTTGATATTGTCTTTAATTCCATCTGAACTTTAAATTACACAACATCATAGTTACAAAAAATTTTAGCGAACTTGTCAACTTCTTCTGCAAGAAGTGTAGTGATGGCAGGTGATGCTTCATCAATGTTGATATCATAACCTAGAGGCCTTAGCCATCTCACTCTAGGTACTGCAACCAAGATGAAGTTGTAGTTAATGTCTAGTAGGAATAAAATATCATTGTAGTAATTCTCCACTAGGGAAATAGGAATTCTTAGCCTCTGTTTCATTGACTACTTGAAATCTTCAAAGTAACTAGTCTGACCTATTGGTCTTCCATCCTAATCTACCAAAAGATGGGAATTCATTTTGAACATATAAAAATATTTATATAAATATGGAGCCAAACTTACATTGAGAACTCTTAGACTTCCTTATGTAATGTTCTCATTATAAAATAAATAATAATTTAATCCTTGTAATGGGCCAATAGATTTATTTTATCTCAGACTCATTTTATTTTATTTTTCATAATTTGTGTTTCTATTGGCTAACCACCCTTGGAAATCTTTTCTCGACAAGTATTTAAGCACAGCTTTTATGTATTCTATAGGCATGCTTAGGATTACTTTTATGTACTACGGATTTCTATTTGGAGTTTGGGATTGTTCACCATTTCAGAAGTGAAAGATCTTCCCTATTTGGTTTGTACAATTTTAGTGGGATTGAACCCTCACCCTATTCCATCAATGTTCAACTAGTGTATATCTAGCAAATTGGAGTGCTATCATTATTTGCAAATCAACTATTGAATATTCTTCACACTTGTACAATCATTATTTGGTGTTTGAAATCTACTATGTTTTCTATTGATTGAATAATATTCTACATTGTGTGTTCAAGCAACATTATGTTTCCAACTGTGTGACACTGTATGGCTTTGTTGGGCCACCATTGCTTCCCTACTACACACAAACCTCCATACAGATCCCTCCTACTAGGCAATATCATTGTATGGATAGTATCACATATGGCTATCACAGTAGTCTATCCAAGATCAGTGTACAACATCATTCAACTTACGTATGACCACTTTTCATTAGTAGCATTTATATGACCACCTTACATAATTGCATAACTTCATATGGTAACCATACAACCATATTTCCACACCATACAGATCACTTCTCTAAAGTATGGCCTATTCCCAATCACCATATAGCCTGCATAATCATTGTCTTGGCATATAGACACTTACAAGGTAGAATATTGTAGGATTCCATCAGTACAACTTCCTATTCTTACTTCCCACCACTGTACATCCTCTACAAACCCATTATCATCATTGTATGGCTATTCCAGTCAACACCTCCTCATTTTTCTGGAATTCATTCAAGGGTACAATTCTAGTCATTCATTGTAACTACAATCTGCTAATTGATCCATTGCATCTTAGGTATATTACAGTGGTATCAAAGCTCTTCGATCTTGCTAGCCTATGGATGGTGAATGGGAGTTTATAGCTAAAAAAGGAGAAGGAAACATTATGTTGATTGAATGGCTAATGAATAGGAACTAACAAGCATCAAACTTGTGGCACTTTTGAGGGAACTTTCTTAGAATCAAGCATAGATCACTGACACATAGTGACTCATGGAAGAAACTCTCAAGAAATTGGCAGAGAAAAAAATATCTAGGAAACAAAATGGTCATAGAATGAACTTAGTATTGGGTAAATCATACTCTCAACCAACACACTCTTGACCTTCCATGCCAACCTTCCTGCCATGAATAGAAGCACATCATGGAGAGAGACTCCAAACTTTCGAAAAGATAAGAGAGGACTAGAGGAATGTAAATCTTGAATAAGACATTTCTTATAAAGATTATGTAGATCTAAGAATGAGGTATTCAGGAGGAAAACATAGAGGAGGATACTTTAATGATGATCTTAGGAGAAAATTGAGTAAGGTGAATCTATCTCTATTTGATGGATCAGGTTCCATTTCAGCACAAGCATGGGTGATGAAAGCCAATACCTAGTTCTAGCTGAATCCTATGCTAGAAGAAGAAGCTATCAATTTTTTTGTGTTGCATTTGGAGGGATTTGTTCATGAATGGGGGCACCATGGCACCATCACATTAGGGCATGATCAAATAAAGACCTATGTAGAATTTATGGAGAGATTAATAGAATGATTTGATGGGAAAGACCCTAAGCTCAATTTCGAAGATCTGGTGCAACTAAGGAAAACTAGATCAGTAGATCAGTTCATTGTAGAATTCCAAAGACTTTCTATATTGGTCATAGACAACTTCAAAAAAAGACAAGTCATGCAATTTATGGATGGAATGGAAGAACCATTAAAAGGTTGGGTGAAGGGATTCAATCCATCTACCCTGTCAGAAGTAATTAGTAAGGCACAAATTATGGCATCATCGTCAACATCACCCTCATCCTCTCTAAGTCACTCACATCTAAAACTACTAACATTTCTAAGGGATAAACCTCCAACCAAGAAACTATCATTAGATGAAGCTACCTGATAGGAAAGGAAGAAATTATGTTTCAATTGCAAGGGACCTTGGGAGCCTAGCCACTGATGCCTCAAGAAGGGAAAGATCAATTACATCGAGGTGGTGTATGATGATGAGGATGAACATGAACAAGAATAAATGTCAATTTAATATGACCAACCTAACACTAACACCAACATGGCCAGTTTAAACTATATAGAGAGGATTCCCACCTTGGTATAGCATGGAGTATCCATTGCATTGGCTGGCAGTTTGAGCTACACAATTTTCTTTGTGTAGGGTACCCTTCAAGGAAAAAGAGTTACGTTGATGTTGGATAGTGGAGCTACTTTGAATTTCATAAACTCAACCCTTGTAAAGCAAAGAAGTCTCCCTATAGAAGCACACATAAGCTTTCAAGTCAAGTTTTCCAGAGGGGCTTTCTTTCCCTACATGCACCTTGTTCCTCATCTAAGAATCACAATGGTGAATCACATGGTGATGGAGGACTTTTTTATAGTGGACCTCAATGACATGGAAGTCATTCTTGGAATACAGTGGATGGAGACCCTTGATGAGTACACTTAGAGTTTCAAACAGATGGACTTAACTTTTGTAATTGATGAAAAGAAGGTTGTCCTCTAAGGGATGGAAAAAGAAGGGCCAAAGGAAGTTTTTGCACATTAGATGGAGGCAATCTTGTGGCACAATGACGTTGCATGGGCTATGCATTATTTTATCTCAGTAAAACCTATAAAGGGGCATCAAACACCTCTACAGGATGATGAACTCTAGGACATCTTAAGTAGGCATGAAATAGTTTTCATGGATATTCCTCCTGACATACCACCTCACCGGGGATTTCAAAACACAATTGAGTTGGAATCAAGGGAAGAACCAATCATAACCACACTGTATCACCAGCCAAATAAATTCAAGGATGAGATTGAAAGGATGGATCCATCCTAGTTCTAGCCCATTCACATTATCTATGGTGTTGGTTAAAAAGAAGGATGGAACAATGTGCATATGTGTGGACTATCACATGCTAAACAAAAGAAAAATAAAGAATAGGTATCCCATCCCAAGGATAGATGAGCTACTTGATGAACTACATAGCATGGTCTATTTTTCAAAAATAGATCTCTTTTTTGGATACCACTAGATCTAAATGAGGGAAGGAGATGTGGAGAAAATAGCTTTCCACTACCACTACAGACTATATGAGTTCCTGGTCATGCCATTTGGATTGACGAACACACCTGCTACATTTCAATCATGCATGAACTGCATCTTCAACAAATAGTTGCGTAAGTATCTATTGGTATTTTTTGATGATCTTCTTATTTATCGTAGGATATAGGAGGAGCACCTAAAGCATATGAATGAAGTCATGAGTATCATGGAGGAACAGTCCCTATTCACTAAGTAGTCTAAATGTGAGTTTGGGATGATAGAGATATTATACTCGGGGCATGTTCTCAGTAAATATGGAGTTTAGGTGCATCAGGAGAAGATTCGAGCCATCCTTGACTAGCCTCCCCAAAAATCACTCACAGACCTATGAGGATTCTTTGGACTGTGTAGTTACTACAAGAGGTTTGTTAAAGGATTTTCTTAGCTTAGCGCACCTTTAATGGATATGATTAAGGGGTCATTCTAGTCGAATGAAGAGGCACAACTCACCTTTAAAAAGCTAGAAACGTCCATAAGCACTTGTCTTGTACTTGCACTACTTGACTTAAGTTGGTTGTTCATTCTAGAGTGCGACGCATCTAGGGAAGGAATTGGAGTAGTACTTATGCAAGAAAAAAACCCCATCGCTTATGAGAGTAGAAAGCTTACACTAGTAGAATGCATGTAATCCATAGAAAACAAAGAAATGTTGGCCATTGTGCATGCACTAACCAAGTTTTGGTAGTATCTAGTAGGTGCCAAGTTTGTCATCTATACAAATCACAATAGTTTGAGATATTTCCTAGAGTAGCAAGACTTGAATGAATGGCAACAATATGGGTAAGTAAAGTTTAGTCTTTTGATTTTGACATTGAATATGTAAAAGGAAAGAACAATGTTATTGTAGATGCCTTATCTAGAAAACCCACCATCTACTCACTAGACCAAATTTTAGCTTACAGGAAGGCACAATTGTTAGTGGAATATTCCAAGAATACAACTACTTGTGAAATAATGGATGGCCACACCCATGATGATTGGTATCAAGTGGTGGATTATATCATATACTATAAAGACCAAATATACTCGGTGCTAGAGTCTAAACTAAAGTAGAAGATCTTTAAGGAAGTACACAACTCACCTTTGGTTGGACACCCCAGTTTCCTTAAAACTTATAGAAGTATTTGGGAGAGATTTTCATGGAAGGTACTAAAAGGGGACATGTTGCAGCATGTAAGAGAATGTACGGTTTGCTAATAGAACAAGTTTGAACACACTCTTCCAGCTAAGTTGCTACAACCTTTCCCAATTTTGAAACATAAGTGGGAAAGTATATCCATGGACTTCATAATAGGTCTTCCCAAGGTGAACATAAAGGATTGTATCTTTGTGGTGGTTGACAAGTTGAAAAAGTATGTGCATTTCTTCGCCATCCCTTTAGACCTTTTGGCTACACAAGTTGCCAATCTATTTTTTAGAGAGGTCTTTCGTCTGCGCGGGTTGCCCCGAAACATCGTCAATGATCGAGATGGATGATTCATTAGTATCTTCTGGATAGAATTTTTTTAGATGGTAGGAATAGAATTATCACCAAGCATGAGTTACCACCCACAAATAAATGGTCAAACTGAGATTGTGAAACCTTCGAAACTACATCTCGGTAAAACAATGAGTGTGGGTAAAATAGATCCATCTAGGAGAGTATTGCTACAATACCACGTTTCACACGTCTATTAGGATGGTGCCATTCAAAGATCTACATGGGTATGAACCCCTTTGCTTCATCGACATAGTTTTGGGTGATACTCACACTCCAAGGATGAAGGATTAGCTTTAGGAGGGACAAGACATACTGAGGAGTTTGAAAGAGAATCTCTAGTAGGCACAAAATTGACAAAAGGTGTATGCTGATAGACACTAGATAAAGAGGAATTTATAAGTAGGGGGTCTGGTCTATCTCCAGGTTCAGCCATACCAATAGTCTTCATTAAAAGGAATAGGTAAGGAGAAATTGAAGCCACAATTTTATGGTCCCTATCATGTGATCCATCGCATTGGTGAGGTAGCATATGAACTAGAACTTCTAGAGGGTCACCGCATTCATAATGTCTTCCATGTTTCCTTTCTAAAGAAGGCTATAGGGAAACATGTCACAATCACTACCGGCCTTCTTCCACTCAATGAGGAAGGGAAGCTCACTCTTGAACCTACTAAGATTCTAAAAGTGTGTGAAAAGGCCCTACGAAACTGCACTATGAAGGAATACTTGGTAAGCTAGTGACACCTACCATTGGATGACACAACATGGGAAGGAAAGCACATCCTACAACACCCAACATTGCACTTGCTTAAGGACAAGAAAATTTTGGGACAGGAGGACTATAATGTTCCCATTATAAAATAAATAATAATTTAATCCTTATAATAGGTCGATTGATTTATTTTATTTCGAACCCATTTTTATTTTGTTTTTGTAGTTTGTCTTACTATCAGCTAGCTTTGTACACCCTCAAAAAGCTTTTCCCAATAGGTATTTAAGCATGGCTCAAAGGTAGTCTGTAGGCATGCTTGGGATTACTTTTATGTACTACGGATTCCTATTGGAGTTTAGGATTTTTTACCATTTTAGAAGTGAAAGATCCTCCCTATTTAGCTTGTGCAGTTTCGATGGGATTCAACCCTCACCCTATTCCATTAGTATTCAACTAGTATGTATCTAGCAAATTGGAGTATTCTCATTATTTTCAAATCAACTATTGAATATTCTTCATACTTGTATGGGAATTATTTGGAGTTCAAAATCTACTATGTTTTCCATTGATTTAATAATATTCTATATTGTGTGTTCAAGCAATATTGTGTTTCCAACTCTGTGACACTGTACATCTTTATTGAGCCACCATATGGCTTCCTTGATGTACACAAACCTCCATACAAACCCTTCCTACTAGGAAATATCACTATATGAATAGTATCCCATATGGCTTCATATGGTAATTGTACGGCCATATTTCCACACCATACAGATCACTTCTCTAAAGTATGGCATATCCCCAATCACCGTATAGCCTGCATAATCATTGTCTTGGCATACAAACACTTATAAGGTAGAATAATATAGGATTCCAACCATACAGCTTCCTATTCTTACTTCCCACCATCGTACATCCTCTACAAAGCTAGTATGATCACCATATAGCTATTCCAATTAGCACCTCCTCATTGTATAGACTTCATTCAAGGGCATAGTTATAGTCATTCATTGTAACTTTAGTCTACTAATTGATCCATTATGTCCCAAGAACATTATACCTTATTGCACCTAAGTTCTCCATTTTTTTTGCAACTATAATTCTGCAAGATCATAAGTATGATCTTTCTTGACTATCTTGTAGCCTACATCAACTACTATACAAGGAACACTATTCAGTTGGCTTAACTGATAGAATTTGTGTGATATGACTCTCACTACAAATTCAAGAAGTAGATCTTTGATATTATCAATTTTCATTCCTCTCTTGTTCCACTTCGCTCCTATTTTTTGCTCTATCACCTCTTTAGAGTCACTCCTCAAAGTCTTAGGCCAATCTAGGGTTGGGTATCTTATAACCCTATGTATAATTCTTTTTGAAAGTTTGATTGGTCCACCTTCTAGCCATAAACATCTATCATGTATTCTACTTAGAACAATCTTGATCCACTTAGTTTTGAAGATAGTTGGAAAACCTAGGGAACAGGTTAAGCCCTTCCTCTCTACAATCTTAAACTCTTCCTTTAACACTCTATTTTCACATAATTTATCATATGCATGATGTATTTCCATGTCTCCAATTCCTCCTACCTTGCAATTACAGCACTTCCTCGCATCTTGTACCATTATGACCTCACGTGGAATAATTGATAATGCACCTACTGGATCATTCTTATATGCAACTTTTAGTATGGCCCTAAAGTCTAGTTGTTTTACTTCATTACTGACTAGTTAAACTTCAAATGGTTCCTTATCCTTTGGATTCATAGAAATTGAGGCCATTTTGAAAACTAGGGTTTTAACAAATATGTAAACTACATAGCTTAGTAGATGAAAAATACTTTGAAATCGGTGATCTGATGCTCAATCTTCACTTTGATTTGTGCAAATACTTTGTTCTTGCTTGAAAATCACTTCTTCACTCTACTTGTTCTTTCTCTATGTCTATAATGATGAAAAAGATCAAAGATTTTCCTTATATCCTTCAAAACATCACATTTAATGCACGGTGCATATATAACTATAAACTTGGCTCTAATACAATTTTTTCTTTACTCAACATTCACTAATTTTCCCATCACTTGGCAGCTATAAGAATTACCATTAGTCAGCACCAATAGAGATTTCCTTCACTTGGAAATTACTACTAACTTGGCTTCAATTGGCTTTGGCTAACAACTAAGCACACACTAGAATTTACTCGGCAATTGAAGAGGACTTTTCACACTCGACAATAATGTGAAAACTTAAAGATTTAACCTTTGTTTTTCCTTGTTGACTTGCATCTGTATTCATATTAATTTATCCTTTTTAGCACTAACTTATCTTAGAACTGATGTATGATGAAGCATTTAAATATCAGTCCTACATACCTCACTTTGCTTAGTTTGATGAGATGTGACGACTTGACCTATTAGGTAAAGTGATCCCTTCATTTGATGTGTTGCATCCATCTTTCTTTTTCCATGTTTTTTTGTATCCATCTTTCTTTTTCCCTTCACAAACAACTAGGTTTATTCTATGTTACTTGGCACTTAATAATATTGATGCTTGACACTTACTATAATTATGTCTTGCTAAGCACTTGAACTTGTTCGACATCAAGTTTTCACTCAGCACTTGAACTTTCTTGGCACTATCTATTTGCTTGGCAATTGATTGAGTCCACACATGAGTGACTCGACACTCATTGCAACTCAGCATCTATACACATTATGCTTGGTATGTGTTACTAGCTTGGCATGAGCTTAGTAAATATCTTAAGTGTGTCGACACTCAATTGTCAAAACTAGTTCGAGATCAACAATTTTTCCCAAATTTGGTATCCACATAAATCATTGTGTCAAGTGGTTGATGAATCTGTTATGTTTCATGCTTTACATTTTTGCAAGTTGATTTATAGTAACCTACAAGTTTTAAGTGATTACATAATCTTATAGATCCATGCATGAGTATAAATGTTTTATGGTTTCACTAAGATATAAAAATTTTTATTTATACATCTGGACCTTGGATAACTAATTCACACCCCCCACCCCCCTAGTTATTCTGAAGTATTTCAACACAACCAATGTATTACAACTCTATACAAGTGTCAATTTTTGTACACATAGTATTTATTCATGCACATGATAGCACAGAAGATGATAGAAAAATATTAAGAGAGTATTACTCCTATATCAATGATGATTGAACTCATTCATCAAATTTTGTGCAAGGTTTTAGACTTTTCAATGACAATTTGAGGGAAAGATATGAAAGATAAAATCATCACATTATATGATTAGACAATTGCACCACACAATTCAAGAATGCAATTATGTTCTATTAGTTGAGTAGGATGCATGGCACAAGTAGAGTGCAACATTTTTGGAATTTCATTGAGGTGGGACATAGATAGGGAGAGCATGATGGTGTTGGAGCATGTGTGAAAAGAGCCCTTAGTAGAAAGGAATTAAAGTATGAAGGTGGTCCAATATTAGAAAATGTTGAAATAATTTTCCAATGGTGAAATTCTATGATGGGACCAGGTAATATAGGTAATTCTATGGTTTCTAGATATTTTTCTTTGATTCATGAACCTAACATTGAAAATTTGCAAGATTTTTGTACACTTATAGGATCAAGTGAGATGCATTCATTTCAAAGTTCAAATGCAACATCACTAGCTATTCATACTGGAAAGTTTGCATGCTTTTTCTCTTCATGTTTGCATCATTTATGGGATGAATGTGAAACAAAAGAGTGGGTTGACTAATGGTCTTGTAGACCTTTGCATCCATTTGATTCATCTCAACTTCCTATAGCACTACAATTCAACTAGGTTGAAGCATCAATAGATTTTTAGCATGTATCTAACCTAGTTGAACTAGGTACTAAGTTATCAATTAAATACTTGGTTAAACTAGATTTCTTTCAATTTTCCATTAACTTTTCCTTTTATATAATGTAGGTCATGTATATGTAGTTATTGCATATGAGAATAACAATAAAGGAACATATTACTTTCTATGTTGGTGTATTGAGCCCAGACAGAAACTAATAGTTGTAGTCATTGATGGTGAGGATACTAAGTACCCAATAGAATTTTTTGTTGTGACAAGCACATGGCTTAGAAGGTAGTATATTTTTGTCCCCTACTATGAATATCTATTTAAGTCAAATTTTCATGTATAATGTATTGAAATTTTGACTTTGAATTGTCTTTACAATTAAATGTAGGTACCCTATCAAGAAATCCACTATGTGGTTATTTGAGGATGTTGAGACACACAGACATATTCTGCACTACTCTAACCTTATTGTTGCAACAAATATTCAATTGATACCATATCCTGGTAGGATTCTTAAAAAGAAGTTGCAAAAAGTATACAAATCTAATCACAAGGTAGTACTTGATACAATAAAGTTAGAGTTGATCCATAAGGTTACCTTGATTGATTTTGTGCTATATAGTTGAATCATTCTACATATGGTAGAATAATTTTTAAAATTTTGTATATATGTTATGTGAAATGTTGTAACTTTGTAGTAATGTGCATATGTAGATGCCAAATTTTGTATATAAAAAAGAGAAGACATGTAACATGTGCATATTTTTATGCCATATTTTGTACAAAAATCCGATAAGAGATGTCACATGTGCATATTTAGATGCTAGATTTTGTATATAAAAAAGAGAAGACATGTAACACATGCATATTTGTATTCCATATTTTGTATAAAACTCCTATAAGAGATGTCACATGTGCATATTTAGATGCCAAATTTTGTATATAAAAAGTAGAAGACATGTAACATGTGCATATTTATATGCCATATTTTGTATAAAAATCTGATAAGAGATGTCACATGTGCATATTTAGATGCCAAATTTTGTATATAAAAAAGAGAAAAAATCTAACATGTGCATATTTGTGTGCCATATATTCTTTTTTATGGGTTTGATGATATCCTAAAAATTATATTTAATTATCTTCAACTTGTATGGAATTAGATGGCTGTCCTCTTGCATTTTTCTTCCAAATTTTCCAAAACACTAGGAAAATAAATTATAGATTTGGATACCCATTTGGCTTTTCTACAACATAAGAAAAACTTGGATAGGATTTTTTTAGACCGTGTCCTTGTTGTCACACTATGTCACCCCTTTTTAGGCTTAAAATAGCCCTTTGATTAGTACAAGGCATGATGATGATGTTATCATGACGTCAAGAGGGTCCATGAAGAGTTAGGGTTAGGCTTTTACCATAGGTAAGGTTTGTGGCTAGGTTTAAGGTTGGGTCAATTTGTAATTCTTTTGCAAAAATTGCAAAAGTTTCTCAAGCAACTTTGTAGCTTTTGAGCAATTTTTACTCTTGACATATTTTGGTTGAATGGGTCCATCTAGGACTATTCTAGGACCCTAGTTAAGATTCCTAGGACATATTAAGTAACCTAATATCTCAATTGCCCATTCCTAACAACTATTAACCTATTCAACAACTTTTGGCTCATTTAGCAACTTTTGGCTCATTTAGCAACTTTTGACCAACTGAGGACCTAATTAGCAATTCTGGCTTTTCTTATCAATCCATGGCTACTCCATTAGCTCAAATTTGTTAGGTTTAGACTAGAACCAACCTAGTTTCACAAACAACATTCCTCCAATGGTATTGACCACACTGAACAAAAGTGTCCCTAAGGGTATCTAAGCACCATCAGGCTGCGATCTTCTATTAGCCATTTCTCTGAGCTCATGCAAGGTATTGATGATCTATCAGGTGCTATACAATCATGTTATATAGGCCCACAAAAACCTATATTAATTTTTCTAGAGATTTGACATTTTTTGGATTTGGCACCCACATATTGCCTATTGCCAAAATTTTCAATGTGTCTAAGTTAAAATGAGAAAGGTTGTGTACATTTCAAACCATTGGTCTTAGGATGGAATCATCTACTATGTTAGCTTTGGTTGGCTAGTTTTAAGCTAAGAACAATCTCATTTTAGCCACAATGTGCCTCTGACGATATCAACCACACTGAACAAAAGCATTTGTAAGGGTCTCTAAGTACCATCAGGTTGTGATCTTTGATCGAGCATTATTTTGATCTTGTGCAAGGTATTGACAAACTATCAGGTGTTAAAAGATCATGTTATCTAGGCCCCAACAAACTATCTTATTTTTTAGAGATTCAAATTTGTTTGGATTTGGCGCCTGTGTCTTGTCGATTGCCAAAAGTTACAATCTTGCTCAATTAAACTAAGCAAGGTTGTGTATATTTCAAACTATTGGTCCTAGGATCAAATTGTCTACTCTATTAGTTTTAGTTGGTCTAGTTTAGGCTAGGACCAACCTCATTTTAGCCACAACATCCCTTTGACAATATCGACCACACTGAATGGAAGTGTCACTAAGGGTCTCTAAACACCATCAAGTTGTGATCTTTGATCAGGCATTTCTTTGAGGTTGTGCAACATATTCAAAAAAAATTAGGTGCTACAAGATCATGTTATCTAGGTCCATAATAATCTATCTCAATTTTTAGAGATTCAACTTTGTTTGGATTTGGCATTCGTATCTCACCTATTGCCAAAATTTGTAATGTTGCTCAATAAAAATGAGCAAAATTGTGTATATTTCAAACCATTGGTCCTAGGATCCAATTGTCTACTCTATTAGCTCTGGTTGGTTTGGCTTAGGCTAGGACCAACCTCATTTCATCCACAATGTCCCTCCAACACTATCACCCACACTAAACGGAAGTGTCCCTAAGGATCTCATTGTGATCTTTGATCAGGCATTTCTCTAAGCTCCTACAAGGTATTGACAAACTATCAAGTGCTAGAAGATCATGTTATCTAGGCCCACAACAACCTATCTCAATTTTTAGATATTAGGCTTTGTTTGGATTTGGCACTCGTATCTCACCTATTGCTAAAAGTTGCAATGTTGCTCAGTTAAAATGAGTAAAGTTGTGTATATTTCAAATCATTGGTCCTAGGATTGAATCATCTACTATGTTAGCATCATTTGGTTAGGTTTAGGCTAGGACCAACCTGATTTTAGCCACAATGTCCCTCCAACAGTATCGACCACATTGAACAGAAGCATCCCTAAGGGTCTCTAAGCACCATTAGGTTGCAATCTTTGATCAAACATTTCTCTGAGCTCATACAAGGTATTGAAAAACTATTAGGTGCTACAAGATCATGTTATCTAGGCCCACAACAACCTATCTCATTTTTTAGAGATTCAACTTTCTTTGGATTTGGCTCCTATATCTCAACTATTGCCAAAAGTTGCAATGTTGCTCAGTTAAAATGAGCAAAGTTGTGTATATTTCAAACTATTGGCTCTAGGATCAAATTTTTTACTTTGTTAGCTTTAGTTGGTTGGTTTTAGGCTAGGACCAACCTCATTTCAGCCACAATGAGCCTCTAATAGTATCAACCACACTGAATAGAAGTATCCCTAAGGGTCTCTAAGCACCATCAGGTTGCAATCTTTGATTGGGAATTTCTTTGAGCTCATGTAAGGTATTGAAAAACTATTGGGTGCTACAAGATCATGTTATCTAGGCCCACAACAACCTATCTCAATTTTTAGAGATTCAACTTTTTTTGGATTTGGCACCTGTATCTCACCTATTGCCAAAGTTGCAATATTGCTCTGGTAAAATGAGAAAAGTTGTGTATATTTCAAACTATTGGTCCTAGGATAGAATTGTCTACTCTGTTAGGTCTGGTTGGTTGATTTTAGGCTAGCAACAACCTCATTTCAGCCAAAACATCATTCAAACAATATTGACCATACTGAATTGAAGTGTCTGTAAGGGTCTCTAAGCACTATTGGGCTGCGATCTTTGACACAAATACAAAAAACATGACATATTTTTACTTTTCATGTCTTATTACATCAAAATAAGTGACATATGATTACATGTTATAATGAATTTGATAAAAATATTAGATTTTCAGTATAAAATAATGAATGTTCATGTGTTTGATTAATTGCAAGAAAGTAAGGTGAAATACAAGTTTGTATGCACACATTGAACAAGTTGGATGGAAATCCATGTTCAATGTATATCAAAATGAACAATATATTATGTCATATCAATCATATAGTTCCAAAAATATGTTATGTTAATATCAAATATATACAATACAAAATTTGAATACTTGACAAATGTTGCATGTGTACAATATAAATTTTGAACGTGCACAATACACATCTTGAATATATACAATAAAAAAAGTCAAATATATGTCAATGTCATGTGATGGCCACAACTAAACATTTATATCACTATCAATATCTATGACTATGCAAAATCATCAAAATTGAGCCTCTTTGATGCAGTTTATGGCTCACCAAGTATTTGCAGAAGAAAAATTTAAATACACTATTAAATATCCTATCTATGAGTAATATGAAAATAACTAGAAATTGGGTTCTAAATTGTGGATAGTTGAGTTGTTCATTACCTCATCCCTTTGTCCCATAGTTGGATTGAATGATAATGGAAATGGGCTCCTTCATCGATGGGTAGCACTCCTCACAAAATGTTGAGGTAGAGTGATGATGGGAGACACAACTACTGATGAGTCAATGCTCATAGGAGGCACAACCTATATAATAAGTGACAAAATGTTATCATTATAGAGTGGCATTAGGGATTATAAATAGAGTTAAAAAAATAAAAAATGTACTATAGTCTAAGCTAGACCTCTAGTGCTAGCAGGAGCTACAAGAACTAATGAATCAATGCTTCTATGAGGCACAACCTATATGGTAAGTGTTAAAATGTTAGAATTTTAGAGTAGGCACTAGGAATTTCTATCACACACACAAGAAATCCAGATTGAGATCACAAAAGGGCTTTAACTAAGACTCTACATACATGCCTCTGGCCTCTATTGTGTTTGACCCCATATTTGATACTTAGGACTCCTAACAAAATTAATTGGGAAAAGATTTGCATGATGTCTCAAAGACTATTGTAATAGGTAAAAGATATATAACACATGTTAATAAGACAAATTGTTGATAATTATTATAAAAGTAATAAAAAAATGTACTCATTTGTAAATGCAATTGTTTAATATGTATATATAATAAATGCATACAATAACCTAAAACTTATAAGGAAAATATAAAATTTTACCCTTTCCATTTCCTCAACATCGGCAGTGTCAGGAGCATTCATGAACTCTACAAAACTGAATTATTTCTACATATATTCAAAAAACAAGTCAATAGATATTCATCAACATTGAGTACATGTATATACATTCATTCTTATTAAATTTAAAAATATAAACTTGACTTGTATTTAATACCTTTTTTTTTTTTGGTGTTCTTGTTGATTTCTTTCCATTTCCTCCAGACCTCAAGCTATGTGGAGTACACTAAAGAAGAAACAAATATAGCATGATAGGAATCAATAGCACACATCATGAGTTCAAATCAAATAGTAAACTTGATAGGTGTGCAAGCTATGATACCGCATAGCTCTCAAGGCCAAAGTTAATGGCAAAAAGTGTGGCATCAGCAATTTGAGAAATTTCAACCCCTAACAAGCCCTATAAAATAGTTAAGAGTATTATTATAAATATCAGATAGTGTTGTAAATGGAAAGTATGCACAATAGCAAAAAGAAGATCATAAGATGGAAAGAAGACAAAAGGACTTGAAGGATGATATTGGAAGGATAGTACAAGGCCTAGAAATTGAAAATAAAGAAACTGAGAAGGAAAAGAGAGATGCAAATGAAATTTTGGCACCTTGTCAAGAAATAAAAGTGGAGATTCATGATCTCCACAATCCTATAAGACACCCTATGTGATATGGAGGTTCTTCAATATGGATGGGTATACGAAGGATGAACTCACATGAGGTTCAGTAGATGGAGTTCGAGTATGCTAGGAGCAAGATGTATGGATGGGAATTGGATGGATTTAATGAATTTGGGAGGGTTTCAATGATGGTAGGAGATGGAAAGGTATTATTGTACTTTTAAGAATATTTAAAAAACTTTACCTTAAGTGTTCTTGCTACTAGCCTCGCACCTCTAGCAGAATGAGTACTATGTGGTATTCTCATACCACTTGTTGCACCCTGCATTGCATATTGTTTGAACATATCAATGTAAAGTTCTCTATAAAATTAAAAAAATATTTAATTTTATGATATTTTTAGGTGATTAAATAATATCATGTCAAAACTAATGAGGTTCATTAGATGCTTTTTGGGTAATGCTAGGAGCAAGAGATGTGGATGGGAATTGGATGGATTTGATGAATGGGAGGGTTTCAATGACGGTAGGAGATGGAAGAGGATCTATAAGTGGGTTTTTAGTGTCATACCAATTAAGAAATAATATTTTTAAGCCAATGTATTATTGTACTTTTAAGAATATTTAAAAAACTTTACCTCGGGTGTTCTTGCTCCTAGCCTCACACCTCTAGCAAAATGAGTACTTTGTGGTGTTCTCTTGCTACTTGCTACACCCTACATTGCATATTGTTCACATATCAATCTAAAGTGATCTATACAATATTTTTTTAAATTTTATTGTATTTAGGTGATTAAATAATATCATGTAAAAAATCAAACAAACAAAAAAACTTGTGTCCCTTGTCCATTGAAGACCATCACCATCAAATCATCTATGAGTGTGAAATCCCCACCTCCATATGAATAACAAGTATGACCACATTGTACACATGGATGAGATGACACTCCATCCTAAGATGCATCTATATCTATAACTAAAACAAAAATGTTGATTGGGCCCCGAAGACTATAATGATGCACATGATGAAAATGCAGGTGGAAAAAGTGAGGATGACACTAGTGGTGTAGGTGACAAATGTAGAGATGACACTAGTGGTGTAGGTGACACAAGTAGAGATGAAATTGGTGGTTCAGATGATGCTGATGGAGCTATTTTAGGCTATGATGATTGAGGTTTCATAGGTGATGATGATGGAGTTTTTGAATACTGTGATGATCCTGATGCCATAGGTGATGATGATGGAGCTGGCACATGCTGTGATGACCCTAAAGGTGCATCTAATGATGGTTAGAGTTCCATAGGTGAAGGAAAACCACCTAATTGTGATTCATGTTGAATGATAACATCTATCAATGATGCAACTACATGAAGAGCCTATAAATTAATAGACTCCTTTAAAACTGATGGGAGCACAACATGAGGAATGGTTTTTTATGGTGTACATTTCCTATCATATTTTGGTACCACCCTATGAGCCCCAAGTCTATCCTACACAGAGCCTCTCCCTCTACCTTAGAACTGATGAATGTCAAATTAATTTGGCTTCTCACCAAGGATGAACTCACAATATAGCTTTCTCAAAAAATACAAAGGCACCTCATAATTATTACATGGTGGTAGGTCAAATACCATATACCACCTATCCCAAAAGAATGATCTCATCCTAGCATGAGTGCACCAATGAATAGGAAAAGTTTTGGTTGTGTGTAATAAGGAGTTGTTGAATATAGGATTGGTGAAAAGAAAACATATGGTACCTTTCTATATATCTTTATTTTTCACTTGCTGATATGATAACCCATTGGCATAAAATGGATGACACATATCCCTCCATGTACCCCATTTTGTAACCTCCCTAGATACACCATTTTCATTTTGGGCCATTTTTTCAAGTGTATTTGCTAGGGTTGAGTGGTGTTCAAGTATAGATATGGCAACCTATTGACCATTTCAATAATGTTAGAACTATTTTGTGAGAGGTGATTTATGAGGTCCTCTTGTGTAGATGTAATTGTATGAAGGAAAGTTTTATAGGAGGTGGTGGTTATTGAATAGGAACATTGAGTGGAGGGTTTTGTGGTTGTGTCACTATAGGTGGAGGGTCTTGTGGCTATGTCACAATGGGGGGAGTTTTTTTTGGTTTTGTCATGATGGGTGGAGGGTTTGGTTGTGTAGGAGACAGTCTATCTGCTCTCCCTCATTTTCTTGGATTCCTTGATGCATCTATATTAAAAAAAAATCAAAAAAAATTACAAAACTTATAAATTATAAAATTTGATAAAAAAATACATAAATAACAAATAGAATGAAGACTTACCTTGTTTGCAAGGCACCATGGATGGAGATGCAATCAAAATTTTGTTTATATGGTAAACCTAATCAAGTTTTGCTAGTCTCCTTTCCAATTCACATTGTTGCTGTTATTTGAGGGTTAAAAAATGCCCTCAAATGTGGACAACAATAAAAATATATAGTTTACAAAACCTGATCAAGATTTTTGAATTATATTATTTAACAACCTAATAAGGTTTTACAAAACCCAATTGGGTTTTGTAAACTATAATGGCTAGGCTTGGATACCAAGCCTACCAACATTTCACTTTTCAAATAACTAGATCAAGTTTTCAAAAACCAATTAGGTTATTGAAGTTTTTCTTATTCTTCTTTTTTTTTGGGGGGGGTGGGGGGGTGGGTGCCCACTTTTTGTACACCATCTTGGTGCACTTACCTTGTGGATTTATTATATATTAGATTTAGTATTAATTAAACTTAAATGTGATTCAACATGATGGGATCCTTGAGAGATGTAATCAATATGTGTGTTTCTTATGTATGAATGTATATTATTGCTTCCACTATTTTATAACTATTGTTCTATATTATCTTTTAAAAAAATGTTTGGAAAACTTAGTGAAACTTTAGGTTAGTTTCTTTTAGGTCCCTTGGTAGGGTGTTACACATCATTTCCTTTTCTTAAAAGTTTGAGATAAACCCTTTTTTTTTAGTTGCATCATCAATAAATGTAACATAATAATGAGATCCACCAAGGAAAGATACTTGAGTTGGTCCCCATTTATCTCTATGCACAAGCTCTAATTTCTCAATTTTCTTTTCCTTCCCACTCTTCACAAAACTCACTCTCTTTTGTTTTCCACACACACAACTTTCGCATAAATCAATATTGACATATTTTAGACCTAGTAAATTTTTCTTTGAATGAAGTAATTTCATACCTTTCTCACTCATGTGCCCAAGTCTATTAGATTTTTGTATAAAAATCTTGGTTTACATGGCAAAAATCTTGATTTGCCTATAATTTTTTTATTTGCATGCCAAAAACCTCAATTTTTGCACCAAAAAATATTGATTTGCATGCAAAAACCTTGATTTGTGTGTCAAAAATCACAATTTATGTGTCCAAACTCTTGATTTTTGTACCAAAAATCTCAATTTACGTGCAAATTTTTTTTGTTTGAGTGCCAAATTTTTCTATTTTCTTGCGAAAAAATCAAAAAATCACAACTTCAAAAATGTGTCAATTCTTAGAGCTATCTTTTTTTGCTGCAAATTCTAATTGTGTCCAAATTGCACAAATTTATCTGAAAATAAGGGTTTTTGGGTGCTTTAAGCTCAATGGAAAGGTCCATTTGGGCTCAAAGTGCACCAAAAAAGGTGGACCTCCCATGCCCCCCCTAGCCTCATCCAATACAAATGTCCTCTAAAAAATGAAACCCTTTAAAAGAAAAATCATAGATATGAAAGCCAAGCCAAACTTGTCAAAAATAGAATAGGGGCATGAAGATTTGGAGCTCCAATACCTTGTTGAAGTTGATGAAAGCTCAACCCCATAGCTCACAAGAATCATTTGCATACAAACACTTGTCATAAAAAGAGAGAGAAGAAAAAGCTACAGAGGCTAGAATTCCTAGATCTACAGATGAGACATTCTTGATGAGTAGAAAAGAGATTGCTATAATCAAAAAGTCTATTTAATTATAACAAAGAGAGAAATCCTCATAAAGGAGATCAAAATCCTAACAGGTAACTCACCTAGGTTGCATTATAATAAATAATAAAAGAATTAATCATTATATGCCTAAATTTTAGCTTAAGTAAACTAGAGATAATAGGTGACTTAATAATTAAATCAATATGATTTAATGAACAAGAAAAAATACTTTATTACTCTAACAACCCTTTTACCTATAGGAAAATTACATAAATCCCAAGTGTTATTTTTCAACAAGGAGTCCATTTATTTTGTCAATGTACACTCTCACTAAATCTTAGTATCCACATGCACAACTTTTTCATAACATACAGCCTGACCAACATCATTTAGTTAAACAAAGTACAAAGAGGGGTAAAATCTTTTTGATAGTCTACTTAGCCTTGTTGACCATCTAACATTCACTAGGGTGTGTGGTATTTTAGTTTGTGATTATTGCAGAGTATGAGAAACTGTTACAACATCTTCCTTTTGACTATCATCTAGCACTACATAATCATTTTCTTTATTATCATGTTGTTGCAAGAGATCTTTGTACATCACTTTCTCATCGAATATGACATCCTTGTTTCTTAGAATTTTATGATTTTCAAAATCCCAAAGACTTTAAACAAATTTATCAGTACCATATCCCCAAAATACACATTTATTTGACTTAGCTTCTAGCTTGGTTCTATTTGCAAAATCTATATGCGCAAATGCTTCACAACTGAAGGTTTTGAGAAAAGAAAAACTCACCTTCTTAACAATCTGAAGGTGTCTACTTTCACAACTTTTGCTACTAAAAGGAAACATTTTGAAACCTTCCAATATTTATCATTAAAATTAACTATGCAACCCTCATTACTAACTTTCCATGCTAGAATAAAATTCCTACTTAGTATTGGAACATGTCTTACCTCATGTAGTAGCCAATGATTCCCATTTTACAACTTAATCTTAAGTTTTCCCTTTCAAACAATTTGATAGATTTCATTATTTGCCTAGTCAACAAGCACAAAATCCCCTTGGACATAATCAATAAAATTACCTCTATGGGTTGTAGCATGAAATGAAGCCCTAGAATGTAAAACCCATGAATCATCAACACTTTCCAAAGAAAGAAGTAAAACATCCTCTTCGGACTTGTTAGTTACCACATTTTCATCCTTGTTCCCCTCTAGTTTATCTCTTTCATTTTTCTTTCAAGTCCATCAATGTTTCTTCTTATGCCCTGGCTTCCCACAGTACAAATAATCTCTTGGTCCTCTGGATTGAGACCTCTTCTCCTTTGACTTTCCTCTTGAACTTCCTCTCTGTATTGTTATACCTTTTCTTTGTGTGTTGAAAGGACTTTCTAATGTAGATCCACCTAAGGATTTCCTATGATTTTCCTCACTCAGAATAACACCAATCACATCATCAAATTTTAGGGTAGTAGATCTAGAAACAAAATTACTCACAACCATTACCAAGTCATTCTAACTTATAGAAAAAGAACATGAAATCAAGAGAGCCCTAGTTTCATCATCGAAATTAATATTTATAGAAGATAATTGAGTAGTAACTATATTAAACTCATTTAAATGATCTTCCCAAGATCCACCTTCTATCATCTTCATATTAGATAAATGTTTCATGAGAAATACCTTATTTGAAGTGGAGCACTTTTCATACAATTTCGCTAGGGTTTGAATCAAATCTTCCATCATCTTTTCTTTTGTAACATTAAATGTCTCTAATTGTGTTAGGCATAATCAAATATTTCCAACTATATTTATATCCAAAATTTCTCATTCCCCATCTTTCAAAGTTCCTTATTTCTTCTCTTTCCCTTCCAATGGCCACCATAAATCCTTCTAATAAAGATAGTCCTCCATTTGCATTTTGCATAACGTAAAGTTATTCCCATTAAAATTCTCAACCTTCATCTTACCCTCATCTTCCATCACTCCCACTCAAATTTGAGACTCTCACTCAATCATGAGACCTTATTTTAGAGGATATCTTTAGAAAATGATGAGTGTAGGCTTAAAAAAAAGGATGATAGTTTAGCTCCAATACCACTTATTAGGATTAATCACATACTACTACATTTGGGAAAAAATTACAATACCCACCCATCACCCAAGTGACAGTACCACAAATTGGCTCTTGTCAAATAAATGTTAGACTTTTGTTGTTGCAAATTGTGACAGAAAGGGTGTTTGTCACAATTGCAACTAATGAAGATTTTGTAACTTGGAACATGAAAGGGCATAAGTTCATCTTCTTCCATCCCAACTATGATAGTAGACCATTGTAATTGTGATGGTCTAATCTTTCAGTCTTCCATTTGACTGATAACTAGTCATCAGAGCTATCCATCACAAGGGCAACATTTATGTGATAGTCATGTTGTGGGAGTGACAACCATCCATCATAATAGACCCCTAAAATTGTGATAGGTATGTGATAGTAATACTATAAGTATGACTACTATCCATTAGAAAAGTGGTGTTGTGGGAGTAATGGCTATCCATTGGAACTATTTGTCACAATTGTGACAAGTATGTGATAGCAATGTTGTAGGAGTGATAGCTATCTATTGATAAAATCTGTCGCAATTATGATGGCATGTTGAATTATTAAACAAAAAATTATCAAAAAATGTTGAACAAGTATTCTTAGATCCCCATGAGGACATCACAAAGAGGCTCAAAGTCAACTATGATGCTCTAGGGAAGCAAGAGAAGGAGATGTTCTTGGATGCAACATGTTTCTTCATTGGAGAAAGAAGAAGTGTGGGCATTGTGGCATGGGACACTAAGTCTTATGGAACACTTTGTTGGGGAACTCTCTTCAATAGATATCTTGTTGAGATGGATGAAGAGGGTCAAATAAGAATGCACGATTAGTTGAGGGACATGGGGAGGGACATTGTAAATGGGCAGCCACCATACCACCTTTGGTCTCCAAAGTAGGTTGTTGAGGTGAACTTGGATGAACTGCCATATTCTTGTAAGATGCTAACACTCCTAGAGTATCTCAGTTTAGAAGGGTTTCATAATTGTTAAAAAATAATCTAATATAAGGAATAAAGATTTGACACATCTTAGAAATGTTTGTAAATTCCTATTTGTAATTATTTGTCATTTGAGCTATGGTGTCCTTATACATTGCCTAGCACCAATAGATTCACATAGTTAGTTGTCATGCAATCATAGGTTAATTTTGAGCTTCACATGGTTTCAAGAATAGTTTAATATTCTCTACTAATCAAGGCCAATAACATAAAGGTGGAAGCTCATTTGGCCCCACCCACTTCCTAACATCTAAATTCCTTGTTAACAATCTAAAAATTTTAGGAAAGGGTCAACCTTAAAAGTACAAAAAAAGGTTCCAAACCTGAAAAAGTGACATCATTTTCTCTTCATCTAGTGCATGTCATTTTTTTGTTGCATACAAAATAAGATTAGGCCACTTTGAATTGAGAATACACATGCAACTACATTCTATATGCATGGAAAATAGACAGAGCTAAAAAATTTACCATGTTTACATTTATTTAATAGCTTTATGCAATTCTCTAATAAAGATACAAACCTATTGGGTTTTTTTAGCTCCACTTAATGTTGTATGCATATGAATTGAGATTGCATATTGAACTATGGTGTCCTTCTACATTACCTAAAACCAATAGATTCAACAATTAGTTGTCATGCAATCATAGGTTAATGTTGAGCTTCACTTGGTTTCAAGAATAGTTTAATATTCTCTACTGATCAGGGCCAACCACATGAAGGTGATGCTCATTTGGCCCCACCCCTCCTAACATTTAAATTCCCTGTTACCATCTAAAATATTTAAGAAAGGATCAATCTCTAAAGTACCTGGAATGTTCTCATCACCTCTTGGTATTCTCAGGGGAAGTCCATATTCATTGCTCACAATAAATTCATCACAATTATTTAGTGATTCAGGTACATCTAACAAAAGTACATCCAAGAATGTCCTCATTGCCTGTTGCATAAAATGAATTCAACATTACAAAACTCCCCCTAAGAAATAATAGTTCAAGTGAAATAAACACATGAAAAATGACAGAGAAAAAGAAAAATAGACTTACCAATATTCATTTTCATCACATTTATGGCCATGCTACCTATTGAGTGAGTTTTATTATTTTTATATTGTACCAAGTTCTCTTTGTTTATATATGTGCATACATACATAGACACACACATATGTGTGTATGTATGAATATATATATATAAATATAAATACACACACACACACACACACACACACACACACACACACACACACACACACACACACACACACACACACATATACATATATATATATACATATATATATATATATATACATATACATATATATATATATATATATACATATACATATATATATATATATATACATATACATATATATATATATATACATATATATATATATATACATATACATATTTTTATATATGTATGTATATACATATTTTTATATATGTATGTATATACATACTGAAATTTCCCTTTTCTGATTTTGTATGATATTTCAAGCCTCAAATCAGATCTTTAAAGTCAAACAGCTAATATCCCAAAGATCCACCAAATTTCTCAAGAAACCCCAAATCGGGTATGCTGAAAATAGTGCTAAAAGCTTCACAACTTCACAAATTATTAATAAATCTGAAAATGGAAATTTTTACAGAACTTTCAGTAGCATAACAGCCTACAAATTGACATTTCTAGATCCGTATAGCCTTTACACAACAGCTCGAAAATGTAGGACCAAAACTATGCTCATCGGGCTCCCGAAATAGCACAAAATATGCCCGAAAACACCACAAAACACTAATAATCTATCTCAGAAATTTAATCACATCCAAATATATATATTCAGCTCTATTTTAACATCATAAAGTCTGAAATACAACAGCAAACCAAACTGATATGAAACACTCAACTGAAAACCCAAATTCAAACCAAAAAACAACCCCGAAAACACCCAAATCGGCACTATTCAGCACAAGGGCAAACTCTGTATGAGCATGCACATGGAATGGCTTCAAACTCCCATCCTTAGCCTTCCTAGAAACCTGAAAACTCCCATTCTTGGGTCTCCTTCTCCACAGGTTTGGCAGCCTCTGAAGAACAACAAGAAAATTAGCAAGAATCAAGATGTAGAATGAGCCCAAAATGCCTCCAAACCCCTTTTAAAGAGGGAATAACCCTAACTCATGTCCAAGAGGGGTTAATAAAATATAATTTAATAATAATTTTTATTTATTAGTCCATTGGTTTCCAAAGATTAACCCTTTTTTCCGAAATTTCACCTTTTTGGAGCCTGCCTGCCTTAACAAAGTTTATTTTTTTTAATTATTTGAATAGGGGACATGACAAGTCCTCCCCTCCCAAATATTGCTTTTCCTCAAGCAATGAAGGTTGGAATTCTCAAGAATATGTTCTCCTTCCCAAGTTGCATCCTCTAGTGGTAATCCTTTCCATTTGACCAAATGCTCTGTGATGCTCCTATTTCTCAACCTTTTCTCTCTTGTATCCAAAATCTCTTCTGGTATCAAAACTAATTTCCCTTCATCATCAAGAGGTGGTAATTCTGTAGATACTATGGTTTGCTGGCCTAGAACCTTCTTTAAGCAAGATACATGAAAAATATTATGTATTTTGCTGTTTGGTGGGAGCTCTAATTCATAAGCTACCTCTCCTACCTTCTTGATGATTTTATAAGGCCCATAGAACCTTGGCTTGAGTTTCTCTGCCCCACTTCTCTTCAAGGTGCTTTGCTTATATGGCTGCAACCTAACAAATACCAAATCTCCCACCTCAAAAGATCTTTCAATCCTTTTCCTCTCAGCATATATCTTTTGTTGGTTTTGTGCATGTTGTAGATTATCCTTGAGGGACCTTATTATGTCTTGGCTTTGCTTGATGAAATCACTTGCTGCGGGTACTCTGCTATCGGAAAGTATTAGATCAACAAAGGAAAGGGCATCGTAACCATAAAGAGCACGAAAAGGAGGCATACCAATAGACATGTGATGAGATGTATTGTAACAATACTCCCCTAGGTGTAACCATTTCACCCAAGCATGTTGTTGATTTGAAACATAGTTCCTCAAATATCCTTCTATCCATTTATTAACTATCTCTGTTTGTCCATCTGTTTGAGGGTGATAGCTAGTACTGGGAGTGAGTTCAGATCCTGCCAAATGAAAGAGCTCCTTCCAAAAAGAGTTGAGGAATCTACTGTCCCGGTCACTAACAATGTTTCTAGGCAAACCATGTAATCTAAAAATTTCCTTGAAGAACAATTCGGCCACTTGTGATGCCTTGAAATCAGATGTGATGGGAAAGAAATGTGCATACTTAGTTAGTCTATCTACCACCACATATATGCAATCCTTACCTTGAACCTTGGGCAACCCAGTGATGAAATCCATGGAAATACTTTCCCATTTTTGTTCAGGAATAGGAAGTGGCTGCAACAACCCTGCAGAAAAATTTTGCTCACTCTTGCTTTGTTGGCATACCATACATTCCTTAATGTGTTTAAGGACATCCTCCTTCATACCCTTCCATGAAAACCGCTCTCGAATTTGCCTGTATGTCTTGAAGTATCCCTGGTGACCAGCCAAAGGTGTGTCATGAAAGGCCCTAAATATCCTCTCCTTAGTTTTTGACCCTGGCACTAAGAAGATCCTGTTCTTGTAATAAATCAATTCATCAACAACCTTGTACCTGTTATCATCCACTAACTTATCCAAAATCTTGGTGGCAAATGAATCTTTAGCATACTCTAAAATTATGGAGACTTTCCAATCAGCAGAGATAGATGATAAGGAACACAAAGTGGGCTTTCTTGAGAGAGCATCAGCAACCACATTATTCTTTCCTTTCATGTATTCAATATCAAAATCATAAGCTTGCAATTTTCTTACCCATTTTTTTTGATGATCATTCAAATCCCTTTGGTTCAAGAAGAACCTGAGGCTATTATGGTCTGTCTTTACAATGAATCTCCCACATACCAAATATTGTCTAAACTTATAAAGTGCATGCATGATTGCCAACATTTCCTTATCATAGATGGAGTACCCTTTCTCTGATTGATTTAATTTTTGACTCTCAAATGCTATTGGATGTCCCCTTTGAGTTAGGACAGCCCCTATACCTTATCCCGAAGCATCACATTCAACAATAAAAGGTAAAGAGAAATCTGGAATTGCAAGCACAGGGCATGAACTCATTACCTCCTTAAGCTTATCAAATGTTTTTTGTGCCTCTTCTGTCCAAACAAAAGCTCCTTTCTTTGTCAAATCAGTCAAGGGGGCAGCAAGCTGAGAAAATCCCTTGGCAAATCTCCTATAGTAGCTACACAACCCGAAGAAACCTCTCAACTGTGTAAGATTAGTGGGTGGAGGCCAATCCAAAATTGCCTGGATTTTGTGTTGATCAACCTGTACTCCTTTAGAGCTTATAATATTTCCCAAATATAGGATCTCTGTCAAACCAAACTCACATTTAGATAGCTTAGCATAGAAGGATTGCTGCTCCAAGATTCCCAAAACAGTGTCTATGTGCTTTAGATGCTCTTCCCATGTTTTACTGTATATCAAGATATCATCAAAAAATACCAAAACAAATTTTTGAAGATGCTGACTGAATACCTTATTCATACAAGATTGGAATGTTGCTGGTGCATTAGTGAGTCCAAATGGCATAACAAGAAATTCAAAGTGCCCATAGTGACATCTGAAAGCAGTCTTTTCCACATCTTCACTCCTCATTCGGATTTGATGGTAGCCTGATCTTAAGTCAATTTTTGAGAAGTATACAGCACCATGTAACTCATCAATGAGTTCATCTATGCGTAGTATGGGATACCTATTTTTTATGGTCTTCTTGTTTAGAGCCCTGTAGTCTATACACATTCTCATTGTACCATCCTTTTTCTTGACAAGTACCACAGATGATGCAAATGGACTAGAGCTAGGCCTTATGAATCCCATGTCCAGGAGTTCTTTAATAGTTTTTTCAATTTCTTCCTTATAACCTCTTGGATGGCAGTATGGGGTTGTTATAACTGGTTTGGCACCCTTTTCTAACTCTATAACATGCTCAAAACCTCTATCTGGTGGTAATCCTGGAGGCAAGTCATTGAAAACTATACTATGCTTATCAAGAATATTTTGAATTTCAAAATGGAAATTACCTTGATTCTTGGGAGAGCTTGTTGGTTGGATTATGACTCCTGCTGCCCATGTTACTTGTCCTCTTTGAAAAGTCCTCTCCATCCTCTTTGCAGAGACCACCTTAGGTGCTCCATTCGATAACCCTCTCAATATGACTTCTTTCCCATTGGAATGAAATTTAAACTCCATATTTTGATGGTTCATGTAATAGCCTCCGATAGAGTGCAACCATTGAACACCCAATACAAGATCTGTCTCCCCAATACCAACCACATAGAAGTCATCACATAACTCATAATCTCCTAAGGTCATCTTGAGTTGTTTCACCACCCGTGTGCAAGGCATAGTGAATCCATCAGCTACGGTAACATTGAATCCCTCAAAATCTTCTGCTTTAAGCCCTCTTTTCATGACAAATCCCTCATCAATAAAATTGTGAGTTGCCCCACTATCAAGAAGAACAGTCAACCTTTGCCCTGCTAGTACCCCTCGAATTCGGAAGGGATGGTATCTTGGGACTCCTGATAATGCTGCTAAAGTGCCATCCTTGCTGATTTCTTTTACTTTCTCTTCTTCTACCTCCTCCTTAGTATCATGAAATTCCTCATGCTCATCTGAATCAGATTCTGAAGCAACTTCAATATAGTGCACTTGACCTTTCCTCAAACATCTGTGTCCTGGAACCCATGGTTCTCTACAAGTAAAACAAAGCTTTTTCCTTCGTAATTCACTCCTAGTCTCTTCATCTACCTTCTTTTTTGCCACATTTGTCACATCTTTTGGTGGTAGTGTTGGGAAAGTCTTTTTCTGAAAATTTCCCTTATGTTGCCAAAGATTTGGGGGTTTTTGATTAGTGATTGATTTCATAGGCACGCAAGTTTCAAGTTGCAAGCTTCTTTTGATAGCTTCCTGTAAGGTTGAGGGTGAGAAAGCCTTAACCAAACCCTTAACAGAATCTTCTAAACCATCAAGAAAAAGATAAACAATCCTCTTTTCACTCATATCAGGTACCATAACAGCCACTTTTTGAAATTCTTCTATATACTCATTAACTAATTTGGTTTGCTTCAACTTTGACAATTCTTTAAAGTATTCTTCATCATCCTTGAGGTCAAATCTATCTATCACCCTTTGACTGAAATCTTCAAATGTAGTTACCTAATCGTGACCTTGAGTAGTCATTCCATGATACCACCAATCATAGGCTGCATCTTCCAAGTGTAGACTTGCAAATTGAATAACATCACTCTCTTTCATGGGGTTAAGTGTGAAGAAAGTTTGTAATTTTTGTAGCCATGCTCTAGCTGAAATTTTATTTGTTCCATCAAAAGTAGGCGCTGTAAACTTGCTTATTTTATTTTTGAGCTCTCTTCCACTTGTGTCATGCTCCCTCCTATTCTCTTTCTTGGGCATCAAAGCGTTCATCATATCCACATATTCTCTAAAAGGAACTGAACTACGAAAGTCATCATCTAAGCCATTGTAACTAGCTCTTAATGTAATCAAATTACCTGTAACCTCTTCCACTGGATTAATGGCTGGATTTGGTACTGGTGGCTCATCTGCAGGCAAGAAAATAGATTTGGTTGATTTAGATGGTGTGGATCTCCCATTTCTTGGCTCCTCTGAAGTGCTCCCTTTCTCATTAATGGATGCAATTCCTTGTAATTTTTCTGTCAATATTCGCAAAGCCTCTCTAGTTTCCGCCAAACCATCCACTGTTTGCTTCTGAGTATTTTGGATGTCTTGGAAGAATTTCTTTGCCATCTCATCTGGATCAGCCATACCTTTTTCTTCCTTGGATTTTGTACTTTTGCTTTCAACTGGGGGTTTGATCAAAATTTCTTTATTCTTTTCTCGCTGCAAATATCTTTTTTCTCTTTCACTTAGTTGCATGCAATCATAAAATATGACATGCAAGATCTGGGTAGTTATCAAAACTTGACATGCAAGATCTAGGTAGTTGTTAAAACTGACATGCAACTTCTACAAACCCTCAGGCTGGCAAGATCACGGCTCTGATACCACTGAAATGTCTCTTTTCTGATTTTGTATGATATTTCAAGCCTCAAATCAGATCTTTAAAGTCAGACAGCTAATATCCCAAAGATCCACCAAATTCCTCAAGAAACCCCAAATCGGGTATGCTGAAAATAGTGCTAAAAGCTTCACAACTTCACAAATTATTAATAAATCTGAAAATGGAAATTTTTACAGAACTTTCAGCAGCATAACAGCCTACAAATTGACATTTCCAGATCCGTATAGCCTTTACACAACAGCTCGAAAATGTAGGACCAAAACTATGCTCATCGGGCTCCCGAAATAGCACAAAATATGCCCGGAAACACCACAAAACACTAATAATCTATCTCAGAAATTTAATCACGTCCCAATATATATATTCAGCTCTATTTTAACATCATAAAGTCTGAAATACAACAGCAAACCAAACTGATATGAAACACTCAACTGAAAACCCAAATTCAAACCAAAAAACAACCCCGAAAACACCCAAATCGACACTATTCAGCACAAGGGCAAACTCTGTATGAGCATGCACATGGAATGGCTTCAAACTCCCGTCCTTAGCCTTCCTGAAAACCTGCAAACTCCCATTCTTGGGTCTCCTTCTCCACAGGTTTGGCAGCCTCTAAAGAACAACAAGAAAATTAGCAAGAATCAAGATGTAGAATGAGCCCAAAATGCCTCCAAACCCCTTTTAAAGAGGGCATAACCCTAACTCACATCCAAGAGGGGTTAATAAAATATAATTTAATAATAATTTTTATTTATTAGTCCATTGGTTTCCAAAGATTAACCCTTTTTTCTGAAATTTCACCTTTTTGGAGCCTGCCTGCCTTAACAAAGTTTATTTTTTTTAATTATTTGAATAGGGGACATGACACATACATACATACATGCATGCATATATAGAGATCATGGGGGCACAAAAATGAGATGAATAGATCACAAGGGCAAGACAACAAAATGCAATGATCACATGGGCATGACAATGAAATTCTAGATCTCCAGTGATCTCTACATTCCACAAGATCTCTATGTATACATACATACATGCATGCATACATACATCCTTTGCAAGGTTTAGAGGTAATGTCATTGTGGTAGAGGCTTCTACAAGTGAATGAGCCTCGTGATTATGGCATTTACACAGACGTAGAATTTGCTTCTTCAACTCCTTACACTCAACTCTTCACTAAAGTTATTCTTCCAATAGTGGGAATAACTATTATAAATTCATGGGAGCCAAGGGACACTAAACCCATGCTATGTTTTCTAGAGACATGGGAGAATTTACTACTAGCTTTAGTAATTCATAACATTTTGGATCATATAGTGATGCCCAAATTAATAGAAATAGTAGATACTTGGGATCCTCACTAGGAGAGCATTCCAATACATGCATGGTTACATCCTTGGTTTCCATTGTTGGGCCAGCATATGGAGCCTTTTTATCCAACCATTTGTTATAAATTGGAAAATGTGCTTCATGCCTAGTATTCAAGAGATGCATCTACATATGTAATTTTATCACCTTGGAAAATTGTATTTTATCCTACTAGCTGGGAATAGTTGATTATTCATTTTATTGTGTATCCTCTTAAAATGAAAGCACTTTCATGTTAAGAGAATTTAGCCCTCTACATAAGTGGCATGGGGTCATGTCAAGTGCCTTGAATATATTTTTGCATGGATTTGGATGTTTTCCCCCTATTCTACTTCTCTCTCTCTCTATTTCCAGCCTATTTCTGACAAACTGCTCTATGAAATTGAGGACTTTGGTCTCTGGGTCAAGAATGACCTTCTGGGTCACGATCAACCTCGACCTTCACCTAGGTCAAGGATGAAATTGATCATGATATAGGTCAAGGATGACCTTGAACCTGACCTAGGGCAGGGTCAACCTTGTCCCTGACCCCAGGTCCTATTTTTAATTTTTGAGAGTTTTAGGATCTTGAGTTTTGAAAAGGTTCTTTCCCACTTCATAGTCAGTCATTTTGAGTTTTAGAATGGTAGACTCTTAAATTAAATTTAATCTAGTTCTATTCCTAGGAGTTAAGGTTAAATGGTATTTAATGCTCCTATTTTAGCCTTCTCTAAGAGTTAGTTGCCCTAGATTTCTATATAAGGAAGTCTTCTTCTCTCATTTTGACATCCACTTATTATGCAAGCAAAGAACTTAAGAGCGCATACAAATAATTACTATATATGAGAAACTACCTAATTTTCAAGATTAAGCAAGAATTATATCATTCAAGAATTCAAGTTGTCCATTGAAGATAAAGGATTGAAGCATTCAAGCCTTTAAAGGGATTTGGTTCAAGCATTAAAGATTCATCATTCAAAACCCTATATCTAGCCATCATGATGGTGTGATCTTCCTTCAGGAGCCTTTGTTCATCTTCAAGATTTATTTATACTTCTTTCAAGGTAGATTCTAAGCATAAAATAATGGAGGTTTTGATTTACATTAGTTAATGTTGTGTTCAAGCTTTCAAAACAATTTACTTGTTTACATTTCAAATACAATTGCATATCCATTTAATATCATAGCTTCGTTGTTAGATTTACTTTTACTACTTGCTAGCATTCTCTATTTTAGTTCTATTATTGAGGTTTATTCCAAACTGGGGTTTCACCAAGCTAAACCCCTCATCTAAACAACAAAACCATTTTTCTTGTAGATATAGGTGTGGAATAGTGAATTGGAGAGAAGATTGGGATACCCTTTTCATCAAACTTGCAAGATTTGCGAACAAAAAATTTGTCGAAGTAGTAAGGTCAAATTTTTGAGGCATAATTGTGCCTTGAGGTAAGATTGTGCCCTACTAACAAGGTCAAGGTTGACCTCCCTTCAAAAAGATAAAACATTTATGGCTTTTCTCTATCTTGACGTTTCTAGTCTAGAACAAGTTGTAGATTTTCCAGAAACTACATACAGACATCAAAAATCAACATTTTCTAGATTCAAGATTAGTATTTGTCTTTTATTTATTTCAAGATTTAAGCATGTACTCCCCCACAATAGAAATATTATATAACTGCTCCCTCCTTCTCCCTATTTTGCATCACTTAATCCATTTTTGCATTGAACACCTTGTGTTTAATAAATTTGGATCATTCCCATTGAAAATTAGGGTTGTGAAGAGGGTTTCTATTTTCTTTCTATTCATTTTGGTGAACCCAAAATGCTTACCCCCTCTCTTTTATAAAATTATATTCCCTATTGTGCTTTGTGGTGTTATATTCACTTTCATTCATTAGGTTTTTCCTTGCATTAAGATGAGATTTAGTTTATGCTCTTGAATTTTAAAATTCAAAAATTCAAAAAAATCTATATATTCCATAAACTACAAAAATATTTCTTTTATTTTGTTTACTATGAATATTATGAAGATGTTTTGGTGTGTGCTTATGCTTCTTATTACCCTTCTTTTAGCATCTCTTTACTATAATTATGATGTTTATGAGAGTATCATTCATTTTATTATGTTCATGATCTTTCATTTTGTTCTTACTTGTACTTTTGTGAATTGAACTGATACTAGTATTTCTACATTCAAAACTTTTCTTAAAGATTCATGTGGTAGACTTATTTTTCTTTTAGATTATGTGAAGGATTTATTAAATGATACACCATCTCCTAATTTTCCTAATTTGAATCCTATTATTCCTAATCTAATACCTAATTCTCCATCTCCTATCCCTAGTTCTTCTAATATTTTTGAGGAGGTTCAAGCTATTGTTCAGGATACAAATGTGTAAGACTTCTTTGATTTACCTTCTCCTTTGATATACAATGACATTAAAGGAAAGAGTAAAGACACTTCTTCAAAACCTATTATTCTATCTTATATAACTTCTTCTCATAAGCATGGTAAACAATCATCTCTTGTAAAAGATTTACATGATATGTACACTATAGGATATGCAATGATCGATAAAAAGGTTATAAAGGTTTAGGGCTTGGAGTTAATGAGCATGGTATTAAGAATCCAATTCATATACCCTCTAAACTAGATTTTCATGGTGTTGGTTGTTTGAACTCTCAAATTAAGAAAGGTAATTTTAATCATTGTTGTCCTCTTCATAAACTTCTTCCTACACCTCCTTTAGATAACTCTAATATTTGTCAAGAGTTGGCTAAATAGGTGTATGTTGAATTAATGAAATCTAGAAAATAATTCTTTAAACCTATTTTGAAAGATGCCTTATCTAAGTACAAATGTCCTTTTCATTACCATATTACACATTTACTTGCTGATTGTAGATATTTGAAATTATATGTTTGTGAATGAGTTGCTCTAGGAATTATATCTCATTCTTATGTAGTTTTACAATTTATTCATAAGATTGATATATGGGATTACCCTCCTATTGATATAATATAGATTTATTTTCCTCTTGTCTCTTAGGATCCATTAGGCTTTTACCATATTTTTTATTTTTGAGCTTAATTGGTATTCTTTTTGTACTATCTCTCTATGGTTTTATATAATGTTTGTAATCATTTGTAGAGTCTATTCAAGATATATATTTTATGACATTTGTTTTTTAAAGGTCTCCCTTGTCTTCCTTCCTAGGGGGAAAGGTTCTTTCCTTCTTTGTCTTTGTCTAAGGAACTACTTTCCTTAGCTTAGTGGTACTTATTTATATTGTAATATTATTTCTTCATATTGATAGATGCTTTTTCTATGGATAATCCTTTTATATGAGAGGTTGTTGTCCCAGGTCATCACCTCTTCTTTATGTTGAAAATTATGATTCTTTATAAACTCTTACCCTTGTTTTGGTGTTAGAGTTGTTTTTCCTCATTCCAAAGATTCCTTTCCCTCTTCCTTGGAGGTGGCTTGATGATTGAATCTTTGTTCCTATTTTTTTATTTTTTTGGTATTTTATGTTGGAAATAATTGAAATGATCATAAGAAAAGTTGTTGGAATAATATATGGAACTAGTAAAAAATGTCCTCAATCATTGTTTTGTCATTGATGTCAAACTTGCTACTTGCAGGAATGACAATTGCTTTAGTGATCCAAATACTATCAATTAGTTGATTGTCAAGGAGGAGGCAATCAATAACATGTAACTAGAACACCTAGAGAAAGGTTGAAGTTATGATGTTGTAATGAAGTACAAGGATCAGCTAAGCCATTGATGAAAAAGTGTATTTGATGACATACTATAAGATACAAAGAATGGGCACACTGAAACATATCAAAGATTTAAGGTTTTAGCTAAGTCTTTTGTAAAGCTCAACTAAGTTCATTAGAGAGAAGGAGCCGAGCAAGCTAGTAAGAGCTGAGAAAATTCCTAGTTAATGCCGAGTAAACTTTAGATGCTGAGTAAACTTTAGATGCTGAGCAAGTTCAGATGCCAAGTGACACAGAGTTTATCAAGTGTCGAGTAGAATCAAGTGTCGAGTAGAACCAAGTGCCGAGCAGGTATAGGTGCTGAGTAACATAGAGGTGCCAAGCACTAGTAACTCAATAATGTTGAGTTGCTGCATTATTTTGGAAATCAAAGATTCTCCAGATCTAAGCGGACAAGGTTGTTATCTAGAAATTTTTAAACTAAAAGGAAGATAAGAATGATGAGCTGGTGGCACAGAACACCGTGTAGAACATTTTTAAGGATACAACTGGCAAAGTTTCTAGAAGAGAACAAGATATGGGGTAGATACATTGTATCCTACCTAATCCATTTTGAAACCCTAAAATTGGAGAGGGAGAATTGAGTGGCAAAGGAAAATCAGATTTCTATTTAAGAATACATAAGTTAATTAAAAAAAAAAAAAGAGGTCGTCAAGCATAAAAGCGTGAAGTACTAAAGAAGGTGCTAAGGAGAAGAAAGCATAGGAACTCTTTTTGGATAGATGACCACAAGGATGATTGCATTGGTAGAATGAGTAAGAAGACTCAAGGAGATGAAGCTTGAGAGGAAGACAAGCAGTCAGAGTTGGAGTGATTGAAGCCAAGCATAAGGATTGAACTGAAAGTGTGATCTAAAATCTGCAAAGTATGTTGTAAGTTATATCAGATCAAAAGACCATTATCATTACTTTCTAGCAATTGTAACAGTAAGTTTAAATCCTATGGACTTAGGTTGGTTTAATAGCCATAAGATAAATCCTTTAACAAGGTGACATTTTAAGTGAATGTTCTAAAGACCTTTAACCAGGCCCATTCCTAACAATTTGGTAAAATCCTCTAACAGGGTTACATTTAACAGCGTGTTGTAAGCCTTTAATAGGATAGGCTTTTAATAGGGTATCACTTCAGAAGAGTGAGAATCAAGTAGCATGTTACTGGTGGTTTTTTCCAAATTGGGTTTCCATGTAAATCATTGTGTCATGTGTTGATCTTGCATGTTGATTTACTGCAACTTGCTAATATGGTTGAATTTAAATTTTGGATGGATGAAAAGTGTATGGATTCATTAAAAGTAGTAAAAAGGTATTAATAGGGCATTTGGACCTTGGATAACTGATTCACCCCCCCCCCCCCCCCCTCTCAGTTATTCTAAAGAATTCTAACAATTGGTATCAGAGCCTAACTACTAATTCAGCTTAAAGGGACTACAAGTAGAAAAGATCAAAATTCCAAAGAGAGAATTTCCCAAGCTCAACAAAGACAACTTTGTTGCATGGAAAAGTTTGATGAAGCTACATCTTGGATCCATAGGAGATTATGCCCAAAATTCAATTGTCACTGAACATGTAGATCCAACAGGTGCTCCTACTACTGAAGACATGAAAAACAAGTAAGAACATAATCAGACAATGCTGAAAATTGCCTCTGCACTCAGCTATGCTGAATTTGATGATATCAAAGGATGTGACACTGCATCCAAAATGTGGAAAGCCCTATCAGACATCTATGGAGGAGATCAGAATGTACAAAGAGCAAAAAGAGAGTCTTAGAGGAAAGTTTGATGACATGAAAATAAAAGAAAATGAGAATGTTGCTCAGTATGGTGCAAGAATAAAGGAACTGGTAAGTGCAATAAGATGCTTGAGTGGTCAACTAGATGAAGATATTGTTAATAGTAAGTTCTTAAGAACCTTGCTCCCTATCTATGCTATTAGAGTATCAGTAATATAAGAGCTAAGATGTATACCAAGAAATAATCTAAGTTTTGAAGGTATAATAGGTAGACTCACTACATTTGAGTTATCTAACTTTGACAACTACAAACCAAAGAATGTTGAATCTTCTTTTAAGGCCAAGTTATCACTGAAAGATGCTGAACAGGTGAAATCAAAGAAAGGAAGAAAAATGAAGTATGTATCCAGTGATAGTAGCACTGATGAGGAAGATGTGGAACAACTGGAAGCATTGCTCGCTAGAAGATTTCACAGGGGCAAAGGAAAATTCAAAGGTAAGATGCCTATCATTTGTTTCAATTGCAATGAAGTAGGTCATATTGCTGCAAGGTGTCCACAAAAAAAGGATTCCAAGGAAGGAAACAAATATAAATACATAAGAGATGATCACAAGAGAGATTACAAAGAAAAAGGTAAGAAGTGTTATATTGTTGAAAAAAATTCTGATGACAATGATGATGAAGTTGTTTATGTAGCCATGAAGAACCAATCTGATGAAGAAGAGCCCACAGCACTAGTAACATGTATAAACAAGAATGATAGATGGATCATAGATAGTGGATGCTCACATCACATGACAGGAGACAAAAATAAGTTTGTTAACTTTACTCAGTATGATGGAAATAGTGTTAGATTTGGTAATGATGATCCATGTCAAATCAAAGGAAAAGGTTCCATTAAGCTCACAAAAAAAATTTCATGTGACAATGCATACTATGTTGAAGGATTAAACTACAATTTACTGAGTGTCTCACAGTTAGGCAATATAGGTTGCAAAGTGGAATTTGGAAACAAAATTGCAAAGATATATCATACTGATGGTAAACTGATAGGAAAAGGAGATCAAACAAAGAGTAATTTTTTTTACCTTGATATGGATGATTTTACTTGTTTATTTGAAAAATTTGATAATGAATGGTTATGGCATAGAAGATTATGTCATGTCAACTTTGACAATCTAGTCAACATCAGTAAAATGAAGAAAGTCAGAGGTTTACCAAAATTGAAGAAGCCTTATAATATCATGTGCAAACAATGTCATCTAGGAAAGATGACAAAGTCAAGTTTCAAAAGCAAAAACTATACATCTAAAGAGATACTTGAGTTAGTTCACACTGACTTATGTGGTCTAATGGAAATACAAAGCTATAGAGGAGATAAATACATAATTCTATTTGTTGATGACTATTCTAGGATGATAACTGTTATGTTCTTAAAACAAAAATTTGATGCTTTTCAAATGTTTAAGTGGTATGTGGCTAGAGTTGAAAAGGAAACTGGAAAAAGCTTGAAATGCCTAAGATCTGATAGAGGTGGTGAATTTACATCAAATAAATTCAAAATATTCTGTAATGATAAAGGAATCAAAAAAAAAATGTCAGCTCCTAGAACTCCTCCATAGAATGGAATTGCTGAGAGAAGAAATAGATCTGTGATTGACTATGCCAGAACATTAATGATGGAAAAGACTGTTGCTCTAAAATACTGGAGAGAAGCGGTAAGTGTAGCTGTTCATACACTAAACCGAGTACAAGTCAAGAAAGGTACAAATACAACACCTTTTGAATTATGGTATGGTTACTCATCCAATGTAAAACATTTCAAAGTGTTTGGTTGTAAATGCTTTATCCTTAAAGATGCTAGAAATGGAAAATTTGATGCAAAAAGTGATGAAAGGTATATTTCTTGGTTACTCCACTAGAAGTAAGGCATATAAGTGTTTGAATATTAACACTAACAAAATTGTGGAAAGTGCAAATGTAAATTTTGATGAGCACACAGAAGTCCAAGCTGAAGTACCAAAGAAAATGGAAGAGTACAGAACCTTTGTGTATTCTTATGAAGGAATGACTGTTGATGAGGATGATGTCAATCAAATTTAAACTCAACAACAAATTTTAGTTTTAGCCAAGTCTCAACTAGTGAATGTTGAGTTGCATTTAGAAGCTAAGTTGTAGAATGAAGAAAATGCACAATCTGATTCTGAAGACAGTACACATGATGAAGAACAACCTAAAAATGAAGTGCATAGTGATCCTGAATCTAAAAGATCAAACATCAAAACAAGGACAGAGCCAAGATTATCCAAATATTTAAAAAGACATCACCCTGCTGAACAGATAACTGGTGACAAAGATGCAAGACCAATGAAAAGGAACAGACTAAGACATGAATCATGTCTGATCAAAAAATCTAAACCCAAAACATTATATGGTGCATTACAAGATGATGACTAGTATAAAGCTATGGAAGAAGAAATTGATCAAATAAGAAAAAACAAAACCTAGAGTTTGGTTCCCAGACCAACTGACAAGAATGTGATTGGCACCAAATGGGTATTCAGAAACAAACTAGATGAGAATGGTGAGATTACCAAAAATAAAGCTAGACTAGTATGCAAGGGTTATGCTCAAGAAGAAGGAATAGACTATGGAGAAACATTTGCCCCTGTTGTTAGAATGGAAGGAGTAAGAACTTTACTTGCATATGCTAGCTACAAAGATTTTAAATTCTATCTGATGTATGTAAAATCTACCTTCTTAAATGGTATACTAGAAGAAGAAGTCTACATTGAACAACTAGAAGGATTTGTTGATGAAAACAACAAGGATATGGTGTGTAAGCTACATAAAGCACTCTATGGTTTGAAACAAGCACCTAGAGCATGGTATGAGAGACTTCACAAGTATCTAGTGCAAATTGGATTTGAAAGAACTGATGATAACAGCAACATGTACATCAAAGAAAAAGAAGGTAAAGACATTATTGTATCTAAAATCTTTGTGGATGACATAGTGTTTTTTGGTAAGGAAGTACTTTGCAAAGGCTTTGCTAACAAAATGAAACATGAATTTGAGATTTCTATGTTTGGAGAAATCAAAATTTTTGTTGGGTTGCAAGTACATCAACTCAAACATGGAATATTTGTTACACAATCAAAATACATCAAAGAAATTCTTAAAACATTTGGACTGGAGGAATCCAAACTAGTCAGCACACCAATGGAAACAAGAAATAAGCTGTCCAAAAATGATGAATCAGTTGAAGTCAATCAAACAATGTACAGATCCATGATTGGAAAACTACAATATGTTGTACATAGTAGACTAGACATAGCATTAGTAGTTGGAATAGTGGCTAGGTTCTCTGCTAATCTTAAAGAAAATCATCTCATAGTAGTAAAAAGAATAATGAGATATCTTAAAGGAACTGATAACTTTGGACTATACTACAAAAAGAATGGAAAATTTGAGCTCAATGCATATACAGATGCAGACTGGGGAGCAAACATTGATGATAGAAAAAGCACAAGTGGAGGTGCATTATTTCTAGGCAAAAGGTTGGTCACTTGGACTAGCAAGAAACAAACATGTACATCCCAGTCCACTGTAGAGTCAGAATATGTGGCAGCTGTAGTCAATTGCACAAATATTGTATGGCTCACACATCTATTGAATGGAATGAAAGAAGAAGTAACAAAACCTATGATATTGTATTGTGATAATACAAGTTCTATAAACATATCCAAAAATCTAGTGATGCATGCAAAAACCAAGCATATTGCAATCAAGTATCATTATGTCAGAGAATTGGTAGAAGACAAACAAGTAAAGTTGGAATACATTCACACAAAAGAACAAACTACAGATATCTTCACCAAACCGTTGCCCAAGGATGCCTATGAATATCTTAGAGGCAAGTTGGGGGTAATACCCCTAACTCAAGAAGTTTAAGGCAACAAGGAAGCTGCCATGCATCAACAAGAATAAATCATTGAAATATTAACAGGTTGATGCAAAGGATGACAGCAGGAGCAGAAACTCCAAATCAGTCACAAGCATGGTGACAGAGGGAGAAAATCAACAAGAAGCCAAAGCTTATATTTTGCATGATAAAGATGCCACATCTTTGGCATTTATGTCAAAGAGGGAGAAATATGCAGAAATCTGATCAATACAAAGAAAGAGAGAGATATATATGAAAGAGGGAGATATATGAGATCAGTAAAGCAAGACAACGTATACAATCTTGGTGGTAACTAAGTTGATTAATTGATCAGTTTGGTTTTCCATCAATGCCAAAGAGGGAGATTGTTGGAAATGATTGAAATGATCATAAGAAAAGTTGTTGGAATAATATATGGAACTGGTCAAGAATGTCCTCAATCATTATTTTTTCATTCATGTCAAACTTGCTACTTGCAGGAATGACAATTGCTTTAGTGATCCAAATACTATCAATTAGTTGATTGTCAAGGAGGAGGCATCACATTTAACAGTGTGTTGTAAGCCTTGAACAGGGTAGGCTTTTAACAGGGCATCACTTTAGAAGAGTGAGAATCAAGTATCATGTTACTGGTGGTTTTTCCCAAATTGGGTTTCCACGTAAATCATTGTGTCATGTGTTGATCTTTCATGTTTTATCTTTGCATGTTGATTTACTATAACTTGCTAATATGGTTGAATTTAAAGTTTGGATGGACGAAAAGTGTATGGATTCATTAAAAGTAGTAAAAAGGTATTAATAGGGCATTTGGACCTTGGATAACTGATTCACCCCCCCCCCCCCCCCCCCCCCCCCCCTCTCAGTTATTCTAAAGAATTCTAACATTTTATCTAAATTCACTCCTCTATGGTGGGGGTCTTTTTGATAAGATCTCTTTCCTTGAGGATCCCTTTTTCCATAAGTGGCATATCCTTTTCATGATTATCTATGTTCTTGGATGTAGAGGTCAATATCCCTTGTTAAGAATATGGTATTGTTATTAATAGCATATATCCTTATGTTGTGAAGTAGGTATCCTCCTCTTCTTCCTTGTCATGTCTAGTAGATAACCATGATAAGGAGGGGGGCATTTAGGGGCTAAATCTTGGAAGGTAGTGCACATAAGTTGCTAAATCCTAAAGAGATATGGATTTTCCAACTATATATATATATGATAAATCCTCTTAAGGTAACACACATAAGTTGATAAATCCTAAAGAGACACACATCACTAAATCCTCTAAGGGTAACACACATAAGTTGCCAAATCTTGAATAGATACACACCTTTTCAAATTTTCAATAAGCTAAATCTTTCGAAGGTAACAAACATAAGTTGTTAAATCTTTAGAAGACATGCATTTCATATTCATAGTGATACAAGAAGGTGGATCTATGAAGATTCGAGAAGTCATCAAAAGATGCATTTATAATGACAAGCATAGTTTATGGGTGAACTATTAGGTTTGGCCACCTATTTGGCTCTCCCTCTCTTTTGGTGATTCATGGTAAGGTGGACATCTTACTGGGTAAGGTAATCACTTCTTCTTTTCTTTCTTTCTACTTTCATGCTAGTAGGATAGGATCATGAAGCTATGTTATTTATAGTATTGCTCTTGTCTTTCTTATGTAATCACTCATGTTTTTATGATAGCTTTCCAAATATGATATTAGTCTAAGAAATATTTCTTAGCAAGGTTTCTTATGCTAGTTGATTTAGGTGTGTTTGTACAAAAAAACTATTTTTCTTGCAAATATAAGTATCGAACAGTGAATTAGAGAGTAAATTTGGATACCCTTTTCATCAAACTTTTGTGATCTAAAAATAGAAATTTTGTTACAGCAGTGTAGGTCAAGGTCAACTTTTTAAGGTATAATTGTGCCTCGGCATAAGATTGTGCCCTACTAATAGGGTCAAGACTGACCTCCCTTCAAAAAGATAAAACATTTATGGGTTTTCTCCTTCTCAATGTTTCTAATCAAGAACAAGTTGCATATTTTCTAGAAACTACATACTGACATTAGAAATCAGCATTTTCCATATTCAAGGTTAGTATTTGTCTTTTATCTATTTCAAGATTTAAGCACATATCCCCTAAAATAGAAGTATCATATAACCTCCCCATCTTTCTCCCTATTTTCCATCACTTGATCCATTTCTACATTGAACACATACTTATGTTTAATCAATTTGGATCATTCCCATTCAAAATTAGGGTTGTGAAGAGGCTCTCCATTTTCTTTATATTCATATTGTACCTAATCCAATGATAATTCTAGAGGAATCTACAATCAATCTAGCTAATCTGCATATAGACCAATTTAATTGGGTTATGGCTTGGTTCTTTCTAAGAATATCTACTATGGTTTTTTTGTAAAATTTCTTGCAAACTTTGCCCTTTTTTCCTGGTCTACATTATGTTTATGTAGGATCTTGAGGTAAGTCGCTTAGCATGGGTTGAGTGAATTTTATTGTTTTATTGTTTTTATTATGAAATATTTATGTAGTTGGATCAATTTTTTTGTTGTGCCAAGATCTCTCTCTCTCTCTCTCTCTCTCTCTCTCTCTATACACACACACACACACACACACACACACACACACACACACACACACACACATAAATAGGCACACACACATGTGTCTATATGTATGTATATAGAGACATATATATACATATACATATGTATATATATGTATATACATATACATATGTATATATATGTATATACATTCATACATACATACATATACATAAATAATAATAATATATGTATTATATTTGCATTTTCTTTTGCATTGCTTATAAGAGTGTTTCAAGGTTGGGAACCACTTCAACATCCTTTACATGATTTGGAGGTAATTTCATTATGGAAGAGGCTTCTATAATGGAATGGGCTTCATGAGTTAACATATAATGTCTTAAAATAGTTAAGTGCTACCTAACTATGTCCAAGGCATCTGCAAACTACAGGTATAATCTACCTACCAGTCTACTTACATAGCCATATCCATGGGATCATAACCCTTGAACTACCCACTCTAACAAATTTGTAGTTTAATTTTCTAATTGTTTTGATGTAGATGTATTCCTATAACCATTAGTGAGCTTTACTTACCTAATACATCTCTTCACCATCATATGACCACTCAAGTGAATCAGGCAGTTTCTTATAATTACAATATTGTAATACCTTGCTACAACCTTTGTATTGTATTTTATAGTTAATTTAAGATTAACCTATATACATCCTAACTCAATCCTTATATAATTATGTTTAAAAGCTTGTGACAATAATCAATGGATCTAAATAGACCAGTCAAGTTAATGTTGAAACTCAAAGTTTAGCCTTTTATTTTCAAAAGCTAGGTAGACTAGGTTGCATCTACTGAAATGTAATAAGATAAACCACAAGTATGGCTTCTTCATTTTATAAGGGGACCCTTTATTCAAAAGTAAAACTGATTACACATGCATGATTCTTTTTTTAATGCAATGCTAGTATTGAAGCACATATTCCTTTTATTAAATGTAAGGTTAATTACTTGAACATCCATATATGTATCGGCATGGTAAGTTACCTAGAATGTCATGAGATCAATCTGTAAAGTACCCAAAATGTCCTCATTGCCTCTTGCTACTCTTAGGGGAAGTCCATCTTCATTGCTCACAAGCAATTCATCACACGAGTACATCCAGGAATGTCCTCATTGCTCAAGTGAAATAATAGTTCAAGTGAAATAATATGAAAATATATCTCCTAAGAAATAATAGATCAAGTGAAATAAACACATGAAAAATGAGAGAGAAAAAGAGAAATTTTCATACTAATAGGTGTTGGCATCACTTCTGTGGCCATACTAACTATTGAGTGAGTTTTATTATTTTTCTATTGTTCCAAGATCTCTCTATTTATATACATACATACATACATAGGCACACACATATGTGTATGTATGTATATACACACATATATGTATATACATACATACATACATGCATGCTTGCATATACATAGATCTCCATTGATCTCCACAATCCACAAGATCTATCTATCTATATATATATATATACATACCTACATACATAGACACACACATGTGTGTGTATATGTGTGTGTATATATGTATGTATGTATACACACACACACACACACACACACACACACACACACACACACACACATATATGTATATACATACATACTTATATATACACATACATACATCTGTATATTCAATTTTATCACCTTAAAAAATTGTATTTGATCCTATTAGTTGGGAACAACTACTTGTTTGTTTTATTATACCTAATCTGATGATGTTCTATAAGAATTTGTAATCAACCTAGCTAATCAGCAACTAGAACAATTTAAATAGGTTATGGCTTGTTTCTTTCTAAAAATATCTTCTATAATATCTTTTTCTAAAGTTTCTTGCAAACTTCACCCATTTTTACGAGTCTACATTATTTTTGTGCAAGATCTTGAGCTAAGTAACTTAGCATGGGTTATATTATTTTAATTTTGGAATATGTATGTAGCTATTTCTTTTTTTTTTGTCCTAATATGTATTGAGTACCTTAAAAAAAGGTCTCTTTGTATATATAAAGACTACAAGTTGTGTAATCTATCATGTATTGCATCTACATTTTCTTTGCCATTTCTTATAAGAGTGTTTCAAGTTTGGGAACCACTTTGACATCCTTTACATGGTTTAGAGGTAATGTCATTATGGTAGTGAGAATAACTTCATTGAAGAGTTGAGTGTATGGAGTTACCACCTTGAACCTCTGCTAAAAAATCCTAGGAGCCAAGGGACCGTAAACCTATTCTATATTTTTTTGTGACATGGGAGAAGTTACTATCAATTTTATTACTTTATAACATTCTAGATCATATAGTGATGGCCAAATTATTAGCAGCAGTAGATACTTGGGATCCTCACAGGGAGAGTGCCCCAATACATGCATGGTTATATCCTTGGTTTCCATTATTGGGCCAACATATGGAGCCTTTATATACAACCATTCATTATAAATTAGGGAATGTGCTTCATGTCTGGTATGCAAGTGATGCATCTACATATGCAATTTATCACCTTGGCAAACTATATTGGATATTGCTAGTTGGGAACAGTTGATTGTTCATTTTTTTGTACCTAATCTGATGAAAATTCTACAAGGATTTATAATCAATCCAACTAATCAAAAACTAGACCAATTTAAATGGGTTATGGCTCAAGCATGTGTTATTCCCAATTATCATATGGTTGCAATGTTAGAGGCAGAACCTTTTCCAAAGTGGCAACAGGTTTTGTATCATTGGCTTTGTTCAATTCCTAATTTTAATGAAGTAACAAAGTGGTTTTCAAGGTGGAAAGGACTATTTTGCCCCAAGGGTGGTAGTAGGTTTGTATCATTGTCTAGAGAGGATGTAAGCTATCTTAGGTTGATAGGGCAACACCAATTTTAAGGCACTTTAGTAGCAACAAGAAGCAACAACATATGCTTAGTAGCAAGGCTCAGCTTCCATGGACATGGGGATTCACTTGAATAATTCCATGGGTGCACCTCAGTTGAGCTTGAAGGAAGTGATTGAAATATATGAAAAAGAACATGACATCCAATTTTTCCCTAGAGTGGGATGCACACATGATGGTCTTTAGGTTTATGGCTTTGGAACTTTCACTATCTATCTAGATTCTATAAAACAACAAGTGCTTGCATAATCTAGAGATAGATGGATTCTTGCATCATTAGAGAAAATTGTTGAGATGCACTGTAATTGAACTAGAGAAAATCATTAATCAACCAAACATATAATGAAGAGGAAACTTGAAAAATTGAATTCTAAAATGCCAAATTAGAAGGTATCAAGGATCAAACACTTATGCTAGAGTTACAACACAATGTGAAGTTGATTTTAGATATAAATGAAAAAAATTAATCATGGCATAAATCATTACCCTTTTTTTATTGTGGAGAGTTGTCCACAAAAGAGGTTGGAGAGCTCCAAACGATGGTGGAGATCTCTAAACATTGGTAGAGAGCTCTAAGCTTTGAATGTTAGTGGAGATTTAATTTTTATGCCCTTAAGATCACTTCATTTAATTTCCATACCCTTATGATATCTGCATTTCATTGTTGTGCCCTTGGTGGAGGTCAATGGAGATCCATGATTTAATTGTCAGACCCTTATGATCGCTAAATTTCATCATCATGCCCTTGTAATCTCTACATTTCATTGTCATGCCCTTGTGATCTTCATACCCTTTCTCTAAAATAAATTTACCATGTCATTCCCTTGTGAACTCTGTGTCCTTTACACTACAACATTTGGGGTCAAATTACAATGGGAATTTGTGACGATGGTGTAATTTGGGGTGATTTTCATGTGTTTTTAAAAATTTGTGATGATGTAATTTGTGGTGTAATTTAGATCCAAATGCAGTAGTTCTTGCTCTCCAATTTTCTTCAACGGATGAAGAGGTACCTATGTAAATGTTCTTTTCTTTTCCTTCTAAATATGTATATCTTTATATTTACCCTAGAAGGTGATTAGAGAATCTTCTCTTTATGTTTATGTATGTGTATGTATACATACATACACACATGTGTTTGTGTGTGTGTGTCTATGTATGTATATATATATATAGAGAGAGAGAGAAGCTTCTCTTTATGTGTATATATGTGTAGATATACATACATACACACATATGTGTGTATCTATATATGTATGTATGTGTGTATATATACATAGATCTCTTTGCTTATATACATATATACATACATAGACATACATATGTGTGTGTATGTATTTATATATACACATATATACATATATATGTATATACATACATATCTACGTACGCACATACATACATACATATATAGAGATCACAAGGGCATGAAAACAAAATGCAAGGATGTAGAGATACATATATACATACATACATATATACATACACACATACATACATACATATGCATATGCTTTAATCACCTTGGAAAACTACATTTGATCTTTACTCAATCACCAAGAGATAATATAATCCGTAAGTATAGATTTATGTATACTTAGTTTGGTATGAAAATTTTTGATTGAATTTTCTTGAGGAGAGTGATTCTACTCATGATAATAATAGCTCCATGTATTGGGTCTTTACAGGAGAGAGAATTACAAAATATTAGAAATTGTTTCTAGCTCAAATTTTCCCAATTTTATGTTCATAACTTAAATGCTCTCCCATGGCCTAAGCTAAAGTCCTCATTACTGCATCCAAATTCAAGGAATAAAATATGATTATGTCCCTAATGAAGAATTGAAATGTATTTTTTTTGGATTCCACTTATCACTTTGTCGATAAATTCAAAAAATTCTACTACCTTGCAAATTAGCTTACATTGAGAAATTGTACGCCATCTATAAAAGCCCTTGCTTTTTGTGACATGGAGCACATTCTATGTTAGTAAAATTCAGGTCTGTAGTTATTTGCATCTTTTTTTCAAAGATATGAATAGTGATTGATTTTAGAGTTTCTTGCATTTGCTTCTATATATTACTCTATGTCATTTCCATCTATAGTGATATTGGGTTTTATTTGTATCGAGTCAGAGCATGGTGATGTTGGATAGGATTGCACTGAATATACATTGGGAGAAGGTGACCACCTTTGGATTTACCATGTTCTTATTATGCCATCTCCTAATATCCCTAAAGACTTCTTGTCATGAGCTCTTTATGAGCTTCTCATGCCCTCTAAAGTCCTTCCACATTTTGGGAGAAATGTAAGTTTTTCTATCGAATATGAACTCGATGTTATGGCCCATCTCAATGGGTTCCATTGTTTCCCCATTCATGGGTGTTTTGGTAAATATCATCAATGTTGTCCATGTTCAAATAATTTCAAGACTTAGCTATATGAGCACCCTATCTTCAATGTGTGTTTCATCAACATTCCATTGAATGGATCCACCCATCTACACTGAAAAGTCAAAACTAAAAACTTGATCATTACAGACATTGCATATATATCAATGCATGTGTATTTTTTATGATGGATATGGGATTACTCATTGGTGATGCCAATATATCCTCCTTCATATTGAATTTCTATATCATCTAATTTCTAGATATAAATGATTGGACTTGGTCTTCTGAAATGACATGGGCTACTTGGAATTGTCAAACTTTAATCGTTGAACCATACATTCAGATTGATGAGGAACACTTTGAATCACTAGATTCATGTTCAGAACCTTTGGCCTTTGAAATGTGAACTTTGATTTTGATTTATTGTGCATGAACTATTATGAACAGAAATACAACTAAATATTCTTAGAGATATTTGAAAGCATCTGCACAAATTGACATGAACCATTCAATCTAAATTACAAAGTCTTTGAATCTGAGTACTCTAATCCAATCCAAGAGCCTTTTGAACATTGAAACCACTAAACTACCCAGTGCACTGAACTTATTGAACATATGAACCTCCTTGAACCAAAGGAACCGTTTTGAAATAGGTTCATTCCCAAGAGGGACTAAGATATAAACCTCAAACAAGGGTTGCATGCTATGGTGGGGTACCAGGAAGATGGTTGTGTGAATGGTTGATTAGGCAAGTTGTAGAAATTGAGGGTGTTAGTTGCAAGTAGTTTCATTAATTTGATAAGGAAATCAACTTTGAAATTGGGATGATCAAAATTGGCATATACATCCTTATGATAGATGTCTCTATCTCATAATAGAAAATTATCTCAAATGACAAGTGACAAATTACTAAATGTATGAAAAATCAAAAGAACATTCACATATAATATTTTTCAAGGACAAAAATAAAATAAAAATATACTTTGTGCAAAAATACATGAGCTATGTGGCTCCACATTGTGGCTATTCCATTGTCCAATGGTGGAAAATCTTCAATTTAAATATGAAAATCTTGAAATTAAAAAACATAACTATCAGAGATCCAAATTCATGTTTTAGTGATAACAAATATATAGTCTAACTTTAAGAAAAATAATAGTCTTAAATGTATACGTTGAATAAATAAACAAGAGTACCATTTGTAGCTATATAATTCTAGTATTATTGATTATGTTCAACAAAATGTTCAATAGAATAAGTATGAAGTAACATAAATAGATCATCTAATTGATCCTATTATGACTTAATCTGAATGCATATGATCATTACCTGGATGATATTATACACGAGATCTTTAATCAATCATGAATAGATAATATAATCTATAAGTACATATTTCTACATCCTTAATTTGATAAGAATATTTTTGATTGAATGCAAGGATAATTTCTTGTGTGAATTCAAGACATGAATTATTAATTTAATTTAGCACAAGTACTATGCAAGTGTGTATGTATACATGTAAAGAAGTTCACATAGTGAACTAATATACATAAATACATGCACATGTGCATACAATCTTCATAATTAGTTATCCTTGAATCTGACCAAAGCTATTATTGTGATATTGCTATCAAGATTTAACTATGTGATTTTTGAGTCAACCTCATTGACCTATGTTTCATGAGTAGTGATTCAACATGAATCCATCTCTCATGAGAATAAATGGAACACTTAAGCACTCATTGGATCTAGGTGATGCTCACAAGGGTGAACCAATGGGACTTCCTAGGAAGTCACCCATCCCAGTACTACTCCAGCCTGAGTGCGCTTAACTATGGAGTTTCCTCCATGGTTAAACCCAAAGCTTACAACCCCATTTGCAAAACCTTAACCAAGTGTTTTTCCTTATGAGCCATTCATTATAAAGGCCCTAAAGCTCATCAATTGAACAAGAGATAAATGTTTAGAAGGAGAAAAAGAAACATTTACATAGGTAACTCTTCTCCCCTTGAATAAAATCACATAGCAAGGGCATGGAGATCACAAGAACACAAAATGACAACAAAATGCATCGATAACAAGGGAACGACAACAAAATCTTAGATCTCCACTAATCTCCACCAATGTTCAAAGCTCTCCGCCTTTCATACGAAGCTCTCCACAATTATTCAAAACAAATGGGGAATGATTAATGTCATGTTTTCTTTACTTTTTTATTTATAATCCATAGTCCACAATCCACAAGATCTCTCTCTCTCTCTCTCTCTCTCTCTCTCTCTATATATATATATATATATATATATATATATACATACATACATACATACATACATACATACATACATACATACATACATGCATACATACATAGACACACAGATATGTGTATGTATGTATGTATATATACACATATACATATGTATATAAATACATACATAGATACATATATAAATACATACATACATACATATACACATACATATAATATATATATATATATATATATATATATATATATATATATATATATATATATATATATATATATAGATACATTGATACATGCATACATGCATACATGAAAACAACAATGCACCTTATAAGAGTTTACAATTGTTCAACAAAATTAATGCTTTACAAGAAAATGCACCTAAAGAACTATTAGCTCAGAAGAAAGAATGTGGTTTTGAAACAGTACAAAAAGTACTTGATATGAGATCTTTGCATGTGAACATGTTGACCAATCTTGAAAACTTGAATGTTGAAATGAAAGTTATCAATGATCAAACAACTATGCTAGAGTCAAAACACAATGTGAAGTTGATTTTGGATAAGGTAGAGGTCGATATTCAAAGTTTGATAATCAAAATTTAAGGCATAAGAATAGAGGAGGAGGAGCTTTAGAAAGAGAAGGAGGAGTCACTTTACAAAGAGACTACATGGTAGAAACAATAGTTGGACAACATAGAGGATATTATGGGAGTCATTGGATAAATTCTAGGAAAGTGATGTGGTAGGTACTATGACATTGGATTCACTTGCAAGTGTCTTTGAGAATTTATAGTCCAACTATCAAATGCTTATAATATTGTTTCAAGTATTGGCATAGTTTCCATGTGATGATACCAAGTATCAAATGCTTATAAGAGTGTTTCAAGGTTGGGAACCACTTCAAAATAATTTGCATGGTTTAGGGGTAATGTCATTGTAGCGGATGCATTTGCAAGAGAATGAGCCTCATGATTATGGCATTTAGATAGAAGAAGAACTTGCTTCTTCAATTACTTACACTCAACTCTTCACTGAAATTATTCTTCAATTCCTTGCATATGCAATTTTATCACCTTGGAAAACTATATTTGATCTTGCTAGTTGGGAATAGATTATGATTGATTTTATTATACCTAATTTGATGATAGTTCTATAGGAATTTGTAATCAACCCAACTAATCGACAACTAGACCCATTTATCTAAGTTATGGCTAGTTTCTTTCTAAAAATATCTACTATGATATGTTTTTGTAAAATTTGTTATGAACTCTGCCCATTTTTCCTAGTCTACATTATTTTTATAGAGGGTCTTGAGGTAAGTCACTAAGCATGGGTTGAGTGAGTTTTATTATTTTATTATTTACATTCTGGAATATGTATGCAGTTGGATCAATTTTTGTATTGTTCTAAGATGTAGTAAGCACCCAAAAAAAAATCTCTAAATATACATGTTTAGAAGGAAATTGATGCAAGAGCATCCTAGGTTTCCTTGTAATCCTACACTCTTTGTTCATTCTACTAGTTGATGCCAAGTACTAGTTTCTAGTTGATGTCGAGTGCCAATTTCTAGTTGATACCAAGTGCTAGTTTCCAATTGATGTCGAGTGTCAATTTCCAGTTGATGCTAAGTGCCAGTTTCTTGTTGATGCTGAGTGCCATTTTCTAGTTGATGTCGAGTGCCAATTTCCAGCTGCTACCGAGTGCTAGTTTTCTAGTGTGTGCTAAGTTGTTTGTGTTTTTGGTTCTTAGTGGGAGCCAACTTGTGTATTTAATTTTGATCATGAATTTAATAATAAGATCATGTTTAGGGATGAGTGTTGACCATTTTGAGGTTGGCCTTTCTATCATGTAATGTTCTAGAATCTTTTGTAAATCATTTTGGCAAGTATAAATATAGTGCTTAGGCTTAGATTAAAAGATAGAACTTAGGGGGTTAAAAGGGAATGTCTATATGTCTAGAAATGCAAATTTAAAGCTAGATCATGGATCTAGAAGTTGTATTCTGTATCTAGCCATAACCTAGAAGGCCTTATAGTTGGGCATGTATGCTAATTACTTGTTGAATTAATAAAATATCTTGTTCTCTCTCCTTGGTGGTATATTTGTGTTGTGTTTCCCACTATATCAACTCTTGCATAGTGGTTTGAATAGCTGGGTGTGCCCTTAGCCCTAGTTATTCCTTCCATCCCTACATCAGGTGGTATCAGAGCTAGAGGTTAGTTCTTATGGAGATTGGATCATGTAGAACCCTAATTTGGATTTGGTTGTAGGGTGGTAGATCTATGGATTTGACCTATAACTTGCAGAGGGTTACAATCTTGTAGGAACCTGATTTGTAAAGATGGTTCATGGTAGAGGTAATGCTGATAATGCCATATTAGATTAGTTGAGACAAATTATAGCCAGATTAGATGCTATGGAGATAGACCAAAGGGGAGGAGAAAATCTTGATGATGTAAGTGATGATAAAGCAGCAACACCAAATACAAATCTAGAACCTGAAGAAGATAAATATGAGGAAAGATTATTGTGAGTGTTGTCTAGGGAAAATTCAAAGCCTGATGTAGAAGTTGTTCCATATGATGGAAAATTGGATAACAATGTTGTGTTGGATTAGATCTCAAATATGGAGAAGTTCTTTGAGAATGAAAATGCTTCTGATAATAGAAAGGTGAAGATTATAGTCACTAGGTTGAAAGGTCATGCATCACTATGGTGGGAACACTTGCAAATTGATAAAAAAAGGAGAGGAAAAGAGAAGATCAGAACTTGGCCAAAGATGATGAACAAGGTAAAGAAAAAATTCCTTCCTATTGATTACCAAGTTAACTTTTTGAGAAACATGCAAAATTTGAAACAAAAGGACATGACTGTGAAAGAGTATACCGAGGAATTCTATAAATTGGACATCATATCTAGACATGTGGATGATGATGTTGAGAAAATTGCAAGGTACATAAATGGGTTGAGATCTAGAATTCAAGATGAAATAAGCTTTGTGAAGTTGGAAAGTGTTGAAGAAGCATATCAATATGCCTTGCAAGTTGAGAAGATCTTAGCAAAGAAGCATGAACAAAGACAAAGTGGTAGATTCTAGAGAGGCAGAGGTAGATCTTATGGTGAAGGTGGTAGATTTGAAAGTTTTGTGCAGGAGAAAGGAAAATCCAAATGGAAGAATGATGAAAAAGGCAAGACCGAATGGAAAAGTGGTAATTCTTACTGAGGAGGTATTGATTCTTACCAAGAAAGAGGCAATTCTTATTCTAGAGGTGGATTTCATGGTAATCATTTCAGATGTGGTAAAGAGGGACATAAATCTTTTGAATGTAGATCCTCTAAAAGTGGGCAAGGTAACATAAATGATATGATTCAAGGAGATGATGAGGGTTCACCAAGTGGACCTAAGGCTAGAGAAAATTTGATGGTGAGAAGAACCTTATGTAATAAGGGAAGTGATGAGAAACCTATTTTAAGGAGAAGTCTTCTCAAGACAAGATGTAAGATGGCTAGAAAATGTTGCAAAGTGATCATTGATAGTGGAAGCTGTACAAATTTGGCATCAAAAGAGCTAGTTACAAAATTGCAATTACAGAGGCTGAAGCATCCTAAACCCTATCATGTTTCATGGATCAAAGATGAGCATAAGATATTGGTAAGTGAACAATGCCTTGTGAAGTTCAAAATTGGACATTACTTTGATGAAGTTTTGTGTGATATTATGCCCATGGATTGTTGTCATATTCTATTGGGTGTCTTGGCAATATGATATGTTGTGCATGATGGAAGATTGAATCAATATACTCTTTGGGTAAATGGGAAAAAATAAACATTGTTTCCTTTGACTGAAAGTCTAGATGAGGTCAGTTATACTACAGTAAAAGTTTTCATGGTTAATGGAAAGCAATTTGAAAAGGAAGTAAAGAAAAATCAAGTTTGTTTTACTATAGTTCATAGAAGACTGAGTGTTAGTAGTAATGACTAAGTAGTAGAAGCTGGTAATGATTGAGTGATAACAGATAGTGATAGCCAAGTACTAGTAGAAATTATAGAATTATTGAATGAGTATAAATACATTATTTTTGATGATATTCCTGATGGTTTACTACCAATGAGAAGTATAAGTCATTGTATGGATCTGATTCCTAGAGCTAGTTTGCAAGAGGAGATTGTATACTTGGTATTTGAGATTTCAGCAGATGGATTGAAGATGGATCCTGAAAAGGTTAAAGCAATTTTGGAATGGCCTACACATGAGAATGTGGGTAAGGTGAGATCATTTGATGGTTTAGCTAGTTTTTGTAGAAAGTTTATAAAGAATTTATTGCTATTTGTAATGCTATTACTAAGACAATGAGGGGAGATAAAAGGGAATTCAAGTGAACACACGGAGCTGATAATAGTTTTAAGACTTTGAAACAAAAGGTTGCTGAATTACCTGTATTGGCTTTGCCTAATTTCAACAAAGTATTTCAAGTTGAATGTGATGCAAGTGGTAATCCAATAGGAGCTATATTAAGTCAAGAAGGTAAACTTTTTTCTTTCTTTAGTGAAAATTTGAATGATGCTAAAAGGAAGTATTCTATGTATGATCAAGATTTTTATGCTATTGTTCAAGCCTTGAAGAAGTGAAGACATTATTTGATTCCTAAGGAGTTTGTGTTGTATACTAATCATAAAGCTTTACAATACTTGGGAAGTCAACATAAATTGAAAAAGAGACATATGAAGTGGGTTGAGTACTTGCAAAGTTTCACATTTGTTATTAAGCATAAGCGTGGAGTTACTAATAGAGTTGTTGATGCATTGAGTAGAAGATGTTCTTTGTTGACTAAAATGAAGTTTGAAGTTCTTGGTTTTGATGAAATGAAAGAGTTGTATGATGTTGATCTCAATTTTTCTGAGTTGTGGAGAGAGTGTAGAGCACCAAATTTGGCAAATCACATAAGTAAGTATGATGAGTATTTCATTTAAGAAGGTATGTTGTTCAAAGGCATTCAGTTGTGTATTCCTAGAAGTTATATGAGGTTGAATTTGATTAAGGAAAAGCATAGTGGTGGATTGGCTGGACATTTTGGCATTGATAAGACATGGAATTTGCTAAAAGAGAAGTATTATTGGCCACAAATGTATAAGGATGTTCAGAAATTTGTAAAGAGTTGTGGAGTTTGTCAAATTGCAAAAGGAGTAAGTCAAAATACTGGTTTGTGTACGCCTATTACTATTCTTGAGAAACCTTAGAGTGACATTAGTATGGATTTTGTGCTTGAATTGTGTAAGACAATAAAGGGGTATGATTCCATATTTGTTATAGTGGACAGATTTTCTAAGATGGCTCATTTCATACCATGTAAGAAGACATCAAATGCTGAGCATGTTGTTGAAATTTTCTTCAAAGAGATTGGGAGATTGCATGGATTACCAAGAAGTATTATTTATGACAGAGAAAGTAAGTTTGTTGGTTATTTTTGGAAGACTTTGTGAGAAAAGATGGGTACTGAATTGAAGTTTAGTTCTACATTCCATCCACAGATAGATGGATAGATAGAGGTTGTGAATAGAAGCTTGGGTAATTTGCTAAGATGTTTAGTTGGGAATAAGCCAAGTAATTGGGAGATGGTATTGGCACAAGTTGAATTTGCATATAACAATTCTATGAATAGGAGTATAGGGAAAACACCTTTTGAGATTGTTATATGAATGGAACCTAGAGGTATATCAAATTTGAGAGATGTTGCTAGTGAAGAAAAAAGAAGTATTGTAGGAGAAGAATCTACTAATTTTATGGAGTCTTTACATAAGAAAGTGAAGTTGAGGTTGGAATAAGGAGAATGCTAATAAGTCTAGAAGACATCATGATTTTGAAGTTGGTGATGAGGTGATGATTCATTTCAATAAAGGAAGATTTCCTATTCAAACATATAGTAAGTTGAAGATGAAAAAATTTGGACCTTGTAAGATCTTGAGAAAATTTGACAGTGGTAATGCTTATGAAGTTGAGTTACCTAATGACATCGATATATCTCTTATATTCAATATTGCTAATTTATATAAGTATCATGAGTTAGATGATGAATTTTTTGTATCAGATGATTATCCTAAGAAGTAGATTGAAGAAGTTGAAAAGGTATTGGATCAAAGAGTTGGTAAGAGAACAAGAGGAAAAGATTACTATGATTATTTGGTAAAGTGGAAGAATAGACTAGTTGAAGATGCTAAATGGATTTCTCAATTTGAGTTGGATTTAGTTCAGGTTGTAACATCTCAATGATTTAGGAGAATCATTTCTCCCAACCTAGTTGTCTGATGTAGGAGCATCCTAGGTTTCCTTGCAATCCTTCACTTTTTGTTCATTCTACCAGTTGATGTTGAGTACCAATTTCTAGTTGACATTGAGTGCCAGTTTCTAGTTGATACTAAGTGCCAGTTTCTATTTGATGTCAAGTGCCAGTTTCCAATTGATGTCGAGTGCTAGTTTCCAGTTGCTGCTAAGTACCAATTTTCCAATGTGTGCCAAGTTATCTACTGTGTGTCGAGTTGTCTGTGTTTTTGGTTCTTAGTGGGAGCCAACTTGTGTATTTAATTTTGATCATGAACTTAATAATAAGATCTAGTTTAGGGATGAGTGTTGACCATTGTGAGGTCAGCCTTTCTATTATGTAATGTTCTAGAATCTTCTGTAAGTTGTTTTGGAAAGTATAAATAGAGTGCTTATGCTTAGATTAAAAGATACAACTTAGGGGGTTAAAAGGGAATGCATATATGTCTAGAAATGTGAATTTAAAGCTAGATTGTGGATCTAAAAGTTGTATTTTGTATCTAGCCATAACCTAGAAGGCCTTATAGTTGGGCATGTATGATGATTACTTGTTGAATCAATAAAATATCATGTTCTCTCTCCTTGGTGTTGTATTTTTGTTGTGTTTTCTGCTATGTTAACTCTTGCATGGTGGTTTGCATAGTTGGATGTGCCCTTGGCCCTAGTTATTCCTTCCATCCCTATGTCATAAATATAAAGAGATACCTATTTAGAAGGAAAAGAAACAAAGATTTACATAACCCTTGAAGAAAATTATAGAGCTGTGGAACAACAATGAAATAATAGAGCAAGGGCATGACACATAAACAAAATTGCAAAGAAAGGGCACAACATGGCAACAAAATTGTAGAGCAAGGGCATGACAACAAAATTGTAGAGCAAGGGCATGGAAATGAAATGTAGATATCATAAGGGCACAACAAAGAAATCCCAAAGAAAGGGCATGTCAACAAAATGTAGAGATCACAAAAAAAAAATTGCAAAGCAAGGGCATGGCAACAAAATGCATAGATCACAAGGGCATGATAACATTCAAAGATCTCCTCCATCATTTAGAACTCTCCACCCTCTTTTGTGCACAACGCTCCATAATCAAAACAAATGGGGAATGATTTATGTCGTGTTTTCTTTTCTTTTTTTATATTCATGTAGGCATTGCAATTACAACACCAATGTCATTATTGTGATGGCGTTGAGGATAATTACCAAAAAAAATCATGAAAATCACCAAAAATTACACCATTGTCACAAATTTTTGTCACACTTTGACTCCAAATGTTGTAGTGATTTACATAAATAATATTTACATGCAAATATAACCAATAAAAAATAATAATAAAATCACATAGAAGAGAACACATGACACAAGGATTTACCATGGTTCACCCAATCCCTAGGCTACATCCACTTATACCAAGGCCAATATTATTATTATCGAGTGATTATGATTTGCAATCTCTTACATCACAAGAAGCTACAATATCATCATACATTATGAAATCCCTAACCATAATCCATTTTATACAAGCTTTTTCTACATACAAAATTAGGGTTAGAATAATTCAGCCAATAGAAAAATAACAACTAACACCTTTTACAATAGTAGAAACATTTTTGTCTTTGGTGGCGCTACCCCTAAAAACCCCTATGGGGGTGTTGCCCCTTGACCCAACCTTGTACTACAATAGGGAGCGTGCCTACCCCATCACCCCATAAGAGGTACTACCCCCAAACCTCCATAGAAATAATCTAGGGAAAATCATGCTAAATAAACCTTTGAGTTTGATTAGGATCCACATCACAACATGTTGCCCTATACCTTGTTGGCCTATTGTAGTAGAGAAAGTGGCTTGTCTTGACTGTGATATCTCTATGCTACTTTGCTTTGGCCCACAAATGGTATTAGAGGACATTCCTTGTGAGAACTTGATTGTCCTCTTTATTTCTAAAGCCTGAGCTTCATTCTCATACTTTTCCAATTATTTGGCCAAATATTCTCATTCTTTCCTGGACTTTTCCAGCTCTAAATCAATTTGAGACATACCATGAGTATCCTTGGGTGCAATAGTGGATTCATTTGTTTTAATTCCCATAATATTTTATTTTCCTTTATCAACAACCTTAGTAGTAAGGTCAACTATGTTTGGAATAGCTTTATTTTCTTCAATAGGTTTATATGGTTGAACTTGTGTGATTACATGGCCTTTCTTCTCATCCAAAGAACATTCTTGTTCTTGAACTTTAGATCTGATTTCTCCAAGATCTCCAAAAAAATTAGAGTGTAAGGGTGTAGATTTTTCTTCCAACCTCGTATTCTTCTCTTTTAGCATGGCCATCCTTGTAAGCATATTATCTCTTTCCAAGAGAGCATTCATAATGGTCTTCTCCTTTTCTTTCTCCAAGTGTAGGCACTTAGCATCTTCCTTAGAAATTACCTTCTTCCTAAGGGGTTCCACTTCAAACAATAAATCATCATGATCTATTAGTGTAGTCTTTGATTCGTTGGGATCACTAAGGTCAATGAGATTTCTCTCCATGAATGAAACTTGTTCAAAACTAGATCTGACTAGTTAAATACCCTTTGAAACCACTTGTTGGTCCCTTCTTTTAGACATGCCTAATAGGAAAATTGCTTCTCTATTGATGATATCATTTTATCCTGGTAAGCTTCTTCATTTTGAAAAGGAGTTGTAAAAACATTACCAAGCAACCTAGTATTCTAAGAATTAGAACTTAAAGATGAAAGTTCCTTCTCTTTGAGATGTTGATGCAAGGGATGATTTCTTAGACCATCCCTAGGCTTCCAAGTATGGATAGATTCCCCTTTTTTCTTTACACGGTTCCTTCTATTAACTTATGGTAGCTCTACATAGTGTGGGACCTCAAGGTTTTCTTTGTTATTGGCTCTTGTAGTTCTCCTTTTGCCACCCAATTTATATTTTCAAATAGAACTAGCTTTTGAAATTTGGGACTAAATTTCCATCCACTAAGGGAATATAACTTTTAATGATAAACCTTGAGAATATACAAAAAATAACTACACCACCATATCCAATGGTTAACTAAAGATTCCACTAAGTATGAGTTACTTTCACAACCTTTGGAACAATGGGAACATCATACTTGTACCAAGGTTATGGTTCACAATTTTGACTATGATAGACTTCTTATATTGTAACATGAGCCTACTATGTAAATGATAAGACACCAATCTTACACACAGTCTTTACAAATTTTTACATAGAATTTCCATTGTGTGTCCCCAATAGAGTTACAATTTGTTTGGTTCCTTATTTGACATGATTTTAAAAAACCTTATGAAAGTGCAAGAAATACTTAGAAATTGGATAAAAACCTTTATGGGTATTTTAAAAAATCAATAGGACCAATTATTAAGACCTTCTAGTCTTCTTCCCTTTGAATTCTAGAAGATTCAGGTAGGTGCACCTTGGAACTTATTACTTTTTTCCTCAAAAACAATATGAAAACATAAATTCTAGTATAATAGATGGATTTTCGTTTAACTCTTCTAATTCACAGACTATAAAAAGGATGGAAAATAGATTATTCTTCAAATCCTATGACTCCATGAATCAAGTGTAGGATAAATTTTCTAATCTACAAGCAATACAAATTTAGAAGATTTGATTTAAGGATTTTACATCATATTTCCACAACTTTTAATATGACTAGTGCTTCATCCATTAGGCTACCTACTCACAAAATTAACACATAATACTAGATCTATCTTCGCACTTTGTAAAGAAGAAATCAATACCCAACCTTCAATTCCATTCTTATCAAAATATTTCCATGAAACCCTCAGTTCTCTTAATTCACATCAAGTATTTACACAATCAATTTGATTATCAGCAAGACATAAAAAAGACATAATTCAAAATGAATCACAATTGAGACTTCAATAAACTTGATTATCAAATCTTAGAAAATTGAAAGAAACACATAGAAGAGACAAAATCCAAATTGAATCACCAATATGTATTCATTTTATATTATCTTGATTGATAATATATAATTTAGTATCAATTTTCATAAGAAAATTTCAAAATAGACTCATCACTTTGTATTTGAGTTTCCATTAAAAAAATACTTGATAAATAGTATATAAAAATAGACTGGCCATAAAATGAGAAAATACATTCATTTGTGAAATTTTGGACCCTCCTCTAGCCCTCAAAACTCACTTATATAGGTGACTTGCGACTAGAATTTAGGCACAAAGATTAACACACATGTCACCTATGATGTGACATGTTAGTTTTACAAACTATTAGCAAAGTTAATTCAGAAAAAGTTGATCTGACAGTTTATGATCCTGTGACTATATGTCCTTTTTCTTATGCTTTATTTCATCTCAAATATTTCCTTATTATTTCTTCTATGGTGGGAAATCTTCATGATCAGTTTGAATGTACTTCTTAATCCACTCTTCAAATTCATCATCAAAAGGCCACATATGCTTCAAGATTTTATTTGCCACTTTTCTATAAGGAATATATTTAACTATTTCCTGAGTGACTTCTTTCTTGAAATTTTCATAGAATATTTCTAAATTAATCAACTTGGACATACATTCTTCAAAAAGGGACATGTCCACATCTTCATCTATTCTTCTAACCAAGTCTTTCATTATGGTTATAGCTTTTGTTCTCAAAATGAAAAAATCCTTAATTACTTTATTGTCATTCAAAATAGGTTGCACCAAGATATCTTTGAATCCTTCTATCTTGTCTTTTAATTCCACTATTTTATTTTCAATGAAATCTGGCGAAATTGAAAAAAAAAAAAAACAATGATTTAACAATCCTTATTGTGGCCATGGCACTTGGAGGAGGATTGACATCCACTCTTACACAAAGTTCAATCTACCTTATTTTTTTAATTCTCCCAATCCATTTCTAGTATGTTGGCTTTAGCAACCTATTGTCATCCTCAATATTACTAATTGCTAAATAAAGAATTTTAAAAACCTCATAAATTCTAAATAAGTTTGAATTGATCTCTTAAAAGAAATATTAATGCAGTTTGAACTATAACTTCTTTGTTATAATAAAAATCACTCTGTTTACTCTCCAATTGCATTTGTAGATCCACAACCTCCTTTATCTAGACATCATCACTCATGTCCTTCTTTAAAAGAGTTTCCTTAGGAGGTTTTGAAAAAATTGTGTTAGAAAAAAATACTATGCTTAGATTCCTTTATGAGGTGGCCTCCCCTAGAACGGGTGGCTAATCAATCCTAGAAACTCTAGCTACTTTGATCCCTGCTACCCTTTTTCCCAAAAAGCTCACCTAGCCTTGCAAGATAGCATTTTCTTTTGTTATTTGTTCATAAGCAGCATATACATAATTTTATTTTTCTTGTAACTGCTCACATTTCTTCTTTGTTCCCTCTACCACACTGTGAACATAGGAGACATGTTCTTGCAAATTCATCATGGATTGGGAAAGTTTGGCATCTTCAACTCTATCCAAAACCATGTTCCCCCTGAGTGCACTATCTTCACTAGTGCTTTGAGCTGAAGAATAATGAGAAATGGACCAAGTAGCCAAGACAAAAAGGTCTTCACTAAAATACATCCCAAAAGTAGATATCTATGCTTCCCTCTTGGGTTTCTTCAACCACATATCTTTCCTCATAGAATCAGAAACAATTGCATCAAAAATGTTTAGATTTGACAACAATTGGATGCCTGATCATTTTAAAATTTCCCTCCCTTCCTCTAGGCTAATGGCATCAAATTTGATCATCATTTCATGTTCAACCTCTTTACCAATGTCATCAAGATCATCATCTAGCCTTTGTTTCCTTTTCTTATCAACCATCATGTGACAATCTTCCCTAAAATACTACCATAATAATTACTTGGAGGGGACTAATTTAAAAAATTTCTCATCAAAAAAATCCACCTTACAAGACTCTATTTTGGGCTCCCTTAGGGATAATCATTTTATCTCTTGTGTAGTAATATAAGATATTTGTTCTCTAGGGACTACAAGATCTTTTCCTATGGCATGATCTTCAAGAACATAAACATATTCTTCTTCTTCTTCATCATCATCTACATATGGAAAATTTAACTCCCCAAGTTGGTCTATAAATTAAATATGCTCTACATCTACTGTAACCTCTCCTTTATTAGTCTCTTCCTCCTTTTCTTCATGTATGTCATCACTATATATTTCTTATGGGGAAGCTATAAGAGATCGTTTGGGAGATTGAGGAGATGAATATCTTCTTGCTGGATCATCTAGCACTATTGCCTCCACACTTGGTATTTTTATAGTTCTTGGATCGATAGATCTTTCCCCCATTCTTCTACTTTGATACAATCTCAAGCCCTTTAGAGTCTAAAGGTCTTTACTTGATTTAGTATCATGGGCTTGTGATTTTTCTCTTTCTTTTATGCCCTCTTCTCTCTTTTGGGACAATGTCGGCTAATTCTAACAAAGCACTCAAACTCTCTGCATTATCAAAAAAAGTTAATTTTGTCCTTTTATATCTCCCCAACTTCTCAATCGAACTATCATATATACTTTTGAAATTTTCCAAAAGTATTATCAATCTCTTCTCCAAGCTCTTGCAATTTGAGAGTGGATCATATTTAGTGTCTTTTTCTCAAATTTCTTCTAGGGCTTCCTCATATATACACCAGTATGTTTTCTCCCTTTTCTTGGACTTTAAATCTTCTTTATTTCTGATAATATGTTCAAGGTAATCAAATTCATTCTTATATTTTGGTACTTTATTTATTTATGTGTCAATCTTTCTTAAAATCCTTCAATGTCATTCATCATCATTGAACTGACATTCATGCTAGAGAGTCCTAGCTACTGAATCAAATTATTTCTCCCATCCTTAATAATAATAAAAAGATGAAAGATTATTAGGTCTAGAAAGAAATCCCCCTTCATAACCTTCTCTAAGGGGAAATCAATGTCTTGGAACATATAAATCTATCTCATAATATCAAGGAAGCCAATTGTCAATGGGACATATTTTGGAAGAACATAAGGCCTTCTTGGGAACTCATTTATCCTTATGACCATGGTAAAAGGGTCAAAATATTTGTCCCCCCAATAGTGACACACATTTGGAACTAAATTAAATTCAATAAGCCTTAAAAATATTTTTTAAAAATTAGGGAAAATTATCAACCACATGTAGAATCCTTCTTCTTAGAGCAATCACTAATTGAATGTCAAACAACATAAAACTTGAACCCTCCAAGTCCATAGAAAAAAAAGTTGACCATAATTTAATAGGTAATTTCTCTTCATCTTTCTCAAATTCCACATACATATTCTTTACAAAATAACCTTTTTTATGGAAAATAATCATATGTAGATTAGTAATGAGTACCACCCAATCTCTGTGGACTCTCCTTTTGTCAAAATTGTTAGTCCTTCATTAATGTTTTTCTCCAAGTACTTTGGGAATTCCTAAATCACTACTTCACTATATTTCTAATGTTTTAAGAACATACACATTATTTTCTCATTGAATTTCCTCCTATTGGTCAATCCTAATACCTAATAGAGTGCAGTGTGGGTATTCACAAGACTATCATTATAGTGCTCACAATTACCTATTGTATGGAAAATGGCCAATAGAGTCAATTTTATGTCATCTACTTCTACCAAGAAAGAATGTATCAAATTTTTGTACACATCCTTCACTTCTCTATTAAAGGCTTCTTCAAACATTTTAAAATCAATACCATTAGTCACATCTTTAGCATCATGGAGACCAAAGGCTTCTTTGATAGAATCCATATCTATTCTTAATACGTTATCTCCATTTATATCCATCATTACCTTTGATACTAGATCATACTTATCCACCCTCCAAAAGTAGGTTGATATCAAGGAAAATAGTAGGCATTACCAATTTTCCTAGATCATATTGTCACATATTTCTTAGTGGAATCTGTAAATTGGCTTGATCATACCACAATATAAAAATCTCTAGACTTTTAAAGGGCATATTGGCATCACAACATTCCCATATTTTTCTTTCAAACCTAACGAAACTTTATTTTTTAATACCTTCCACCATGTAATGTCCTCTCTACCCTTATTTGACATAGGTAACTATTCCATAAAATCATCCTGAAGCCTTTAATCCTCATAATTAAATTTCCTAGAGTACTTATTCAGAGGTATTTTTCTTAGAATAGAGGATCCACACAACTAGGGTTTATCTAGGGTTCAAGGATATAAACTAGGGACTACTCATAGAAAATATAAATATTAGGCAACCCAATTATCAAATTCAAAATACATTGGATAATGCAACACTAGCTAAATTCACAATTTCCAGAGAAATTCAATTTTGATTTTGAAAACCCTCAAACTTGGCAATTTTTCTTCTTGATAATTCAATTATATGTAGTTGGTAGAAGATAATGTGAGATGACAACCTTTAAAACCATTATATCAACATTTAAAACACAAGCTTGTGGAAAAATATTTATTAATTTTCCATGCTAAAGAAAATCATTTTCTCAGTTCTGTACTCAAATTTTAAAATCAACTACCGATTATGTTCTAACTTTACATTAGATGGCTAAGAACCCATTTTAATTTTGGTGACCATCGTACTCGGCCTTTGAGACCCATCACCAACCAATGAGGTGTTAGCAAAGTGATTATGTAAGCATATTCTTAAATTCAACACCTTCAAAGTAGAAGGGAAACATGGAAGCATCATGCTACATCACTATGCAACTGTCATTTCCTTGTGATAACATGTAGACTATAGATTTGTCATTCTCTTCTCAAACACATGGACAACTAATCCTCACCAAGCAATTAAGTAGCCACCATTGATTTATTGCTCATGCATTATATCTCCTTTAAGTGGTAACATAATTACCTTGGCATGAGTGGGACATGTGAAAACATTGTGCTTTGTCACTATGGGAAAGTCGATCTTCAACAAAAGAATGTAGACTGCTAGATTATCCCTTCTAAAAAGAGAGTGTGAGTACGTCATCCACTTGGTCCAATTATCTATCAAGTTCTGGCTATCTCCCCAGGTCCTACTGGAGATTGAGACACATTTCATAACCTTGCTCCTTCACCATAACCATTGTCAAATTTTGAGAAGCTATGACAATGTTGAATCATAAGGAAATGGACCCACCATGACATAGATATAGAAAACTATCATTGGATCCACATGGAAACATCCTATTTTCTCCATCATACAACTCATATATTAGCTTCACTCTCACCAGATGACACAATCACATGTGTACCAATCATAGAGTAAGCAATCTTTTCTAGAATTGGTCGTATTGAAGACCTTGGACCTGAGGTTGACTCCATATGCCAAGATCTCACTTCACCAATATACTGGTAGCCAAAGGTAGTGATTTAACATGAGCCTTCAATCTATATCTTTATATTTGAGAACACATGGGCCATTGGTTAGATGTGTGTCACCATCATGATATAGTGCCATTTGAGGAATGATACTCAGTGTGACATGATCATGCATTTTTACTAATATAGAGGTCAAGTCCAACATAGATATATACATGTTCTATTGATTTGGAAATCCACCATTTTCATTTGATTAAAATGGAAAAGCACCAAAGATCATTTTTAAAATGAAGCTTCAACATTAAATTAAAAGGAAAAGACCATGAGTGATAAAGCTATTAATCCCTAGAGCATTAAAATTGAGACCCTCCCATTAATGTAGGAACAGACCTTACTTAAGCGATCTAAAGTCATAGGTATATTAAAATAAAAAGGACCACGAGGTGGGGACTTAAATTGATAACACCTAGGTGCTAAAACATAACACATAGAAAAGACCCCTCCCTCAAGTGAAGAAAAAGTAAAGAAAAGATATAAAGACTTAGGGATATTTCATTTTTTCCAAGGGCTCTCACCTTAAACCCTTCTCTACTAGTTTTTCTAGAAACTAAATACATTAAAATATGAATAGAAAAAATCTTATGGTGAAAATACAAAGATAGTTAGTAAATACACACCAATATTTTGTTATAGATGTCACAAGATTAGACATGTGAGAAAGAACTACAAGATTCGAGCACTAGCACCTAGCAATGAACATAAAAAATGAAAAAATAAAAGTTGATGTAGAATAGACAAGAATTGAAATTAATTAAATATCAAAAAATAAGGATAAAAGGAACACCAGTCAAACTAGTGAAGTTGAGATCACCCAATCCATTAAATGAGATGATCATAATACCTCAAATTAAGAAAAGAATGTATGTGAGAGACTGTATTTTAAATGATTTATCATACATCTATTTCTAACATTTTATGAGGTGAAGGTGATATCCTCATGAGATAAGATACATTAGGCTAGTTATAAAGTGTGAACCAAGCAAAGTGTGCATATACCAAGTTAAAGCATAGTTGATGTTAAGCATCAATATCTATGTTTGTAGTAACTAAGTCACGATATTGATTGAGCTCCTATGTAGACAAAGCTATGATTTAATTGATATGTTTTCGTGAGTGAGTTGGTGCCATGAACAAGTGGTGAATGAAGTATAAATGCCAAGTTATCTTGTAGATGCTGAGACAATTGTCAGGCATTTTGAATATACCTGCTATAAGTACATAACAATGAATGCAAGCTTAGTTTGATTGTTTGAGGGTATATAGTAATTTTTTTGGTCATTTCATCGTTCAACTAGTAATCTAAAGCTTGTAGAACAATTTCAAGGAAATTCAAATTAATTTGTGCAAATTTTGCAAAGATCTAGTGTATGCCATTGGCAAAATCTTGTAAGTTTGCAAAGCATATTTAAACCAAATTTGATTTCTTTGTGGAATTGTCTTAAGTTTGAAAACCCTATTTCGAAATGACATCTTTAGCATCTAGATATATAAAGAAGAAGGCATTGATGGATATTAATACCAAAGTTCAAGGCTTATCTTGTGATTGTGATTACTAGAGATGCATCTAGCACATTGTAATATATCCCTCCACATATTATTATGGTACACTATATGCAATCTCATTACATGTGAAAGAATACTCATTATAAATAATTATGAAGAAGACAATTTAATAAGTTACATTTATTTTGCAAACAGTTATTTCTTAACTTTCTATTGGTGTTAAAATAAAACAAGTGGATCACCCACAAAGTAAAAATAGCTAATTTTACTAACCATAAAATGAAATAATATTTATCTAGAAATAAATAAATTAATTAAAATCATAATTAGACCACCCTATCTACAAAGTCAACTTTCAAAAGAAGTCACATTAATTTTCAAAGTACTATATTTGTAATCTCATATGTATTTATATAAGATAGCACCAATTTAATCATTACGTTAAAACAAAAAACATTTCACCATTTAAATAAAATAAATAAGCTCATGTGTTTTTTTAATGTTATGAAACTATCTTCCCATCAAGTTCCTTTTGATTTCTACAAATTTGCTTTCTAGTTAAATAAACTAAAGCAAATACTTGATAATGCCAATTTCACATACTTCACACAATTCTTACATCCCTGTAAAGCTATTCTACAAATAAAAGGAAATAAACGAATCATAATATAAGATGAATTTCTAAAAATGATCAAGTTAACAGCAAGCTAAAACAATCATATGCCAAAAAGTTTCCGCTATTAATAGTTGTTAGCAACAGAATTTATAGAAAAAGGAAAAATGAAATTCCACATACCATGAATGGAGTTTTGAGGGAAGGGTAGGTAGTCAGCATGAATCTCTATTGGAAGAAAGAACTATTAATAATTCTTAGTTTAAGAAATGAATATAATGAAATTAAAATTAAATGAATGGATAAATGCAATACATTCTATACGCATTCATATTCAATTTAGAAGAGAGAACTAATTTTTTTGTATAGCATTCATAGCTATTGGAGAAGAAAAAATATTCAAATCATAATTTGAAAGAGACACCCAATGGATCAATGCTCTCTAATCCCACAAGCTTTTATGTTGCTTCCCCAATTCTTCTATGTATGTTCTCAATGATTTCTTTTTCTTCTTATAACAATTTTTTTCCAAAAAAAATTCTTGCTCAAACATGCCATTAATTCCCACAATTTTCTAAATTTTTTTTTTTAATTTCAATTAAAAGGATAATGTTTCTCATTGTTCATAATTTCTAATTTTACCAAAACATCTCTCTACAATAACACAAAATCAAAATAGATTGCAAAAAAATGGATTGTGACACTCTTAAATTTTTCGCATTCTTTGATAATCATTTTTTAAAAATTATGTTTGCTATTAAAACTTTCTTGAGTAGAATCGATAAACATTTTAAATAATTTTAATTTAATCATATAAATACGATGATTAAAGTAAATAGATAAATCTGTACAAAAGACAAACCTCCTGATTTTTTGAACACTTTAATTAAAAATAGTGCCAAAATTTTTATTTTATTTTCTACCCCCATCTCAATCTGAAAATATAATTTATTTTTTCACTCATGTGACTGTCATAAGTGTCTGCCATAACTAATAAGACATGTCTAGTCTATTAGGCAAGGGTCGGTCCCATTAGAAAAAAAAAAAAAAAACATTTGGCGGGGGGGGGGGGGGGAGGGGTGGGCGGGCGTCGGGGGCTGGAGAATTATTTAGAATTTTTTCCTTCAAAGTAGGAGCCATTATTTTTTAGCCCTCTTAAATTGAGCGGATGAAAAAGAGGTGGGGCTGGAAATAGCTCCACCAGCTTATGGAAAAGTTATGCCATATGGCAAGCCCTCATTCTTTCCCACTAAAAACAAAGTTTTTACAAATTTTTAAAAAATTTAAAATTTTAATATCTTTGAACTTATAAAAATTCAGTAGGTGAAATTTTTTAACCACAATACATGGGACCACTCACCTTTAAACATTTCTAAAAAATCTCAGCGACCACTTGCTCTATTTTGAAGGAAGCCCCCTCCATATGACCTCGCCTTAATATTGGACTAGACTAGACTATCCACCATTCTTCCAAAGTGATTCTCATTCACGCTGATACTCTTATTTTTGTTGAATTTTAATGAAAACAAAAAGAAACATTATTTAATTTGATGGAATTTTAAAATTTGGGTTGTCTTCAATACATTACAAAAATTTAACTTTCCTAATTGAAAATGGTTATATTCTTCTTATGCATAACATTTTATTAGCTATAGACTACAAATCTACTCTGCAACCATGACAACTTTATTCATCTACAACAACTATTCCATCCAATTCACTTTACAACATTTTGTTGAAGAAAGCAGTATATTCCGCCAGCAAATCGTTTATTTCTAACTATGAAAATGAAAGAACTAAATCAAATTAATTAACAGCATACCCGTTCAAGAAGAGACCGCCTGCCGAGCCTAAATCTAGTAGTTGGCTCTTAAAGTTAACCTAATTCTATCAGATTTGGTGAAAAGAAAAATCGTTTTTAATATGGTAACCTTTATACCAAAGACAAATTTCAGTAAACAGTAAATGTTACTATAACTTACATTTATCAAATAAAATCCAAAAGTGTAGATGCAGGCTACGCAACATGGAATCAACAAACCAGCTTCATGCTAAAACACATTTATGCTGGGATATAGAATTTCCCCTTGCAATGATACTAACAGAAGAAAGACGACGATGGATTAAAGAAAATTATTGAACACCAGACAAGCTGGTCTAAAATATTCTAAAATATTCTAGAATTAAACATTTTTTTACTGTAAAGCACTTGTAATAGGTTTATTTTCAAGTGGAACTAATCAAGAAAAATAAATGCAACAACCATACTATAATGATATATTATTTTATAAATTGATTACTGAAAGATGAAACAGAACAACACTTGAGTATGTGCTTGCGACTTTATTTTTATGGCTCGACTATGAGCTAAGTCTTAACTCTTAATACTGAAACAAAAATTGGACATAAGCCTATTCGATTAAGTCGAAAGAAAATTTGCTTTCGACATAATAAACATAATGCCAAAGGCAAATATCAGGCTTCAACAACCTGACATTTGGAAAATAAAATTCAGAAGGCTACACAACACAGATTCGGTGAACCTACTTAGTTCCAAGATACAAACGTTTATCCAACAACAGCACCGCAAAGAGAGAGAGTTGTTGATAATGTTGGGTCCATTTACCGTTACACCAAAAGTCATGACTGTTAGTGAACATGGAACACCACATAATTAACCACCTGTGGGCAGGGGAGCGCGTCGAGGGGGAGATTGTTGGGTGATGCGACGCGCTCCCCTGCCCACAGGTGGTTAATTATGTGGTGTTCCATGTTCACTAACAGTCATGGCTTTTGGTGTAACGGTAAATGGGCCCAACAGATAATTGATGCTGGTGAAGAAATAGAAATTTTTCTTAAGAAAATTTTATTGTTATTTTTTAGTTTTTATGAAAATAAATAATGTGCTGAAATATACATATTTAAATTTAAGATTTAGTTTTATTTCTTAAAAAATAAAACTTGTTTAGGTTTATGTATATCTTGTTTTTTGCTTGTTTTTTCTGTGGGTGTGAGTTCTTTATATTCAACCTTTTGTAATCATTTTCAAAAGAGTTGACATAAAAGGAAATTGCTATGATGATAAACAATAGATGCATTAAAAAATAATATCAGTTTGAAGCTTATGCATAAATTGAGATTTGAATGAAGAGGATTAGGAAAGCATGGCAAAGGTATGAGAGATCCTACTGAATCCATTTGGAGGCTAAAATCCAAAATTTGAAGGCCTTGAATTTTGTACCAGAATTGTAAGAGTATGAGTGTTTGAAGATGACATATCTCAAAGAATGTCTTAAGAAGCTGCATAATAGAATGTACCAAAAGCCTCAACAGTTGTAATCAAATTTGGAGATCACTAATAAAAATAGAGTTATTGTGTAAATTCTTTATGTGTTCTACTTCCCTTTGTTTTTCCTCTGTTTACAGATTAGATTATACAAGAGTTACATATGTAGAGCAAGTGACAAACTCTAAACGAAAACCTATGAAAACATATATCCCATTTGCCCAATACATGGCTCCATGACTAACATGTCTCTAAGGAAATGGAACAATAGGAATCTGTAATGTAATTGTCTGAACTGTCTCCTGTTGGGGTTGGCCTACCCATGTCAAGTAAAAGTTGAAAGAGGGATGCTTCCACTTGAAGAATCTGCAGCACTTGCCTCATGGAAGGTCTACCTTCAGGCTGGGCACTGGAACAAACAACTCCCAAGCGGAGCACCCTCTCCATTTCCTCCTCGAGGTATTCACCATTTAACTTTGGATCCGCAGCATCCATGATCTTCTCCTTGCCCTGCACTTCTCTTACCCAATCCAACAAACCGACCTGAGGGGCTTCGGGAAAAGGATTCACAGGATGCCTACCGCAGGCAATCTCCAACATCAAAACGCCAACGCTAAAGACATCAGACTCGGGAGTGGCCTTTCCCATGTGTGCCACTTCTGGTGCAATGTAACCAGGCGTGCCCACCACACGACTGCTTGGGAAGATCTCGTCGCGGTGCTTATGTAAGCGAGCAAGCCCAAAATCACCCAGATTTTCTTGAAGATCCGAGTCCAACAAGACGTTGCTAGACTTGATATCCCTGTGCACTACTCTTTGATCCCCCCCCTGGTGAAGATACAGCAGTCCTGCAGCTACTTCCTTGATAATTCTGTACCTCTCACCCCACCCTACAATTGTTGTACCGCCGTTCCCAAACATCAATTTGTCAAGGCTCCCGTTGGGCATGTAGTCGTTCACTATGAATAGCTGTTTTCCTCGCCTGCAATAGCCTCTCAGTCGCACCAGATTCCGGTGCTGCAAACGCCCCAGGCTTGAAATCTCTGATATGAATTCCTTCACTCCTTCCTTGGTCTGTTGGAGGAGATGTTGCACAGCAACTTCGACGCCGTTCATCGGAAGGGCACCTTTGTAAACCTTACCGAAGCCCACAGATCCTAAGACTTGCTCCTCTCCGAACCCATTGGTTGTGATGGCTAAATCTCTGTAGCTCATTCTATGAGGCCAATACTCCGCGTCCCATTCTTCCACAGCATCTCTTCCTTTCTTTCTTCTAACTCACATAGCCGCTATAACTGCAACCGCTAGTATTCTTATCAAGACTGAATTGTTATCAATAGTGAGGGGTCAGCAGTCAATGGTTGGCTGGATTAAGGCAATAAATAATGGTTCTATTGTTATCAAGACTTAATTGTAAAGTGTGTGAGTCAAATTCAATTATTTATCTTTTCTTATTAATTCTTAGGAAATTATTTTTAATAAGAATTACTAGTATACTAGATTTAGCTGATATTTTTAGAGGTGAAAGTTAGATCTTACTTATACCAAGAGATGTCTAGTTCTTACTATTGATTTATTAATGTTTTGATGTTTGTTAAGGAAGTTAAACTATTCTAATCACAAGTATAAATTGGCTTAAATTGAATATCGGTAAGAGTTGGCTTATGTAATTATGAATTATGTGTGTTATGGTCCAATATGTTATAGTGGTAAATGGGAGCTTATACCATTACTTAAATATCAAAGGCCTCAAAGGTCAATGGTTAATGGTTAAAGAAATTGAATATTCCTTGACACAACCATCAGTTGACTTGTGTGATTATAAATTACAAGTTATGATGGATTTGAAATTTTTTTAGTTTTTCGTGGAGGTTATTCGTAAAACCATTTTAGTACTTGATACATGAGAACATGACTTTGGTTGATAATCTACACACTTTCTCTCGATTGGTTATCTTCTACCTTCACTATATATGTTTTACACTAAATATACATAAAACACACTATGATTTATATTTAGAAATATATATCGGATCATAGTATAGACATGCCTTAGCTAATTAGTCTAGAATAGTTCATGAGATAGAACACTATAGATTTTTAGGGTAAATGTACTACTATGGTGTACAAAAGAGTGGTCACCATTCCAAAGAGAAATAACCTAAATCATCAATAGCCTAGTTAGGGTTCTTTTAATTCAAGTCACTCAATCAATTTATGGTTTGGAATTACCTAGCTTATATTCAAATAACTTGATCATTTTTTTAATATGACCAAAACATGATCACATTTTTAGTATTACCAAAACTCGGTGACATTTTTAACATATAAATGCTTTTTTAATATTGTTGGAAACACATATGGGTTTTAATCTTATAAAACTCTTTAGGAATTATTCTTCCCTAAATTTTTACTAACCATTCCTCTAGTGTAGTATGATACCCTATTTTGATTAAGCATAAGTAGGTTTTAAAGGACCCGAAACCTATACAATAACAGAGTTCTAGAAACAAGAAAAAGAAAAGAACTACAAAGAAAAGAAACCAAGACCAAGCATGAAACTAACCTAAGAAAACAAAAAGAGGTCACAGAGGATAGTGCTACAAAAAAAAACAAAAGTCCAGCAAAGGATTAGCAACCAACCAGCTAAGGAGTATTGATCAGATTCATAGCCTGGTCCACCAGAGAATGCATGGTTTCAACAGTAGCTTTGACCTCATCTTTCTTATTGGTTTCCTCAATATTCTTTGAGTGAGCCTAGGTACACATACTTGGTCCTTGAGAAACAATCCCCAAGAGAGAATCCTAGTCTTTACCTACCTCATTCTTCTTTAGGAAGGTAAAAATATTTTCCACCATCTGCTTAAGTTGTTTGTCCATGTTGCCTAGTCTGGATTCAAGTTTTGACACCTTCCCCTAGACACTGCTAATATCCTTGTCCATAACCCTTTGTTTAGCTTCCATCACAAGAATCTTATGCATCAAATTTTTAACTTCTTCAACATTTCCAATGACCTTTGAGAGCTTGTCAATATGTTGTCCTAGGGTTCTTTCCCCTCTGGCTGTTTTGGATAATTGTTCCATTTCCTTCTTTAGCAAAAACATTTTATGCTTTAAGATGCCAATTTCCTTCTGAATAGAGGCCAGGTCACCAAACATACCTTTAGAAAACCCTAAACCACTATCACCCCCATCAGATTTAGATCCTTTCTCATCAATATCAACATCAAAATCATCTTTAACTTTCTTAGCATTTTTATTGACCTGACACTGCACAGGCTTCCTTTTCCTCTCTAGGCATTGAGCCAAAGGCTCATCATCAGAATGCATAGACACTCTCTCATCTAGACAACCCTTGCCTTTACCTTTACTACCTCCCCTATTTTTGATGTGCTTGCGAACAATTTCTTCAACAAAATCACTTTCCCTCTCCCAGTCAGAATCCTCCTTCTCAGTATTCTTCTTCTTTTTCTTGTTGCTACCACTGGAACCAATTTTAGGACTAGCCAAACCTTCTTCAGCCTCATCTTGTGTATCAGAGTCATAGGCTTTTTCTTGAATACTCCCTTCAGTATCTTGATCTTCCATTTTAAAATTCCTTGGTTTTTGGATTTTTTTAGATTTGAGCACATTTATGATCAAAACCATAAGCCCGTCATGGCATATATGTTCCCTAGTTGGGTCACACTGAATGGCTTGAGTAGAAATGGCAAGATATTGCAACAAGTAGGAAAGAAAATTCACCCTAATATTATGTAGAAAATGGTTTGCAAGCACAAAGTGATAACCATAAAATTTGGTATATCTACCATCCAAAGTTAAATATTCCATAGTGACAAAGAAAATAAATCGCCATGGACGAGACACAAAATCTAGGTTAAAGTAAGAAGTACCTATCTTAACTAGATGGTTTCTTTCCTGTTCGGTCTCAACAAAGTTATCAATCGCCTTTTCTGATATCTTCCTTTCCCTATAGAAAGTCATCCTGTCCAAATCCAACCTAGTAGCCTCCGCAATGGTCTCAACTATAACCTCTGTCCTCTGATTCCCAACCAAAATCAAGCCATCCTTCCATGATTTTACAAACAAGTGCATAATAGCAAGATTATTTCCTTTAAGTCTCTCCATGTAGCCGGTAAAATTGCCATGCCTAAGGATATCCCAAACCTCTAGTTTATTCGTCCATCCCGCACAACTAGGCAGTTTGACCTATTTCCACTTTCCCCGCATAATCTCTGCAATGGACAGCCTAATTTTCTCTGACTAAGAGACCCCAAACTATCTGCAAGATGAAGCTCTGGTTTTCTCACACTAAAGAACCCCAATCACCCTGCAATCACCACAACCTAAACACTGATAGAAAGAAGTAACCCATAATCTGTGCAAGCTACTTGCATTTCCAAAAATAATTGCCCACTTCTCTACAAAGAGGTAAAAATCATAATTCCTTGATAGCATCATTATTAAAAGATATTTGTTGGAATTTCCATTTTTCATTCTTGACAAACTCACAGCCATCAGCGGGTAAAGTGGCATATGAATCCTATATGATTTTTTGATCATTATAACATGCCACATTGGAAGCCCACCAGCTAATCCATTTGTTTCCCTATAATTATGGGAAATAATGCAATTTTGAAAAGAATTAGTAATATCCTCAGCCTTAGATGTAATGTTACTAATGTTCTGTGATGGTGGGTATATCTTCTTTAAGCAATTTATAATGTTGAGGGAAACACCTTCAATCCAAATATTTACCAAGTTCAAGTCTTTGGCATACATAAGACCATAAAGAGTAGCTGAGGCTTCCACAATGTGATTGGTTTGACACCCCAAAGGTATAGCCATACCACCAACAAAATCACCATTAGAATTCCTAATCACCACTCCACAACCAGCAGTGCCTCGGTTCCCTTTCGAGGCCCCATCGAAGTTCAACTTAAACCAATTAGTCATAGGACAATCCCATCTAGCACTTTCCCTTGGGTTAGGATCCTTTGTATCCAAAATTAGGCTTCTAATATTCCAATTATTCATCACCCCCACATCCTAATCATTAGAAGGTTGTTGTCCCTTACCACAAATTTTGATATTTTCATGCAAAAGGACCTTGATTTTATGGAAAACTTGAATAGAGTTGGATTCCACTCCTCTGAAGATCCTATCATTACGTTCTTTCGAAACCCCCCAGCAAAGATAAGGAAGTATAAAATCCCACAATTTAGTAATCAGAGGGTTCTTAGAAGGAGTTTTTCAAGACAAAAAGAACAACTGGATAGTAGCATGAGGGACCCAGTCCATATTCATTAAGTTCCAAATTTTATCCCAAACCTTAGTAGTAAAGGGGCAATGGAGCATTAAATGATCCACCTATTCCTCATCATTCTTACAAAGAATACACTGATGAACAATGAAGAATCCCCTCTTCTTGAGATTGTCAAGGGTTAAAATTTTGTTTTGCAAAAGAATCCAAAAAAAGATATTAATTTTAGGAGTCATACCTTTTACCCAAGCCATTGCCCAGTAGGGAACCTCATAATCTTCAAAAGAATTAGCAAAAGTTGACAAACTAGAGTACACACCACTAGGATCGTTTTTCCAAATCAAAACATCATCTTCATGGTTCAGACAATAAGCATTCAAGCACTTAGTGAGCTCAACAAGATTCAAATCCATGCTAAGAAGATTCATACATGAGTCATTCTTCCAGTAATCACTAACCAAAGTACCAAATTGAGTCTTGCACTACTCCATAAACCCATTCCATCTTGGGTCCTCATAGAGGGGGTAATCCAAGATCCAAATATCTTCCCAAAAAAGTATCTTCAAACCATATTTAGCCTTCCATTTGACTCCTTTCCTTCAAATGTGTTTAAATTTATGAACATTCTTCCAAATCTGAGATCCCCCTTTATCAGAATTAGAAAGAAGGAAATTTTGAAAATCAAAGTTATTCAAATTATATTTATAATCCCAAATATTCCTCCATTCCCCCTCTTCCTTATGCCATCTCCAAAGAAGTTTAGCCAATAAAAGTTCATTTATAAAAGAAATCCTTCAAAGCCCAAGCCCTCCCTTCCCTTTGGGAATGCAAACATTCTCCCAGGCAATAAGAGGAAGTCTCTTTTTAGTCTCCATATGTGTCCACAAGAAAGTTTTATGTATTTTCTCAATAGAAAGTGCAAACTTTCTCGAGATTTTAAAGACACTCAAAGCATAGAGCAGCACACTTTGGAGGATAGATTTCAAAACAATGACCTTCCTAGCCTAACTAAGGAGGGATCCCTTCCAGCTAGCAAGTTTCAAGTGAATCTTTTCAATCAGAGAGTTCCAAAAATTATCAGGGGGAGAAAAACCCAAAGGTAGCCCCAAATAAGTTCTAGGCAAGGTTCCACTTTCACACGCAATAATCCTTTTAATCTTTAATTGTCTAGCCTCACTAACATTAATAAAATAAATCACACTTTTATTCTAGTTAATGTTTTGGCCAAAAGCATCTCCATAGTCAGTCAAAGCCTTCTTAATATTCCTAGCATTTATCACCAGGGCCTCCCCCATGACAATAGAATCATTCACAAATTGTTGATGTGAGCACACTAGAGTAGAGGAGGAAGGGGTAAGACCAACAAAGTCTCCTTTAACAACCATATTATTAAAAAATCTTCCCAAGCATTCAGCCAGGATAATAAAAAGAATAGGAGAGATTGGGTCTCCCTGACTAAGGCCCCTAGAGGCCTTAAAAAAGGAGGAAGGGGAACCATTGACCAAAACAGAAAAGGAACCCGAAGAGATAAGCATAAAGATAGTATCCCTGAATCTCTAAGATGATACCCTGTTAAACAAGACCCTATATAGTGATACTTAAATATCAAAGGTGTCAAGGGTAAAATAGTCAATGATCAATAGTTAATGTGTAAATTCAATGTAAATTGGATAAGTGGGCCCTCCAAAATCAAGGAATGTGTTGTTTATTTCAAGATGTACACATTTTAGAATATTAATAATCATTTCACTTCACACTAAAAATTCATAATTCCAATTGGAAAATGTTTTAAGAGGTGTGTTAGGGTCAATAAATATATCCTTCTAGTAATTTTAAGTTATTATTTTATTTTTCTTGTCCAAATAATTTTTTGTCTATAAATGTAACTATGCAAGTTAGGGTTGTTAACAAATATTTAGTACTACCTTTTATTATGAGTGAATATCCTAAGTCGTATTATGGTCATTCAGGGTTTCTAATCTTAGTGTTCATCTTCAATTGTGTAAGATTTGATGACATAATTCAAATGTTGATTTTGGAGGATATTCTACAAATATGCAGACTACATCTCAATGGTCTATGTATCTCTTTCAAATATTGTGGAACTTCTCAAACCTATGAATTATGTATATGATTTTCTTTTTCATGGTAATGACCTATAATACTATGAGAGATGATAATTTTCCTTCTAGAGAAGTTGATAGCAGGGTTCCTCTTAAGAATACTGATTTCAAATAGGATTTAAGGTTGTCAAGAGTGTATTGGCTTCAAAGTGAGCTTATTTGAACAAGAAGAATAAATCCTTTCAAAATCTATTAGGAATAAAGTAGAGATATACCTGAAGCTATTTTTAGAAAACATGTGTACATGCTCTAAGGGAATTGTTGTTCCTTCTTAACTGCAAAATATTTTTTTACCTGCCCTTTATGGCACGAAGTTACAAAGATAAAATAGAAGACAAGGAACTAGGAATAGATGGATGATTTTGTTTCTTGTTTCAAATTATAAGATTTTTATACTATATTAGTCACATATCTATAAATGTTTGGTTTTACCATATGTGATAGTATATTTATGTTCTATTTTAACATATGTTGCTTTATGTTCTGTAATACATACAATATAGACACAAAGGTATATGTATGCACTCTATTGTTGAAAAGAGATTTTTTTGAAGTGTAGAAACTATAATGGAACAATCATTATTTTGTCAAAGATGTCAAACCTACCACTTGCTGGTGAGACAATTTATTTTTGGTTGGAATGCTATCATGTGGTTGATTGATGAAGAGGATTTGAAAAGAGGGGATAACAAGAGAACCTAGAGAAAGGTGGAGTTATGTAGTGTATAAAAGGAGCACTAAGACCAAGTAAGACATTGATACTATAGTGTATTGTTTATCTACTTAAAGTTTATAATGAAAGATTACTCGAGCAAAGATTGGAAGAAGATCAAGTAAAGAAAGGTGTCTATCAAGCATTGTCAAGAAAATAATAAAATCTAAGAAAAAAATAGTAGAAGATGAGTGAAAATCAATAGGTTTCAAGAAAAGAAGACAAATAGTGCAAGACAAGTGAAAGTTAGTAAATGCCAAGTAAAGTTTAGTCGATGTCGAGCATTAGTGAACTTTAGTGTTTTTTTAGTGAATACGTGTTGGCCAAGTGATAGAACATTATAGATGTTGAGTGATAACAAATAGTGTTAAATCAAAGATTTGATGAATTTGAGTGAACAAATTTGATTTTTTGAAATATGTGAAGCATGTAGAAGATGACTATGATGAGTTGGTGGCACAAAGATCAAGGTAAACCATTTTGAGGAAAATTCAAGGAAGAATATAGAGGAAGTTTCTAGAGGAACTCAAATGAAAAAGTGGGTAGATTCATTGAATTTTACCTCACCCTAAAATAAACAATTGTGGTTAAGCAATAAAACATCTAAATTCTCTATTTATAGAGATAGTTGGCTAGAAGAAAAGGTTGTCATGTGCAAGAACCTAAGGAAAATAAGAAGATATTGTAGTTGGCATATAAAGCAACAAGGCTTAAGGGGATGAATGCTTGAAGGGTGAACAAGCTATCAAAGATGAAGTGTATGAATGCCAAGTAGAATGGAGGACTGAACCAAAGATCTGTAATCTACAAGTGAGTTGTAAGGTTTTATCAGATCAAGTCATATTGTTTCTTTCTAAAAACTACACCAGTGTGGATAAAATCCTTTGAATTAAGGTTGAACTAATAGTCATTTGAAATCCTTTGACTATGTGACATTCTAATGGAATGTTCTAAAGTCCTCTAATCAATCCTAATAGGGTGATTGAAATTCTCTAACCAAGTGACATTTAATAGTGTGTATTGTAAACTTTAATAAGGTTAGCCTTTCAGAGGGCATCACTTTAGAAGACTAAATTTTGGTAGCATGTTATTGGTGGTTTTTCCCAAATTGGGTTTCTACATAAAATCCTTGTGTCAAATTGTGTGAATCTGTTTATGGTATTTCATGTTTACATTTTTGCATAGTTATTTTTACCTAGGATAGCAACCTATTAAGTTAAGCTTTTGTATGATCTAATGGATGCATGCATGTTATGGTTTTATGGATATGAATTTTTTAAGCACTGAATAGTTTTATTTGTACATCTAGACCTTTGGATAACTAATTCACCCCCCTCTCAGTTATTCTAAAGAATTCCAACAATTGGTATCAGACCATTGGTGCTTGTAAGGAATAGTTTGAAGGTACTAAAAGCTAAAAGATCAAGATGTATAGAAAGAAGGTACTAAAACTAAACAAGGAAAACTTTCTTCAATGAAAATTTTGATGAAGCTACATCTATGAGGTCTTAGAGACTACACAATCTACCATTACTAATGATCATGTTGATCTTGTTGGAGCCCTAATTGCTAATGATCTAAAAAAGAAGAAAGAACATAATCAAGAAATGTTAGAGCTTGCCTCTGTCCTAAGCTACTTAGATTTTAATGACATCAAAGGATGTGATGCTGCAAAAAAGATGTGGAATGCAATACAAACCATTTATTGAGGAGATACAAATATTTTGAGAGCCAAAGATGAAAGTCTAAGAGGAAAGTTCAATGACATGAGAATGCAAGAAAGTAAGACCATTGTCCAATATTGCATAAGAGTCAAGTGGTATTATTGAAGATGAGATTGTAATCAAAAAATTACTAAGAGCATTGCTTCCTATGTATTCTATTAGAGTCTCTACCATACAAAAACTAAGGTGTGTTCCTCATAGTAATCTAACCCTTGAAGGATTGATGGATAGACTTGCTTCCTTTGAAAAATCTAATTTTGATAATTTCAAAACTAAAAATTTTGAATATACTTTGAAAGATAAACTCTCATTAAAGGAACCTAAAGAGGAAAAGAAAAAAGTCAAACATGTCTCTAGTGATAGTGATACAGATGAAGAAGATGTAGAAGAGCTTGAAGCATTGTTGGTGACAAGATTTTATAGAGGCAAGGGGAAATACAAAGGTAAGCTAGTTGTCATGTTCTTTAATTGTAATGAGGTTGGTCATATTGTTGTTAGATGTCTAGAGAAGAAGAACAATAGAAGTGGAGATAGATACAAAAGTAATATAGGTGTGGACATCAAAGATTATAAAAACAAAGGAAAGAAGTCTTGCTACATTCTTGAAGAGGAAAATAAAGATGAATCTGATGACCAAGATGATGAAGTTGTGTATGTTGCTATGAAGGAAGATTCTGATGAGGATGATGCAACTACACTAGTGTCTTATGTGGACAAGAGTGACAGATGGAACATTGATAGTGAATGTTTACATCATGTGACTAGAGATAAAAGTAAGTTCATTACCCTTGATTATTGCAATGGAAATAGTCTAAGATTTGATAATGATGCGCCCTATCTAATAAATGTAAAGGATCAATAAAACTGACAGAAAATATAATGTGTGTGAATGCTTACTATGTATAAGGACTTATCTATAACTTGTTGAGTGTGTCACAACTAAATAGTTTAGGTTGCAAAGTTGAATTGAGAACAAGAGAGAAAAGATCTATGACACTGATGGAAAACTTATTGGAAAGGGAGATCAGACTAAAGGTAATCTATTTTATCTTGACATGAATGATGTTACTTTTCTTGTTGTATAATTTGATGATGTGTGGCTATGGCACAAGAAGTTATGTCATGTTAACTTTGATAACTTAGTTAGTATCAGTAACATGAAAAAGAGTCAGAGGTTTCCATAAACTAAAGAAACCTGAAAATGTGATTTGCAAACAATGTCAGATGGGAAAGATGATAAAATCTAGTTTTAAAAGTAAGACTCACTCCTCTAAAGAAATTTTGGAATTAGTTCATACTTACTTGTGTGGACCAATTATTGTGCAAATCTACAAAGGTGACAAGTAAATTATCATTTTTGTTGATGATTATTCTAGGATGATGAAATTTTTGTTCTTGAAACAAAAACCTAATGCTTTTCAAATGTTTAAGTGCTACGTGGAAAGAATTAAAAAGGTGACCTAAATTTTTTTGAAATGTCTAAGATCTAACAGAGGCAGAGAATTTACATCAAATGAGTTTAAGATATTCTGTAATGGTAGAGGAATGAAGAGATGGACTTCTGCACCTAGGACCCCTTTACAAAATGGGATTTTTGAAAGGAGAAAGAGGTCTATAATGGACTATGCTAGAAGATTGATGGTGGAGAATAATATTGCTTTGAAATACTAGAGAGAAGCTATAAGTACAACTATCTATACCTTGAACCAAGTGCAAGTCAAAAAATGTACTCATTCAAACACCTTTTGAACTATGGTATGGATACTCACCCAATGTAAAATATTTTAATCTATTTGGAAGAAAGTTATATATTCTTAAATGCAACAAGAATGGTAAATTTGATGTTAAAAGTGAAGAAGGTATATTCCTAGGCTATTCCACAAGAAGTAAATTTTATAAGTGTTTAAATACTAATACTAACAAAGTCATGGAAAGTGCAAATGTGAAGTTTGATGAACATACAGAGGTACATGAAGGTGAACCTATGATGAAACCTAAAGACTACAAATATTTTGTATACTTTTATGAAGGTATGTCTACTGATGAAGGTGCTCTGAATCAAGTTGTAAATCAACAACAAGTATCAATGATTGTTGAGTCACATACAATGGATGTTGAGTTGCATTCAGGAACTGAGTTGCATTTAGGAGCCAAGTTGCAGACTAAAGATGAGGTACATTCTAATTCTAAGATAAGTGTACATGAAAGGAATGAAGATTTACTTGACAGAGAAGTACATATTGATTTTGAAGTTGACTAGTCCATTGAAGAAATAAGAGTAGAACCAAGATTTTTAAAGTATGTCAGAAGATGTTATTCTATTGAACAAATTATTAGAGATAAGGAAGCTAGATAAATGATAAGGAATAGGTTGAGAAGTGATACATGTTTTTTGAGCATACATGAGCCTAAGTTAGTGAAATATGTATTAGAGAATGAAGACTAGAGTAAAGACATGAAAGAAGTGATTGATCAGATTAAGAAGAACAAAATATGGAATCTAGTACCCCAACTAGAAAACAAGAATGTGATTGGAATCAAGTGGGTGTATAGAAAAAAGTTAGATGAGAGTGGTGAACTCACAAGGAATAAGGTGAGATTAGTTTGCAAGGGGTATGCACAAGAAGAAGGAAGTGACTATGGAGAAACATTTTTCCTAGTTGTAAGATTGGAAGGAGTAAGAACTCTACTTGCTTACTCTACATATAAAAGTTTCAAAGTTTATCAAATGGATGTCAAGTCAATATTTATGAATGGTATACTAGAAGAGTAGATTTACATAGAATGGCTTGAAGGATTTTTTGATCCAAATAACAAGAACATGGTATGTAGACTACACAAAGATTTATATTGTTTAAAGAAAGCCCCAAGAGAATTGTATGAAAGGCTTCCCAATTATGTTGTGAAGACTAGTTTTGAGAAGAGCTGTGATAACAACAATCTATACTTGAGGACAAAAGGAGGTAAAGGTATTTTACTAGCTGAATTTTTTGTTGATGATATCATATTTGTAAGTCAAAATGCATTATGCAAGACATTTGCAAATGAAATGAAGAAATGATTTGAGATTTCTATGTTTGGAGAGATCAAGTTCTTTGTTGGTTTGCAAGTATATAAGATAAAATATGGTATTCACATTAGTCAGTCTAAGTATGTAAATGAAACATTGAAAAATTTTGGTTTGGAGGATTCAAAACTAGTTAGCACTCCTATGGTGACATGACACAAAATATCAAAGAGTGGTGATTCTTCTAAAGTGAATCAAACATTGTAAAGGTCTATGATTGGCAAGTTGGAATATGTAGTACGTAGTAGACCTAAAATTGCATTAGCCATTGTGATTGTTGCAATATTCTCTGTAAATCCTAAGGAGAATCATTTGATGTTTGTTAAGAGAATTATGACATATCTTAAAGGAACTAAAGATTATGGTCTATACTTCAAGAAAAATGATAAATTTGAGTTAAGAGCCTATATAGATGATGATTGGGCTAGAAATATTGATGATAGAAAGAGTACAAGTGGTGTAGCATTTTTCTTAAGAAAGAGATTGTCACCTAGAGTAGTAAGAAAAAAAATTGTATATCTCAAACTATAACTAAAGTTGAATACATGGTTGCTACAGTAAATTGTACAAATGTGATATGGATCAAATAGTTACTCAAAAGGAATGAAGGAATAAATTATTGAACCTATGGTCATTTATTGTGATAATACAAGTGCTATAAGCATATCAAAAAACCCTATGATGTACAAAAAGACAAATCACATTGCAATCAAGTATCATTACTTGAGAGAGTTGGTTCAAGACAGACAAGTGAGAATGGAATATGTGAATAGAAAAGAACAGATTGCTGATATATTCACAAAAGCTTTACCTAAGGATGCACATGAATATTTGAGAGGTAAATTAGGGGTGATACCCCTATCCAAAGCTACTTAAGAAGCATGAGTAATGCCCTACATCAATTGAGCTGAATGTTATATCTTACAACCTGATGTAGTGGATCTTACTTTAGGAGCTTCCTAAAGTAATGAAGGAGCTTCCTAAAGTAATGAAGGAGCTGAATTATAATATTTATAGTCATGTGCAAGATGATAGAGGGATAACCTGAATTGATTATATCTAAATTAAAAGATGAAAATTCTTTGGCATTGTTGTCAAAGAGGGAGAAATGACCTAAAAAATAAGAAATAATCTAAAGAGGGAGAAAAGTATCTGACAAGGGAGATATATGAAAGATATATTGAAGGAGATTGATAAAGCTTACATTACCCTATATAGAGGAAGGACATATATCAATAGAGAGAGAAATTTTAAAGATATTATTTTTCTTTTTAGTATTGTTGTTGGTATCAGTTTTTGATCAATGTCAAAGAGGGAGATTGTTGAAAAGATATTATTTTGAAGTGTAGAACCTATAATATAACAATCATTATTTTTTCAATGATGTCAAACCTACTACTTGTTGGCGAGGAAATTTCTTTTTGGTTTGAATGCTATCATGTGGTTGATTGATGAAGAAGATTTAAAAAGAGGAGATAACAAGAGAACCTAGAGAAAGATTGAGTTATTTAGCATATAAAAGAAGCACTAAGACCAAGTAAGACATTGATACTATAGTGTATTGTTTATCTACTCAAATTTTGTAATGATAGATTGCTCAAGAAAATACTGGAAGAAGATCAAGCAAAGAAAAGTGTCTGCCAAGCCTTCCTAAGTAAACAGTGCAAGCCAAGTAGAAAATAATAGAAGTCAAGTGAAAATCAATAGGTGTTGAGTAAAGAAGATAAAAAGTGGAAGCCTAGTGAAATTTAGTATATGTTGAGTAATGTTTATTTGACATTGAGCATCAATAAACTTTAATTTTTACTAAGTGAACTAAATTTGGCCGAGTGAAAAAACAATATAGATTTTGAGAGACAGAAAACAGTGTTAAATCAAAGATTTGATGAATCTAAGCTAACTAATTTGATTTCTTGAATTATGTGAAGCATGTGGATGATGAATATGATGAGCTAGTGGCATAAAATTCAAGATCAACCATTTTGATGTGAATTCAAGGAAGTTTCTAAAGGAACTCAAATGGGAAAGTGGGTAGATTCATTGAATCTTAACTAACCCTAAAATGGATGATTGTGGTTAAGCGAAACAACATCTAAATTCTATATTTATAAAGATAGTTTGCCAAAGCAAAGTTTTTCATGTGTGAGAACCTAAGGAAAAAAAGAAGTATACGATGTTGCTTCATCTAGTGGCCAAACAAAAGAGACTGCAAATGGCATACAAAACAAGAAGGCTTAAAGGGATGAATGCTTGAAGGGTGAAAAAGCTATCAGAGCTAAAGAGTATGAATACTAAGTAGAATACAAGGCTAAACTAGATATCTACTATTTGCAAATGATTTGTAAGCTTTTATAAGATCAAGTCTTGTTGTTTCTTTCTAACAACTGTATCAGTGTGGATAAAATCCTTTGAATTAAGGTTGAACTAATAGTCATTTGTAAATCCTTTAACTAGCTGACATTCTAATGGAATATTCTAAAGCCCAAACTAATAAGGCTCACTCATAATGGGGTGATTGAAATTATCTAACCAAGTCACATTTAATAGTGTGTATTGTAACCTTTAATGGGGTTGGTCTTTCACAAGGCATCACTTTTAGAAGAGTGAAATTTGGTAGCATGTTACTGGTTCTTTTTCCTAAATTGGGTACCCACATAAAATCCTTATGTCAAATTGTGTGAATGTGTGATAGCAAAAGGGGATGAAATAATCACTAGTTCATGCTTCTAGTCTGCCACTAAGACCTGAGTTGACTTCCAAGTCTACAAAATGGATCTATAGGATCCATCTTATGTATAGATCCCCTAATCCCAAACCCCACTCTTCTATCTTGAACAAAATCCTCTTCAAACCACTTGCTAGGTTTTCATGCTAGATGGAGAACACACAAGGTTCCTAAATTGTTCGAGGTCTTTCTTGGCTATTCTTAACACACATCTTGTAGGGTCATGGAGATGACAAAAGACTTCTTAACACATTTCTTCCATTACCCAAGGAAACTCAAAGCATTCACCTTTCTTACCAATTCCACACTTTGTCCACAAAAATAGGGCTACTAGAAAAGAGCCCCAGCTAGCCCTCTTGCTCCGAGAATCAAGGATTTCCTCAATTTTCTTCCACTAAGAAACACAAACCTCCTTCAAAGACTTCCATTAATTTCACTAACACTCTCATATTTTCTAGGCTTTGGGTCTTAAAAGGCCGTACAACACCTCTACACAAATTGAGGATTTTTAAGGGTTTCTTGACCTTTCCTAGGTCTATCTGTTGTATGGGTTGTTTTAGTGTTGTACAAGATTATTATTAATCTCTCATTCTTCCCAAGGATTCTTCACTCACTCCCCTTCCTTATTCATGTTATTTTTGTTGATGATCTTCACAACCCTGGTGTTTATAAGCTCTACAATATCAATTTTCCCTAGTTGGGCATGCTATGGCTTGCCTAGGAAAAGAGCTTTAAAAATGCCTCCATGGCTTTTGAGGGCCCTTTCGTCTAGAGGTAGGAAGTACATAGAGTAAAATCACTACCCCCAAGAGACTGTATTGTTTCTATAGTGGGATAGTGAGTTACATGCTTCTCAATGCCAACTACTGAGCTTAGGACAATGAACTAGCAAAAATGAAAGAATTTACAAACTTGAAAGAAAAAAAAAAACATGCACCTACTTTACTGAATCAAAACTACTATAAAAAAAACCTAATTATAATGCTAAGGTGGTATAGTAATTAAATTAGCACTCACAAGGTTTCATTGCTCTCTGTTTTGTCTTTTTACATTCAAAAACAACACTCCAGCATACAATCCATAAACTGACACCCACAATCTAGAAACTATAGGGTTTTATAGGCTTATGTATTACCTAGATAGTATTTTCCCCTCAAAATTAGGGTTTTCATTAGTATACACCATTTTTGGAATGGTTTTTGCAAAGTTGTTTAGCAATTTTTTACAAAGTTGCAATTTTGTGCCTTGCAACTTTTTGTTTACATCCTTTTGACATCTTTTTCTTGCCAAATTGGCTAATTCTTAGATTTCCAATGCTAGAGACCCTTTCCTATGCTAGAGACCTCTCCTAGGACTTTATGACAAGGAATACCTTAATTCTAAGGCCGCTTATGATTTCGTATCCCCTAAACAATGCTGCCAAAGCACACAACTAGGTCCTCAAACCTTTATTCTAATTACAAAGCTCTCTTAGAGCATAGCATGAAAAAATTCCTATTGGTAAGGGCTCTATGTCTCAAGGTGCGCCTACACCACACTCCCCACCAAAGAAGCTAAGTCCCCTCTAAAGATAAAAAGTGGAGATATATACCCTAAAGTTTGAACGGATTCTCAAAGATTGATATAGCCTCTGAGTCTAGCTTACCTTACCACTTTACAAGGTGTTCTTTATGTGTTGCATGCATATTCTTTGTATGAACCAAAGAGTCCAATATCTTCTCTTCTTGGAGCTTGGGATTAGGTGGTAGAGCTACTACCTAAGCCTCTTTCTTAGATTCACATTCTGATCTACCTCAATAAGAGATGCTCTATACTTGATTAGATCTACCACATTGAAGATGGGAGAGATGGATAGATCATCTAGTAGCCCAAATTTGTATGAATTTTTCCCATACTTGCTTAATATGGGACATGGTCGAAGTCTTCTCATCTGGAGCTTTGTGGAAGTCCCTTTTTCCATCCTTGTTTCATTTAGGTGAACCATGACCAAGTCCCCTACAACAAACTATATGTCTCTTCTCTTGAGATCATCCTTATCCTTAATCTTCTTGGTTTTGTCAATGAGGTACTATTTTACTTGATCATGCACTTCCTTCATAAATTGACTAAAATCTTTAGCATAACAACTATTAGGGACTTGACTATCTAGATTTCTTAATTCTCATACACCCCTAGGATATATCTCATAGACAATTTCAAAGGGACTCTTGTCAGTAGTTCTATTAATACTATCATTATAGGAAAACTCTTCTTGGTAAAGGATTAAGTCCCATATCAAACCATATTCCTTGTTTAAGCATCTCAACAAATTTCCAAGTGTCCTATTGACCACCTCAGTCTGACCATCAGTTTGAGGATGCTAGCCTGAACTAAATGCTAGATCAATACATAGTCCTTGTGATAAGGACCTCCAAAAGTGTCCCATAAATTTTCTATCTCTATAAAATACAATACTACTTGCCAAGCCATGAATCCTCACAACTTCCTTGAAAAACAAATAAGCAATATGACTTGCATCATGGATGACTTTACATGGAATGGAATGACTCATTTTGCTAAATCTATCCACTATCACATAGATGCTATCAAAGCCACTCTTTGTTCTAGGTAAACCAACCAAAAAATTTATACGTACACATTACCATGGTCTATTTGGTATTGCAAGGGGCTGATAAAGTCTCGCATTTATGGAATTACCCTTTTCTCTTTTACATATGATGCATTTCTCAACATAAGTACTAACATCTCTCTGCATTTTAGGAAAATAGTAGTATCTTTAGACCAATTCCAAGGTCTTGTTTAAGCAAAAATAGCTACTCAAACTTCCATTATGTTTTTGTTGAATGAGGTTCTCCCTCATGGATCCTTGTGGTATACACAATTGCCCTCCTTTAAAGAGTAGCCCTTTCTACAATGTATATTTTGCAAACTCAACATAAAATTGATTTAGATGCTTTTGACATACCATGTATGCTGCTGCAAAGTCTCCATCAATTTGGTACTATTCCTTGAAGCTATCCAATCCTATGCTTCTTATTTGGATTTCTTAAATAGTGACTAGCCTTCTACTTAGGGCATCTACTACTTTATTTAGCTGCCCCTTCTTATGCTTTATGGTGAAGGTATAGGACTACAAATAATCCACCCACTTGACATGTCTATGGTTCAATTTGTCTTGGAAGTTGAGAAAACTTAAAGCTTGATTATCAATGAACACTACAAACTCTTTAGACAAAAGATAATGCCTCCATTTTATAAGGGATTGAACAAGTGCATAAATTTCGAACTCATAGGAAGAGTATTTTTCCTTTGTTGCATTTAGCTTTTCACTAAAGAAAACCACTAGTCTATTGCTTTGACTTAACACTCCTCCCACTTCTATGTTACTAGCATCACATTCCACAATCAAAGGTTCATTAAAAGTAGGTAACCCAAGGATAGGCTTACTAGCTACCTCTTTCTTCAATATCTCAAATCCCTTGTCTGTTGTAGGTGTCCACACCAATTTTGTCTTAATTCCACCCTTAATAGTATCTATCATGGGATCACATATCCCACTAAAGTTCATGCTGAACTTTATATAGTATTGAGCTAGGCCATGGAAACTCCTCACTTCAATAGCAGTCTTGGGAGTTGGCCAACTTAATATTGTTGCAACATTAGTCTAATCCATTTTAAGATCTCCTTGAGATAGAACAAAGCCTAAATAGAATAGTTCCTACTTCATTAAATCACACTTTTCTAGATTGATGGTTAGATATTCCTCTTTTAACTTAGAAAACACAATCTTAATGTGATATAAATGTTCCTCTTTTCTCATATTGAAAATTAATATATCATCTAAATAGACTACCACAAACTTACCTATGAAGTCTTTCAACACCTCATTCATGAGCCTCATGAATGTACTTGGAGCATTGGAGAGGCCAAATGAAATGACTAGCCATTCATAGAGTCCTTTAGTTGTTTTAAAAGTTGTTTTCAACTCATCTCCCTCTTTTATTCTAATCTGATGATAGCCACTTTTAAGGTCTTTCTTGGTTTAATACTTAGCCCATCCTAAGAAATCCATTAGGTCCTCAATCCTTGGTATGGGAAACCTATACTGGATAGTGATCTTGTTAATGGCTCCAGAGTCTATGCACAATCTCCATGTTCCTCCTTTTTTTAATGCCAAAATTGTAGGCACAACACATGGGTTGATGCTATTCCTTATTAACCCTTGATCCATCATATCTTTTACTTTCTTAGAAACTTCCCTATTATGTTTAGGAGTTAGCTTACATAAGGTTCCTTGTTTGGTAGAGATTCCCCTGGGATTAAATCTATTTGATGGCTGATTTCTCTTTGAGGTGGTAGGGTTGTAGGTGCTCCATCTGATATGATGCTCTTGAATTCCATCAATATATTTTGCACTTCATGAGGTTTATCCTCCTTATTCTCTCTTTCCTCCTTAGGTTTCACCACAATAGTATAATCCACTCCTTCTTTATCAAGAATTTTCATGAACTCCTTCCCCTTCAATATCAATATATTAGGTCCACTTTCGTGGCTATCTAATTGAAGTAGTGACTGAATTTTATAACTCACTCCATCCTTTTTAAAGGTTTATGAGTTGATCTCACCATTTGTATGGCCTTTCTATCAAACTACCATGGCCTGCGTAGTAATAGGTGATAGGCATCCATGGGTAAAACATCACATAAGGTCATGTCTTTATATCCTCCTATGGTGAACTCAATCCATGCCTGCTCGTTCACTAAAACATGTCTCTCTTTGTTTAACCAAGTGACTTTTTAAGTAGTGCTATGAGGTATTTTGGGAATCTTGAGTTTAGCTATGGCCTCTTCTAAAATTGTGTGATCAGTAGACCTTGAGTCTATGATAATATTGAAGACCTTCCCCATAATCTTACACCTCACTTTGAAGAGTGACCTCCTCTACTTGGGCTCTCATTTAATTGGTTTCCTAATCAGAATCCTCTTTATCATCAAATTCTCAATACTCTCTAAGTCTAACTGGATGTCAAGTGACTTCACACTTGAAGCATCTTCATGGACATATACCACTTTCTTTTCACCCTGTGATGTTGATCCCTCTTCAAGACACCTATAGGCAAGGTTCCCTAATTGTTGACACGGGTAACATTTCATAGTAGAAAAACAAGATGGTCCCCTTCCTCCTGGTGATCTACCTCTACTTGGACCACCTCTTTTACTAGTCTCTCCACTTTTTTCAGTCAGCTTGGATTCACCTTGGGACCTATTGTCATTACGTTTTCCTCCATAGCTTCCCCTATGTCCTCTTATATCTCTACCTCTTCCTCTATTCTTTGAGGTATGGTCTTGCTTCCTCTTTCCCTTCTCTTCCACCTTTAGAGAAATTTTGTAGCATTGATGGAATATTCCAGGGGTGACAAGACTCATGTCTTCTTGGATGCACCACTTAAGCCCATTCAAATACCTTGCCAATCTAATGATTTCATCTTCCACCACCTTGGACCTTAAGCATAGTTTTTGAAATTCTTCGATGTAGGTGTGTACACCTATCTCCTTTTGTCTAAAATTGCACCTTCTCCTATTTAGTTTATCTCATAGTCTTCAGGGATATAAGCATGCTTGATTTTAACCACCATTCCCTTCCAAGTGATAATGGGGCTTTTTCCTTCTTTCTCTCTTTTTATTTGAACAAATTTCCACTAGGTTAGAGTAGTACCTCTTAACCTTGACTTTTCCACCTTGACCTTTTGAGCATCAAAGACACCATCACACTCAAAATGGTTCTTCATTCCTTCAATCCATTCCATGATGAGAGCTGGATCCATCTTCCCACTAAACAAAGGAATGACTTCCAAGGCTTTGCTATTTATTTCTTTTAGTGCCTTTAAGAAAGGTTCCTCTCGTATAACAAGGTCTAGTTTTAGGGCATCTTCCTCCAACTCAATCTCCTTCTCTTTTGCTTCCCACTCTTCTTTCTGTTCCATCTTGTCCTTGACTTTATCTACTATGTCTTGGACATCACTTAACAATTGTTCAAGTTGTGCTAATCTTTCTCTCAAAGACTTATTGTCTTCCTCTTGTTCTTCTACCTTCTTACCCAATTTAGCATTGGTCACCATCTTGCTAGATCCACTGGATCCATTACATGATAGCATTCACCTTTCTCTTCAATTACTTTGCCCACACCTTTATAAGGCTCTAATACCACTTGATAGGGAGAGGGGATGAACTCATCACTAGTTCATGCTTTTGGTCTACCAAGTGCTGAGACCTAAGGTAACTTCCAGGTTCATCAAATGGATCTATAGGATCCCTCTTATGTAGAGATATGCTAATCCCAAACCCCACTCTTTTATCTTGAAAAAAATCCTCTTCAAACTAGTTGCTAGGTTTTCATACTGGATGGAGAACACACAAGGTTCCTAAATTGTTCTAGGTCTTTCTTGGATATTCTTGACACACATCTTGCAGGGTCATGGAGATGATGAAATAATTCTTAACACAATTCTTCCATTTCCCAAGGAAACTCAAAGCATTCACCTTTATTACTAATTCCACACTTTTTCCACCAAAATAGGGCTACTAGAAAAGAGCCCCAATCAGCCCTCTTTCTCTGAGAAATCAAGGATTTCATCAATTTTCTTCCACTAAGAAATATAATCTTCCTTTTAGAGACTCCCATTCATTTCACTAAAACTCTCATATTTTCTAGGTTTTGGGTCTCCAAAAGGTTGTACAACACCTTTGCACAAATTGAGGGTTTTTAAGGGTTTCTTGGCCTGTCTTAGGTCTTTCTATTGTATGGGTTGGTTTGGTCCTTTAAAATATTATAATAAATCTCTCCTTCCTCCCAAGGAGTCTTCACCCACTCCCCTTCCTTCTCCATTTTTGTTTTCTTGATGATCTATACAACCTTGTTGTTTATAAGCTTTATGATATCAATTTTCCCTAGCTGGGCATGCTCTAGCTCACCTAGGGAAAGAGCTTAAAAATGCCACCATGGATTTTGAGGGCCCTTACTTCTATAGGAAATAATTACATAGTGTAAACTCACTATCTCCAAGAGGTTGTACTATTTCTATAGTGGGATAGTGAGTTACATGCTTCTCAATGCAAACTACCTAGTTTAGGACAGTAAACTGGTAAAAATGAAAGAATTCACAAACTTGGAAGAAAACAAAAACACACACCTACTTTAATGAATCAAAACCACTTTAAATAAACCTAATTATAATGCTAAGGTGATACAACAATTAATTTAGTACTCAAAAGCTTTCATTTCTTTTTGTTTTGTGTTTTTACATTCAAAAACCACACTCTAGCATACAGTCCGTACACTAGCACCCACACTCTAGAAACTTTAGGGTTTTGTAGGCTTATATATATCCTCTTAGGCCCATTCCCCTCACAATTAGGTTTTTCATCGGTCTCCACCATGTTTGGAAGGGGTTTTGCAAAGTTGCAACTTTTATGCCTTGCAACTTTTCACAACTTTTTGTTTACATCTTTTTGACATCTTTTTCTTGCCAAATTGGCTAACTCTTAGCTTTCCAAGGCTAGAGACCCTTTCGTATGCTAGAGACATATCCTAGGACTTAATAAAAAGGAATAAATTAATTCTAAGGCCACTTATGATTTCCTATCCCCTAACCAATGTTTCCAAAGCATACAAGTAGGTCCTCAGACCTTTATTCTAATTACAAAGCTCTCTTAGAGCAAAGCACAAAAAAATTTATATTAGTGAGGGCCCTATGTCTCAAGGTGCCCCCACACCAATGTACTTATGGTATTTCATGTTTACATTTTAAAAAATTATTTTGACCTAAGACAGTAACCTACTAAGTTAAGGTATTGTATGATATAATGGATGCATGCATGTTATGGTTTTATGGATATGAATTTGTTAAGCAGTAAAAAAAATTATTTTTACATCTACAACTTGGATAACTGATTTACCCCCCCCCCCCCCCCCAACCTCCCTTAATTATTCTAAAGAATTCCAAAATTTAATAATGTGCAATCTTACTTTTTTTTTATTGGTAATGGGCCAAGCCCTAGATTAATTATCAGTATTTTAAGAAATTAATTATTACTATGTGTTAATCTCAAGTAGACTCAAACCCAATACCTCCCACATGAGACACTCACAAGTTACTAATGTGTTGTAGGTTGTCACCTAGCTTGTGATCTAAGTTTTAATCAAACTAATTATTCTAAATATAAAATAATTATAATATTAGACTTGATCATAATATTAGAAAACTATATGTTTTATATGTAACTATTAGATATTTATGATGCATGAATTATTTTTGAAAATTAAAAATTGTACCATCTTTAAAGTTAAAACATATTAGTTTGAAATTTCTAAAGACTTCTTAAGCCCCACTTTAGAGATATGTTACAGAATCAATGCATTTATGTTTGAACTATTTCCTTTTTTTGAGTTTCTATATATTTTTGATACCGTTATTTATCCAACCACAAGATCTTGGAGGGCATATTATTTTGGAAAAATCCCTAGATAAGGGTCAAGTTTGTACCTTTATCCTAGTAAGGGGTTGGGTTTTCCCTTACCTCTAGTAAGGGGTTAGGTCATCCCTTAACCAAGGATTTTTTTCCTTAGGTCACAACCTTATTTTAGTATTTTCAATATTTCACTTCTTGGTGTGCTCAACTTCTTCTATATTTGATCTCAAAATAAATACAAAAGGTGGCTTGTTCACTTTATTTGGAAATATAAAAGATTAAAGAGAAATTCATAATATCATGACAAAGAATATAGTCAGTCCATTATTTATAAGAAAGTTTTGAAGTAGAATTCAAGGAGATCAATCCAAGAAATAAGGGATTCACTGAAGGCCCCAATTTTATGCATTAACTTCTCAAGATCTAGCATCTTTATTCATAAGATGTAGTGTATTTTTCCATCAAGGATAAAGAACTAAATTCATCAATATTGCACAAGTTTTCAATCATTCATCATTCAATTATTCAAGAGCATACTTGCATCCATGGATCTATGATATAGTACTTGTAGATATACTACGCTTGTGGATACATCATATAATATTCTTTAATAACATGAAATCTTACTCTTTTTTTCTAGTAATGGGCCAAAGCCTAGATTAGTTATTAGTATTATTTATTGAAATTAATTATTACTATGTTTTAATTTAATGTAGACTCAAACCCAAAACCTCCCACATAAAACTATGCTTCTTGCTTGTCCAAGATACTAATCTCTTTCCAAAAAAGAATGCTCCTCCACTTGTTCTTTTTTTGTCATCAATGCTTCTTTCCTAATCTGTATCTATGAAGGTTCTTAATGTAGGGTTTTCTCCTTTCTTATACCATAAACCATACTCTTCAATTCCTTTTAGGTACCTCAAAATCCTTTTTACTTCCATAATGTGATTTTCTTTAGGATTTGTAGAAAACCTTGCAACTATGCTAACTGTCAATACAATATGAGGTCTAGTGTGTACCACATACTAAAATTTCCCAATCCTTGATCCATAGGTCATCTAATTTATCTCCTTTGAATTATCATTCTTTGAAAGTTTTTGTCTAATATACATAGGTGTTCTAATTGGTTTCAAATCTTCCATTCAAATTCTTTCAATATTTCCATTATGTACTTTGACTAAGTGATGTATTAGCATGAATTCTAATGATACTAAATTGGGGGAGTATCCTAAGAATTGGAGAGTATTTATATGTTGCATTCATGATTGTATTTGTCATTGAGTAAACATAGCAGTAATTTTGTTAAGACTGGAAGAAAGGCAGTCAATAATCTTAAGATGCATAGAGGCTAAGGAAGTTTCAAATGATGCATAGTGGAGGACATGTTCCTGAGGTTTTTCTAATGAAGTGGTTAAGAAGAGTAAGTCTAATTCGATGTTGTACAAAAGTTACACTTGTTTTAATAAAAGTTGTGTAGAAACAGAGCATTCAAAAATAAAGTTTTGATTATCTATTGTTGTATTTCATCTCAGATGTAATGAAGAGATGTGCAGTTAGACAATGATAGAGGATAGTCATATGGTGACACCATTGTGTGCACAAGACATGGTTTCACACTTATGAAGTTTTTATAGATTATGAGCCAAATGTGTTATTGTAATTGTGAATTAATTAATTATCTTATTTTAATTAATTGGGAAAGCATCAAGGATGACTCAAAGAATTATTATAAGGATAAGGTATAAAGGAAAGTTGTTTTCCTTGTTTGTAATGATTCTTGATGGAGAGTTTCAAGTGGAATGAGAAGTATTAGTGCATAGTGCAAGGAGCGGAATGCATACTGAATGTGTGTAAGCAATCCAAGGGATCATTGGATGTGCAATATGTGATCTGGTTTCAAGATTTCAAGGAGTAGAGGTCTAGTTGATAGGACAAAGACAAAGGAAGAAGTGCATTTTAGTTTCATTATTCTGTAAGGAATAATATAGAGATCACCTAGATAGTGGATTCTTTGATCTTAACCTTAAAGTTTTTTGGATAATGGGTTTAGCTATCTTCCACAACTCCTAACAAGGTTGGAACAACTCATGATAGGGTTAGAATCTCCTAACAAGGATTCAAAGTCTCCTAATAGGGACTTATATGTATTGAATATTGTAATAGACTCCTAAAAGGGTCTATCCTCTAACAAGGAATATTTATATTAGTACATCATCTTTTAGGTACCATCCCCACCGAGGTTTTCCCTCTAATTAGGGGTTTCCCTAGTTAACATATCTAGTGTTAATTGTGTATGAGTATCTTGTTTGGTTTCAATTTATAATATTCACATGGTTAAGTTTGTTTAAGGTTAATGTTTGCAGTGATAGTTGGATAACTGATTCACCCCCCACCCCCTCTTAGTTATATCAATGGACTATATATTCTAACATGATGTATATTCCATCTTCCATTTGATGAGCTTGTAGGCCAACAAAGAATTTTATCTCTCTAAACACAGAAATTTCAAATCCTTTCCTCATTTCTTCAACAAATGATTTGTAAAATGTCTCATGTTCTCCAAATATGATATCATCCACAAATATTTCTACTAGCAATATCTTGTCCTATTGTCCTTCCTTTATATCCATAGTACTATTATCATTTGTCTTTTCAAAACAAATTCTTACCAGATATCCATGCAACCTTTCATACAATGATTTTGGAGCTTGCGTAAGTCCATATAGAGCTTTGTGTAGTTTGTATATCATGTCCCTTTTTTTTGGATCAATGAAACCTTCAAGTTGTTCAATGTAGACTTCTTCTTCAAAGATTCTATTTAAGAAGATTGATTGTACATCCATATAATATACTTCGTATCCTTTGTGTGCAACATATGCTAATAGTATTCTGACTCCTTTAACTCTTGCAATAGGGGAAAATGTTTCTCCATAGTCAATACCTTCTTCTTTTGCATATCCTTTGCATACTAGCATTGCCTTGTTCCTTGTTACTTCTCAAGTTGTTCAATGTAGACTTCTTCTTCAAAGATTCTATTTAAGAAGGTTGATTGTACATCCATATAATATACTTTGTATCCTTTGTGTGCAACATATGCTAATAGTATTCTGACTCCTTTAACTCTTGCAATAGGGGAAAATGTTTCTCCATAGTCAATACCTTCTTCTTTTGCATATCCTTTGCATACTAGCATTGCCTTGTTCCTTGTTACTTCTCCTTTCTCATTTAACTTATTTCTAAACATCCATTGTGTACAAATCAAATTCTTATCCTTAGTTCTAGGTACATGAGACCAAGTATTGCTCTTTTCTATTTGCTCAATTTTCCCATTCATTGCCTCTATCAAACCTTCATTCTATAAAGCATCTTTTATAGATGTAGGTTCAAATTCACTAAAAAAATGTCTATCTTTTAGTTTTTTCCTTGGCAGTACTCCATATGTCTCTCCTCCAATTATTTGTTCAAGTGTATGATGTCTTCTAATGTATTTTGAAAGTTTTGGTTCTTTCCTTCTTGTTTATGAACTAGGTTCTGTTGGTTCAACATGCTTGTAATCTTCTGCCTTTTTCTTGGGCTCCTCTATCTGTGACTCAGATTCCTCTAGCTAACTACAAATTGGGTTGTATTTCCTATGGCTCAAGTTGCAGTGTCTAAACTGATTGCAACTTAGGGTGTATTGTCTATGACTCAGGTTGCACTATTTGTGACTTGGTAGATGCACTTTTTTGTTGCTCAACTCGAGTTGTTTGTGAGTTGGGTAAAATATCTAGTTCCTCCTCATAGTAAAAAAAAATTTTGTAGTCTTCAAGCTCCTTTCTACTCTATTCTTCACTTCTTTCTACAAACTCATCAATCTTCACATGTGCACTTTCTATGACTTTGTTGTTAGCAAGATTCAAACATTTGTATGTCCTACTCTTATTGGAGTAGCCTAGGAATATGCCTTCATCATTTTTATCATCAAGCTTTCATTTCCTTATATCTTTCAAGATGTAGCATTTTCTTCCAAATATTTTGAGACAACAAACATTAGGCTTATACCCATACCATAATTTTATCTGTATCTTTCTTCAATTGAACTCGATTTAGTGTATGAACTACTATGTTGATTGCTTCTCTCTTGTATTTTGGTGCAACATTTTTCTCAATCATTATTGTTCTTGCATAATACATTATGAATAAATTCCTTCTTTCTACTATGCCATTTTTCTCTTTTCATTTTCTTCCTTTTCTACCAAGAGTTAGTTTGGCTTTGAATACAAATTCAAAGTTGCTAGGATTAGGGGCATAGTTATCAATGTTATCTAATTCGAAAGAAGTCAATCTTCCCTCAAGTGCATCTAAGGCTATATCATTCTTTGGATTGCATCTCATCTCTTGAATTTCTAAAACTCTAATTGCATAAATAGGAAGAAGAATTCTTAGTACCATGCTAACCACTATTTCATCAATTTTTTTTCCTCTTGTGGCTCTTATTTCACTCATACTTTCTTTTATTCTTTCACTCTATTGGACAATGTTCTCACCTTCTTTCATTTTCATTTGATCAAACTTGCCCCTTAAACTTTATGCCTTGGCTCCTTGTACATTTTTATCACCTCCATAGTAGTTTTTCCCACATTTCATATGTTGTTGGATAATCTTTAACTTCATCAAATTCACAATAGTTGAGAGAGGAAGCTATATCAATCATCATTATATTATGATCTTTTTCCTCTTTCATCTATTCCATAGTCATAGATTTAGGTGGTGGTAAGTGCAAGAAGTTGGGTCTCACTTTTGGGCAAAAAGTGGATGTGTTTTTCCTATTTTTGAAATTCCTTATCAATTAATGTCAAAATTTGAGGAATTTAGAGATTGAACATTAAAAAAAAATCAAAAATAAAAATTGTAGTTCTCAGAATATAATTTTTGAGTATGTAATTTATTTTTGTACCCATATGATAGATTTATTTTTTGTATGGATCTTTAAAAAATACTTTTTTCAAAATGCATCTTTCAAGACCATACCACATCCATGTACAAACACCCTAATTTTACACAAAAAAATGAATTTTTGTAAAGCCTTTTAAAGGAAGTTACCTAGCATACCAAAGATTGATGAAAATATTTTTCCATAATTTTTTACTCAAATTTTTTTTAAATTTATTTTCGATTGGCTATAAAGGTAAATTTTAAAACCTCCCATGTACGTACAACATAATTTGATCAAAATTTCACCTTTTCAAAAAACTATTCTTTTTTTAAACTTTAAAAGAATTGTATGTAGATTGATGACTTATATTTATGAATTTAAGAAAAGGCATAAAATAAAAAAAATTATTAAATTTTTAGTGAATATCATTTTTTTACATTTAGGTCCCAACTTTGATTAAAAAAAAGTGCAAGAATAGTAAATAAAATCATAACGCTATAAAATTTATATTTCTGAAATCAAGACAGTGAGGACTCTAATAGGTTTTTGTTTCATAAAAAAATTTGATCAGGAAGACCCTCTAAAAATTATGGCAAGACTTGAATTTGTTAGTTCAATGCCTTGGCCAAATCTTGAGAGATCAACACATAGGCTTGGTTTCACTAAGCCTATCTTGAATTAAAATTTGAGGCAAGAGAAAAAATCCCAGGCAATGTAAGAAATGAGCAACCATATTTTTAAATTCAAGAAACAAGTTCCCAGATTGAAAATGTAAAATTGACTTTTTAAATTCATTTTAAATCCCAAAAACATTTTTCTAAAAAAAAAAATTGACTTTTTTAGAAACAAGCACCCGATTTTAAAATTTTCATTTTTTTATTTTTTTTAAAAACGGGCAGTTATTTTTTGAAAATAAAAAGTGGGCACCCAATTTTTTTTTAAATGGTGCCCATTTTTTAAAATTCGAATCGAGCGTCTGTGCCTAATACAGGTGCCCATTTCTAAAGATCATGATCTCAATCCATGGACTTCTACGGTTTTGAGACCCAAGTTCTTTCTTTCATCCTAGTGGGACATGTCTATTTTTCAAGTAAAATAGACCAGTATCTCCAATGCTTGATAGGTGTAGCTTCATCAATTCTTGCCTTGCTAAAAAAATTTCTCTACTAAGCTTCAAAATCTTGCTTCTATATGGCATCTTGATCTTTAGCTTAGGTCTTTGAAACCTTTCCTACAAGCACCAAGTTCTTTGATACCAATTGTTGGAAATGGAGCAACTGAGAGGGGAGGGGTGAATTAGTTACCACAAAAACAATTCCCTATCCCTAGATGTCAAATCAAACTTTTCACTAAGAATGAAATACATTATCCATCTTGGTTAAAACTAAGTTATTGTTTTAACTCAGTTAACAAAGCAGTCTTATGTTAATTCATGTATTTTAACCTTTAGTAACTTTGTTGTAGAAATGTAAAGCATAAAGAAATTACCATGAACACAGATGACATCGAGATTTAACATTGAAACCCAATTTGGGAAAACCACCATGCAACTATTCACAATATTTTCACTCTTCTAAAGTGAGCCCTATTAGGATCCAACCCTATTAAAGTTTACAATACATATTGCTAAGTATGACCTTGTTAGAGGATTTAGATCACTCTGTTAAGAGTGGCTTGGTTAGAGGTCTTCAAACACGTCAATCTTGAAATGTCACCTTGTTAGAGGATTTACAATCTAGTTGTTAAGTCAACTCTATTAGGAGATTTCTTTGCTACTACAATGATTAGAAGCTAATAGTAATTTGACCTAATTTACGAAGCAACTTCTTTTGTAGATTCAAATCTTTGTTTTGGCTTGACTTCTAGATTCGTACTGATTAGAATATTTTTTGTTTCTTGTCTTCTACACTTGCATGCTCTTCTTTTAACTTTGATCACATAGACCCATCTTATTCCACATCATTCACTTCTATTATTTATTACAATTCCTAACATTTCTTATATATCATAAGCTTTGTCAAGTTAGCTTGACTATCTTTCAAATAACCATTGAGAATCTAAAAAGTCGGCCTCAATTAGTTAAGTAATTAATATTTGTAATTTTTTGACATGTGGTCAATACTGGGATCAATCACTCAGTTAACACTATGATTCCTTTAATGTCCGACCACTTGATTAATACTGACTATTCTTGGTTGATGATGAAAGCCCTTCATTGCCCAACTGCTTGGTTAATATTGAATATCCTTCATTATTCGACTACTCGGTTAATTCTTGTTGGTGTGAATAAGTATTTACTTATTACACTTACTTAAGTTTTACTTAGGTTAATGCATTATTTAATTATTTTGCATTATTTTAGGTGAGACACTTAGGAGTTTGTGTACTCTCATTGAGTTATGCAACTCTAATTATGCACATGGTGTCTACAACATAGGAGTATGCATCATTCACTAAGTTGTCATGTTGACAACACAGTTATCCACACTCCTTATTTAGCACATGTTGTCTACACCACTGATTTGTGTGCTACACCATTATAGGCTTATCCTCACATCATTGCACTTAATCCCGTGCTTAATGGAGGATAACCCATATCTAGTGGACATGTGCCTGGTTGTATGACATATCATGATGTTGACTTCTATGCATTCTAGAAGCTCTCTTGAGGCCTTTATAATCAGGCACTCCTACTGTACTCTCATCAAGTTATTGAATGAATATCATCATTCTGATCATACTCTATTTATTTTGGTCTACTGTGTGCTTTTCTTGAGTTCTTTAGTTCTTGGGTGAATTCTGGCCTAAGCCAAATTCTTACATGGTATCAAAGCTGAGGAGGATTCTCATCACGTAGCCATTCGAGACTATTCATGCTTCAACACCTCAACACGAATTTGAAGGATTCGCTGAAATTGGGAGCATCTAGAGCTAGATCTAACCTCATCGTTGCGTCCGGAGCATTGATTTGGTGAAGATCAAATATAAACTTGCCTACATTAGGTGAAAGTTGATCGTGAGGCAAAAAAAAATTTGCAAATCAGAACCCGGAGGCCCCAATTTGCAATTCGGGTATGGTCAATCAATTGATCTGATTAATCTTTTTTTTCAGATCTGCATTTATTTTTATCTTTGTAATTTTTGGATTTTATTCGAAATTATTGTACAGCAAAGAAAATTTTTTGCCGAACTGGGCAGTGACATCCTAGCTCGGCTCTATATTTGGTGTCGTGGAATTATTATTTTGCAGAGTTCATTCATATTAATTTGGCAGGCACATACCATATTTCAGCCATAGCTGTGAAATCCAGCTAATTATTCACTGACCAGCCACATTCAACAATTTTTGGCCACAAGCAGCAGAAACCGGTAGCCCAAGCCAAAGACCCAGCAAGGTCTTTCCTTTGTTTAGTTAGGCGAGGGGCCTTCTTTTAAAACTACCCATCCATCCCTATCCCCACGAATGTGGGACAAAATTTGAGAAAATTGGCAATGGCATTGAGAAATTTTGGGTAAGTAAAAGGAAACCGATGATGCCAAGACATTTCCCGGTGCACTGTTTGAACTCTGGCAGGTTGTGACATGCATCGAAATTTGACGTCGAGCAGATTTTGAAGTCAAATCTCCTTGCCATGCAGACACCTACACTGATCCACCTTAGACACATAGACAAGCCATGTCTATTTTTTTCGTACAATCCATATGGTATGGAACTCGCCACGTAGACAATTGACGTCATCCAAGGATCACACTTTGTTGATGTCATTAATCAGGTATCTTAAATTTGATGCCCATTTAGACATCATTATAGGGCCAAATTTGAACTACTAAGATGGTTGTATGATCGTCAAATTTAACCCCATATTTCACTGATGCAACCCCTCTCCAAATTGATTTTGGGTTTTGCAGTCCGACTTTAGGAGGCCATAACTCACACATTTGAACTCCAAATTAGGTGCGATTTTTTTTTTAATTGGGTAAAATTTTCAAAAAAATTTAGTGGTGCAGCTATTTTCTCATCTTGGTGCACGAATTGTTCAAAAATTGCATTTTTTGGCAACTGTACCTCGATAATCCTATATTTTGCAACTTCAAATGCTCCGTACGGGCACATCTGGAGTCGAAAACAGGTTCTATTTTTTTTTAAAGTGCATATTTTTTCATCTACTTTCCAAATATTGCATTATATTGTAGAGTTTTTTGGACAAAATTGTCACTTTCAGCAATAGGGCCTTTCTTTGCTTTGTAATGCTTCAGAATTGTAGCAAATTGTAAAGTTTCAAATTTGTACTCCATATAGAAGTTGTAACAAGAAAAATTAGAAGTCCACGAAGGCCAAAATTGGCAAGTGGCCCATTGTAATTGCACTACTAATAAAGTGCCCAAAGCATCTATTTTGGGGGGGTTTCTTGATTTAGTGAAAACGGGGGCTGTTCTTGGTGTTTTGTTCTCTCTTTTCTGCACTTTTCTTTCATTTTTTACATTATGGGCAACTTTAAGTTTTCTAAATTAACTCCTCATAACTATGCTTTGTGGTCAATCAAAATGTTGTATCACTTAATGCATAATGGAGTTTCACAATATGTAGATGGTACTCTTCCTAAACTAGCAGGTGATAATGTATCAACAAGTGAAATTTTAGATTGGGTAGCCATGGATAGGAAAGCCCTAAGTGATATATGTTTGGGGGTAGATGATAAAATCATGTATCAAATCAAGAAATGTACTACATCTAAGGAAGCTTGGGATACCCTCAAAAGCCTATATGGTAAAGTGTCTGAAGAGGATGTTTTCAAAATTGAAGATGAGCTTGTTTTCTTAGATCCTAAGTTGTATGACTCAATTCAGGACTTCATCATCAAGGTGAATGAATTAAGGAAAAAGCTTACTAATTGTGGGAGTTCTATCAAAGATGACAGACTGATCTATCTCATACATAATAAGCTGCCATTGCAATATTCCACCTTTGTATCTTCTTTTAACACCTCAAAGACTACCTTAGGGTCTGCCTACAAGAAAGTAACTTTTGATGAATATGAAAAACTATTGGATGATGAAGAAAAGAAGTTGAAAACAATGGGGATTCTCAAATCACCCTAGTCTAAAGCATTGGTGGCCAACAATGAGGGTTCTCAACATTCAGCTGGACAATCTTCAAGTAAAGGAAACATTAAGAAGAAATGGAAGAAGGACAAACCTGAGGATGCAGAAAAGACAACACCACAATCCAATCAACAAGGCAAGTCCTCAAATTCCAACAAGAAATGGGACAACAAAAATAAGGAGAAGAAGAAGTGTACTTATTGCAAGAAAATGAGTCATGAAGAGCATGAGTGTTATCTCAAGAAGATTGATGAGTTAACCAACATCATGAAGAAACATAATGTTCCATTGCCTAATGTTTATAAGGATAAAGGATCATCTTCAGATTCCAAGGGCAAAGGGCAAGAATTCATGGAAAATGCAAACTCTTCAAAGGAATGGATATTTGACTCAGGTACCTCATATCACATGGGTTCTTCAAAGGAGGATTTTTCTTCATTGAAATTACTCAAAGGTACCACACATCTTCATGGGGAATGATAACAAAATGGAATTTAAAGGAAAAGGCAATGTGGAAATGGAAAATGGAGATTTTCAAGAGGTTCTCTATGTTCCAAACCTAAGCTCAAATCTCCTATCAATCTACCAAATCACTCACCTTGGAGATGGACATAGATTTGAGTTCCTTCAAAACTTGGTTCAGGTGCACAATCTTAAAGATGATTCCTTGGTTGTAGTGGGGAAAGTGAATGATCACAAGAGGTTGTACTCTTTCTCTCATTTTGTACCCAAGTCTCCTTCAAAGGCCTTGTTATCTCAATCCAATCCAAGCATGCAATTATGGCTTGACCAGTATGGTCATCTTGACTTCCACTATCTTCAGCAACTTTGCACTTACCACATGGTCAAAGGTCTACCTCAAATCAACTTTTCTAAGGGTAAATATTCAACAGATTCAGTGGATATGCATCTAGAGGGGAAGTTACAAAGAGGGAAGTCTTCAAGAGAAATGAGTGTTCTTCAGATGGTTCACATGGTATTAGCAAGTCCTTTTGCATTCAGCCAGGGTCACTACATACTCACTTTTGTTGATGAATTTTCAAGGTTCACTTAGGTCTACTTTCTGCATAACAAGAATGAAGTGTTGGGCAAGTTTCTCGACTTCAAGGCTCATGTAGAATGGAAATCCAGGAAAGCCATCAAAGTACTCCGCATGGATAATGGAAGCATGTATGTGAACAGAAGACTTAAGGACTTTTATAGACATGAGGGAATTGATCTTCAGACTCTGCCAACATTCAGTCCACATAAGACAGATATTGCAGCTCTAAGGATTAGAACTCTCAAATCGATGGCAAGTTGCATGATTCATGCCAAGTCTCTAGATCCATTATTAGAAGTTGAAACAATCTCAAGTGCCACTCACATTCTTAATCATTCTCCTCATCTAGCCTTAGATGGGAAAACTCCTTTTGAGGCATGGTGCAGTAGAAAACCTATTGTGACACACTTCAGAGTCTTCGGTTGTCCTGCATGGGCAAATAGATCTTCCAAGGGATGCAAGGCATATTCATCTCGACCTTGTACCTTCATTGATTATGAAGACAGTATGAAGGCATACAGACTTCTAGATCCTGAGACACATCAGATATTTGTGGAGAAGGATGTATACTTTGAGGAAAGTTCTCCAAGCTTGGCCTTTACTCCTCTTCACACATCATACACTATGGATATTGATAGTGATTTCAATAATAGTGCTTCAACAGATTCAGACACGTGGGGTTCTATCGACAGTTACAGTGAGAGGTCACTTCATCAGTTCAGTCTGCATGCATACATCACCATAGTGATAGGTCTAGAACAACAGGGTACATTCAGTCTTCCAGATACAGGTTCAGTGATAGATTTGGGGGACAGTATTCATGATTTGCCTCTTCTTCTTGATGCAGAATTACCTTCTTCAGTTGTCACGAGGGTTCCAAACTCTCTTGTTCATTCTCTACATGATCGATCCTTATAGGTTGAAGTGATTGTGGATACTTATGATTAGCATTTGCAACAGGGTTCTTCATCAATTATAGAGATAGATAGTTCTTTAGCCAGATGAGTAGGTTCTAGAGACATCACTCATCCATGGGATTCTTTCCACACATAGTGGAAGCATCTCATTTGTACCCTTGGCATTGTTTCTTCCTAAGGGGAGGAACACCATTCTGCAGTCTTGGATCAGCTTCTTCATCGGAGTAGTCACTATTCGACATTCTTCTTTGGGCAGGGGGGGGGGGGGGGAGCCCATCCTATCTCTCTTCCTCTTCTCATCATTCTCTTATGTGTTTATTAGATGTATGTCATAATGGGGGATTACTCCATCCATCCATACATCCCTATTTATCTCTCTTTTTGGGCGAGGGTTTTTCCCATGAGGTTTTCCCTCTTTCCCTGCTTTACAGGAGATTGAATATCATTATGTACATGGTTACCTAATATGGCCTAGTAGTCGAGACCCATCTTGCATATCATCCTAGATTTTGTAAGCTTAAGGGCATTCCCCTAAGTTACACTTAAGGGGGGGTGTTGGTGTAAATAAGTATTTACTTATTACACTTACTTAAGTTTTACTTAGGTTAATGCATTATTTTATTATTATTTTAGGTGAGACACTTAGGAGTTTGTGTACTCTCATTGAGTTATGCAACTCTAATTATGCACATGGTGTCTACAACACAGGAGTATGCATCATTCACTAAGTTGTCATGTTGACAACACAGTTATCTGCACTCCTTATTTAGTAAATTTTGTCTACACCACTGATTTGCATGCTACACCATTGTAGGCTTATCCTCACATCATTGCACTTAATCCTGTGCTTAATGGATGATAACCCATATCTGGTGGACATGTGTCTAGTTGTATGATATATCATGATGCTGACTTCTATGCATTCTAGAAGCTCTCTTGAGGCCTTTATATTCAGGCACTCCTAGTGTGCTCTCATTAAGTTATTGAATGAATATCATCATTCTGATCATAGTCTATCTATTTTGGTCTACTGTGTGCTTGTATTGAGTTCTTTAGTTCTTGGGTGAATTCTGGCCTAAGCCAAATTCTTGCAATTCTAAATATTGAATGTCCTTCATTTTGTGACTACTAAGTTAATATTAACATTTATGTAACATCAATGACAATATACAATTTGAAGAATTATTTACAACAATCTCCCTCTTTGGCATTGATGGCAACACAACATGTCAACATACAATGATAAAAGTATGAGCAACTAGATAATATCCTTAATTTCATTATGGCTCTCATCCATACCAACTCTCTTTGTGATTTTTCCTAGATTTGTCTCAACAACTTCCAAATGAATTATGCCTCTTACATCTATCATCATTTTGTGGTGTACTTTCGTCATTATTCACCCTCTTTGTTGTAAATTCCTTCTCTATATACTTTCCTCTTCTAAAACTCTCCCTCTTTGGCATCAAATGCCAAAGAATACATGCTTTGAAATTTTTATGTACCTTTTATACTAATTCATATGCAATATGTTTTGCATTTCACACCTAAAGTGTGACAATCTACATGAAATTGATAGATCTTCAATGAAACTTAGTTGATACATCACTATCTTGTGCTTTAGTGAGCATCAAATAGGGGAATAACCCATAGTTTACCTCATAGATACATCAATGCATCCTTAGGTAATGCCTTAGTAAATATGTCTGATGTTTACTCCTTGTTATTCACATATTCCAATCTTATCTCTTTGTCTTGAATCAATTCCCTTAGGTAATGTTACTTGATTGCAATGTGTTTTGTCTTTGTGTGCATTACAACACTTTTGGATATACTTATTGCACTTGTGTTATCACAATAGATCACCACTGATGTTTTGTCCTTCATTGCCCAACTGCTTAGTTAATAATGACATTTGTGTAACATCAATGAAAACATACAATTTGAAGAATTATTTTCCAAAAAATGTGCATGTATAATGATCAGATGCACATGTTATATTTTCTTGGTTAGTTTTCATGTTCTTTTTGGATGTTTTGGTTGGTCTCTTACTAATTTGGATTTAAGTGTGTCCTTACTATTACTATGCATATTAATCAAGGGCATGTTGTTTTGGACTTTGAGGTATGTTTGATTTTGATTCTAATAGATCCTCCTAGGATGATGTATATTCTTTTTTCATAGCCTTGGAAATACATACATTAGAAAATGTATGTTTGATAGATTAACATACTTCTTTCCACATGATATCTCAAAGAGATTAGTTTTCAAAATATGAAGAGTTTAATGGTGGGAAGGTGAATCTAGCTGATGAATCCCACCTTTAAATTGTTGGTAATGGTAGAGTCAATATTAGATTCCCTGATGGTAGAATGAAGGGGATTGATAGTGTACTGCATATCCCTAGTTTGATACAAAACCTACATTTAGTCATTGGGCTTGGTCATGTGGGTGAAAAGGCTATTTTCTTGAGTAGTGGACGCAAGATTAGAAGAGGCTCTATGGTGTGTTTTGAGGGTGGTAGGATTAGTACCATGTATAGGAAGGATAAATGAAAAATATAGTTTAATAGTGCTTCTATGAAGTCTAAGTAAAGGACATTGGATTCTTTATACTCACTAGCAAATAGAGAAAAGAAGAAGACATTTATTCCTACATATGGTGTTCATTCTTCCTGGATGTATAACAATGAAAACACTTTGAAAATGAAGCTCCCAACTAGGAAGCAAAGAAGGCACCAAAGACTTGGTCCCATTAGTAAGAGGGTCTTAAAACCTTAAAAAATAAGAACATTGTTCAAGGCCTTGATGATCATAATTTGGAGTACTACTTCGTTGAACATTGTATTCATGGTAAAGAGCAGGTCATGCTCCTTTTATTTTGGTTCTAACAAGTCTTATGGGATTTTGGATTATATTCATTCAAATGTGTAGTTAATTTTCCTTTGATACCTAGATCTTTATATTTTTCCTTATTCAAAGATGATTATAGTAGAAGGAAATTTGTGTATTTCCTCAAAAGTAATTCTGCATATTTTTACTCATTTTAAGGATTTTATATAATTAACATTATACTAATAGAAAAAATAATTTTTTGAAGACTGACAATGGTGGTGAGTTTTGATCAACAAAATTTATTTGTTCTATAAGGATCAATGGAATTGAGAGACATAAAACAAATCCAGAGACCAAACAACAAAATAGAGATGTTGAGATGATGAATAGAATGTTGATGAACAGGAATATGAGTATGTTAAGTGGTTCTAGACTTCAACAAAAGTTTAGGGTTGAGGTTATGGCCATCAGTGATGACTTTAAGAAAACCCTCCTGAAAAAAATGCCTAAAATGCTGGCAAATCCAGCATTTTGTGGGCAAGAAAATTTTAATGTCGAGGGTAATTTTTTTGTTCCATATAAGAAAATTAATATATTATATGTTGGCGATTTCTTTCTTGTCCTAGCAAAAATAACTTTAAATGTGGTGAATTAATGTTTTTTCTTGCTAACATATAAATAAATGATGGCTATTTTTCCCCTTGCCAAAAATGAATTAATAATGTCAGAGACGAATTACTTGTTTTCTAAGAAAATGAATAATAATGGTCTTGGCTAATCTTTTAGTGGTAAACTAAAAAATTGTTTAATCTAAAAGAAAATTTGCACATGTATTGGAAAGTGATTGTACTAACTATTGAGTAGTCACTTCAAGTTTCAACTTGTGTACTATCTTAGGTAGATATTATTAATAATGTCATAACATCATTATGATAGTGTCACTATTACCAACTCAGCTACCATCACTTTCATATTGTTAATAGTAAATACAATAGTTTTATTGATCATTGATTAATTAGAGATCAACAACAGAAGATACATTTCGGGGCCACTCGCTTGAAAAGACCTGGAGTCGTATAAACTTTTCCAGAATGGAGACACATGAAAATTTTTGTACAGTGATCTCTAATTGGAATATACTTAATGTTAGACACTTTCGACTATTCAACGTTAATGCCAGTACATTTTAGCATTTCACAAACTTGAAAATTAATAGGAATATAAAAAAATAAAATATGAAAGATTGTGAATGCCAAAGAATTTAATGCAACTACCATTAAATAGCCTCTTCAATTCCTCTTTCATTATAATTTCTCAAATTCTTCAATCTAAATTTAGTTTGTAGATTTTCTTGAATCTTAGTCATAGATATGCTAGTTCGCCTGAAATGCACTACAATGGCTCTACAAAAGCCCTTTATGGGAAAGATTCCTGACGATGTCTTTGCCATGGCTTGCAAGCCATATGCCCAAAGTCCTTTTATCCACCATGCTATATTCATGATCCTCAACTATGAATTCTTAAGAAATGATAAGAGGTACCATGTGTCCACAGATATTACCTCCCACTTCCTCACATCTCTTCTTGACCTTGGAGGTAGTAAAATAGACATTATGATGCTTCTGTGTAACATTTTTAAGGAAACATTTTTAGAAGATGATGTCAAGATTCTTGTATTGGCTAAGTAGGTACCAAGGTCAAGCATTGGCATCTCTTTTGTAGACGTAGCAGACAAGTGCTAGGAGCAAGGCATTGGATGCATTTTACAAAAGAATCTTTTCTTGCTCAGCATGAATGAATGGTGATTGACTCACCATCAGACGTGGGCATGTCTTGGAAGGGATTTTCTATAGAAGTGGTTGTTGTTGGACAACATCAGCAAGACTGACTTCACATGGCTAAATGAGTTCAGCGACATCACCTTCTCCAATAGATTCCTCAGAAAGGGAGTTGAAGGCCTTTTTTATTGAAGGCTTCAAGCCCTCAGCCCCTCAACCCACTAATGCTTCCAGCCTCCCTGTTCCTTGTTTCCTGAATCCTTAGTCCTATTTCCTTAACCGTTGTGGCATTGCCCTAGGGCAAAAAAATGTTTTTAAGATATCTACTTTTCTTTGGATTGGGCCTTGCCCTTTAATGTTAATTACGAAATAGTAAAACTAGGCAGATTTAATTAGCTATTTTGAATATCTATGCTTTGTACATTCTAAAATATTATCAATGAAAGCAATAGTTTTTGGCTTCTCAATTCGTTGTTCCAACTTCTTGTTAGCCTAAAACTTTGTTTTTAGCATCTCGATTCTCAATACACTGTTGAAATGTTAGTCTACAACTTTGTTTAAAATAATTAACTGTTAATAGTTATAAAGTTAGAACTCAGAAACAAAAAAAAAGAGGGTCTCAACAATCCCTTTATGGTTTCATATAATATATTTGATTAACGATTTATAGTAAAAAACTATTCAATTGAAAATAATCCAATTAAAAGTTTTGTAATTTCTAAAACTATTTTTCTTTAACTTGATTGGTTAAAACAAATGGGGTGATAAGAGTAGATTGCAAGGAAAACTAAAGATTATAACCTTAACAAAGTTAAATAAAATTTTGATAATTTATGTGTCAATTTTTTATTTCATACCTATCTTGTTACCTAACTTTTTTTCATTATGAAATATTTTAAATGATGAAGAATAGTTTATAAAGAATTATCAAAATTTTCAATATATGTTAATAATTTATAGATAATTAAACTATATTACATTTTAATTTGGAAACTAAATAATAAATATGAATAAAAATATAGCATTTGTAAATATACTTTTAAATTTGAATTATTTTATTTACATTAAACTATTATCGTTATTATTTCATATCTTACACCAATTTATTTTATAAAATCCAATATATCTTCATTGAATTTTTCATATCATCTTTACAATAAAAACTTTATGATAGAAAAGAAAATCATTTCTATAATAGAAAATAAAATTTTTTATTTATATTATATCATAACTATTATAATAATTATTATAAATTATATTATATATATAATATTTTATGTAAATAATTAAATTAACATCATGATTTTGACATAGTAAACTTAAAAATATAATAATAATAGTTAATCACAAGTTCTCTAACAATATTTATTTACAACTGTGTTCGAAATTGAGCGGTTGTAAGTATGTCGGTTGTTCTGTTTTATTTCATTTCTCCAAAGTGTTTGATTTAATAGATATTTGTAAGATTTTGAATCTTCTTGTGCAATCATAAATGGCCGATGATTAATTCATGTTGTGTATAAATGGCCATTCATTTAAGGGTTTAATTGAAAAAATATTTATTTATTTATTTCAATATTTTTCTCTATATTAATTAATCTGCTATTTAAATTATTTTCAATGACTGCAGCTCTATTTCAGGCCAAATTTTAAATGATTGAAGTTAAATTCTATTTCTAATTTTCTACTCAAAATTGGGACATGTGTAGTCGACTTTTCTCCCTGAAATCTTAATTGTTGACTAAAAGAAAGATTGACAACCCGAGATGAATTTTGAGCCAGTTTGGAGAATATTTTCCCATGTGCCTAGATGAATCGTGACACGTGTTTAGTCATTGCAAAGCTCAATTAAGTGTCAGGACTTGGTTAATATTATTAATAATTATGTTTATAAACAACTATCACAATTATCAATATATGTTAATAATTTATAGATAATTAAACTATATTACATTTTAATTTTAAAACTAAATAATAAATATGAATAAAAATATACCATTTGTAATTATATTTTTAAATTTTAATTATTTTATTTGAATTAAACTATTGTCATTATAATTTATTATTAGTACTTTTCGGTAGACTTGGGGCTAAGTACTATTGTGATGCATTTTGGATTTTAGACTTTAACTAGTGATTAAAATTTGTTTCATATTTTTATGAGTAAGAATAAATCATTGTAATTTCTTTTATCAAGCTAATATATTACATAGCATAGATGCAAAAAATTTAACTTTAAATTATTTATAAAATATTTTTCTAAGTTATGATTGGATGAATTCATTTAGGTTTTATATTGGTCAGATATAAGAGCTAAATATTTCGTTTTCAATATGATTCATTAACGTTAATATTTTTATTTTTTTAATGTAAGTGCATTGGTTTATATTTTATATTTTAATTTATTTTTTTTTATAAATTATAATATAATATTTCTTATATTATATAATCATTTAAGATTTATTATTATTTAACAATATAATTGTTTTTATATTATAATTATTTATTATATAATAGAACATTAATATAATTATTTATAATATATATAATTATAACCATGTGATTTATATGTAATAGAAGATATAAATCAATAATTATATTTATGAATAAAATTTAAATTTAAATTAACATCATTACAAAAAAATATAATTATATAACATTTTTATTAATTATAATATTTTATATATTATAATAAATTTATTAAATTTAAATTAGATTTATATAAAAACTAAAGGCAAGTAGTAAGCCACTACGTGGCACTTGTTTCATATCTTGCACCAATTTTATTTTATAAAATTTAATATATCTTCATTGAATTTTTTGTATCATCTTTACAATAAAAAGTTTATGATAGAAAAGAAAATCATTTCTATAATAGAAAAGAAAATTTCTTATTTATATTATGTTATAACTATTATAATAATAATAATTATTATTATTATATATATATATATATAATATTTTATATAAATAATTAAATTAACCCAAAATCAAGACACATGTACTCAAAGATTCTACTTGAAATCTCAACCATTGACTAAAAGAAAGATTGACAGCCTGAGATGAATTTTTGGACAATTTGGAAAATGTTTTTCCATGTGCCTAGATTCATATGGAATCATGACATATGTCCAGTCATTGCAAAACTCAAACAAGTGTCAGGACTCACTTAATATTATTAATAATTATGTTTATTCTTTTGAAAAAATTATTACTTAATCCTAACTCAATGATGTTGCAATTGTTAAGTAAAAGGAAGATCAATGCCAATGGCAATGGCTCAGGATGAATTTTAGGTAAATTTTGGGTCTGTCGTTGCTATTGTCAAGAAACATCTAGAATCGTCATACGTGTCAAGGACATGTGTCATGATTCTGGATGTTTCTTTACAATAGTGATGGCCAACCCAAAGTTTACCCAAAAATCATATCAATAATTAAGTTCAATTTTTATTAATTTATTTATTAGATGACACATAAGATGAGGGTGACTACTAATCATAAAAACTAAAACCATTTTATAGACATCTTTTTGGCACCTATTTACCAAAAAATCATAGGCACTACGATGCCTAGATTGCCTATGTCTTGTAAAGATTGCATTCAACTGGGAAGTCAAATTTAATTGGCTGACTAGTTCTTCATGGAAGAGTACATTATCGTAAGGTTTTATGGTTCAATAGTTGAACCCTGCAAACTTGCAATGCATGTTACAAAAAGGGTTTGTGCACTAGAATATGTATGGAAAATGGAGAGCATAGATGAACTTTTCACTAGACAACAAAGGAAAACAATATTTCCTTCCTTGCCTTTTGCAATTGGAGGCCTCACATTTGAGAGAAATGCTTTCAAAGTGGCAAATGAATTGGTAACTTTTTTGGCTTTGATTTTGTCAATCACTAGAATTATGATCCACTGAACATAATAAAAATAAGACTTATTACCAATGGAAACTATGCAAGAAATTATCAACATTAGGAGATGTCATTGATAGAAAAGTTTAAAAACAAGGATTCGTGGGATCAGGTTAAGAAAGAGATGGAGAAATATGCAACAGAGAATAATATTTCAATGCAAGAATTGTTATCCCAAATTATGACATTGCACATATCAGAGTCACACAAATCAAAGCCTCTAACATACTTAAATTTCTATAAGAAAGCATCTCAACCTTCTAAGTGGTCTATGCTGAAAGAAATTAAAGAGGCATGCGTGGCTGAATTGTGGTGTCAAACCAAGATGATTGATTTTTGGAAAATGAGGCAAAATTTGGTTGAACCAATGACATCAACAAGTTTTGAAGAAATTGAGGAGGATGGAATTTTCAACAATTATTGGAATAAAAAGAATCCAACTGTACTATATGATTTTGGTAGTTGCAATGTCAGTGATATTGAAAGACATGAGGACCTCAAGTCTAATGCTAACATTCAAGGTATTCAGGATTCTAGGTCAACTAGGTGTAGGCATATTTTTAATCTTCAAATGAGTGATTCTACTAAACAAATGTATGATAAAGGGGCAACTATGATACAAAAAATGGGTTATGCAGGTATAGGGCCCATTGGTGCAAGTGGTGAAGGGATTTGGAATCCAATTATAGTACTAGACCCACCCAAAAGAGGAAGTAAATCAATCATTGAACTCTCCAATGAAATTGAAGATAACTCGCCTAGAAAGGGGAAAAAAACATTATACTTCTACTTTTGAAGGTCATCCCAACACATAATTTGTTAAATCTTAAAATCTAGTTGTAGTTGATCCCACTGGCACTAGCACTAGCATGAATGAACCTTGTGCAAAAAAGAAAAAAGTTATGACAATTACACTGCAAGAAATGTCAGCAGTTACTTCACCAATGTATGCACCAGTAGCTTCTGTACAAAACCCTGAAAATAGTGCTAAAATGCCAAGATTTGGAATGGGTCATCTTTAGTATGTTGGCAATCCTAAAAATACAATTGTAGGTGGATTAAGTTTAACTAGATTTGGAGGAGCATACAAAAATACAATAGATAATTCACCTTTCAAACACTCAATTGTGTCAGCAAACCTAGATTTTAGTTTGAACAAGTTTGCATCAAAGTTTGAATAGACAAGCGAAAGAAATAGGCAAATTATGAAGACTTTGAAAAGTGATGTAGTTGTTGAATGTGAAGGATCTACTAACAGAATATTTCAAACATATGATCCAAACAATGAAATGATGAACTTCATCATTGTTATCCCCCTGGGTAGAAATAATAATCCATTAGGAAATGTAATAAATTGTAATGATGTACAAGTTACTAGTCTTCAAATAGATTTGTCAAAAGTGAAAAATATTGACAAAATCAATATATCAAAAGAGAACAACAAAATGGTCTACTCTACACTTTTGAAAGTAGAGAGAACAAACAAAAAGCTTACAAAGAAAATAGAAAAGTTACAAGCAGACCTTGATAATGTGAACGCCAAGGAGAAAGTAGCAGACAATAAGTTGAAAGAATTGCAAAACAAGATAAAGAATTCTTCTCTTATAGAGGCAATTGTTTAGAAAGAAAAGATGAATGAACAACTAAAAATTTTGACTAAAGAATTGGATGAGTGCCAAAAAAGAATTCAGCATGAAAAATCTTCTACTGCACTATTGTTCAAGTCTGTACAGAGTAGTGCATAGGTCAATAATAAATTGAAAACTGACCTGGACTCTACTTTCAAGGAAAATAATAATTTGAAGATTGAATTGGAGAATGAAAAGAAAAAAGAATAGTCTAAGGCAAGGATAATTTATAATTTGCAGAAGGAACTAGGGAATGAGAAGAAAAAAGAGGAGTCTAGTGCAAACAGAATCCACAATTTGAACAAGCAATTGGAGAATACAAAAAAAAAAAGAGGATTCAACTAAAAAAAATCCTTGATTTGAAGAAGGAATTCGAGAATGCAAAGAAAATGGAGTCTAGTTCTACTATAAGTAGTAACAAAATCCACCATATGAGGAAGGAATTGGGGAATGTAAAGAAAAAAGAAGAGTTTGTTGCAAAGAAAATCCTAGATTTGAAGAAGGAATTAGAGAACATGAAGAAAGAGGAGTACTCAAACACTCCATGATTTGAAGAAGGAATTGGACAATGCAAAGAAAAAGGAGGAGTCTATTGTAAAGACAATCCATGATCTGAAAAAGGAACTCGAGGATGAGAAGAAAAAAGAGGTAACTACTGCAAATACAATCCAAGATTTGAAGAAGAAATTGGAGGATGAGAGGAAGAGAGCAACTAATTGGCAAGGGCAACTATAAGAAATATGTAGAAAAAGAGTGAAAAAGAGATGTCTAAAATGAAGAAAAAGATGGAGAATGTAATTGTACAAAATAGAATGACATATTTTGAAGACCATCATGTGAAGGATACTATAATAAACATAGTTAAGCTTATCAAACAAGAAAATTGAGACAAAATAATAAAAAACAGTGATAGTTTGTTTGAATGACTTGATTTAAATAGCAATCTCAAACTTATCTTATGTAAAAAGAGATGTTCAGGATAAAAGAGGAATCTTCAACAATACCTCAAAAAATCATGCTAAACAAATTTTGAGTAAAGTACAAAGATCTAGTGATAGGAATTTGGCAAACCATAGAATAAATAACTACTTGGATGCCTCTGTAATGTCCTTTGTTGTCTGTCACAATTGTGAACAAGTAATGGAAATAGATGAAGCTCTCAAATCTGCTTTCAAAGACTTGATGAAGATGAATCACAGCATACTGAACTTGCTAAATGTTGGATTACCAAATCTAGCTAACTCAAAGGGTAGATTCATTGGAAAAGAAGATTACATGAAAAAGTTTCAAAATACCATGAATTCTAATTTAGGCAACTTGCTTGAGAAAACCATACTAAAAGGAATTATAAGTTGCATCAAACCACTATAAAAAATTAATGCAGTTATGGATAAATTTCTCAATTCATGTAAAACTATCTCTCTGAAGTATTCATTGTTGACGAGGTTACAACTATTTGGCTACAACCTCAAAGAAATGGAGCTTCCAAATGATGCAAAATGGAGCACCCTAAAGAACTTCATTGGAGCTGGATCATCTTTTCAAACTATTACTATTGTTGTTAGTGGTAGTCATAGCTGATAGCACTAAGAAGTAACAACTTAGTTAGTGATAGTACTATAATCATTTTGTTACTTGTTTCTCTTTAATTTCAAATTTTGGATTTAATTTCAACTTTTTTTAATGTTAATTGTTATAGGAATCAAGAACGAGCATATCAGGATAGTTGGACAGCCAGGCACTGGCATACTATTACTACACAAAGTAGATGGAAAACATTTCCCTACTCCTACTTGAAAAAATTGTACAATTGGCAATGTGGAAAATTGACAATGTGATTGTACACACATAATGTATTATATAGTAATAATCTAATTATATATACAATTACAAACTGACCTACAACTATTGCTGCTCCCTTGTATCTACAAAAGGGAATTTAGGGTCATTTCAATTTGACATTGAGTCATTTGCAAAGGGTTGTAAATTGTTTGTAATTGTTAAATGTATTATGTTACAGGCTAATTTATAATTATAAATTATAGTACAATTTTGTTAAATAGAACTTATTCTATTAAATGCATTATGTTACAATTTTTTAAAGAAACTAGAAAAAATGAAAATCTAAAAGTAAAAATGTCTAAAAATTAGAATGAACAAAAGTCTCAAGTTCAACATGTACTATTGTATTAAAACTAGAATTAATGAAAATCTCAACATGTTTAAAAAATACAATCAATGAAAATCTCAACATGTGTAGACTCTAAAAGTAATAACTAGTTTCAATGAACATCTCAACATGTAAGCTTATAACATCAACATGTTCAAAAAAATTGAGCATCTATAAAAGGATAGTGGATGAAGACCATAAATTAACTTCTACAAACATAATTAATTAGTAGATAGAGTCTTAGATCAGAGCTACTAGCCTACAACTTGACTCATGCAAAAGTTAGAGCTTGAAGTTGAGAAGCTACTATAGTTGCCACTCCGCCTAGACTAGCTTAGCATCACTATCATCATAATCCTCCTCATTTATTGCATATAACATTTTACTATTCATTGTTTTTTTTTCAAAATCACTGTTAATTTTAATATGCATGCCAAAGTCAACATCATTTTTATTGCTTCCAATATCAGGACATGAACCATTGCCACTGCCACTGCCACGGCCATTTGGGTTTGAAATGATGGCAATCCTTCTTCTTTGACATTGGTTTCTCCAAATGTTGAGAGCCCTATCATAAGGGAAACTGTCTATCTCATGCCTAGAATTATAGAGCCTCAAACAATTATCCAATTTTTTGTCTAATTTGTTTCTAACCTTTGACTTCAGAAAGCCCAAAGTATTGAAAACTCTCTCATCCTCCATTGAACCCAATATCATTGTCAAACATAAATTGGTAAGCTTGAAATATTTTGGTATTGAGTCTCTCAACTGATTTCGCTCACCAATATTTTTCCAAAGATTTGTTACCTCTCCCTCTTCATTTGGGTTCTCCATAAGATCATACTATTCCCTCATTATGTTTGAAAAAAAATATGATTGATCTCTCAGTCGATATTCATCTAAAATTCTATTTATAGTTACTCCATTGATTACTTTAGGTTTGCAAAAATGTTGAATCAAAGTCCTCATCCTTCTTCAAAAATTAGTCGGATAGTTTAGAGACTAATGCTGTGGAAAAAAAATTGACATTGCTTCAAGCAGTTTCTCTAGAGGGAAACTAAATCTAATTTCTAATGAAAGGTTGTAGCAAACTCACTTGGTAGAGTGAAGCATAGAGTCTTTGATCTTCTTGAATTCGTCACTTGTAACACGTGAAAGTACCTTCTCTAGTTCTGATTCAACTCCGCTTCCTACTTCGTTGGGATTAAAGTTGGGGTTGATACTGGCATAGTACTGTATTGGTATGTCAATTCCATGTACCATGGCATAAACTTCATCATTTGCACCAATATGTAAAAAGTTTCCAAGATTGTTCAAATCTGTAATTTCTATCCACTTTGCAAACTTCAATTCATCTAATGGTAGTAATCAATACAGAGTATCCAAGGTATTACATGTCATTTTATGCAACTTATTATATTTTTCAATGTACATAGCTCTTTTTTGAACTTTTTTTATAATATTTCTCATGTCCTATAGCATGGGGAGAATAGCTGCTAAAGTTAAGAGTATCTTAACATTAGTTAGACTTGAATATAGCCGAAGGAATCTATCTCGCACAAAGTGGATTAGCCCAAGCAATGATGGATATTCAAAGATTTCTCAATGCGTTGGTCCATCCAAAGAGATCCATCTAGTATCATTGTCTTTAGAAGTTTCCTCCCATCAGTAAGTCCTTGAGCAAAGTGTTGAAATTTCCAGACTCATTTTGGACTTCAACAAAAGTATTGGTAAATCTCTTTGATTAGAGATTCCACTTTACTTACACAACCAAAATCGCTGACAATTCCAAAATCTAGATTCATTCGATAGGCCATGCAATGAATGGAAATAGCATAGGGTGCCAACTCACTCTTGATCTTTTTTTAAAGACCACCTTTATGACCTTACATAATAGAAGCTCCATCCGCTCCAATAGACACCAAATTTTTGGCAATCTCCATGTTACCAAAACTCCACATTCAATTAGAGCATTCTTTAATAATTCATATAAATTTTCAACTGTCACACTTCAATTCAATTTAGCAATAGATAGTAGAAAGGGTTGACAACAAAGATCATTTATAGTATAAACATGTATGCACACCCAGGAAGTATTATCAATTGTTGTAACTTCATCTAGAGACAATGCAATAAAATTTGAGTGTTTTATTTTTTCCTTCATAACTTCTTTTTCAACTTGTGCAAGACATCTAGCCCATTCTCACCCATTGTTTACTGACCAGTGACTATTTAGATAGTTTCAAACTTTAAAAAAGCGCAATAAGGAAGTAATTGAAGGGTAGTCTATCATAGGATGTCCTCTACTCAAAATATAAAAGACCAGAGTTAATTAAACTACTTTTCCCATAGTGTGCACTTCCATTGCTTTCCCAATGAAATCTTTAATGGAACCTTTTACTGCAAAACACTTCTCCCATAATTACTGGTGTAACTTGCATATTTCCGCATTTCTAATATGTAGATAGTTATCCTTTGTTTTCCAAGTTAGCATGGAATTTTCAACTCCAACTATACTTTCTTTTTTGTAAACTTTACCGACATGCTTTTCTATGGTATCAATTTTAAGCTACAACATGTTCTCCTTCTTTGTTATCTCTATGCAAATCTTACATATGTATTCTACAAGAGGCCCACCATCAATTGGATTGGTCACTGGTTCAATAAACCAGTATTTTTCCACCCATTCTAACTGAAAATTCCTTTTGGACAGATCCTAGTGAGATGTATCCTTTTTATATTCCAATTTTCTTTTTCCCTTTTATGCATGAACATGATTTATGGAATCACTTTTGTTTTTCTCACCCGACTTGTTAGGGACCAACTCCAACTCTATAATATTAGCTTGTGACTCTCTACTTAGGGGAAGTGCCTCAAATCACGTTCAAGTTCGTCCTTGACTAAGATATCAAATTCACCAACTTGAACTTCTTCAATATAGTCTGAGTCTCCAACTTGTGATGAATCTCCTTTTTCAAAATGCACTAGAGATCTAATTTGTGAATCTTATAGGTTGCCAACATTTCCAACACCAAAATATGCCACTATGGTTCTGTGTTTTGGTAATGGTGGCCTCTCTTTTCTTTTAAGTATCCTACCTAAACCCATGTTACCTCTCTTGTTTGACATTGCAAGCTAATAAAGGCTGCAAAAAATAAATCAACTTAGTTGTTGAACAAAAGACTCAAATAGTGATAACTCAAAGACTGTGAATAGTGATAGTAGACTACTTAGACTACATATAATAACAATAATATGATTCATTCTCCAAAAAAGGGTACTATTTCTATGGTACTATAGTCTACAATACTACCCAATATAAATCTTAAACCTATAGGCTATCTTAGCATGTGATAAGTCCAATCACCAGTGGACATTGGATAGTAAAACTAAAAAATAACTAGTACAACTATACTAGCACAGTAGTACCACTGTCGACATAAAAAAATTTAAAAACAAATTGCCTTTTATGAAAACCAAGGTCCACAAGTCAATGGGCAATGCACTCAGCACTTTGAAACTTTCACAGCAATAAGAAATGCCAGTCTCTAGACTAGAAAGAGTGAATTGTGTAGAATAATAATATCTTATAGTCCAATCTAGGTTGGCAAATTACGTAGAATTAACAAGTGGGAATGTCAAATATAGTGTGAAACACACCTTTCTATGCAAGCCCATTGTAGGAAACAGTTGGCTAAACAAGGCTGGTGGTCGACACACATCGAGAAAATGGTAGGCGATGCGCAACCCAAGGGAAAAAAGTTTGGTTGTAGTAATGGAAAAAGAACATGGGCCAATAAGAAACAACATGCAAAGGATGGTGAAATGTTTAAAATAAATGTATCCAAAATGAATATTGCATTGGCGATTGGACCGATATTTTTGACCAATCATGTGATAACTGATGGGCGACTACTGTGGGCATTGGACCCAAATCTGATAAATATTTGACGATGTGGTTGACCTACGTTGCATGCGCTATTCGCCAAATGATGATCAACCCATGAGATGGGATTGCCAAATGGTGAAGATTTTTCGCTAAAGTAATCTTTGATGGCCATGACATAAATATTTAATTTATAGATCTCCCAGTTTGACACTTGGTAGGAACATACCTATGAAGGTGTGGTTCAACAAGTAGCCCTCATTGACACATCTCAAAGTATTTGGTTGTGAGGCATATGATCATGTGCCAAGTGAGGAAAGATAAAAATTGGAGAATAAGGTAGTAAAGTTTAACTTAATTGTGTATGGTATTAGTGTAAACAATTATAAGCTTTGGGATCCAGATGTAGAGAAGGTGATCTATATTACACATGAGATATTTAATGAGTCAAAACCTTCCACAATTGATTGCCAACCAAAAAAGGAAGAGAAATAGAAGAAGGAAGTAATTCATATTCCTTTCACCCCAAAGGAAAAAAATTATTAGATCCTAATGGATTTGATAATGAGGAGAGCTCATAGAACTCTAAAAGTTATTAAGAAGAGTAAGCACTTCAACCTCAAATTTTGAGGAGATCTATCCATGATCGGAAGTAACCTAATACAAATGTATATTCACTTTAAAGTTTTGGATATTCATTTTTGGATACTAGCTTTATATTTGAACTTTAATTGTTAACATTAATGAGGCTAGAACTGCTAGAGATGCTATGGGCATGAATCATGCAAATTCCTGGACAAAAGCCATGAATGAAGATATGGAAGCATCAAAGAAGAGCATTGCATGGGATTTGGTACATTTTCTTGAAGGACAAAACCTTGTTGGATGTAAATGGGTGTTCAAAGAAAAATTGAGTCCAAATGGAAGTGTTGAGAAAGGATATGGCATAGTTGGCTGTAAAGGGGTATTCATAGGTGGAGAGAATTGATTATGGTGAAATATTCTCTCATGTAGTGAAGCTGACACCCATTCAATATTTTTTATCATTTGCAACATCTTATAATTTTGAAGTTGAGAAAATAGATGTGAAGCCAATGTTCCTTCATCGTGATTTGAAGGAGGAAATGCATATGTTGCAGCTAGAGTAATCAATTGAGAAAGATAAAGAAACTGTTGTTTATAAGTTGAAGAAATCTCTATATGGTTTGAAGTAATCTCCTCAAATATGGTATCAATAATTTGACAGTTGTTAGTTGTCCTTGGGATTTATGAGATGTAAATTTGACCATTATGTATATTATAAATCTAAATATGGACACATTCTTATCATAGTCCTCTATGTGGATCTGATATATTTTTTATTGTGAATTGTAAAGGAATGGTTTTAGATTTGAAGTCCACAAGGATAGACTTGAAGCAAATAAACAAAAAACTTATCTTTTATTTTATCTTTTCTTTTTTCTTTTTTTTAATGAAAGTGTTGTGCACTAGGTAGTTTCTAAAATAAGTTGTAAACACATTGAATGTAGATGTTATATAAGTTGTTTCTTTTTGCACGAAAACTCTATAAATACAACATTATCTTAAAGATAATTGTATGAGAGAGGTGTTTGAAGATCACTTTTATTTTTCTGGAATTATTCTGGATCTATATATCACAACTTATTACTCTTGGAGAGCTTTGGTTGTGGAGATTGTATCTTAACTGTGGTTGCTAATAATACAATTGAGTCTCACTTTGGAATGGCAGGTTTTTTCTCGAAAGGGTTTTCCCGCATATATCTATTTCCTATATGTGTTTATATAGTTTACAATAGCTGAAGGGTTTGTAAGAAATTTATGGCTTCATCTCTCCTATAGCATTTGGAAGCATTTCTACACTTTAACTTTGTTTTGACTCCCCACATTTTTCTTTAATAGATTATCACACAGATTAACTGTGACCATTAATTATGAACCTCAAACTCATTCTTAATCCTTTTAATCAATCGTATTTTCAAATAATTCAATTAAAATATAATTTTATTTTTATTTATTGAAAAATATAAATATTAAATGTAAGAAAACTTGACTCCTTTAAAACTTTATGATTGGAACCATTGAAAAGCTTGGCAGTTGTTCACCTACACAAAAATATAATTTATTTTATTCAAACGAATCAAAATCATATGGTACAACCATATGGACTGAAACCAATAGCGTTAAGATTGTAGTGGTTGATAACTTCTCTAAAATTCAAAAGGCAAGTTGATAGATGCCCTTGTGACTTCTATTTTTTCTAAATGCATCATGAACACAGAAAACTCAATTCGTAGAGTCACTGCCTACCTGTACAAAATCATATTGTCAATTGCCTTCCTAAATCATTTGTCTTGTGTCATGAATCTAAGGAGACACGACTTACAAGGACATGGCTGTCATTAACAAGCGTAAGAAAAGTGCAAAACGATGAAGTCAGCCATTACGCCATGATAAATGGTAAACACATTGCTTCTCGAAGCTCCAAGTGTAAAATGTCTTCAACTTCTCTTTCGGTGATTGGATGAAACGTGCTGGACAGAAATAGCAACCCACCATTCCTTGAGCTCCAATTTCAGACAGGACGGGAGAGTTTGAGTGAAAACCGTTTTCCTATGCGCTCGAATTCGAATTACAATCGGCCACGACGAACTCTAGAAGGATGCCAATCTGCACTGGAATGTTGGGATATGAAAGCCTATCTTTCTAGGGGGAACTCGGCTATAAATTAGGGCCAAGACGGGCAGCAGCATTCAGAAAATTATAATTGATCTGATCAGTTTCGGACCATAAGTTCATCGATAATGATTTTCTGGAGTTACATGACAATGTTTAGCTTGTTATTCTTGCTCTTGAATTTGAGAGGCAGAGATGCGGTTGTGGCATACTCGTCGCATAATGCTACTGATGCACTCGCGCTCACATCCTGTCTGATTGCAAACTGCATCGAGAACGTGACGTTCAAAAGCTCTTCTTCATCTGGAAATTACTACTCGCTTCTTCAATTCTCTCTGCAGAATCTGCGCTATGCGGAAGAAAGCGTGGCGAAGCCATACGCTCTGATAGTCCCGGTGAGCAGAGACCAGCTGCATAAGTCTGTGCGGTGCTCCATTCAACACGGCTGGCAGATCGTGGTGCGCAGCGGAGGCCACAGCTACGAGGGCCTCTCGTCTACTTCTCAGTCCCCCAATTTCGTCATCATCGATGTCATGAGATTGGAAAGAGTCGAGGTGGATATGAAATCCAAGACCGCTTGGGTGGAGTCCGGTGCAACTTACGGGCAACTCTACTCCGCCATTGCAAACAAGACTTCTCTCTACGGTTTCCCTGCGGGAGTGTGTCCCACAGTGGGCGTGGGCGGGTCATTGAGCGGAGGTGGAGTTGGGTTGCTCACGAGGAAATATGGCCTCTCTGCAGACCACATTATAAATGCACTCCTCGTGGACGCCGAGGGCGAATTGGTGGACAGAGAGGGAATGGGAGAAGACGTGTTCTGTGCCATCCGAGGCGGCGGTGGAGGGAGCTGGGGCGTCGTTGTGGCGTGGCAGATCGGGCTCGTCAAAGTGCCTCCCGTAGTAACTTTCTTCAACTTCAACAGAACGGGGAGCGACAACGTCACGCGGCTCGTACACCGATGGCAAACTGTTGCACCGTTTGCTCCGGAGGATCTGTATATCCGTGTCTTTGTTTTCGGGGGCAGTCCCGTTAACCTTACCTTTAATGGAATGTATCTGGGTCGTTTGCCTAAGCTTCTCAAGCTTGTGAATGAGATCTTTCCAGAAATGGGTATGGTCGCCGCCGATTGTAACGAGACGGACTGGATCGGTTCTGTCATCTACACTGCCGTTGCCAACGGCTATTCTGCTGATCTTCGCAACAGGTATTTTGCCACCAAAAGGTTCTTCAAGAACAAGTCTGATTATGTGAACAGCCCTATCTCTGAATCAGGCCTACGGGGAGCATGGAAGATTATGGAGCAGAAGGCCGAGAGTAGTATTATATTGGCTCCCATGGGAGGCATAATGAATCGGATCCCCTCTACACGGCTTCCCTTCTCCCATCGAGCAGGATATTTGTACGAAATTCAGTATGTACTCAACTGGGACGAGGCTGCTGAAGAAGCAGAGTGTTTAGATTGGATGCGAATGTTCTACGACTACATGACTCCTTATGTTTCCAAATCTCCGAGAGCTGCTTACGTGAACTACATAGACCTCGATTTGGGTCATGCAGATGCTAATGGAGCCTCCACCGTAGAACAGGCAAAGTCGTGGGGTGAAAAGTATTTCGGTGGGAATTTCCTGAGGCTGGTGCATGTGAAGACTAAATTCGACCCCAACAATGTTTTCAAGAATTCCCAGAGCATTCCCCCGCTCAGTCACAGCTGATTCCATTTATTGTTTATTCATTTCCTCAGTCGGAGTTGGAAACTCTCTCTAATAGGAATAATACTCATCAATAAAACGAGACCCCTATTCTGTAGCTGGAATACTGAAGGTGCTCGAGAATCATCTCTAATGTAACATTGAGTAGAAAATAAATTTCTCGTAGCTGGAATTCTGAAGGTGCTCGAGAATCATCTCTAATGTAATACAATCTTTGTTTCAGATAATTGTTACTTTTAGGGTCCCTGAAGGTGTCATTAATAGATTAGGATCTAATAATTAAAGTTTAAAAATATCTTAATTTTCCCTTTTCTATGTATATAATTCTGTAAGTTCAAAAGTTGAATAGTTTAAATTACCGAAGCCTTCATCTTTTTATGTAGAGGATGTCATAAATGTGTTAAAAATAAAGAGGATTCAAGATCATGGAAATTAAGAGTAAGCCTTCAAAGGTTTATGAGAAAAAAGATGTAAAAGATATTAATTCATTAATAGAAAATTAAAAGAAAGAGCTTAAGACTTTTCAAAAAAATTAATTTATTAGATATTTTAAATTTTTATATAATTAAGTCGATAGGCTTAATGTGCAAGCTTTGCTCTCAGAAATGATATTTATTGCTGGAAAAGTTCTAAGACTCTTCCCGGAAATTATGTTTTCTGATGATATACTAACATAGCAAGTGGTCATCATTTCTATAATAACTATTAATTATGTCATGATTTTCTAACATAGTAAGTACTCATTATTTCTAAAATTATAGGAGCAAATCTAGTAAAAAAAAGCGGCATTCAAATCTCAAAGTTGAGAAGACTAAATTAATTTTTATTCCAATTGAATTAAATGAGAAAATCTATATAAACTCAATAGAATCCTATGAAATTCACACATTTTTATTTAGTTTTGCATTGAACTTCTCAAATATTCATTTCTCTTGCATTTACATTGTTTTTCTTGTTGTATGGTGAATGAGTATTGCTTGTTTGATGAAAAATGGAGAGAAGCAAGAGAAAGTGCATGCATATGTATTTGAATCCTTCATTCTTGTTTCTTTAATATGACATCAATATTTAGATTTTTCTTTTTTAATTTTTGTGTACAACTGTATAATAATAATATATGAGAAGCACAAATGGTTTGGATTGGGCTGAAATAGTGGAGAACGAGTTCCAATGGTTGAGTGATAAAGATACAACCTCCTTTATGAACGACATTTTTGTTTTGTTAATGGCCAGCAATGGATTGATAAAATCTCACTTGTTTGACAAGAGCAACTGATATTATTCCAAAAAAATGGTTAATGAAAAAAAAGTTGGTTTCAATTTTTCAAAAGTATTTGGTACTTTCAGTAGCATGTATTTTTTATTTGTTTGCATCCATATCATAGTAATGAAGTTTAGTAAGTTTTTAAAAATAATTTTTTTTTTTAAAGTATTTTATTATAATAATATTTAGACATAATTCACTAATTTCTTAAATTTTATTATATTTTAATATTTATGAATCATTTAATTCAAATGCAAAAAAGGAAAAAAAAAGTACAACTGTAAATCTATTTAAATGAGTCAATCAACAAACATATCAAATTTTTTAATCAGATTTAATTTGAAGTTATGCAATTTGTTATTGATGTTAAATTTGTGAGAAGGATAATTGATACATTAATTTTCTTTTTTAATTTTCTCAAAGTGTGATAAAATTAGTATGAAATTACTATAATAAAAAATATATGTAATATAAAATAAATCTAATATAAAATTATTCTTTTAAATGGAAAATATACATTTGGTAATTAAAGTTGTATTTTCTATTTTTTTGATAATCATTTAAAATTTATTTTTACAAATTTCTAAAACATAAAATTTATTCTTTTCCAATAATGAAACTTTCCTTTTAGCATTCTTAGTTCAATGGCAAGTTTCTAATTTTTGTTTTATATCTTTTATGTAAAATCTATCCACTTACAATCTAATTCTTTTATAAGAATTGTTTTTAAGTAATTATTCATATATAACATTTATGTTTAGTTGTACATATCTATATTTCTACAACAAAAGTTAAAAGAACCTTCCCCTAAATTAAGGGACTATTGGAATAATGAGAATAGAATTACCATATGCTACATTACCTTTTATTTAAAAATTGTGTTATAGAGACTAATTTAGGTTAACATTTTTTATAGGAGTATCTTTGTTTTTAATCTTTCTTACTTTATCTACATTTACTAATATGTCAACTCAACACCTTATCCAGCTCTTCCTCTCCATAATATAACAAAAAATCCCTTCTTTTGTTTGTATTCAGTTAGACAAATCATTCCTATCGGCTAATTGTTGCACATACAAAAATGTGCAACTGCTAGTGTAAAAAATATTGGATAAAGACGTATTCATTGAATATTCATAATAGTGTATTCATAAATATATTTTTTATTTATTATTACTATAAAAAAAATAAGGCGATGCTTGATGATTAAAACTTTAATGAAATTTTATAATTTGTAGGTGACAAGAAAGTTCAAAAGAATAGATCCTATGAAGGCATGACATAGGATTCAATTTTTCCAAATCTCTTTTTTCCCCTCAAAATAATCAATGTAATCTTAAGATGACCCAAGATTACCATTATTGTGTTGGATTTTAGGAAAAAAATTATGCAAACTTGCTTCTCACACATTCTTAGTTTAGAGGAAGGGGGAGTTTTCAAATAATGAGGGAAAGCATAATAGATATAAAATTGTAGGTAAATGAGTTGAAAAAGAGATTCATAACATTGTCACAAGCAGACACCTTTTCATAAATACATAAACAAAATCTTGAATGAATATGTTTAGATGCCCATGTTAAAAAGTTTCAAATGAGACAAGGATGAGATTAGTAGTGTCCATAAAATATAATTTCCAAGCTATTATCATTATTTAATGCTAGAAGTCATGACGAAAGAATTGCATAACGACATAGAGTGATCTTGTGTGTATCTAAAAAATGCATAGTATTAAGCATATTCCCTCTATATTATTTATTTTTGTAAAGTAATTTAAATATCCCTTTAAAGAAATATTTGTTGGCATCAGATAGTTTCTATTAGATTATCTTGAAAAGAGGTTGATCTTAGTAACATAAAAATCAATAAATGAAAGAGTTCAAATCTGCAAGGGTTTAGATAAGAAAAATAAAATACTTCGCCAAAAAGATATCATGATAGAATAGTATAAAGGACCAATTAGGAGCCTATAGAAATATGGGGGTTGTTAAGATGTCTCAACACTTAATAGGATGTCATTTATTTTGTAGGGACTCTATTTTATCCTTAAAAGGCACCCCATAAAGAGAACTAAAGAGAGTAGCCTCTATAAGATAGTGAGAAAACTTGTGTGGAGTCTTTGAAGCATGTTTGAGTCGTGTGGATTTATTAATCTTTATAAAATATAGGGACCATATCTTAGTCTTCAGAGAATTCTTTAGGAATGTCAAGAAAATATTATCCAACTAATATTTGGGGTAAGAAGAGGCAACCTAATGAGGAGAGAGCATGTATGAGAATTAAATGAGGTTATAGCATCAAAATCAATAACAAATAGAGGCATGCAATAGTTATTTCATGCATCTAGTTATATGATTCTTACCAATTTAATTTGAAGTCGTGAGGTTCACAAAAATTTCCTCTTCTAAAGAGTGGGATAGGAAATTAGTGCAAAGATCTATAGAGCCAAATAAAAAGTGAGGGTTATGAGGGATGAAAAAAATGGAACCTTGTGTATATGCATTTAAAAGAACCAAGGAATTTAATCTGCACAAGGATAGGAAAATGTTAGCAATTCTAGGGAAAGTATTGAAGGCGTGCATGAGACTTAAGGTAAAATGGGAGAGATGGAAGATTAGCCCATGATAGAGCAGAGGGTTTTTAATATAATTTAATAAAAAAATTAATTTAAACTTTCAAGAATTAAAAATTAATTAAAGGATAGAAAAACTTTATATTATGTCTCAAGTGATTAAGAATTAAAAAATAAAAAAATAATGGCACCTATATTGCTCCCTTCAAGGGTAGCATAGATCATCCAAAATGTATAAGTTTTGACTCATACCTTAAAAAGGTCATGTTGGAGTATGTTATCATTGAGATGGGAGGAGTTGGGGAGGGGGTGAATAATTGACATAAATATAATTTATCAATTTTTAAAGCTAGATATTAAAAAAAAAAATTAAATGAGATGAATGAAATAATGAGATATAGACATGCTAAGAATGTAATAGAACAACACAAGCTATTTCCAGAGTGGAAAGTTGGGCTCAAGAAAAAATTTACTCAAAATATCTCGCTGACTTAATCTAAAATGTCTTTCACTACTACATTGGCTACAAAACTTTCACCCTGATAAATGTTATCCCACTTTAATAGTCTTTTATGGCTCACTAGCCTTACTACACCAAGAAATACAATACATGTGTTTGCATCTAATATTTTATAACATATAATCATAGTCTCTACTTCAAGATCATATTTTTGTATTATGGGTTCCATTCAATCTCCCAAAGTGTTGTTCACTTTATTCAATAAGAATTGAAGACTTTTTAAAATCTTGAGCTTAGAATGACACATCTCAACTCACATCATGGGTGACAAATTAGCATATAAATTTTATTGCGTTGCTTGATTGTAAATAACCAGATTTAAGAAATACATATTTTAATGCTACCATATTAGAATCATTTAACCAACATATTTTATGAGTAGAATTTTCATTTTCATCAAAATTTAAATAGTAATGAAAAGATATTTATATCAATCATTTTTGACAAAGAATTCTTAACATGTTCTAAAACATGAGGCACAAATTTTGTAAGTTTCCTCTCAAAATTTTAAACTTTATATTTTTATCTTCTTTCCTTGAATTATAAGTTCATTGCATCATTGTTCAATTCATATATTAAAATTGTAAGTATAATTTGAAACAAGAGAAAGAGAAACAATATTGGTGGTAATAATGATGCTATGAGCCTTGTATTTATTTTATTTTTTGGAGGAATGGTAGTAATGTGTTCATTACACGAACATGTCTAGAAATCATGTATTTTATTTATAGCATTTGAAAGTATCTTGTTATTGTGATTTGTAATAATGATATGATAGTATCTTAATAGATGTGCCTAGGTAACTATATGAATGTATATGTAACATTTAGATTATATTGTATATGAAAGTATCATTCCAAAGGCTTGTGTTGTACATGTGAGCCCAATTTTCATAGCTGAGTCCAATAAAATTTATTTGGAGAACTAGAAAAACCTTCTAAAATGCCCTATACCTAAATAAAATAAAGTATAAATTGTGGCTAATTTTAATGCCGAGGGTGTGAATTTTAATGCCAAATCATCAATACACATATGCTAGTCTAGCTATCTTTCTTTTATCATAGATTCTAAGCATTGTATAAATGAATTGAGTGTCTCTCTAATTTTTGTCTCCTCAAAATTAATTTTACTTGATAAATGAAGTGATACATTTCTAAGGAAACTTGTGATGACTTGTTTTGGTAGAAGTAAAACTCCATACCTAAGAGATTTCCTATGTACATGGTATATTTGTCAATAATTCCTAACACAAAATGTGATGTTCCTAATTTTTTTAATAAAATGAATTAATTAAATTAACTATTAATTGATCCTAAAAATAAAATATTATAATAAATGTCATTTAATTAATTAAGCAAGGTCCAAAATTAATAAGTTAATGCAAGTTGATCCAGGTGCCAATTTGAGGCCTTTATAAGGAGATGGTTGGGCATTGCAAATGATCATGCTTAATTATTTTTATTACCAAAAGCTACATGTTGAAGATGGTCTATACATAGTTTCAAAGGTAAAAGATTCACCCTATTTGATGATCATATTTTTTGTGGTTCATGGAACCCCTAGTTTATTGCTAGAAATATAACACCAATTTTTCATATTGTCCATATCAAGTTTTTGAAAGTCTTTAGTTGGAGGCAAATCTATGTTATGCCTTTTGAGATGAGATTATTGTATTCATGATCTAGTCAAAATAATCTAAAGTTTGTAATCTAAAGTGCTTCATCATTTTATCTTTGCATCTCCCACATATTAGAAAAACTAAATATGTTGGTTTTATTTTTAATAAGACCAATCTTACATACATTAATTTTTATTTAAAAATTTGATTAAGATAGCCTATGTAAAACAATTCCATTGCACACAAGTGTGCAAGTGAGAGGGAGCATAATGGTCATATAGAGCAATATTGGCATATGGATGCTAAGCCATTAACTAGTGTACAAAAAAATATAGACCACATGTGAAGAAAGAAAGTGTATCCATATGCCAAGTACGGAGGTGAAACTAAACTTCTCCCAAAATCACCATTGCATCAAGATCTCCATAAGGCCAAGATCGCATTTAGATTGAGATCATCTTTTTTATGAGATAGATATTTCCTTCAAGTTAAGATCCCCTTTAGGTCAATATCACCATCTATCCAAGATTTGATTATGAATTGAGATTTTCTTTGAGCCAAGATTGCCTTAAAACTCACATTTCCTTTGACCCAAGACTGTCTTCAAGATGGGATCACCTTTGGAAAGATATCGAGATTACCTTTTGTACCAAGTTTGTCTTCAATTCAAGACCTCCTTAGTGTTAGATCCCCTTTGGGCCAAGATCGATGTCAGACTAATATTGCATTCTGGTTGAGATCCTCTTTGGAATTAGATGACCTTCAGGACATCACATTGGTACCAAAGCTAAGAAAATGATTTTCAAGTCAAGATCAAGAGCCCCTTCAAGCTAAGATCACCTTCTTTCCATGATCTCCTTCAAGTTGAGAATGCCTTTGATTGAAGCTTTCCTATAGTGTGAAATGTCCCTTATGACATCATAGTGGTATCAAAGTTGAGGAATATCCTTTAGGATAAGATCGAGATTGTCTTTGGGATGATATTTGCTTTCAAACGTCATACAAGAACATTTATTAACAGGTCTCAAATAATTTTTGGAGGATTTGTAACCCATGACCACACATAATATCAAGATAATTGTGTTTATTATTTCACTATCATTGTATCCTGACAGAACTATAACATTACCAATTAATAAATAGGTTGTTTGTATATTGTAGTAAAGACACACAGAATGCATTATATATTAAATATTCAGAAAGAAAGAAACTACAATATAAGGAAATGCATGACATTTTCCCTATGATGGAGAGGTTTGAATCCCTTGGGCCAAGACTTTATTCTCTTACCACAACCTTTATCATTTATTGGTTACTATCCCATCTTCAATAAATGCCACCACCATTTAGAGATAGGATGTTTGTTTTTGTACCAACCACCACAAGTATCATCCTAGTTTCTAGTACACTATCCCCAATAGCCAGGTGAACACATTCTAAATTCAAATGCATAGTATGTTGTGTGTTCTCTTATATCGAGAATCCATATTTTTCTCTAGCCTTTCTGCAACCATCAACATTGACCAATATCAGACCACCAAGTTTCACATCCCTTAATTTCTGAGCATGTTTTAGTCTAAAGCAAAAAGGAATAAAACTATGAAAATATTTTTCACAATTTAATTGACTGAAGAAAAAATAAATTAATCATTGTTTAAGCACTCCTCGAACATAATTGTTGTTTTCATATATATGACAATAACTAGTTATTCATTTTATTCATATCAATTAAAATCATTTAGTACGCTCATATAAACCTAAATCCACATTAGTAGTTTCCATTAGAATATTAAAGTGTTGTAAAAATGTACTTCTTATAAGATCATCCCAAGGTTATTAAAGGCAAATAATAAAAACTTCTTCAAAATTTAATCAGGACGTTGATGAATATTCTTGCGATGGTGATTTTCGCTAAATGCACAATAAACATACCAAGAAGCACAATTTGCAATGGGGACAAAATACACTAAAGACAAAACAAAGCCAATTTTTTTTTTTTCCTAGATTTATGAAAATGTGGTATTTTTTTCAAAAATTTTATTATTTTCGACTACAAACTATATAGATCATGAAAATCAAATATTGAATTTTTAAAAAAAATTCATGATGTTACCATTTGCAATGGAGGGCTGCCTCTCGAAATACAACTCATCATCAAATTGTCTTCCTAAGTTATCGACTCATTTCCCCTCATTTATAGAGACGTGCATTTCGAGGAGACACAAGTTGCAAGGACATGGGTGTCATTAAGAAGCAAGAAAACTGCAAAAAGATGAGGTCGGTTCGTACGCCATAAATAAAACACAGCAGCCCACTGAATGAAACGTTTGAGATGGAGATTTCATTCGGTAAGCTGCAAATGCTAAATGTCTTCAATTGCTCTGTCCGAGATTGAATGAAACGTGCTGGACAAAAATAGTAATCCACCATGCATTGACTGAAGCCGACAGTGGAGAGGTCTACGGTTTTAGGCAGGACAGGAGAATTTGAGTGAAAACCATTTTCCGATGCACTCGAATTACAATCGGCCATCTGTTGGCGTAACCAAAAATTATGACAAACTCTACAAGGATGTCATTTTTCAGTGGAATATTGGGATGTGAAGACAGTTTTCTATAAACTAGGGCCAAGATCGGTGGTAGCAATATTCAGAAAATTATAATTGATCTCTTCAGTTTCTAAGTACACAAAATTAGAATGCCCACAGCAGCCCGTTTACTCACAGTTGATTCCATCTATTTCTTGTTAGGAATAATATCCATCAATAAAAAGATACCCCTATTCTCTATCAGGAAAAGTGAATATGCCATTCTAACCAATTAATATAAATAGTAAGTAAGTAAGTGGGTTTTATAGTCCATGACACTATGCCATAGTTTTTGGGTTTATATATGGTGAAAGTGATATGGGACTACCTCGTACTCTTTTTCGAGAGGCGCTTGGTGCTACAAACGAGGCGTACATACCTTACCCCTCGTGGGATTCGAACTTGTGACCTCTCTTTCAAGAGTACAAGTTCTCCACCACTAAGCCAACTCGGTTGTACTTTATTTACGTTTTGGAAGAAAATGTTATTTACTTAACGAGGGCAAGTGCTAAAGTTCATGTCTTTATCGTGGTGGCTATTGGAGTAAGTGGTGGCTACTGAAGTAAGAGTTAAGTAGTTCATTTAAATGCAAACTTCAAACATGGATTGTAAAGTGTGATGGAGAGATTTGAATTTGTGAAAATCATTTTTCTGTGAAAAATGAATGCTAATATTTGATAGTCAGTGGCAATTACCTAGATCTTCTCTTAAATTTCATATACCTAATTGGGCATTTTCCCTTTCATATTTCACAACATTCAAAGTAATTGAAATAATTAAGTTGGGTTTGTGTTTTGTAGAACATAGACTTTGCAACATATCTACATTGCACTATTTAGTAAGATTAAATATCTTATTAAGAATATATATAATTCAATTTAAAAACTTTAGAACAAATTCTTATGTTGCTAATCTTAAATCTTTAAATCTTAAGTCATTAAACTATCTAGTTTCAAAATGTAAGTTAAACTACTTAATTTTTAAAATGAAAGTTTAAACTTGCATTATTTTTAATCGCTTTAATCTTTGATACAAGAAATTAGTCTAATCATAATAAAAGAAGGAATGTACAAATGAAGCAATGTAACAAAATTAAAATTTCGTAAGTGATTATTGTAACCAACTACTTTTCTATTTAGAAGGGATTACCATAACTAAGTAAAAGATAAATTATTAGTTCTTTATCTTAGAAAAATTATTTAAGCCATCTACAAATTGTCTTATCTATATTTACATAGATATGTATGTAAACTCCAAATAATTTTTAGGAAACTCTCAAAGTTTGTGCTACGTCATACCAATGCTTATAAAACTACAATTGAATTTTTTTGGAAAGACATTTTCTAAGGCCAAAATTCTAGCATGTGAATCTAGTTATTTTTGGTAATGTTTAATAAATTTTTCTGGTGGACAAAAAAATGTCTGTTTGTTGTTACACCTAGTTGGCATCCTCCAATAATAAGTTTTTAAAGAATTATATGCATGGGTTTATAGGCACGTGTGTATGGCCATGCTTTCTTTTACCCACCACGCCACATTGTCTTTGCATCTCAATCAATAAAGCATTGGACATTGGGAGGGTAGTTACAAATGCTTGCAAAGTGTCCCCTACTTGTGATCCTATTGCCTTACACTGGCAAAACATTCCAAGTGCATTTGGTTCTGCAAATGTAAGTGGTGGGTGTAAAACCAAATTCAACAACTTTTTCCAGCATCCCTCCTCTTGGGTTAAAATTTGAAGTTTTTCAAATAGGCAATGGATGTCCATAACTAGCTCTCACCTCCAGATAATCAAAATACAATACACTTCAGCAGCGAACATCTATTATTTTGGATGAGTTTTAAAATTGCAAATAAACTTAACTTTATAAATGGAAACAATTTATTTATGAGATAAGATGAGATAATATTTTGTGATTTAATGGAGACACCATTTTAACATAATTGAATTTTGAAAGTAACAATTCATTTAAGTTTTTTTTCTAGCAACTAGAAAATTGTTGTATTATAGAAACAAAAAATATCAATATTAAATATATTGCATTATAATTTATATTTTATAAATCTTGAAAGAAAAATACTACATGTAAAATTCACTTGCATTATAGCTAGAATCTAAAAATATCTATATTAAATATATTGCATTATAATTTATATTTTATAAATCTTAAAAGAAAAATACATGTAAAATCCACTTGTAGAATCTAAAAATATCAATATTAAATATATTGCATTATAATTTATATTTTATAAATCTTTAAAGAAAATTATAACATGTAAAATCCACTTGCATTATAGCTAGTACTTTTATCTTTCACTTTTTATTAATATTGTAGTATTCATGAGGAAGGCGGTTATAATCTTCTACTTTCAAGACTTGAGATTTCATTAATGTGTGATAATTGACATTTTGCATATTGACTTTGACTTTGACCTTTGTAGTGAACAAATCAATGGGCATTCTTATACTCAAAATAATAAAATTAACTTTAAATTTAATTTTGTCCTTCCTTCTTGTTTGTGTTTTAATTACATATTAATGATTAATTATTTATTGGTTAGTTTTAAAGAATACGGATTGATTATATTAGATCAATTTTTTTAATGTTTATTTTGTAATATTTGGATGAGATTTTTTATGAAATCTTATGTATCAAATTTTATACAATGAAATCTAAAAATAACCAAATTATAAATATTATATATTTAAATTATTTAATTTATATTTTTAAAATTTAGATTACAATTATATTTATAGTAATTATCAATATTAATTTTTAATAAAAAAATATATTTATAAAATATGTATAGAAAAAATAGATTGCTATATCAAAAGTATTAAAAGTTCATATAACTAGAGATGATATGACACAATTATACATAAAATTAATTAAATATTGAAAATGAAAATTAGAAGATTTTAATTTTAATTTGGAAATATAAGTTAAATAAATAAATTTAGAGTCTAATTATAATTTATTAATTTAACAATCTTACTTTTATATTAAACTAATAATATTAATTTTCTAAACAAAATATTATGATAATTAGTTATTATTATTTATATATCTTATAATACCATAGTAGTTATTATTATTTTCTAAATCTTCCCTGTTGCAGGGGGTTGGTCACGGGTTCTAGTCTCCCCCGTCCTCGTGGTACCGGTGGGCGTGTTGCACCAACACTACCGGTCACGTTAAAAAGTTTACCAGGTGCACTGCAGTTTATGGGGGGCCGTGTTGCACCGATTCCTGCAATCTAAAGAAAAAAAAAGAAAAAAAAATTTGAAAGTTTAAAAATTGTAAGGGTTGAGAATAATATGAGCATTAAATAAATTGTATCGTACATTGTGGTATGACCATTATTTCGCCTTCTTGCAAGGGCATTCATACTCACATTTTAAAAAATATGTATTTTATGTTGAAAACTGAATATCAATCTTGATATACACAAATCAAATAAAAGTAAAATATATATATTCATATAAAATGAGAAATAGACAAGACATTCAAAATATGCTTGAGGTTTGGATTTGTGGATGAATCAATTGAGATACAATTAAATTGATTTTATTTTAACATGCTGCTATTGGACTTTGTAATTGGATAGTTAAGGATATTTTTCAAGTTTTTGTTTTGGGATGGATTTGTTGGCATGCAGATTGTAGTTTGATGTGTGGCGTGTTGCAAGATGCCTCACCTGACCATCCACATTATTGAAGCCGTAAACTATGGAAATCGCAAAGATTTTCTTAAGATTATAGTAGCTATCTTAGAGATTTATCAAGATTATGCTAGTACATTCTAGTTAGATACAAGCTATAAGACCATTTCATTTATTGAAATTTACAGTATGATATATTAATCAATTTTTCTATATTTGTTAATAAAAATTATTTTTCTCATTGCCATTTTTCTAATCAACCAATAGCATAAGAAACAATGAACTTTTTTTAATTTTGAAAAATGTACAAATTTATAAACTATATAACAACTTAAATGCTTGAAAGAAATACTTGAATGTCATTGATTAATTAATTGTTTTTATGGATTGAACGATTCCAATAGTTACTACCTATGGCAGGAACTAAAAATTCACCACCATTTCAATGAAATGTTTACTTATGGGATTTAATTCATTAAAGAAGATTAGACAACTCTTCAAATTTGCATGATTATGCAATCTTTGTTAGTTTAGGTAGCTTGGACAGTTGTTCATCCTTATGTGATTAATTAGCAAATATTTGTTAATTAATTGACTCCTTCTAAAGCAACTAGTAACCTATTGGTTAGCTTGTTTTAATTGAGTAGCAACTAGAAACTTCTTAGTTAGGTTGTTATAAAGAAGCAACTAGAAACTTCTTGGTAAGGTTGTCTTGATCAAGAAACAACTAGAAACCTCTTGGTTAGGTAGTGTAAAAAGGGGGATCGAGGGAGGCATTTGGTGAATAGAAGAACAACAAGAAGTTGTAGAAGCATTTGCAGTGTTAGCAAATGAGTTTTCAGTGATAGCAAACAGTCTTGCAGTGTTAGCAAGAGCACAATGATAGTGTTGGGATAGAAGTAGGGAATATCAGCAAGAGAAAATAGGAGGTTGTTTGAATTCTATCAATGATAGGCAAAGAATTTTGTATCTCTTGATTTTTTGAAGTAATATATTTTCCACCTACAAAACTGGTTTTTCCTTAGGGGTTTTCTCAAGGATAATTTGTCCAAAAAATAGTGTTCTTTATGTTGTGAATTTCTTTTTTTATTTTATTGGTGAAGTTGCAGTTGTGTTATTTTTTGATATTAGTTGTGAATAATTTTTTAGCAATTTAATAATTGTTTATGATAGGAGATTAATAATCAGTGGCTACAATTGGAATTTTCACATGGTATCAGAGCATTGTTGAGGGTAGAAGAGTTTCACCTTAGGAAAGAAATTAAGGGTTTGTATAACCTAGTGTGACCTCTTTAGAATTATTATTGCTTTAATCCCTTGAGATGGCTTCAGCTGGTTTGAGAGATCAAGACAACTTGGATGGTGCCTTGAATTTATTTATTGTTAGAAGAGAATCGTATCAAGGATTATGTTACCAATGTTGTACCTATACCAACAGATGCAACATAACTTGCAGCATATAAGAAGGATGATGCCAAGGTGAGGAGGATTATCCTTGATGGTGTCAAGGATCATATTGTTCTAGCATATCTCAAAGCTAGATACATCAACGAAGATGTGGGGTGCCATTTTGAATCTGTACTAGAATGCTACTACCAATAGGAAGATGATTCTTGGAAAGAAGTTCAAGAATACCTAGATGAACCAGTGAGAAGATGTTCCAAGTTACCTTACTAGGCTTAGACTTGTCAAAGGTGAGTTAGTAGCTATTGGAAATAGTCCCAGTGATGATGAGCTAGTAAGAATAGCACTAAATGGGTTTTCTAAATAGTGGAGTGTCTTTTTTCAAGTTGTCAGTGGATGAGAAACCTTACTGAGTTGGGATTGACTATGGACTAATTTCACTCAAGAGGAGTCTAGACTTAGTCTTGTCAGTGAGGCCAAAAAGAGTCAAAAAAGTGAGGTGGAATAGGAGAATGTTGCCCCAGCGAGGAAAGGGAAAGCAAAGAAGGGATCTAGCAAAGGATTGAATTCACAAAGTGAGAATAAAAAAGACCTTTCTAAGGTCAAGTACTTTGGATGTCACGAGTATGGTCACTATGTTAGCCACTTATAGCTTGTATGGTGAGCTCAACCTCATAGACTATTTGGTATATAGATAGTGGGGTATCATTTCATATGACAAGAGTTAGAGAGTACTTCTCCAGTTATAAGGAGGAGAACACCAATATCAAGATTTCTATGGAAAACTTGTCCAAACTCAACTAAGTTGGGAAAGGGATAGTTAAGTTTCAAAGGGAGAATGGAAAGATAATTCCAATTCATGATGGGTTACATGTGCCAGACTTAGGCATGAATTTGATTTATGTATCTATTCTTCAAGATAGGGGGTATAATGTACTCTTTAGAGGGACAGATGTATTGATTAAGCATAAGGATTGGAAATCACCCATAACTATTAGAGTTAGGAGTGGTTGCCTTTATAGGTTGTAGTTGGATACTCCTAAGGCACTCATGAGCATCTATAATCCTAGAGATCTTAGAGAGCTATGATGTAGGAGGATGGGCCATATTCATCATGGAGCACTCAAATTGCTTCGTGAGATGGTGACAGGTGTTCTAGAGGTGAGCACAGAGCATGATGATGTATGTAAGGGATGCGTGTTGGGGAAGTTTGCAAAAGTGTCTTTTCCAAGGAGTGACACCAGATTTGAAGGTGTTCTTGTTCCAGTACATTCAAATGTTTGTGGACTGATGTCAATGAAATCTCTTAGAGGATATGAGTACTATGTTACTTTTATTGATGATTTCTCTAGGAAGACTTGGATATACTTCTTGAAGACCAAGGATGAGGTTTTTAGTTGGTTCCAAGAGTACAAAGATTTTGTGGAGAATTCAACAAGAAGGAAGATAAATGTTCTTTGATCAGATAATGGAGGCGAGTACAAAGGAAATAACTTCCAGGAGTTCTATACTAGGGAAGGAATCAAAAGAGAGTGGATTGTTCCTTACAATCCATAGTAGAATGGAGTTGCTGAGAGGAAGAACTATTCTATATCAAAGGTGGCAAGACCTATGCTACATGACTAGGATATGCCCCACTACTTATGGGTAGAAGCATGTAGTACAATAGTCTACATTTAGAATAGAGTTCCACACAAGGTACTAGGGAGGATGATAGTAGATGAAGCTTTCATACGAAAGAACCCTTATGTTAGCCATTTCAAAATATTTGGGAGTTTGGCATATTATCGTATTTTAGGTGATACATGTACCAACTTAGATCAGACTACAAAGAGGGGGTACTTTGTTGGGTATAGTGAAACCTCAAACACATATAGGATTTTTATCCCTAGGATGAGAATAATTATTGTCAAACGTGATGTAAAGTTCATGGAGGACAAGGCATTTAGAAGGTTTAGATATTTTTCAGCAAATGATTAGAGTGAGTAGCTAGCATAAGCTCCAAGGCCTAGTCAAGGGCAGTAAAGCACAAGTATAGTTACCAGTACAAGTGCAGACTCAAGTGGTAAAGATTCACATAGCATGGAGCAATAGGTGCAATAGGAAATGCATCTAGAAGACTTAAAGGTTGATATTTCATCCTTTATATTTGGCAACAAGAATTGCAAGGTTTGAGAGAAACTAAGGGATACTCAGGAGTTTGTGGGAGCTCCTAGGAAGAGTACTAGATAGTAGAGACAACCATCCAAGTTCAATGACTATGTGGTATTAGCTAGTTAGTTGGTAGATGGAAGGAGGCTACAGAGCATCAGGTATGGCGAGATGAGCCTCTATGTTTGAGGAGTATAACTCAATTATGCAGAATGTTGTATGGGAGGTAGTTCCTAGACCAATAGATAGAGTAGTAGTTGGATCACATTAGATCTATAATATAAAGCATGATGTAGATTGTAGCATCAAGAAATACAAGGAAAGGTTCATGACCTAGGGGTTCTCTCAAAAGGAGAGAATAAACTACAAGGAGACATTTTCTTTAGTGGCCAAGTATACTTCTATAGAAGTTGTGATCTCATTTGTAGCACATATGGGATGGCAAATCCATCAAATAGATGTCAAGACAATATTCCTTAATAGTGAGTTAAAGGAGGAGGTATACATAGAGCAACCAAAGGGCTTTGTAGCACACATCAAAGAGACCCACATGTGCAGATTAAAGAGAGCATTGTATGGACTCAAGAAGGCTCCCAGAGTGTGGTATAAGTGCATTGATGCATACTTGTAGGAAATGGGCTTTGTGAAGAGTGAAGTGGATGTTAACCTCTACTACTTGGTGGTTGGTGGTAAGATTCTCATTCTTGTTCTTTATGTGGACAACCTTTTTCTTATAGGTTCACTAGGGCTCATAGAAGACTACAAGAGAGACCTTGTAGAAGAGTTTGAGATGAAAGATTTGGGAGTTGTTCAGCTATAGTACATACCAATAGAGGAGTCGGTAGCAGACATTCTAACTAAGGCATTGTGGAAGGCAAAATTCATATTCTTCAGAGATAAGGGTATCATGGAGAATAGCTTGAGGTAGTGTTAGTTTAGGTATCTTGGATAGATGTTCGTCCTTATGTGATTAATTAGAAAGTATTTGTTAATTAATTGACTCCTTCTAAAAGAAAATAGTAACCTATTGGTTAGGTTTTTTTAATCGAGAAGAAACTAGAAACTTCTTGGTTAGGTTGTTATCAAGAAGCAACTAGAAACTTCTTGGTTAGTTTGTCTTGAGCAAGAAGCAACTAGAAACCTCTTGGTTAGGTATTACAAAAGTAGGTTCAAGGGAGGCATTTGGTGAACAGAAGAACAACAAGAAGTTGTAGAAGCATTTGTAGTGTTAGCGAATGAGTTTGCAATGATAGCAAATAGTCTTGCAGTGTTAGCAAGAGGGGAGTGATAGCATTGGGGACAACAATAGGAAATATCAACAAGAGAAATTAGGAGGTTGATTGAATTCTACCAATGAGAAGCAAGGAATTTTGCATCTCTTGATTTGCTAAAGTTAATATATTTTCCATCTGCAAAACTGGTTTTCCCTTAGGGGTTTTTTCAGGGACGATTTGTCCAAAAATATTGTGTTCTTTATGTTGTGAATTTATTTCCATATTTTATCCGTGAAGTTGCTATTGTGTTATTTTTTGATATTAGTCGTGAATTATTTTTTGATAATTTAATAATTGTTTATGATAGGAGATTAATAATCAATGGCTACAATAAGAATTTTCACAATCTTTCTTTTACGATTTTTTATCACCTTATATCTTTGAGATAATTGTTAGTTTTAAGGAAGGTGACATTACTAGATAAAGATTATTAGTACTTGTCATTGCAATCACTTTTTTCTAACTAATAATTAAACTTTCTAATATCTACAAATCAAAATTAATTATTTTTAAATAATATAATATAATAAATAATTTATATAGTGTAAGCATGCTTTCAGTACTCAAGTTTTAAAACTTTGCAAATTGATCCTAAGAAGAAATTGTTTTAGATTCTTGTTGGTTTCTATTACTAATGATGCCTTCATAAAGTTTGATTTGCGAAGAAGCAGCGTTCTATGCTCTTGTTGAACTTGAGCATGAACCTTGAAGTTCAAAGTTCAAAGTTCAGAATACAGATTCGTTGGTTTGAAAGTGTAGATCCAACTTCAGCTTTGAAGCATATGTTGGTTGATTCAAAGTTCATCTTCCAGGTTCTTAGGCTTAAAGCTTGAAGCTCAGGTTTGAAAACAAAAGTGGTTAGTTCAGATTTACAATCCAGGTTCAAAATTGAGCTCACAAATTCAGAAACTGAATGTTCAAAATACAAAGTTGTGGTTCAAGCCCAAGATGCATATTCATTGATTCAGAAGTATGCAGATTTAGAGATTCGATGCTCAAAGGGATGAAATAATTTCATATTCAAGGTTCATGTTCAAGTTCGAGGATTTCCAAGATCTGGAGTTATAGATATAAATTCAAAGTTCAAGATTTTGATATGCAGGTTATCGAAGTCCAGGGCTCTAGGTCACTAGTTCAAAATGCAGATCTAAATGTGAAGGTTTGAAACTACTAATGGCTCAGTCTCAACAAGGTACACCAAATCCAATAGCTCAGCCAGGTTGAGAAAGGTTCAAAGAGTTCAAATTTGGCATGTATTGAGGATATAGTAATTCCCATGATGAAGCTATGGATGATGAAATTCTTCATGAGCATTCCCTATGGACACTTCTCGGTCGCACCTAGTTTATAGTGATACATAGCCATAAACCAGACAATCCTTCAAAATAACAGAGGTATCCAATTCAAATTTCCTTGGCACGGGCATATATCCAACAAGCATCATAAGATATGCAAAAGGATAAATTAATTATATTTAGATCATATGAAAGATGGGATGACATGAGGAATTTAATAACATCTCCACTTCAAGCCAAGTGTTTCGGTCTCTCAAAGTATGAGATTGTTGTAGCATCTGAAATTCATATCTAGTGGTAAGTCTATTTGATCAGTCCAGATGATTCATGAATATCTCCACATAGTGAGACTTGGCATTTTAAGTGTCTTAACATATAGGGATCCAGTGCTTGATTACCATGCACCCAGTCGATAATCAAAGAACATCCCTACATTTTCAGAACTCTTTCCTTGTAAATCAGAAGGAGGCTCTATAAGTAACTCCTAATAGTCGGATGGTATGTGCTAAACAGAGCACCGTGATTATGTGTGCAATGAAAGGACCAATACTGAGCTTGGAATTTTGAAGAAAATTTGCAGTTGCAAAAATCGGAATAAAGATGGACTTGCATGCAAAGTGTCGAAACTTATAATTGGTATGTATCACTAATTTGGATCTGAGCGTTTAAGACAACTTCAAATCAGATATAGGGAATGATGACATAGTTTCAGAACTCTTAAGTTCTTTTTCTTCTCTCATAACTCTGTTTGGTTGAGGAAGATGAATTTGTGGCATAACCAGGTTATCTTATAACCAGGTTTTCAAAAATCTGGTTTTGTGATTTGGAAAGCCAATGGTCCATTTGGTTGACACGGAAGATGAATATACCGTGGACCCCACAATATTATTTAAAAAATTGTCATAAAATTCAAAATTTGGTTTTAATTTCGAATTCCACCTTTTTATTGGAAGAAACATCTTCAAATTTTTGACCAAAATTGGAAGATGAAATTGAAAACCAGGTTATAATTTTAACCAACCAAACGCCCATGTTTTTTTGCAAAACCTGGTTTTACCCCTGATAACCCAATTTTGACCCTCATCTTCCAGCAACCAAACGGGGCGTAATTGAACTCGATATATCTATGATGAGTGGCATGTTACCAAGGTCAGAATCGAAGATAAATTCCACAATAATGACATAGTATCGATCTGCTTGGATGAAGATGCCCGACTGATAAGATGGGGTGCAGAGGAGATATGAACAAACATTCTTGGAAGACGTCTCCAAGCGTGGACAAAAAAAACCAACTGGGTCAATGATATATTCGAAATCGGAATAATGGGTGGTGAAATTGAATACAGTTGGTAATATTTCTCTTGACTCATCGACTCCCATGGCTTATTGTGCATGTTTTGAAGCTTCGAGAGCACAATTCTGTTATTCAACCGTGCCTGATAAAGGATATCTGTGAATAACTCAACAGAATGTTGCCTCCCTTGGTGTATGTGGAGGCATAGTTAATGCATGTAATTGCTCAACAAAATGCGCCCGCAGCTCCAAGGCTTTGTAATTACAATAAAGATACATCTATCCCAGAGTTGAAAGCATTGAGTCAAGCTCCAAGACATAGGTATATCAAATTTCATCAATGAGATTGTTTGCATGTTTTGTCAGACCCGATGATCAGTTGGTCACCAGAACCTTGTGTTTGTTGAGGAATTCTCCATCAAACTCGACATTCCTTCTCAATTGCATGTTCCAATATCATCAAATCTAATTTCTATATGTAGCAGCATGCACCAACATGGATATTGTGGTAAATGAAAGACGCTAAAAAGGTGTGACCCATACAGAGTTACATAGGTAAATGGTAGATGGCCATTGCCTTCTATTACAAGGTGACATGGACATCACCACCACTTGGGAGTCTCTCAAAATGTCGGGCAAGAGGTTAGATACCTCATTTATCAATTGTGCCATAACAAGAATTGACATCGAGGATACAAAACAAGTGTCTTTACAATCATATTTGTGAACCTTAATGTTCATAAAATACTAGGTCTGATAAGGTGACATAGGGTAGAGGCTGCCACATAAAGATTTAATTATAGAAACCGAATAATAGCTCATCGAAACTAATTTTTATTAAAACCTTTCTAAAAAGGTGAGAAGGTATTTTTCTCAGCAGTCCTATCACTACAGGGGAAGGGCATATTTTTCTAAGTTCGTATTGTAATAGAGAATGGGAATTGATTTCATTTTCTATAGTTTATTTGTAATTCAAAGGACAGAATAATCATTTGGTTTTTCTTGTTATGTGTTCAAAATGAATAAAAATTATATTCACTAGTTTCCATGGTTTGAATATCTATTTCTTGGATTAATGTTGATCATATGGTTGCTTATTTAGTGTTTTTGAATACAATCTTGCAGTCATTCGTAGTTGTAGAATGAAATAATGTCTTCTCCATTTTCTCTATGATGTAAAAGGGGTTACCTAAATAGTCTTATGGCTATAGTATGTTCTTTCCCTCTTTATTCTAATCTAAAAATCTAATAATCACATTCATCCCATGGTAATGGGAGAATGTTAGAAATCCTTTGTGTCTTCGGGTTAAAAACATGCTCAATTATTCAATTAATTGAATATCTCCTAAGAGGGAGTTGTACCTCTCAATTCATAAGAGGATTATCAATGCAATAATAATCTATCCAACTATTGGTAGAATTTGTACCTTTATTCAGGCATTCTAAGTAATTTTTTTGAATTTATTTCTCAGAGGACAAATTTGTTTACCAATAGATATTTGGTGACTCTACTAGGAAACTAAAATCAAAGATTTAGTGCCTAACATTTGGTTTTTTGGTTTTGAATTTTTCATGTGCTATATACATAGATTTTTATATGATTTTTCATTGAACTACTAATGCTCAACTTTAGTGTGGAGGAAATTGAACCATGGAAGTTAATAAGGGAAATAAGGTCCAAATTTAATGTTAACATATTATAGGCTAGGTGAATCTTTGGAAGATCCAAACCCTCATTGTGATGTGTTTATTTTGTAAATGTGAGTTTGCATGCGTGTAATAAATTTAAATATATGAGTAAAGTAGGGACATTTCATTGTGGTGTGTAATGTGTTTTAATATGTCACTTGACACTTGTAATTGTTCATGTGTCAATGACATGTCACCTAGGGTTTTGGTCATGAGGTCACTTTACCTTAAACTGATTGCCATTTAAAAGACTAAGTAAACCCACTTGGGAGAATGGTAGGAAGGATCACCATCATGTGAATTTTGAATTCAAGCCTGACAAAAATTTTAGAGGATCAAAATGTGGTCCTAAAGTGCCATTTTTTTTTGAAAATAAGCCACCCAAATGATAGCATAACATGTTAGGGGCCTAAATTTAACCATTTCAGTGCCTGGCCAACTTAGGGAACCCCTTAAACAATGCATTCTCCAATCAATTAGAAATTGGAGCTATTCCATGATTTTAACCCTACTTTTCCACTTAGTTAAAGTAGCAATTTTGGTAGGGACAAGGATGTAAGAGATAGTGGCTTGGTGTTTTTGCCAAAAGTATGATTGTGAAAGAGCCTTTTTAGCGGACTTGGAAAAACTAGTGGGGTGTTCACATGTTGGCCTGTATTTTCACCTTTTTTAAATCCTAAAAAACTTTGCGTGAAAATCCCGTTTACTTATGTGCGGTCTGGGTTTGTAATTTTCATATGCAGAGATTACCCTAGAAAAATCCTAGTTTCGTAATAGACATGTGCTTTCATGTAAGAAGCCCTCCTTGGTTTGAAAATGTGTTTTAAGCTCTTAAAAGACTTTTTGAATTTAAGTTGTGACTATGTGATCAAGGTGATCGCATGATCGAGACCTAGTTAAACTTTTAATATTTTTATGGTGCGACAAAGTGAGTTAAAATCTCAAAGTTTTCTTGGTCGCAACAATTTATTGTAAAAGGTCATTTTAGATAGGAAAGGTGTGACAAATTCAAGAGAGAAGTTATCGCATGGTCGCACAGTCAAATATGAGGTTAGTGTTTCAAGCAACAACCATGCAAAAAGGGACTATCGCTTAATCACTACCCTCATAACAGTTCAAGGATCTAACATGTGGAGGTATCTAAGAAGACTTGCTTGTTAGAAAGATTATGGTGTGACAATGTGGTTGAGGTTAGGAAACCATTCATAGTTTTTCCACCTAAATTTTAGACAATCAAAGTAATGGAGTGACCTGGAAAACTCTTTGATTGCACAATCACATGGTTAATGAGTTTGTAGTTTAACAGAAGAGTTGTGATGGTGAGAAAAATCTAGTTCTATAGCTAACAACACTTGGTCACTCAATCATAAAGTTTTTTTTGAAAAGAGAAATCTGAACTATGAAATGGCAACACAGTTAAGGGCCTTTTTAAAAAGCACTGATCACCCAGTTGTGCAATTAGAAAATATGGAATAAAATGAAACCATGATGTGGCGATCACTTTGATTGCACAATCTCATCTCTCATAGTTGTAGTTAAATTAAACATTGTGAACTAGAAAAAAGGTTTAGAATATTTGAAGAATTCTTTAATCGCATGGTTACATGGTTGCATCATTGAAGGATTCAATTAGAGTCTATGCATGAGATTCTTAGTTGCATGGTCATGCAATTAAAACTTTAAGTTGAAAAGGAATTTGTGAAACAACAAAATAGTTAAGAGCTTATAAAGGTAGCTTGATTGCATGGTTGCACAATTAAGATCTTAATAAGAAATAAAGGTAGTGATGCAACGACTTCTCAAATTTAACTATTTCACATGGTCACAATCTTTAAGTGTTAAAGTCATAATAAAGTGTGATCATGTGACAAGGCCAAGAAATGAAGAAGTTTATATGGTCACCCAGTCGCACAGTTAAGAGCATGAAGCAAAAAGAAAGTTGTAAAGCAATGACAAGGCATTTGAGAAATGTTCACATGGTCACAAGGTTAAGGGGTTAAAAATAAAGATAAATAGTGAAGCAAGGACCAAGAGTTTTGCATAGTTGTAGGCAAAGATAAGAGTCAGAAAATAATCCTTGCGTAGCCATGAATAGCTAACAGCATGTAGTGTTCGCATGGTTGCAATATAATAATTTAATAATTAAATGATTGTTGTAACCTCATAATTACCAAAAAGATAGGTACTATCTGAAAAAGCACAAAAAAAATATTTTGAAAGCTGTCAGTAAAAGCATTGTAAAGGTAGGTTGTGATGCTTCTTGAGTTTTTGAAAATTCTCATGCATGCTGACTTAAAGACACCATTAATGCTCTTTTACGTGCAAATTTCTATTAAAGGGTGATGCAATTAATTTCTAATTATAAGCATTCACAAAGCTCAAAGAAAATAAGATTGAGCACAAAGTTGTTGCAGAGATTTTTAAGTTGTAGAAGAAGTGTTTGAAGTAATTAAGATCAAGAAAAAATAGCATAGGAAGAAGGAAAGTTGATAGCAGAAGTCAATGTGGAAGAAGTTGAACAACCAAAGACCAAAATATCTAGTCTGTATGTGGAAGAATGGGTCTACTTTCTACTAGGATCATCAAATGCTTAAACTGTAAATTCTCACATTTTTAAAGATGCATATAGTTTTTGCAGAGATGCGACTATACCAGACACTAATGGCAATGAGGTATTTTGGTATTTCTACAACAACACTTTTGAGAAGCCACCTATCTGTAACCCTTGGAATAGAAACTTGGCTAAATTAATAATGCCAAAATTGATAGTTGATGTAGACTTGGTAAAGGCCCTAATAAAGTCCTATAATCCTACAACTCATGGATTCCATAGGAAGGACATGATTTTGTTGTGTGCTTTGGATAGGGAGACCTACATTGAAGTTTTTATCTCTAGAGGACCAATGACAAAGGCCATTGAGCAAGAGAAGATGGATGAGACATTCAAGAGCCAAATGAGTTTCTTCACTGGTAGGATTATGCAAAGACATATCCCTAAGTCCAAAAGGAGAAGGGTGAGCTACCAAAGAAGGTAGGAGATTTCATGCCTCTGGAATTTTTGAGTAGATACTTCCAATATATTGTCTTTGGAGTGGATAAGGTGATTGGAATAGATGGCATGATGAGTGCTCCAGGAAATGTGTACATCATATTCCTAGACATACAATACTTGCACCATAATGTAGGGTATGATTTTGTGACACATCATCAATGTGATGCACAATGAGATTACCGATGCCTAGAGGAGAGAGATGGGGAAATTCAAGTTCTACCACTACTCAATGTTGATTCATTCTCTACAAAAATATAGGGCATATCAGTCCTGACTTCATTAAGGGGACAGAGGAGAATGGAGAAAGCTTGTTGGTGCAACTATGAAGTAGACTCTAGAAATTTTTTTAGCCCTATTCCAATGTTGTTGAGCTTTCTATAATGATTTTGTTTGTCCAATTTCTAATATGCTAGCATATATAAAAGAAATGGTTCCTAGGGGGCTTAGAATCCTAATAAGACCATTTGCATGTCCTAATGAGGATATAAGACTAGGCCATAATTTGGCTAGTTTTTTTTTCTTTTTGAAAATTTGTCTTTAATAAGGGTTTATGGATTCCCCCAAACCCCTCATGTTTTTCCCAAGTACATCCTAGAGAGAATGGGGATTGTAGAATTTTTCTAATGACTAATAATGATGAATAGGGAATACCTAGGTCCTATAGTAAAGAAGGGTTCTTTTGTCCTTAGAAATATCAAAATAGGATATTTTGCCATAGGCAAGGATGCTACTAAAGAGATGAATGGATTCTTGAGTGAATTCTTATTGCCTATTGCTCCTACTAGGACCAATGATCCTAATAACCTTATTAGGAATGCCTTAAAGTAGATGAGAAAGTTCACTCTCCCATGTAGTTAGCCCTATCGGGAAGATGATGTAATAATAAATTGTTTAAATACAGAGGATTGCAAAGATATGACTCTCAAATGGAGAGAGCTTATGAGGATAAAAGAGGAGATGAAAAGAGTAGATCCCTCCTTTAAAGGTTTCTACCATGAGGAGAGATACTTTGACAAGTACAATAAATGCATCAATAATTTTGATAGCATAATGTCTCGTCCCTCCCAAAATAAGAGATAGAGTAGTACATGAATTGCCACAACATGATGATGTAATAAAGATTGATGTTGAGGATGATCAGCCAAAAATTTTCTCATGGACCCAAGGTGGCAGATAAAAGAAAAAAATGATAGAGATCCCAAACAAGGCAAGGGAAAAGGCACTACAAATCCTACCAAGGGGGATGAAATATTTTGTTGACATTAGGCACCAGAATGAATAAATCCTAAATAAACATGAGCTTCAAACAAGAATATTGGATGAAAGGATAATACAAGCTCAAGAATTTATGAAGGATGATGACTTCATGAATTTAGAGTTTAAATTATTCTTTTTTAAAATTAAATAGAATGAACTCACTCTTCAAATGTGGCCAGGGGACTCCCAGGAGAAAATTGATGAACTAGTGCAAAAGCTCCAAGAATATGACTGTTTTGCTATGGATGAGACTAGGGAGCTAGTGCAAAGAAGTGGGATGTTACTTTTACCCAGATGGGAGCTTAGCTCATCCTTCATGCTCGATCAGATAAGGACGTAAGACAAATATGTCTCATTTGAGGAGACAAATATTGCAAGAGAGTTACAGAGTTTTGGATTTAGTGTGGAGTCCAAGACAATGGCTATTTGGAGTATGGACCCTAAATTTGACAAGCCAACTCTGATGGAAGTTAGAGATTCCCCCCAAGGCAATGTGATATTCTGGAATGTCGCAACAATATCAAGTGACCAAATTCACAACCCAATGAACACTACTTCACTAATGAGGAAGACTAAAATGGATATGCAATTATATCAAACTTATAGTATATCCATTTATGCAAGAAAGAAATATAAGTAGGAACTCAAAATAACATATGTAGTAGAGATGCAATAGAGTAGAGAGTGGCTATCCTTGAGAATGAGCTAAGGAATTTGAGAAATATAATTAGGCTTGTCACAGAGGTCAAGGATCAAGAGACCCAAATTGAAGTTGATACAACAAATATGGCTATAGATTAGCCAATGTAGGTAGATGCGATGGAAGCTAGAAAAGAAATAGAGATCAAAACAATGGAGAGCATGTTCTCACTCAAGATAAGTGTTCTAAAACTGGATTCTTGTAATCTTCACAAAAACTACATCACATTACAGGGAGCAGAGTATCAATGTACAAAGGAATTATCCATTCTTTCTCCCTTATTTAATAGATGGGGCCCTTACATTCCTTTATTTGATAAATTAGTCCCAATTTTTGCCCCAAAAGAAAGAATTTCCCAAAGAAACCATTATTTCCACAAGAAAAATGGTAAATAAAGAAAAATAATTAAATGCATTATTTTCTAGGAAATTGTAATTAATAAGCAATAAAATGAAGATCATTGCCAATGGTACACTTGGTCTTATCTAGAAGATAACTAATGATGAGAATAAGCTTAAGGAATGGTAAGAGTGATCAGACTCCTTTGCTAATATTTTGAAGCATGAGAGCTTAATTTCCTATACAACAATGGAGAAACATACATTGCAATAGTTTTTGATATTGTTGATTTTTTGTACAAGCTAGAGGCAGATATGAACAAAATAGTTGCAAAATTTTGAGCTTTAATTGATGCAAAATGGAATAAATGCCTAAATGAACTAAATACAGTTAAGAGAGCCACTTGGCCAAATAAGGAATCAAATATTACAATGTGGGAGGTGATAGCTGATATAAAGGCAATTCCATCTAGAGATAGCAATTGAGTTTGCAGAAAAAAGTCAAAGAACATTAAGAGGGAGCACAACTATCTGCTAGAGACACTTTATCTTTGCGAGTTACTTGTTATGGGTGTGCTCTCATTACAAATTACAGAGTTGGTCCTTAATTTCAAAATTGACACTTGTTCAAATTTTGACTATCTCCAACATTCTTTTTGTAACTATTTTATCTCATATGAAATTTTTTTTGTATCTTGATATTGAACATGTGTCCATGCATCTAAAGCTTTTTGGAATCCTTGTTTCTATAAAAGGATTTCCAAGATGTGGAGTGAGGGTCCAAGTTTTAATTTGCTAAACTAAGTTTTGATCATGTTTCAAGTTGGTCTGTGATATTGTATAATTTTTTTCTAGAAATTGAATAGAAAGTTAATAGTTGCTAGTCTATTTTAGTTGTCTTCTGATAGAGATTATCATTGAATTGTATACAATTTCAAATAAGTTAATAAAAAATGCATAAAGATATTTGTTCATCCTAGATCTTGTCTCTTCTTCTATCTCCATTTTGTTTTATGAGATTTAATAGAAAAGTTTATTAAATTTCAATTGTAATTAATTTTGAATTATATTTTAGTTTACTTTTTCTAATAATCTAATGGGTTATTTAAATGCTTAATGTAAATTGAAAGAACTTTATGGTTTTCATTGAAGGTTTTGATAAGTATGAGATTTGGAAATGAATACTGATAATCTTTTCACAAAGTGTTAAGATAGATCCAGAAGTAGATGTCTTATTCTTGTGAGTTAATAGCCCAACAGATAAGGCATTGGCCATCCTCTGGAATTGATCTAGTTGGAGCATCTTATATGATGCAAAAATTTCATATAAATCAATCATTTTATATTCTATTGTTGAAGTTTTGAAATGTTATCTTGTGCTTGATTCATGGATTTTTAGATTTTGATAAAATACTCATTTGTCATCTCTTTTACTATACTTGAGTTAGAAGAATTAAGGAATTTATCTATTTTTTTGGAATTCATGTTAAGAGTTTGAGTTTTAAAGAAATAAAGATTGAATTCCTAGGTATACCCACCTAAATCTTGCAGAATTCAAAGTGGAGAAGACATCAAAGTCTTTTCATTTGGTCCTTTTATTTTTCTTCTTTGAATACCCACTATGGTCTCTAGTGAATTCTTAGGTTTTATGACCATCTAAGACATTAAAATCTTGTCAATTTGGGAGGAAACATCACCCACTCTCTAAGTTTAGAGATAACTAGGGTTTGGAAGGAGAAAGAATAAGGAGAAGAGATTTCTTCATCAGCTCTCATTCTCCTTTAGTTTGGACCAAGGTTGGTGTCCATGCCATGAACTTCATTGAACTTGCTTAATGGTGTTGATTTCTTTTTCATATACTAGTGGGAACATGTAATGTGCATGGTGTTGAGTTGGTTGTTATGTGTTATTGTTGTAATGAATTTCTCTTGCAAATTTTCCTTGATTTTGTGTATTAAATGTTATTGGGTGTGAAGGCTTCACTCACCCTTGAGAGGGAAGAGAAATCATGGGTGAAGGGGTTAGTTGGGCTCAACATTGAATTTGAAAAATTATCCTCTTGGAGAGGATTTAGTTTTCATGAAGTATGAGCTCCATTGAATCCATATGCCTTGTTTTTGTATTGTGGGAGGTATAAGTGTATTGGTGAGAAGAGGAGGATGTGTTTTGATAGCCTTGTAGAGGTATGTTACAATTGCAAAAATAATATTTTTATGTGGATATGGAATTCTCCTCTTTGGAGAGCCCAACATCACCCATTGTTTCATGATTCCAATGGTGAATCATTGTGCAAACCTTGATTGGGATTGTAAATGTGTTGTGATGATGTGCTTATATTCATTGTAAGTTGCTTGTGTGTAATCTTTTTTTATTCTTGTATCCCCTAGCTCAATGGGTGGCCTCCATGAGGCCTAGGATGGGAGGTGGGCCTCCATGGTTCCTATTTTCACTTTTTTTCAAAGATTTGGTGTTCTTGGATCCAAGAATAAACTAGGTTATTCCCTTGCAATAATAGAGCAAAAGGACATGATCTTGTGTAATGAGTTGGAAGGGAGAAAAGTTTCCTTCATGTCTTGATGTAGTGAATTTGTTAAGACAAGTTCCATTTTTGTTTTGGTCAAAATGTATTGCAAAATAAGATCTCCATTTTTATGTTACATTATTGAGAAGAGTGGATAAATGTAAGAAAAGGAAGAATTTGGTCATTATCATATGTATTTTATTGCAAAATGCATTATATGTAATGCATGGAAGGAGTTTTATTGCATTATAAGTGTAATAGTATACATTTAGGTGAAATGAAGAAGAAAGATTTATTTTGGTATTATGATAGTCATAGTTGGGAAAGAGAGAGATTCATTTGATAGCTATATCTATTTACACTTACCCTATTTGGTTTGTGGAATTGGGTTAGAATAGTAATTGTTGTATACTCGCATTGGCAAATTTCACGTTTGTTTTAAGAAAACATAATTGGAATTAGAATCTTTGTCTGCTCATTTTGCCCCAAAATGGGCATAGCAAACTTCCTGAAAAAAGGTGGAATAAGAATATCTTATTCTTATTTGACTTTTTGTTAAACCCAATTTTATTTCTTGTCAAGTTCATGAGTTTCCATGAGTTTGGTGCCCATTTTCATTTTCTTTTGTTGCTCAATTTGCAAGAGCATTTTCCTTGGAAGCTCGGTTCAAAGAGCATTTCCTCCTTTCATAGAGCCAAGCATCTTTCCTAGATAGCATTGTATCTAGCATGAAACTTCGTGGTGGGTTGCAAAGTAGATATGCTTGTTAAGAAGTGAATCCCTTTTCTAATTTTGTGGGTTTCATTTTGTGCATCTAATAGATTTGTGGTGTTATATTTTTTTAGGACTTCTCTCATGTTGCCATATCTACAATTTTATAGGAATTTCTACCTGCTATTGTCTTTTCATACACATATAGGTACATCCTCACTACTTTCCCCATACATTTTTCCAAAGTTGGCAAGGGTTTTCTAATTTTTTTAGGGTTAGTGGTTCAGATGAAAATGTATTGTGTGTTTCAATTGTTGATTTTGTTAATTTAGAATTTCAAGGTTTTAGCATGTGAGTATTTGATTACTAAAATTTCCATTCATTTTTCATTTACATTTTTTCCCACATAATAATCAAGATTTATGACAATGCAATGATATATTACCAACGTTATTAGGGAAGAAATCATTGTGAGAACCATTATTCTCTACTACCATTGATGAGCCTCTTATCTCTACTCCATCATGCACAACCCTTGTTGGACATGTTGGGGTTGAAAGCTTGGTGCTTGCTATGTTGTGCATCTATACCTTGTGTGATCATTGTTGTTCCCACTAACGGATTGTCTTCCTACCCTATTGGCATGTGTCATGCTCCCACAACAACTTCCCTACAAGTATACATTGGTACTTTTCTTGTGTCATCTCTCTTAATTATGAGATAGTAGATCTGAAATGCTTAGCGCCATTATGCACAATTGAATTTAAGGTAAGATGTGTGTCTATTGGTTGAAAACTTACAATTCCTATGTTTAGAGATGTAAACCCTCAAAATGCTTTCATTTTATCCATGAATCTAATTCTCTATTCTGTGTAGAATCAATAGCCTCTAGATAAATCTCCATATTAAAAAAAATTTAAATGAAAGAAATGCAAAATACTGTAGAAACTCTAAATGTGAGAAGTATATTTGGTTTTCTTAGGTTGGAAGTTGTATCACTATTTTAATGCTCTATGAATGTAGCGTATGCACAAAATTATTGCAACATATAGACAACCATGATTTCAAAGAGTAATATCCACTTATATTGCTATTATCATAAGGTTTTATGTGCATCTAATTTCTAAGAATGTTTATTGAGACTCTCTTTAGTCACAGTAAACTTTATTTGGGGATCTGTTGTTCAAACATAATGATTTCTAAATATTTTGTTTTTGTTAATAATAAATTTAGCCCCCATGTGCAGAACAACTCTATAATGCTTTGTGTTCAAGGTTATCTCCACCATTTCCATAGATATTTACCTTCTATTAACTAGATTATTTAGCTAGCATGGCCAAGGAAATTTAGTGCAACCTATCTATGTCTCATATAATCTTTATTTCTTGTCATTCATAGTTTTCTGAAAATTGTGTGCTAGAAATTTCCTCAAATTTTCTTCACATTAGTAGGTTGTTTACAACAAGATTTGAGTACCAAAGTTGATTTCATTATTAAAAGAACTAGTTAACCACAAGATTGGGTGGGTTAAATTGTGACAGACTATTTTAGTAACTGGACTATAAGTTATTAGCCAATAGTTAAATGTTCTTCACTGCTCCTACTAAAAGACACATTTTAGGCACATTGTATGAACTATTAATAGTCTTCTTTTAATATTTTGTCTGTCACAATTTTCCTATGTAAGTATGGGCACATGAAAGAATAAATTTGACCACATTATCTATATTATCTTCAATGTTAATTGATTTATATTATCTAGGACTTGCATATTGAGGATCATCAACACATTTAAAACCAGAGTAGGATCTGATTGCATTTTGAGTTCCCCAAGCAGTATCTAGCAATTTTTTTTTTTGGCCTAGTGCCTTCTTTTGTTCATTAGTTTTTAAATTATAATATTTCCAATCCTTATGATATCATTATCAAGTTTTGAAAGATTTTTTTGTGTTTTGTTATAAGCCAAGATGAATAGAATAGAAACAATTTTTTTGAACCATCATTTGTGAAAGGTTCTATTGGAAATAATCAAGACTAGCTAGGTTACTAAGAGGGGAGGTGTGAATCAGTAACCTCAAAAATTTTATTAAATTTAGCACTTAATCAACATAATCCATTTACCATTAATTGATCTAATCTACTGCATGCATGAAAAACTAAAAGATAAACATTCACAGCACATGAACACAAGATTTGGTGACCCAAAAACCTTTCAAATAGAAAGCAAAACTAGGTTGGGGATGATACCCACAAAACTTCAACACTGTAGTATAAAGTTGGCATGTTAAAGCTTACAATGATCACTTCAAAGGATCTGCCCTATTAGGAGCAATTAGGACTGCTAGGTCCACCTTGTTAGAGGTTTTACAAACATACAATGAAGTATGCACTCTGTTAGGAGTTTAGAGAAACGACTGTTAAGTCTACCCTATTAAAGGATTTGAATCTGATTCACCTATTAGGATGAAATAGTAGATCTGACTTACAACTAATTTGTTGATTAGATCCTTGAAATGTTGATCACCTCTTGTGATAGATGTAACTTGATTGCTCCTTATAGACCTTGTTGAATACTCTGCTCTGCTGCTAATTCACATTCACTCTTCTCGAAACATTATCTTCATCATATTTAAGAACGATACAATACATTACATATATACCATCCCAATTCTCATATTTACAAGGTCAGCCAAAATACAAGTTAACACAAATATTACTGAGTTGACCCAAATGTACAAACTTAGGTTATAAATAGCTAACTTGGTGAATTTTTGATACTTGGCATCCACTACATTACTCGGCATCGTCATGCATTTAGTAGAATTCAAGGCTCATTCCATAATAATCACTCAATGTAGCTTTGAACTCGATGAACATTGGAGACTTGATAGATATAGTGTAACTCAGTAAGAACTAAACACTATGTTTACCTTGCTTGTACTCGATAAACACTGCTCATCCCATCACTCAATTGATAATGGCTTCACATCACAAGAACTAATGACTTGATAAATAATATGAAGCTCAATAACCACTATCTTCTCGATTTGAATTGTTGCACTGGTGAACTCACTTGGTAACCATTAGAATGCTCGGTATGAACTATGAAACCTAGTAACTACTGAATTGCTTGAAAAACACTAGAGACTGAGAGATGAACTTGGTAGCCATGTAGAATTATGAATAAGTGTTGTCACTAATGACAAACATAACTTAATGCCATCAATCTCCCCCTTTGGCATTAGTGACAAAAGAACTTGTTAGCTAAAAATTATGTACAATGACATGCTGATTCTTTTTATTTTTCAAAATTTGTCTTTGGAATTTTGATGTAAATAAATTTGCACATATCTCCCCCATATAGTGTACATATTATATAAGGCATAGTACCATACTACATATACAAGTCTCTCTTTATTATTATGTACTATACATATGTTTCTCCACAAATATCTCTTTCTCTCCCCCTTTTTGATAATAATGTCAAACATTTATACACACCATACTCATACAGAGACACTAAAATGTGAGAGAAACTCATAATGTACCTTGAGAATAAGAGCTAATGTCTTATCCCAGTTCTCTTGCAAAATTTTGCAAATGTGAAGTGCCACTTGAACTTTTGCTAAAAGTTCAATCATATGATCTACAATTGAAAAATTGTTATCATGGATCAATGTTTTTGAATAGGTTATGTGTTTCTGCATTGTGTCTATGATTGGTAGGATCATGTTCTGGATGTTTATTAATGTAGACCTGATCCTTGTTTCCTCTATCAATAATTCAGCCTGCATGTTTGATAACAATCTGACCTTTATGTGATGTGTTGAGCTTGAGCTGGGGTCAAGTTGTAACTTTTGGGCACTAGCCTTCAGATCCTCATCAATTTTATTCAATTTTTCCTTTATTTCCTTAGTATAGTTGGTAACATCATAAAGCTTGGCAAAAACACATGTTACATTTGTAAAAGAATTTTCAAGATTAGCCAAAATTGAGGAAAGCTCTACCTAGTGAATAGCAATGTGCTCAACCACTTTATTGTCAAACTTTTTCTCAACTTTTTCTAACAATTTTTCATGACCATTAAAGTCCTCATTGAATTTATTCACTGCTTCCTCCAACTGTAGAAAAATATGTTGAGATGAATCAACATCTATGCCTATAGCCTCTATTAAGATATTCTTTGCACTTTCAATTATCCTAAACTCTCTATCCCTTTCCTCTCTTAACTATTTCTAACTGGCTTTCTATTCCAGAAGACGACTAACCAATCTCATTTGTTCCATAGTAGCATTATCAAAATCCCACTTAGGAATTTCAATCTCTTTGTCCAAATCTAAATCTACATCAATTTCTTTTCTAGTAATCAAAATTTTAAGGGGTGTCCTTAGTTCTACTTTTGATATTACTGCTTTGGACTTAGAAACAAAAACAATGGTAGAGATAGTAGAGCTTCCTATGAAAATTTTTATAGGGCCTACTAAAGGAATAGTGATAAGAGTGCTAACAAAATCCAAAATTGATGTGCTACCCAAAATTGAAGTGATTACAGGTGGAACACTAACTGAAGTATGTACAATAGGAGTATTGGTAGAAGTATTTACAAATGAAGTACTTATAGGAGCATGCAAAATTGAAGTAGAAAAAATTGTAGAACTTGATTCTGAACACACTGCTACTGTCCCTAACTCAGGAGCTAATGAAGAGGAGGGTTGCATCTCAATGGATGACGTGTTAGACACTTCCATTAGAGATACCTGGAGCTAAGAGGGAGCAAAGAGTGATTGAGAAAATGATGTATCTATTGTGGTTGCAATCACACTTGCTGAAGCTATCTCCATGCTAGATGATGTAGCAGTCTCTGGTGGAGAGTGAGGAAGGGAGGCTATAACTTGTGCAGCTATCCTTATTGGATCATTCTCTTCTTCTTCTCCATCCTTATCTTCCTCTTCAGATTCTTCCTCTTTCTCTTCTTCATCATCCTTCATCATTTCCATATAATCCTCAGCATCAATAGTGACACAAGGTGTATTATCTTCTTCATTGTGACTATCATCATCATCATCATTTATTTTTACTAGATCCTCACTAGGCTTGTGCAAATGATAAACATTTTTCCACATAGTTGTAGCATCTTTAACTACATGCTCAATATCTTTGACCAAGATCAAACAAGTATGAAATCTCATCATCATCTTTTCTTCATCTTTCTTCATTGCTTAATCTCAGCATTGGTAAGATTGGGTAGAAATTGTCTCAGAGATTGCCCAAATATACCCTTTGTAGTTTGCATAGTTGATTCCCATCTAACCTTGACCTTGTCTAACAAAACTGGAGGGATTTTTGAAGCAAACTGATCAAGAGAGAATTTCCATCTTCCTAACTTGTCCATGATCAAATCTTCAACCTCTTTCTATTATGTTGGAGTCCTAGATTCATTTTTGAGTGCTTTGAAGTTATTGATTCTAGCACCTACTCTTAATTGGTTGAGTCTTTCTTGAAAAGTGGGAGGAGGGTTATTAAACACAACCTCACTATCTCCTTTCTTCTTGGATTTTCTTGTGAACACAACTGTGGAGGCCTTGGGTGGCTTGGTGATAATCACCCTACCTTTTTTTTTTTTCACAGGCTCTTCTTACTTTTTAGATTCTTCTTCTTCATTATCAAATTCTTCATTATCTTCTCCTTTTCCCTTGGTAAGCATAAGAGGGGCATTTGTATTTTTCAACTTTGCTATCTTCCTCTTACCTTTACTTACCGCCTGTGGAAGTTTTATTTTGAATTCTATTCTGGCTTTTGCTTCCTCATAAGTTCCAAAGATAGGTAACTTTGGATCTACAGGTTCATTCACCAGTGCTTCAATTATTTCCTTTGTTTCATCAATATTAACCTCATAGGGAAGAGGTTTTACCCATACTATTATAGGCCTTACCACTTGAATGTATACTTTTTCATAGTCAACCATGAAACAAACATCATCAAGTTATAGTCTTCAACTAGTTTTGGTGGAATTTGGAACCTGTTATTCATTTTCTCCTTAAAAACTTCAAAATAGTTGTCCATTATATTGTCAAAATTCTCACCCATTTCTACAATAAACTCATTGATTTTATACAAAACTGGAGTATCCTTTCTCCATATCATTGATCCTTTCGATGGAAAAAACTTTTGTACATAAAAGAACAAATACTTTAACAAAGAACCAAATTTACACAGATTATTCTTTGAGGTCCTGATACTTTCCATGTTTTTGTTAAGTTGTTTCAACATCAAATCTACCAAATCATATTCCAAATTCTTCTTTACTACCTTGTAAGCTAGGTCCACAACCTCACACGACACTCTATTCAGTCTGTTGGAGCTATATATCTTATGTGCAATGATATGAATACCAAACCTAAGTTCCACATCAGATACATTGCTGATTTTTAGTCCTCTACCATCCCATTTGGCTAGGGTTTTCTTTTGTAGCTCTTCCCAACCTAAGGTTTTGGTAAACTTAACCTTGTTGAGCATAGGGAGACCTGTGATTCTATGAATCATCTTCTTCATTATCAAGACAGGCTACGCTAACCATAACTGACCATTGTGCACTTGGCTCAAAATATAACTAATCCATTTGATTTGGAAGCTTCTTGGCAGGTGCAAAAGGTGGTCAAGCCTTTCTCCTTTAAATGTTTATGTTCAGGTTTGAGGATTCCATCCATACACAATTCTCCTAGGGCACTGTCCATTTCTAGGGTTCCATTTTCTTGAACAACACATTTGAAATGAGTATGAATATCATTTATAAGAAGTACCTTTGGCATAATTTGAGACTGAGCTCCATTAGGGTCAAGTGATTGCACAATTGCTGGCATTGGCTTGAAGTTTGGAGCCTTCCATTTGATGCCACACACCAACATCTCAAAACCTTTCTCCGTCTTGCTGTTGTTGTAGGTGGATGCCATGGTTTCTCGATAGATTGAGAAAAAATTATTCAAAAATGTTGCTACAAACTCTACTCAAGATTGCTTGAATGCTCTACAAATAGCTCTACTCAAGATATACTAAATTTTTGGTGAAAATGAAGTTGAAATTCTTCCTTTTTGATGAAAAAGTTACATTAATGCTTGGTACAAAGAGAGCCATTATGACATAGTGCTTGATAGGCTGTCATCCACTATCTATCTAGATAACTTGGTAGAACCTTGTAACTCGGCAACCAAACAAAACTTGTTACTCATGACCTCACTAGATATGATCTAGCCTCACTTGGTGAATATTGATGCTAAAATTTTTGTGATCCCTCTATATTTGCAATACTGATTTGGATCTTTTTCTTTCATTCATTAGAACTGCTTGAGATGTGGCTTGAAGATATAGTTCCAGTTCTTCCTTAAGAACTTAATTGGAAATGGTGGAGTCACCCACTTCTTGAGTACATAACCGTCACTTGAACTGGCTTGCTTGGTAGATTTGGGAATCCCTTGCTATCTCATCTGCTTCCTAATGTTATCAGCTTTAGCTTTCTTTTCATCTTCAACTATACCTATATTCACACAATTCTTAGCTATATGACCAATTTCAATGCATGTATAACATTTTATTGTTGTATCCTTCTTTCTCAAGTGATGCCTTGCACAGTTTATGCCAATGTGTCCATATTCTCCACAGTAATAACATTTACACCAAGTATTGTAGTCCCAACCAAATATTTCCTTTACAAATTGTTCAGCTAGATTGAATGGTTTAGATCTACATTCAGATGCCTTGTGACCTTGTTTCTTGCATTTGTGACATTTACCTTCGAACTTTGGTTTCTCCTTGCATTCATTAGCTTTATGACCATGTTGACTGCAATTATAGCATTTTCCATTGAATTTTTTCTTTCCATTTCTCCAAAATTTGTTTGATGTATGACCTATCATACCATAATGATTATAAGTAGGTCTTTGATTCCTTTGAGCACCTTATTTGGAGGATTCACCTTCTTCTTTGTATCCAAGTCCTACTTTACCCTTTTGCCTATAAAGATTTTGCTCACTTTGCTAATTCAGTTTATTCATGTCTACTTGGGATTTCATTATTCTTTCATTGAGTTGCTTCTTAGAATTTAGATCAGCTTTCATTCTTTCATTGATTTGTCTTTCAATGCTTAAATGATCTCTTAACCTTTCATTTTCAGATCTCGGACTCATGATTACCTCATTTGCATTGCACAGATGATTGATAAGATTTTTTTGATGAAAGGATTGATTTTGAATTTCATTATTCCTTGCCTTCAAATCTTCATTTTCTTTATTCCTTTGTTCCAAGATTTCACAAAATCTTATTGACTGAATTTCTTGTTCTTTTTTCAATTTTCTTACCTCTTTGTTCAGGGAGCCATTCTTTTTTAAGACTTCTTTGATTGCTTCGTTTGCCTCATCTGAACTGCTTGAAGGGAAAAAGTCTTCAATCTTTTCTTCAACATACTGGTGGTCATTCATTTATTTTACAAGTTCCTTCCTTGTTTTCAGGAATTGGGAAAGATGCTCTTTCTCTTCTTTGGGTTGAACTATGGCCATCTCTAGATCTAGCTTCTCATTATCAATAGCTTTGTCAAGTCTAAATATCTCCATTGTCCTTGATCTTTGCTCAAGCTATCAAGCTTTATCCTAAGAACTACAAAGCTCTGATACCACTTATTGGAAATAATCAAGACTAACTAGGTTATTGAGAGGGGAGGGGTGAATCAGTAACCTCAAAACTTTTAAGAAATTTAGCTCTTAATCAACATAATCCATTAACCATTAATTGATCTAATCTACTACATGCATGAAAAACTAAAATATAAACATTCATAACACATGAACACAATATTTGGTGATCGAGAAACCTTCCAAATAGAAAGTAAAACTAGGGTGGGGATGATACCCACAAAAATTCAATACTATAGTATAAAGTTGACCTATTAAAGCTTACAATGATCACTTCGAATGATCTACCCTGTTAGGAGCAATTAGGACTACTAGGTCTACCTTGTTAGAGGTTTTAGAAACACACAATGAAGTATGCACTCTGTTAAGACATTTAGAGAAAAGATTGTTAACTCTACCTTGTTAAAGGATTTGAATCTAATTCACCTATTAGGATGAAATAGTAGATCTGACTTACAACTGATTTGTTGATTAGATTGTTGAAATGTTGATCACCTCTTGTGATAGATGTAACTTGACTACTCCTTATAGACCTTCTTGAATACTCTGCTCTTCTTTTAATTCACATTCACTCTTCTCAAAACATTATCTTCATCATATTTAAGATTGATACAATACATTACATATATACCATCCCAATTCTCATATTTACAAGGTTGGCCAAAATACAAGTTAACACAAATATTAATGAGCTGGCCCAAATGTACAAACTCAAGGTTTGAATAGCTAACTTGGTGACCTTTTGATACTTGACATCCACTACATTACTCAACATTGTCATGCATTCAGTAGAAGTAGAGGCTCAATCCATACTAATCACTCAATGTAGCTTCAAACTTGGTGAACATTGGAGACTCGGTAGATATAGTGTAACTCAATAGGAATTGAACACTATGTTTACCTTTTTGTACTCAATAAACATTGCTCATCCCATCACTTGGTTGATACTGGCTTCACATCACAAGAACTAATGACTTGATAAATACTGTGAAGCTTGATAACCACTATCTGCTTGATCTAAACTACTACACTGTTGAACTCACTTGGTAACCAATGGAATGCTCGATATGAACTATGAAACCTGGTAACCACTAAATTGCTCGACAAACACTAGAGACTCAGTGATGAACTCGATAGCCATGCAGAATTATGAATAAGTGTTGTCACTAATGACAAACATAACTTAATGCCAATAGGTTCAATTGCTCCATCAGTTAAAACTTAAATTTTAATGGATATTATTGTTCATTATTATCTAATATGTACATGATGTATTTTCATCCAGTGCATCATAACGATTAATGAATATGGTTGTTATTGCTAACTAACATGTACATAACATAGTTTCAAGTCATTGTTGTTATCTAATATGTGCATGGATGAGAATGCATCTTTGAAATAGATCGTCATAGATTTTGTGACAAATATCACAACTTCTAAAAATGTAAAATGATTCAATAATATTGGACCAAACTGTACTCCTATAGATAGCCCTTGTTAGTCTTGAATATAATATTCACATGAATTTGTATTCAACTTCAAAAAATATGATTCTTTCGACAAATAGTTTATTTATTTATATAAGTATGTTTTTTGTGTATTTCCTTACTATCTATTGTGTCTATAGAAAAATGAGTCACTTGGTCCTTCTATAGATGTAAACTATTGTTGAAGCTTAGTTCCCTATCTAGTGGAGAATTATGCTTGGTAGCATTTAACAAGCTTTAAATTTGACTACTTCATTTATCATTTTCTTTAAAATCATCATTTGACATGGTAGTTGTACTTAGTAAGACTTGGCCATTCCCATGGTTAGTTGATAAAAATGTTGTTTGAGTTCTTAAATTTTATGTCAAATGAGTGATTTTCACACTCATTTTGTGAAACTAATTTTTGTTGTAAATTCTACTCTCCTCATCTTTGCTTCTTATATATATATATAGGTCACTAATGAATCTTGCTAATGATCCAAGGATTCACGGTCTCATTTCTTTGAGAGCTAGAATCATGCTTTCTATTGTAGTTGCTCTTGTCACCCTTGCAATATCCATTGTAGCTTTTGCATAAGAATCTAGAAGAGAGAGGTGTAAGTGTAGAAGAGATGAAATCCCATTTTATAGGACTATTATTCATTCAAATTACACTAATTTCCATGACCAACTTTGCATGACTAGAACAACCTTCTTTCATCTATCTAGTATTCTTAGATAGAAAGGAAGCATTGGAGATTCTTGCAACATTAGGTTAGAAGATAAACTAGTGATGTTCCTCCATACACTTGGGCACAATTTGAGAAATTGTAAGATTGCTCATAATTTTGGTCACTCGATAGAGATAGTTAGTAGATACTTCCACAAGGTCTTGAGGGCTATCTTAGCTCTCCATGCTGACTATATGTTACTCACCACCCCAAACAGTCCTCCTGAGATTCTTAGGAAGGATCATTTTGATCCCTACTTCAAGATAACTATCTTATTAGAATATTTGTTATGTTAAATATAAATTGTAGCAATAGAATTTGACTACAAATTAATAGGATTGTATTGGAGCTATAGATGGAACCCATATACCAGTTATTGTTGATGTGGACATACAAGCTAAATATTGCAATAGAAAAGGAAACTTGTCACAAAATGTTATGGGTGTGTGTTCCTTTGGTTATAAGTTCCAATACATTCTTACAGGTTGAGAAGGGTCTATAGTAGATAGTCATGTTCTTGCTTCTACTTTATCGAGATCAGATCCACTAGTTGTGCCTCCCAGTATGTGGAATCATCTTATAAATGTTTATGTTGTCAAATTTATAAGAGATGTGTCAAGGTTATGAAAATATTTGTTTATGCATTTATTTAGGTAAATTTTATTTGGTTAATGCAGGATATCCAAATGTACCTAGATTTCTTGCCCCTTATCAATGTACATGCTACCATGTAAAGGAGTTTTGTAGAGAAAATGTAATTAACTATCCATAGATTTATTTAGTCACTGACACTCGTGTTGGTGTGATTTTTCATAGTATAGAAAATTTTTGATATTTGGGTGAAAAATCAGTTATGCCTTTGTTTTGTGGCGCCCTCATTTTCAAATTTTTCAAAAAGGTATTTTCTTCAATTTTTGGCAGGGCTTTTTATCCTAATGTTTTATTTACATCAAAATGCCTTTGGTAAACCTTTCATGTACCTCTAATTGTGATTTTTTGTTTGAAAGGATGCCAAGTTGAAGTGTTGTTCAATCATCGTTGATCTATCAGAGATCAAGGGTCAGTGCATCCCCGCATTATAGAGTTGTAGGTCTTTAAGCAATGCCGGGAACCACATTTGCGACACGTAGCCCCTGATGTTTTATGAGATCCAGTACGCCGCAAAAGCTCTTGTATGTCAACTTTGTCAGTACTTTTGCACACGTTGTGTTTTTTCTGCGATATCATTGGTGGATTCGTTGGCACAACTATGAAGATTACTTACCAAGCAATATCATTGTCGATCCTATCTTGATCAACGGTTGGCGCATCCCCGCATTATGAAGATGTAGGTTTTTAAGTACTGCGGGGAAGTGCAGTGGTGATGCATGGCAAAGTGGGGTCAAGAATTTGTATTTCAATATGCTACACTGCAAACAACTGATGACGTGTAATGCTAGGTATGCACAGAAGGGTTTTGTTTGCTTAATGAAGGTGAAAGTCTTATCACCGTTGATCCTATCTTGATTAATGGTTGGCACATCCCTGCATAATAAAGATGCAATTTTTTTAAGTACTGCGGGGAAGTGCAGTGGTGACGTGTGGCCATGATGACGTCAAACACTTGCTTGCTCAGAAGAAGATACGATATCCAGTGGCGTGAAGTGTTGTCAGACAGTATGAGCTAATATGGCATTTTCCTATTGGTCAGAGCAGCTAGTTGGTCGTTAATACAAAATGGATTATTTTGATCGTCAATCTTGTCCTAATCGACAGTTGGCGCATCCCCGCATCATGAAGATGTAGGTTTTTAAGTAGTGCAGGAAAGCAAAATGGTGACACGTAGCATTTTTCTAAAAAAGGCTGTAAAGCTTGTTATCTTAAATTAGGACCGTACGATCTGATAAAATCTACAGATGGGATTCAAATTTGAGTGCAAATTGTGGGCAACGATTACTAAGAGTAAATGTGATCCAAACCTGGTACGTGCGGTTTTAATTCATAAAAAGAATCCACGATTTCACCATTAATGAATCACCAAAGCACAAAAAGAAAAGGGCATTCAAGATTTCAGAGCTAAGGCATGGAATTCCTCGGTTAATACTCCAATAAAATTATAGAAGACATCATATAGTGCAGAAGTGCAATTTCTGGTGGGTAAGTGCTCTGTGACTTTCTGAGTAAAATTTGAAGCATCTATTGTTGTGAATTCTCCAAAGTTTCATTAAAAATGCCGCCCCGAAAAGATTTTACTGGACAAAAAGATTATCTAAAACGTTTAGTGCATGATGATTTTCTCGAACAATTCCCCTTATCAGGGCATCAAATAACTAAGGGAAGGAGACTCATTCCAAAAAACCCTAGATTGGTTGTGGTATAAGGATTTTATGACAAAGTTAATTGGATAAGGGATGCCCAGGTTTCCATGGGAGGTTTGGAGTTGTTTAAGAAATGGTTTTCAGAGTGAAAAATGGACACTCCTATGAGCAATGTATGGGAATTTTACATTGGAAAATTAGTAGTCCCCAGTGTCTTCTTTGATAGTGATTTATTGATGGACTTGGCAAAGAGGTATGATCCTATCACAGGGTGGGTAAAAAATCATTCAGGGGTCAACCTTTTTAGGGTTTACCCTGAGTTGTTCAGTGAGGTTTTCAACCTAAAACCTAACCACGTTGTGCATGAAATCATTGATCTGGATGATTTGCAAGCTAGATATGATGCACAACGAGTGTACTTGAGAACAAGGCCACTACAGGATCATGCTGCTAGGGTTGGTAATTTGCCTATGATGAATTCCAGTACTCCAGAGCCATTGTTAAGAAGCCATTTCAATCTGAGAGCTCAAGCACTATGTTTTTCTCTTTGCAAGATCTTGGGGATAGACGAGGGTGATCAAATTCTAGGTTCTGTGGTCCTTATAATTGCTCAAACCCTTCAATTTGGAATGAGTACCATTCTAGATTTTGCCACTTTCCTAGCAAAAGAGATTCACAACGGTTTGGTTGGAATAGCAAAGGGGAAAGTAAACAAACCATTCTATTGGTATTCATTGATGATGCATGTATGTTTATACAAAGGATATACTTTCTTCTCCAAGGGTATGGAGTTAGAAACCACAAAGGATGGAGAAAGGAATCTAGTGTAGTTATGGAGCGTGGATATGACTTTAGAAGCCACTGATGCTAGTTATGTAAGATTTGATAGGTATTTTGCATCAAAGCTTAGACTTATTTTAAGAGGACATAGCCCTAGAATCCCACAAGCATTATTAGAATTGGTCAAACCCAAGGACCGTGCTAAAGGGCTACTTGTCAGTCACAACTGGGGGGATATAATTCCCTACAATGTTTCAACAGTAATAAGAGTTTATGGTTTCTTAGGAAAACCTCATGTATTACCTTTTCATGTAGCTTTGAAGATAGGGATAGTCGAGCTCTTATGGCAGATAGGTACTATAGATGAGAGGGAATTGGTAAAGAAGGGCACTTTCTTTCCAATGGTTATTGTAGTGCATGATTTTGTTTTTGTTAAAAAGGGGTGGAAGCATTTAAATTTGTTTTTGAATAAATATAACATGATAGAATCTCACGCCAGATTCATTGACCCTGAAGGATTCTATGATCTATTAAGAGAAAGGGTGAGAGCTTCCCATATGGTACATCGGGTTTACTATCTAGAAGATATAATCAGAAATATTTTTACATTGTAGGAGCAAGAATTAAGGAAAGAGAAATGGATAGTTTTCGAATTCATTAATGCTTTTGACCCACAGTACGACCCATTGAAAGATAAGAAATACTGGGGAGATAAAATACAGGCATTAATGAATAATTTTGCTATAATAATTCAGACTATGAAGGAAAAGAAAGATATATTTATTAAGACACACCCAGACAAGGCAGCAGAAATACAAAGAGAATGAGTGGTAGAAATGTGGTAAGTCCTGGCCAATATACATTACAGAAAAGGGCAGGTTATGTCATGGTTCAAAGTGTGCAATAGGTACCCCCTCATAAGGAGCCAAGGTCAAGAAGTCCATCTGCAGCCAGCTCTCCAAAAAGATGAAAATAAGAGCAGGGGTCTTCTTCTTCTAAAAAAGAACAATACTCCCCAAGCCAATCTCCAATCCAGATAAATGATGAAGCATCTCTAAAGAAACAGCTTAGACAAATGGGAGGAGAAGGGGATGTGATTGTCACCTCTATAGACCTGGATATTGGAGAGCCACAAGAACCTCCTACACCTTCCTTGGACCTGACCATTGCTGATTACCAAGGTAAGGAAATTCACCCAATTGTTGCCCAGGCTTCTAAAAGATTTATTAATGATGAAAATTTTGTAAGATCTAGGGATTTTGCTCAGTTTTTATGGAGATTAAATATAAAGAATTTTGAGAAATCCTGTGAGAATATCAAGGCTGAGCAACCAAATAAATCTGACCCTGTTATCAAGGAAGAGGTAAAATCAAAGTTTTTGAGTGATTTTGCCCAGTTCACTCCTGAAGCTGGATGGCAAATAGTTAGACAATCAGGAGTCCTCCTTCTGCTAGAATGGGATATAGAAAATGCTATTGTTTTTGATTCAGTAAGAAAGTAGAAGGATGTTCAACTAACAACCATTGAAGAAGTAATACAGGCTCATAGAGGGGTCAAATTTAGTGATGACTACCAAGCCCTTGTTTTGTGGTCCATAGATAAGAGAGAAAGTACCAGGATGCATGAGTTTCCCACTGCAAAACATACTGGTACATTGACAGTATACAGGGCTAGTAAGGTAAGTAGTAAACAAGTAATGGGAATGGCTTCAGAAATGCTAAAATTGGGTGGTGTTGAATCTGGAAAAGAAGAAGATAAGTTTTCCCAACTCAATGCTAGGTTTGAAGAATTTTTGAAAGCATATGAGGAAAGGGGTATACAGATACAATCACTAGAAAACAAAATGTCTCAAATGGAGAGGATACTTGGGAAAAGAAAAATGGGAGAATCCAGCACACCTACAATTGCATACCCTTCACAACCATTGGTTGGATCTGGATCAACCCCTATTATTGAAATACTTGACACCCCTCAAAGGCCCCAATTCTATACTACATAGGACTTTCAAGAGGAAAAAAAAAAATTGCATGAGTTGCATATAGAATTGAGAAATCAATATGAAGAGAAATTAAAACAGGGTGTGATATATTTGACGGATAAAATAAAATGGTCAACCTTTTTTGATCAGTTGACAAGAATTGCAACTCTCATGGATGAGTTGAACAGAGATAAGGATAAACTGACTCTTCTTGCACAGAAATGGAGGGAGAGAAATAATGATATTACAATCATATGTATATCTACAATCCAAATGCCTTATCATCAAGTTGAGAAGATTTTTGATTTATTAAATAAGCTAGAGAATTTTGATGATGAAAGAGATTCTTTACAGAGAAGATTAACACTCTGTTTTTCCCAATATATTGCTGAAAAATTCACCCTATTTCCTTGTGCTTTAGAATCTGTTGATACAATAAAGGAAAAGGAAAAGTGGAAAAGGGAGATGGATGAGTTATTCAATGAAAGAATAATAAACATCATGAGTGAAACCAGCCACTGGTTCTGGGCAAAGACAAATGAAGAGCTAGTAAAAATACAGTTATTTTATAACGCTATGAGAAAAGAATTTGATGATTTAGAAGAAAGTGCAAATTCTTTAATAATGATATAAAGAGAAGCTCTAAGTTTTCATTGGCCAGATGATGATGCTTTTAATAAATGGAAAAATCAGTTTCTAGAAAAAATGTCAGAAGATGATGAGGAGGAAAATGTAAAAGTAAAAGTCACCCTCGTAGTTAATAATGAGCACATGGAAAATCCTCAGGTTGAAATAAATTTATAGGTAACTAAAGATGATACATCACTTTCAAACCTCATGGCTATTTACTCTGAGGATGAAGAATAATTGAAGAATCAGATCTTATCTTCTTGTTTCAACAACTGAGAAGCATAACAGAAAGGTACCCACCAAGGATTGTTCGATGTATTAGCTTTTCTGTTATTCGTTTTTGTCTTTTATGACAGACATTTGTCAGTATCCTTTAGAAGACACTTGTCACTTTCTGTAGCCCGAAGCTTGTTGCATCTCACACTATTTAAGTGAGATTCCAAGGCTAAAGAATGGTCTAAATTCTATTTCTTCTAAGTATTGTGCTTAGTCTGGTTTTTGGTCCAAAATTTGAAAGTAAGTTTGTAATGTATTTTTCTATCAATTCTCTGAGAATACATGAATATAGAATGAGCTGTGTTTCTTTCTGAAGGCCATTCTGAGTCTATTGTAAAGGATATACCATTTTCAAAGGAAATGAATACAAATTATGAACTGTCCCCATATCATTTCCTTTTGAATTTTGTGTCCTTTTAAATACTTATCTACCTTGATGTTGTATGAGTAAAAGCTTGTGCAATTGAATGCAACCTAGTTAGGTTGTATATCCATTTATCATTGTTGTTAATTCAATGGATTAAATAAAGGCTTTGATGAATGTGATGAGATTTCTTAGGTATTGAAAAGGATTTTGAATGATAAATTCTGATAAGAATTGCTGATAGAATTTTTTGTAAAGCAACAAATTAGATCTAAGAATTTGCTATAGACTCTGAACCCTAATGGATTAGGCACTAATCAAGTTATTTCAGCTAAAGGAGAAGTATATTATATATTATTTTTTTAAATGCATCATCAAATCAAATTTTACTTTTATTTCCTATAGATCTTCAAAGTTGGCCAGCACTTGTCTGCATGGAATGTTTTATCTTGAGTTAGCCATTGTTGTTGAAAACATCTGCAGATCTATAGAAGAATTCTTGGCCATATCTGTTTATGGGATGTGTTTACCAAGTTAGTAAGAATTATGAATATGTTTGAGGATCTTGAAATGAGAATCAGAATGAAACAAAGAATAATCCTCATGCAGTTGTTCCAGTTTTGAACCATCCCTGGGTACACCCACCCTGGTTTTGCAGATCCAAAAGAGTAGAAAACCATCTGTGGTTTTGTTGAAGTTGGGTCCAAATATCTTGCATATGCAATTGTTAATAAGAATAGGCTAGTCTTTAGATTGTGTATGTACTGTCATTTTGGTATTAAGCATTTTTGTCACTTAGTAGTTTTAGTACTTTTTAAAACACCAACAACTTGTCTACTCAACATCTTACCAAATCATGACACAAACTAAGATTGTCTTAGCATGTTGTATCTTGCACAACTTCATTACGATAGGGGATGGCATTCCTTCAAAAGTTGAAATTGAAGAGGATGAGTGTCACAAGATAAATGTACCAATACTTGAGACATATGGGATGACTCAGTGAGATAGAGATGATTGGGGAAACTTTCAAAATGAAAAACTCAAAGGATGTGGGATGACTATAGATCTCAAGCTTAGTTCTAGTTGGAACATTACATTACTTGTATGGTATTTGAATCAATGAATTGTGTGGCATTATAATCATTGTTATGATTGTTAAAGATGAATGAATGAATGAATTTGTTTTGTCAGCATGTTTGGTGATTATTATGGTTTTCTATGTGGGTTCAGCTATGATGAAAGACCTATATATCCAAGTGTTATTGCTTTCATCTGTTTGCATTGCATTTTTCTTAAAAGTTCCACAATTTGTAGATTTCATTTTTCTTTACCTTTAAGTACCAATTGGATCTAACTTTACTATTACAACATGCTACCATTGGCCATAATAAGTGAGATCATTTTAACTAGTGTAATACACTATATATCATCCTATCAAACTAAGAACATATCATATCTAATTATACTCCATAATCAGCAAGTAAGAATTTAGGAAAAATTTTGGTTTATACTTGATATGTCAACCAAACAAAAGGAATAGACTAGGCCACATGTCTTGCTATAATATGTTGTGGATGCATTTACAGTAATGTGGTAATCATGTGGTAATGAGATTAAAACCAAAAAACACATCCATTTATGCATAACCATGTTTATCACATCCTTTTGGTAGAGTTAAAAATACACTCGCAAAAGCTACTTTTTCTAGTAATTTTTGTTGACTAGGTAAAATGTAGATAATCATCAGCCTTGAGCACGAAATCATCATATTTTTTGTGCCATTGATTGCAATGCAAGTCCTCATGCTATTTCAGCTGATGTTTTATGTTTATAAGGCCTAGTTACACATGCAACTAGTTATTTCTAATGTGCTTATTGTATGCATGGTTTTCTATTCTATTATAAAAACCAATGGTATGCTAGTTATTTTTTATATTGTGCTGGTTACTAATGAAGTCAGAAATATATGCTTGACTATATTTGAACCTTTTTTTTAATGTTCATTAACATGGCTCAAGAAGGGCAAGTCAGCAATACACCTTGTTTTATGAATAGGGTACTATGGACTAGAGATATGGAGCACAAATTCCTTGAGTTGCTTCAAGAGAAAGTCCATCTTGGTCGGAAAGGTGAAGATGGTTTCAAAAAAGAAGCTTGGACATGCATTGAAAGGTAGTTTAAGGATGAAGTAAACCAAAATCTAACCAAGGATAATTTGAATAATAAATTGAAAACTTGGAAGGCAGGATTTAGAGTAATGAAAGATTTAAGAGATACAAGCGGCTTTGCTTGGAATGAAGGTACGAAATGTGTGAATGTTCAAGATAGTGTTTGGAATGAGCTTTTGAAGGTGAAATGGTATTCAATATTCATTGATTTAATTTAATTTTTTGTCTTCAAGTTAATATTGAAAGACAAGTAAATGTTCAATTGATTGCTAAATTGTAGAGGAGAGAATTCAAGAATGCAAAGGTGTATAAGAGGCATCCATTTCAATACTATAATGAGTTAGCCTTCATTGTGGGAAATGACATGGTAGGATGTACTACTATAGCCAAAGCACAAGAGACTAAAGAGGGTCACATCATGGATGAGGCCCTTGATCTTGATGATGATGGAGATTTTAATTTACTAGCTGATCTTGACAGTCATTTAGATGATGACATGGTTCAATCAAACCAATCGAGCACTACTAGCAGATAGAGATATCACCATCCTCATCAAAGAAGGGAAAGAGGAAGAAGGTGAGCATTACTAGTTTGATAGATACCATTTTTGAAGCCATATATAAGATCCATGAAGGCATGTTAAAGACTTACATTATTAAAGTGGATGAAGAGGATTTTGAAGCTATTCGAGATAAAATATATGATTCCCTCAAAGCCATTCTTGGGATTACTAAAGATTCAATGATAAAGGCCTATGATATGTTTTTGGCTGAAACTAAAAGAGGAAAAGGCTTTTTTAGAATGACCAAGGGGGAGAGAGTGAAATACATACAAATTAAGTATGGAGGGCTCTAGAGTGTTTGTTAAAATATTTTGATCTATAGTTACATTTATATTTGGTTGCTTCATAGCATGCCTCATGACAATCTGCATGACTTTTATCAACTTAAAAAATATTTTTCTTGCATAATCTATGATTGTATACATTTTTAATCATCTTTACACTAGATTGCTTTTAAATTTTATCGTACAAGTAGATAACATGTTGGCAAGGATTGTGCTTATTCACCTTAGTGCATCTATCAGCTACATATAAACAATTACTACAACACATCCAAAAAATCTATTATGTGCATTCTCCACTATTACTTCCTTCTAATATGTTTTTTCCTTTGAGCATCCTATTACATATTCAAGTTTGATCTAGTAGTTTTTAGAGTGATATAATAGATTCTAGGTTGTGGCTTGCAAGAGTGCATGCTTTGCATCCTAGTTCTTTAGCTCTTATTTGGCCAAGTACTAATTATTCAACCATTGTAAGGATTGGCTGGTGGACATGGTAGTGAGTTTGGAAAAGGGGATGTGGGTGTGATTATTAGAATTGTACATAGAGTAAAAAAGTTAATAATTTAAAAATGTGATGTATTATAAGGTGATGGACTTTTCCTTGATCCAAAAATAATAGACTTGTTTATAAACCCAACAATACTAAATAAAATTGAAGGGTCTTTCTTTTTATTTTCTTAAGCCATATTTGATTGATTTGCAGTAGGATATGTTATCAAAAATTTTAGTTGATTAGGCTATTGATTGGAACAAGTGTGATGGCTAATTCAGCTAGAACATCAACAACGCAATTTTCATATACCTATGAATTTGTATATTTCAATAAATATGGGTCACATGATTTGTATCATCCAATTTGTATTTGATAGGGAGAGTAGGGATGAACTAATCACAAGTCCATCCTCATGGTCTACCTCTGAGACAAAAGGTATCTTACAAGATCACCAAGTGGATCTATAGAATCCCTCCTATGTAGAGATCCCCCAATCCTAACCCCAATCCTCTATCTTGAGAAAATTTAAACTCTTTCCATCTACCAGATTCTCATCCTAGAGTAGATAAAACTATAGGTTTCCAACTGAACTAGGTCTTCCTAGGCCAGTTCTTATATAGTAGTTGTTGGGTCGTGGAGATGATGAAACAAAACCTTCAACACATATCTATCATGGCATAATGAAATCCTTTACACTTAACTTCCGTATAGATTTCATACTTTCCCTTTAAAATAGGGCTACAAGGAAGAGCCCCAATTAGCCCTCTTGTTCCTAGAAATCAAGGAATTCCTCAATTTTTCTTCACTAAGGGATTCAAACTTTATTCATAGACCCCCTCCCATTTTATGAACACTAACTTATTTCCAAGATTCTACACCTCCACACTTTCATACTATACCTATGTTGAGATTAAGGGTTTTCAAGGGTTTATAAGCCTTTTCAGACCAATCTGATGTTTGGTCTAAATAAGTGCCTTAAATGATTTGTGGCACCCTATCCTTATTTCCAAAGGGCCTTCTCTTACTCCCCTTCAACCTCTATATTCACTCTTTTAGAAATCTTCACAACCCTGCTATCTTAGAGCTCTACAATGTCAAATTTCCCTAGCTGGGCATGCTTTGGCTTGCCTAGGGCAAGAGCTCAAAATTGCTTCCTAGGATTTTGGGGGCCCTTCCTTCTACCAAGAGGAGGCACATAGATTACACTCACTATTCCCAAGAGGTCATACTATTTATATAGTGGGATAGTGAGTTACATCCTTTCTAATGCCAATTGCCTGATTCATGACAATAGACTAGCAATAAAGAAAAGAATTTACAAACAATGAAAAATGAAATAAACACACCTACTCTATTGAACCAAAAATGTCCTTAAAAAGTATATCTACAATGATAAAGTGATAGAGCAACCAAACTAACTCTCAAAATCTTTCATTACTCTCAAATTTGCCTTCTTACAGTCAAAAACCAACATTCCAGTATATAGTCTGTATGCTGACACAACCAAATGGAAACTTTAGGGTTTTAGAAGGTTAAATATGTCCTCTTAGGTCTTTCTCATTCCCATTTAGGGCTTCCATCAACCTCCTTAATGTTTGGAAGGTTAATCAATAGCTTTTTACAAAAATGGAACATTTCTTGCATAGCAACTTTTGCAAATTTTCTTGTTTTCAAACTTTTTATGTCTCCTACTTGCTAATTTGGCCATCCATTAGATTTTCCATCCTAGGAACCCTTCTTTAGCCTAGAGACCTATGCTAGGACTCTAATAACAAGGACTCCCTTAAGTTCTAAGTCACTTATTTCCATGTACCAAGGAATGCCTTGATTCTAAGGTCATTTAGTAACTTCCTACACCTTAGTTAATGTTGACAAAAAATAACAAGGTCCTCGAACCTTTATTCTTCTTACAAAGGCTCTCTTGGAGCACATCACAACAAAATTGAAAATAGTGAGGTCCTATGTTTCAATTTTCCCCTACACCATACTCCCCACCAAAGAATCTACATCCCCTCTGGAAACAAAAGGTGGAGATCTATACCCTAAAGCTTGAACTGATTCTCACGAATCCATTTAGCCTCCTAGTCTAGTTCTCCTTTCCATTTGACAAGGTGTTCTATGTATGTGCCATGTCTAGTCTTGGTATGAACCAAAGATTCCAATATCCTCTCTACTTGGAGCTTGGGCTTAGGGGGCAAAGCTATTGTTCAAGCATCCTTCTGAGATTCCTCCACATGTTGATCCACCTCAATAAGAGGTCATTTATATTTGACTAATTTTGCTACATTGAAGATGGAGGAAATGGCTAAATCATCTAGTAGCCCAACCTTGCAAGAATTCTTCGCATACTTGGCTAGTATAGGACATGGTCCAAGTCTTCTCACATGAAACCTTTTTGAGATTCCCTTTTCCATTCTTGCTCTGTTTAGGTGAATCATGACCAAGTCCCCTACACTAAATTGTACGTCCCTCTTCTTGAGGTAAGCTTTGTCCTTGATCTTCTTGGTATTGTCAATGAGGGATTATTTTACTTGATCATGCACTTCCTTCATGGATTGACTAAAATCTTTAGCATAACCATTTTTAGGTACCTAACCATCTAGGTTTCTTGATTCACAAGTACCCCTAGGATGTATCCCATATACAATTTCAAAGGGACTCTTGCCCATAGTTCTACTAGTGTTGTCATTATAAGAAAACTCTGCTTGGTGAAGGACTAAATCCCATGTCAACCATACTCCTTTCTTAAGCATCTTAATAAGTTTCCAAGTGTCCTATTTGACCACTTTAGTCTGACCATTATTTTGAGGATAGTAGGCTAAACTAAAAGATATATTGGTACCTAGTCTTTGCCATAGGGATCTCCAAAAGTATCCCATAAATTTTCTATCCCTACCAAATATAATGCTACTTTTCAAACCATGAATCTTGACAAATTCCTTGAAAAATAATTAATAAATATGACTTTCATCATGAGTGACTTTGCATGGAATAAAATGACTCATTTTGCTAAATCTATCTACTAGCACATAGATGCTATCAAAACCACTCTTTCTTTTAGGTAAACCAACCATAAAATCCACACTTACACATTCCCATGGTCTGCTTGGCATTAGGAGAGGCTAATAAAATCCTACATTTGTATAAATCCCCTTTTCTCTTTGACATATGATGCATTGCTCAACATAAGCCCTAAAATCTCTTTACATTTTAGGCCAATAGTAGTACCTTTGAACCAATTCCAAGGTCTTATTCAAGCCAAAATCACCAGTCAAACTCCCATTATATTTTTCTTGAATAAGGTTCTCCCTCATGGATCCTTTTGACACACATAACTATCCTCCTTTTAAGAGTATCCCATTCTATAATGTATAGTCTACAAACTCACCATGAAAGTGATTTAGGTGCTCCTGACACACCTTGTATGCTACTACAAAATCTCCATTAGTTTGGTAGATTTTTTTGAAGTTATCCAACCCTATGCTCCTTACTTGGATTTCTTAGATAGTGAGAATTCTTCAACTCAAATCATCTACTACTTTATTGAGCTACCCCTTCTTGTGTTTTATAGTGAAAGTATAAGATTGTAAATAATCTACCTACTTGACATGTCTATGGCTTAGTTTGTCTTTGGAGTCGAGGAAACTCAAAGCTTGATTATCCGTGAACACTAAAAACTCTTTGGGCAAGAGATAATGCCTCCATTTTCTAAGGGATTGAACAAGTGCATAAACTTCCAAATCATAGGAAGAGTAATTTTTTTTTTTTGCATCTAGATTTTCACTAAAGAAAGCCACTGGTTTATTACTTTTACTTAAGAATCCTCCCACGGCTATATTACTAGCATCACATTCTACAACAAAAGGTTCATTAAAAGTAGGTAACCTTAGGATAGGCTTAATAGCTACCTCTTTCTTCAATGTCTCAAATCACTTTTTTTCTATTGGTGTCCACACAAACTTGGTCTTTATTCCACCCTTGATAGTGTCCATCATGGGAGCACATATCCCACTGAAGTTCCTAATGAACTTTCTATAGTATTGAGCTAGGACATTGAAACTCCTCACTTCACTAGCATTTTTGGGAGTTGGCCAACTCAATATTGCTACAACTTCATCTTCATCCATCTTAAGATCTCCCTGAGATAGAACAAAGCCCAAATAGACTAATTCCTACTTCATGAAATCACACTTGTCTAGATTGATAGTTAGGTGTTCCTCTTTCAATTAGACAATACAATACTAATATTCTCTAAGTGTTCCTCTTTACTCATGCTGAAAATTAATATATCATCTAAATAGACTACCACAAACTTACCTATGAAATCTTTCAACACCTCATTCATTAGCCTCATGAATGTACTTGAAGCATTGGAGAGGCCAAATGGCATAACCATAACTAGCCATTCATAGAGTCCTTTAGTTGTTTTAAAAGTTTTTTTTCACTCATCTCACTCTTTTATTATAATCTAATGATAACCACTTTTAAGTTCTATCTTGGTGTAGTACTTAGCCCCTCATAGGAAATCCATTAAGTTCTCAATCCTAGGTATGGAAAACCTATACTAGATTGTGATCTTGTTTATGGCTCTAGAGTCTATGCATAATCTCCATGTTCCTCTCTTTTTAGGAGACAAAATAGTAGGAATAACACATGGGCCGATGCTCTTCCTTATCAACCCTTGATCCATCAACTCTTGTACTTACTTTGCAACTCCCCTATTCTATTTAGGAGTTATCTTGTAAGGTACCTTGTTTGAAAGATATGCCCTTGGAACCAAGTCTATTTGATGGCTGATTTCTCTTTGAGGTAGTAGGACTACAAGTGTTCCATCTAATATAATGATTTTTAATTCATCCAAAATCTACTACACCTCATCAGATATGTCCTCCTTCTTAGTCTCTCTTTCTTCCATGGGTTTTACCACAATATCATAACCCACTCCTTATTCTTTATCAAGAGTTTTTGTGAACTCTTTCCCCTTCAACATCAATACATTAGGCCCACTTCCTTGATTATTTGATTCAAGTAGTGACAGAATTTTATAACTCACCCCATCCTTCTTAAAGGTGTATGAGTTGAGCTCACCATTGTGTATGGATTTTCTATCAAATTGCCATGGTCTAATTAATAATAGGTGATAGGCATCCATGGGTAAAACATCACATAAAATATTGTCTTTTTATCTCCTATGGTGAACTCAATACATGCTTGCTCATTCACCAAAACATGATGCTCCTTGTTTAGCCGAGTGACCTTGTAGGGAGTGCTATGAGGTATTTTAGGAATCTTGAGTTTGGTTAGGGCCTCTTCCAAAATTATGTTATCAATAGACCTTGAGTCTATGATAACTTTTCAAACCTACCCCATAATCTTACATCTCACCCTAAAGAGTGATCTTCTTTTCTTAGGCTCTCCTTTGATTGGTTCTTTAATTAGGATCCTCTTTATCATTAATTTCTCACTACTTTCAGAATTCAACTAGATATCAAGTGACTTCACACTTGAAGCATCTTCATCGATGTATGTTATCTTCTTTTTGTTAGGATAAACTACGGATAGAAATAAAAACTACATGCAAATATAACCAATAATAGAAAAATAATAGATCACATAGAAATGAACACAAGGCACCAAGATTTAACGTGGTTCACCCAATCCTTGGGCTATGTCCACCAAACAGAAAGTTCGATCTTATTACAATCCAGTGATTACAATCCATAATCCCTTACAGCTCAATACCGCTGCAAGAACCAATTTTGTATCACAACATAATGAAAAATACCCAACCCTAAGCCCTTTTAGACAAGTATTAAACTGATTTAGGGTTATAACATGTCAGCCATATGTTGGCCATAATATGTCAGCTACCATGTTGGCCACGGCCCAAAAAAAAATTTCAGGGTGATGCCCCGAACCCCACTATTTATGAAGTATGTACAGTACTTTCCTGATCAGTCACCACAATCTAACAATCTCCCACTTGGGGACTGATCAAGCTCCACACTAAACAACAATCTCTCACTTGGAGACTGATCCTATAGCAATACAACTACCACATGGGGCTCCCACTGGATCAAACCACCCTGGACTCTGTTGTTCTTTTATTCATCTCCAGTCTAAAAGACCAACCGAAGCTGAAGAGGAGTTCAGCTTCTCCCTTGTTACAACCTTTGTCAACATATCTGTTGGATTTTCATTGGTATGTATCTTCTCTAGCTTTAACTGTCCATCCTCCAAAACTGACCGAATGAAATGGTACCACAACTATATGTGTTTGGTCTTAGAATGCAGAGCTGAATTCTTAGCAAGATGAATGGCACTCTGACTATCTGTAAACAAATAATTATCCTTCTAAAGATGTCCCAATTCTTCCAAGAAGAACTGAAGCCATATCATTTCCTTGGCTTCCTCTATAGCAGCAACATACTCTGCCTTTGTAGTGGATAAAGCATTAATCTTTTGTAACCTAGAAACCCAGCTCACGGCTGCCCCACCAACAGTAAAGACATAACCTATAGTACTCCGCCTAGTATCAATATCCCCTGCCAAATATGAGTCAACATGGCCTTGTAAATCAATAGTAGAGCCCCCAAAGTGTAAACACTTATTGGATGTCCCTCTCAAATATCTGAGAATCCACTTGACATCATTCCAATGCTCAAATCCTGGATGACTCATATACCTGCTAACGACTCCCACTGCATGTGCAATATCTGGCCTAGTGCATATCATAGCATACATCAAACTTCCTACAGCTGAAGCATAGGGTACCTTGGACATCTTATCCTCCTCTTCCTATGTCTTGGGACACATCTCCTTAGTCAATTTCAAATGACCAGGTAAAGGTGTGCTGACAGATTTAGCATTCTCCATACAGAAACGTTGCAACACCTTCTCAACATAATCAGCCTGAGATAGCATCAAGGTTCTATTTTTCCTATCTCTGCAAATCTTCATAACAAGGATTTGTTTTGCTGCCCCCAAATCCTTCATAGAAAATGCATGTGCTAACTAGCATTTTAGCCCCTTAATATGATCCATGTTAGACCTAGCTATAAGCATATCATCAACATATAGACATAAAATAATGTAGCTATCATCATCCAACCTCTTAAAATAAACACAATAATTTGAATGACACCTGTTATATCCATGCTCATGCATAAAATTATCAAATTTCAGATACCATTGCCGAGGTGCTTGCTTCAAGCCATATAAACTTTTCTTCAATTTGCACACTAAGTTCTCCTTACCTTTGACCTCAAAACCCTGTGGCTGAGCCATATATATTTCTTCATCCAAATCACCATGAAGAAAGGTTGTTTTAACATCCATCTTCTCTAAATGCAAATCTTTAGTAGCCACAAGACTTAAAATAGTACGAATAGAAGTCATTTTAACAATAGGAGAAAATATCTCATCAAAATCAATTCCCTTTTTCTGTGCAAATCCTTTTACAACTAACCTGGCATTAAATATTTTCTTACCTTCTTCCTCTTCTTTCAACCTGTAAACCCACTTATTCTGTAAAGCCTTTTTACCTACAGGCAAGTTGCACAAATCCCATGTCTTATTTTTCAGCAAAGGGTCCATTTCATCTTTCATTGTAGACTCCCACTGAATCTTAGTATCCACCTGCACAGCGTCATCATAACTTTCAGGTTCACCAGCATCAATAAGTAAAATAGAATACAAAGAGGGAGAAAACCTTTGTGGAGGTCTAATTTTCCTTGTGGATTGTCTAACATTTACTGATGTGTGTGGTATTTGTTGTTGCAGTTGTTGCACATCATGAGGAATGGTTGGAACATCAGCTTTTGGAGTGTCATCCAACACTACATAATCATCTTCTTTCTTCTCATGTTACTGCAATAGATCTTTGTACAACACTTTCTCATTGAATATGACATCCCGACTTCTAACAATTTTAATATTTTCAAAATCCGAAAGCCTATAACCAAATTCATTAATGCCATATCCAATAAATACACATTTCTTTGATTTAGCTTCTAGCTTGGTTCTATTTTCAGAGTCTATATGAGCAAAAGCTTCACAACTGAAGGTCTTGAGAAAAGAATAACTCACCTTCTTACCAGTCCATGCTTCCTATGGAATACCACAGCCCAAAGGAGTAGAGGGACCTCTATTAATCAAATATACTATAGTATTGACAGCCTCCACCCACATGTGTAAGGGCAACCTAGCATGCAACCTCATGCTCCTTGCGCACTCCATTATAGACCTGTTCATGCGTTCAACCACTCCATTTTCCTATGGAGTCCTTGGAATAGTTTTTTGTCTGCGAATACCATTAGTGGAGCAATAATCTTCAAATTCATGACTACAATACTCACCACCATTATCAAATCTGAGACATTTTAATTTTTTACCAGTCTCATTTTCAACCAAGCATTTCCATTTCTTAAAAGTTTGAAATACATCAGATTTCTATCTAAGGAAATAAACCCATACTTTTCTACTTGTGTCATCAATAAATGTAACATAATAATGAGATCCACCAAGGGAAGATACCTGAGCTGGTCCCCATACATTTGTATGCACAAGCTCTAATTTCTCCTTTTTGTTTTCCTTCCCTGTCTTTACAAAACTCACTCTCTTTTGTTTTCCATACACACAACTTTCACAGAAATCCATATTCACACATTTCAGACCTGGTAAAACTTTCTTTGAATGAAGTACTTGCATACCTTTCTCACTCATGTGCCCAAGTCTATTATGCCACAACGCTATATCAGAATCTACAGCAGCTATTTGTTCTCCTTGCTCAACTGCAACAATTGTTCCTGAACATTCATTTTTTTTTGAAACAATCAAAGTAGAAGGAACAATATGACCTGTACAAAGATATAAGGTGCCTACTTTCACACCTTTTGCTACTACAAGGGAACCTTTTGAAACCTTCCAATTTTTATCATTAAAAGTAACTACACAACCCTCATCACTGAGTTGCCCTGCTGAAATTAAATTCCTACTTAGTTTTGGAACATGTCTTACCTCATGTAGTAGCCAATGATTCCCATTCTGCAACTTAATCTTAATTTTTCCCTTTCCAACAATCTAACGGGGTTGATTATCCCCCAAATAAACAAGCCCAAAATCCCCTTGGACATAATCAATGAAATAACCTCTATGAGGTGTAGCATGAAATGAAGCACCAGAATCTAAAACCCATGAATCATCAACACTCTCTAAAGATAGAAGCAAAGCATCCTCTCCAGATTTTTTACTTACCGCATTTGCCTCCTTGTCTCCATTTGATTTATCTCCTTCATTTTTCTTTTGATTCCAGCAATCTTTCTTTTTGTGCCCCAGTTTCCCACAGTACCAGCAATCATTTGGTCCTCTCAATTGAGACCTCCTCCCCTTTGACTTTCCTCTTGATTTCCCATGTTTTCTTGAGTTACTTCCTCTTTCAATCGTTCTACCCTTGCTTTGTGCATTTAAAGAACTTCTTGATGTAGATCCGCCTGAGGATTTCCTACGAGTTTCCTCACTTAAAATAACACCGATCACATCATCATATTTTGGGATACTAGATCCAAGAACATAATTACTCACAGCCATTACCAAGCCATTCCAGCTTTCAGGTAAATAACACAAAATCAAGAGAGCCCTAGTTTCTTCATCAAAATTGATACCCACAGAAGATAATTGACTAGTAATAGTATTAAACTTGTTTAAATGATCTGCAATAGATCCACCTTCTGCCATTTTCATATTAAATAAATGCTTCATGAGAAATACCTTGTTTGAAGCAGACGGCTTTTCATTAAGTGTCGCTAGGGTTTTCATCAAATCTTCTGTCATCTTTTCTTTTGTAATATTAAATGCCACCGATGGTGCCACCAATAACCGAATGCTTTCGAGTGCCTTTCTATCCAAAAGATCTCATTCAGCCGCTGACATAGTTCCTTGATTCTTGGCTTTTCCTTCCAACGGCTTCCATAAATCCTTCTGATATAGATAGTCTTCCATTTGCATCTTCCATAATTGGAAGTTCTGCCCATTAAACTTGTCAACCCTCAGCTTACCCTCATCTTCCATCACTCCCACTCAACCATGAGACTCCCACTTAACCGTGAGACTTTCCTGTAGAGGATAACTGAAAGACAACCTCGCTCTGATACCAATTGTTAGGATAAACTACGGATAGAAATAAAAACTACAGGCAAATATAACCAATAACAGAAAAATAATAGATCACATAGAAATGAATGCAAGGCACCAAGATTTAACGTGGTTCACCCAATCCTTGGGCTATGTCCACCAAATAGCAAGTCCGATCTTATTACAATCCAGTGATTACAACCTGATTACAATCCGTAATCCCTTACAGCTCAATACTGCTGCAAGAACCAATTTTGTATCACAACATAATGAAAAATACCCAACCCTAAGCCCTTTTATACAAGTATTAAACCGCTTTAGGGTTATAACATGTCGGCCATATGTCGGCCATAATATGTCGGCTACCATGTCGGCCACGGCCCAAAAAAAAATTTCGGGCCGATGCCCCGAACCCCACTATTTATGAAGTATGTACAATACTTTCCTAATCAATCACCACAATCTAACACTTTTATCCTTGTGATGCTAACCCCTTTTTAGGACACCTATAAGCAGGGTACCCCAGTTGCTAATAGTGGTAACACTTCATTATAGCAAAATAGGATGGTTCCCTTCCTCCTAGTGATCTGCCTCTGCCTCTATCTCTACTTGAACCACCTCTTCAATTAGTTTCTCCACTTTTTTAAGTCAACTTGGACTCACTTTGGGATCTACTATCATTTCTTCTACCTCCATAGCTTCCCCTATGTCTTCTTCTATCTCTACCTCTTCCTTTGTTCTTTGAGGTACGGTCCTTCTTTCTTTCTCCTTTCTCTTCCACTTTTAGAGTCATTTGGTAGCACTAATGGACCATTTTGGGAGAAACAAGACTCATGTCTTCTTTGATGGACCACTTGAGCCCATTCAAATATCTTGCTAATCTAATGCTTTTATCTTCCACCACCTTGGATCTTAAGCATGATTTTTGAAACTCTTCAGTGTAAAAGTGCACATCCATATCTTTTTGCCTAAGATTTTGTCATCTCCTATGCAGCTATATTTCATAATCTTTAGGAATGTAAGCTTGCCTTATTTTAGCTACCATTCCTTTCCAAGTTTCAATGGGGCTTTTCCCTTCTTTTTCCCTCTCTGTTTGAACAAAATTCCACCAGGTTAGGGTAGTACCTCATAACCTTGACTTTGTCAGCTTGATTTTTGAGCATCAGAGAAACCATCACATTCAAAATGATTCTCCATTCCTTCAATCCATTCCATGATGAGGTTTAGATTTATATTTCCATTGAATAGGGGAATGCCTTCCTAGGCTTTGTTATTTATTACTTTTAGTGCCCTCAAGAGAGGCTCTTTTGGTATAATAGGATATGGTGCTGGGGCTTCTTCCTCCAACTCAATCTCTTTCTCTTTAGCTTCCTTCTCTTTTGTCTATTCCATCTTGTCCTTGACTTTATCTATTGTGTCTTGGACTTCACTTAACAATTGTTCAAGTTGTTCCAATCTTTCTCTCAAAGACTTGTTTTCTTCCTCTTGCTCTTCTACCTTCTTATCTTGTTCTTCTACCTTCTTGGCCAATTCAGAATTTGTCACCATCTTTCTAGAACCACTAGATTCAATAGGTGACAATATTCACCTTGCTTTGCACTTACTGTTTCCCACACCTTTTAATAAGGCTCTAATACCACTTGATAGGGAGAGTAGAGATGAACTAATCACAAGTCCATGCTCATGGTCTACCTTTGACACCAAAGGTATCTTACAAGATCATCAAGTGGATCTATAGGATCCCTCCTATATAGAGATCCCCCACTCCTCCATCTTGAACAAATTTCACCTCTTGCCATCTGTTAGATTCTCATCCTAGGGTAGATAACACTCTAGGTTTCCAACTAAACTGGGTCTTCCTAGGCCAATTCTTATACACTAGTTGTTGGGTCATAGAGATGATGAAACAAAACCTTCAACACATCTCTATCATGGCATAAATAAATCCTTTACACTTAGCTTCCTTACCAATTTCATACTTTCCCTTTAAAATAGGGTAACAAGGAAGAACCCCAATTAGCCCTCTTATTCCTAGAAATTAGGGAATTCCTCATTTTTTCTTCACTAAGGGATTCAAACTTTCTTCATAGACCCCATCCCATTTTATGAGCACTAACTAATTTCCAAGGTTTTGCACCTCCACACTGCCATAATGTACCTCTGCTAAGATTGAGGGTTTTTAAGGGTTTCTAAGCCATTTTAGACCAGTCTACTATTTGGTCTACATAAGTTCCTTAAAGGATTTTTAGCACCCTATCCTTCTTTTCAAAGGACCTTCTCCTACTCCCCTTCAACCTCCATTTCCACTCTTCTATCCATCTCCACAACCCTATTGTCTTAGAGCTCTGCAATGGCAAATTTCCCTAGCCAGGAATGCTTTGGCTCGACTAGGGCAAGAGATCAAAATTGCTTCCAAGGCTTTTGAGGGCCCTTTCTTCTACCAAGATGAGGTACATAGATTACACTCACTATCCCAAAGAGGTCATACTATTTCTATGGTGCGATAGTGAGTTACATCATTTCTAATGCTAACCACCTGATTTAGGACAACAGACTAGCAATAAAGAAAATAATTTACAAAAAAATGAAAAATGAAACAAACAAACCTACTCTACTAAAAAAAAAAATGTCCTAAACAAGTAAATTTACAATTCTAAAGTGATATAGAAACCAAAATAACTCTGAAAAGCTTTAATTACTCTTAAATTTTCCTTCTTACAGTTAAAAACCAACCTTCCAGTATATAATTTGTACACTGACACAACCACCTAGAAAATTTAGGGTTTTAGAAGGTTTAATAGGCCCTCTTAGGCCTTTCTCCATCCCATTTAGGGATTCCATTGGACTCCTTCATGTCTAGAAGGTTAATCAATAACGTTTTGCAAAATTGCAACATTTATTGCATAGCGACTTTTGCAAATTTTCTTGTTTTCAATTTTTAACATCTCCTACTTGCTAATTTGGCCATCCCTTAGCTTTTCCATGCTAGGAACCCTTCTCTAGGCCTGAGACCTATGCTAGGACTCCAGTAACAAGGAGTCCCTTAAGTTATAAGTCATGTATTGCCATGTACCATGGAATGCCTTGATTCTAAGGCCATTTAGTAACTTCCTACACCCTAGTTAATGTTACGCAAACACAACTAGGTCCTCAAAAATTTATTCTACTTACAAAGGCTTTCTTGGAGCACATCACAACAAAATTGAAAATGGTGAGGGCCCTATTTTTCAATTTTCCCCTGCACCAGTATTCCATTTGTTTTTTTTGCTAATTATTTGTTGAGTGTTTAGTTTGGAGCCTCCTTCAATTATTAGCTCGGTTACTTTCATTTTGTAAGCAAGAAGAACTCCTTGAACTCTTAGATTGAAGCTTTTCCATGTTAACCTTGTTTTCTTACATAGGGATCTTTTGTAAGTAATGAAGATTTTTTTGGTGGTTTTTGATAAGCTCATCTATACCAGTTGGACAAAGATTGGAAGCAAAAGCATTATCAAAATACACTTAAAACTAACCTCCAAGAGGTGGGTTCCAATGATTTCTAGGGGTCATTATGATTATAGAGTGTTTGAACTCAAAAGGGTTGATTTGATGTGATGTTAGTTTTTGTTCCAATATATTTTCTTTTGTGAAATGGTTATTTATTCTCTAGGTAATGCAGGTGGACTATAACTGTTCTGATTAGTCCATGCTCCTTTTTTGGCATTCTATTTGTCTTTATCAAAATGGTCTTTTTTGATATAATTTGGATCCAGTTGAAGACTCATTATGCAAAACATAAAAATTACTTTTCCTCCTGTTGTTGAGTCAAATACTTGGAAAGAATGTTTTATAAAAGATTGACTCAATAATGTTTAGATCAATAGAAATACGAAATATCCTTCACACAGGAAGCCCTTTGGATAGAGATATTACTTTTCAATCTTTGGTACATTCTAAACACATTATAAAGCTAGCTTTGAGATAGAGAATCGATATTAGAGTGGCATATAGAAATAAAAAATCACATATATAAGCTCCTAGACACATGGGAAAGATTGATGGACTACATGTTTTCTTCACAACCTTTCACATTATTATTTTCAGCTTTGTCTCCAATATAAATATTTTTCAATGAATATTGAATGGAAGTCTTGTTAATTTTTCTTAGCCCATAAATTAGAGATAATTAAAAATAATGAAGAACAAGACTAGTGATGACTGAGGAATCAATCCTACTATAAAGATCAAGGTCACCGAAGAATCCATTGTAATATGTTTCCATTTTCTTGAATTGATATTGAGGAAAGAAGGAAACAAGATTTGATCTTGACCTATTATAGTTCAAAATATCAAGACTTAGGATTACCACTTAATGTTCGGGATTCATGAGATAATTGCAGTGAATACTAGATGTATTGTAGGTCATGTATATCCTCTGAACATAGTGATAACCCCATAATTTGACCTATGCAAATGAACTATTAAAATAAAAAGAAATATTTGAAATATAAAATAATATGCTTCTCCATCCCCATCCCATCTTTTTGTGGGCTTTCATTTTTCACCACAAGCACCCCTTCATCAGCTTCTATTTCATGAATTTTTGTAGTTGGTAGATATCGAGGCATCACACTTACAACACCATGTAATTGATCTTAATTGGCTCTAATTGCTTGCTGATTAATGCAAACATTTAGAAATTGGATGGTGAATTTTTGAAACATTAATGCACAATGGATTGCATTAAATTTGAAGAGGTTTATTGTGTATTATTAACACTTGATTGTGCAAAGGATCACAAATGTTTTAAAACAATACCATTGGGTTGCTCAATAGCTCTATTTGCTATAAATTTAGTCTCTCAAGAGAATCCAATCTTATATTAGAAGTTTGAAATTCATCCTAATAAGGGAAAAAATATTGATATGACTCTTGATGTTCAAACTATTGTTCATTGTTGTAAAGTAGTAGAATAAGCAATTTTGTACATATTTTATAATATTCACAAGAGATAGACAAATAATTTAATCTCCATCTTTACTCACATGGAACATTAGAAACTAATGAGAAAGGATTTAGGACATCAATTTTATAACTTTATAAAATTAATTACATAAATTGATATTTAAATAGGCTTTTAATAATGATTATAAATATTTTGTATAGTGATTTATAAGTCTTTTATTAAAGTATGTGTATTTTCATATAACTAATATATTTGTGATGTTGCAGGGTTGATAACTTTAATCAATGTGCCAACATGTTGATATGGTGTTGGCCCTTGTTTATTAAAAATCTCTAACACACCAAAAAGTCCTGGACATAAATTTTGGTGTTTCTTGAATAAGAAAAAGGTTATTAATACAATTAATTTTGTTAGAAATTAGTGTAATGACTAGTTAATTATTATGCTAGGAACTAATGAAGATTTTCTATTGGAGGGACAAGATGGATGTGGATTCTTTGATTGGGCTAGTGATGCACAAACAACAAGTACAATGCATGATGATAGAGTACAGTGCAAGTGTTGCAATAGTCAGAAGGCTGAAATTTACTTTTTACGATGTCTTGTTTTCCTTTTAATTACATTTATTTGTTGGGAACATATGTGAGAAAATGCATAGGGGTATGTGCAGGATCATGGTGTGCCAAAAAGTGGCGATGTGAAAAAAAAAGAGTTTGAAGACGCCTAAAAGCGCTTCAAAGTCCGCTCTGACTTTTTTTTACCTATCCAGGAACCAAACCTGGAAGGTTAAGCCGAGCCTTATTAGATATCCGATATCATATCGGATATCCGATATCATATCGGATATCCAATTTTAAATCCAATATCCGACTAATAATTAAAATCATATAATAGTATGATATATTATTTAATATTATTATTATTGATATAAAATAATAATAATAATATTAAATAATATATCATACTATTATATTATAATAATATTATTATTATAATTATTATTATACTATAATATAATAATATTATTATAATTATTATTATACTATAATATAATAATATTATTATTATAATAATTATTATACTATAATATAATAATAATATTAGTATTATATTATAATCGTATAATATTATACTATAATAATAATATTATAATAACATATTATATTATAATAATATAATATAATATTTCATATATTATAATATATAGTAATGTAATATAATATATATATATAATATAATATAATAATAAAAATTAATATCTTATAATATAATATATAATAAAAAAGTATAATATATTATAAATTATAATAATATAGTATAATAATAATATTTTATATTATAATATATAGTAAATTAATATAATAAATATAAAATATAATATAAAAATATAATATAAAAATATATAAAATGTAATATATATGTTATATTATATCCGATACCTGTGCATGGATTAAATACAAAATCACAGACCCGCGACCCTTATTTTCACGCGAATTTGGGCCAGTCAAATCGGATATCAGATAATAAATCGGATATCAGATAGCAAATCGGATATTAGATATCAGGTATGTTCCCCCCCCCTTGACTCATTTTTAACCTAAATTAAATAGATTTTAACAAGATTTTGTTTGTTTTAGTTGAATCTAGGGTTTTTTTGACAAAAATGGTTAAAATTTAGATTTTTTTTTAATATATATTACGTTTTGCAATTCAATAGAAATGGCTGATCAAAATGATGACACTGAGGCAGGGAATAATATTCCTTGCAACCCACCACCAAACAATCCAGTATCCCCACAAAACTGTCCACCAAATGATCCTCTACCTCCTCAAAACCCTCCTTGAATCGAGGATTTGATAAATGAAAATCTCACTGAGTTGAGAGGTTTGCATAGAACATACAATAATGTACCTACACTGGCTCCTATGTTATCCACGTTAAACACCATAGTGGATAACATTGAAACTCTTACAAACCAACAAAATGTCGCTCTTCGTTGGCGTGATGAAATGCACCAGATGTTTGATGATGGTTTGGATTATGATGAGGTCACGGCCCTCAACATAACCAAAGACGATTTGGCAAGCCTTTTTGCTAACCCAAAAATGGGTATACCAGTTGACCCAAAAAAAACCAAACTATCGATTAAATGGTGCACAAATGACGCCATACGTGCAAATTTTTGGGACCGTTGGTGGATGGTCTTTGATATCCCTCCACATGGCAATTTAGACATACCATTTTATTTCCTTAAAAAATTATATGCAAAATTTGTGTTGAAACTTAAAGTGAACTATTGGAGCATGAAGCCCAACATGGGCTTAGGACTAGGAGCTCCTCAGGATAGACCCTCTTCCCAGTGGAAGAAACTTGGCACTTTTGTCCCCCCCCCTGATATATCCCCCCATCCTCGAGTGGAGCATCTAGATATTATGGCAGAGGCTAGCTCTCAGACCATCAGAGCCATTCATAGGCTGAGTAGCCTAATGATATCTCAGGCTAGGTTAGTCTTGCCTCCTCGTGTTGATGATGTTGGTGCCAGTTCATCATCGGCTAGCTCATCACACATTTGTGTGCCTCACACTTGCATTACATGCAAGAATATTTTCCTGGGTCCCATAGGTGATCTTCCTGAGTATCATTTTGTATTAGACGAGGATACACCAGACGCACGTGCAAAGGCTACAGACCCTGATGCGAGAGAGGAGGGGAATGTAGAGGCATGGACTCCTTCGGTGTCGGTACATGTATACATTTTTTTGTTATGACATATGTAATTTAAAGTTAATTTTTATAATAGAGTAATTTTAATTTTTAAGCCATACTAACTTTTACATGTATGTGATCTTCATTCATGTTTAGTTGATGACCGAGGAGGAGCTCAGACAGATAGATGATGCTACACTCTTGGCCATTTCATTTGGCCTTGAGACATCTATGATACATTATGTTGTGTTTGCATTTATTTTTTCTATTTGATATTGTAGCATATATGGTTGCTAATCTTTCTTTTATCTTGCAGATACCACCTGCCCCGGGGGGACAAAGTGCGGGGGGTGAGCCAGCATGCATTGACAAAGGAAAGGTAATTAGATGTTTTCTAATTGATTAAATATTGATGCATTCTTGTAAAATGTTTGTGGTAATCTCATTTAATTACATTATTTATTGTATATAGGGTGTGGCTACTGGCGATGAGCCTGTACAGATTCGGTGTCCTAGATCATCAGGGATTTTCATTCGCACAGAGAGCCCCATTGTATGTATAAGTATCATTTATTTTTTATTTTTTTAATTGATGCAGAAATCCTAAAATCCTAAAATCCTATCTCATGCCCAATTACAACTTTCTTCCACATATGAGTCCAACATTATAACTTTGTATGCTTCCATGAGCCATAATTGGTGCAAGGATTGCCCAATTGACTTCAAGAGATGTTCCATGACCTCTGTAATGCCTTGGATCTTCAATGTTCCCCTGATGAGCATGGGATGCTCTTGCATCACTTATCTTCATAAATAAATTCAAAACTAATTTCCATGATATTAACAACTACTATTTTGTATCTCATAGGAGACTCCTAGTGCACATGAGGTTCGACGGGACAGTTATGTAGATTTGATGACACGGCCACTCACTCCTGAGGAGGAGCCTACAATAGTAAGTTGTAGTTTGAATTCATGATTAAATATGTTATAAATTTAGCATGCTATGAATTATAATGTTATAGTTTAAATTGTAGATTCATCTGACAAAGGTATTTGAACATATACAGCCCACAATCACAGAGGTACCAGCATTGCCGAGGGCATATGAGAGGACTCCTGATCGGCGCAGGAGGTCAACGAGAGAGGTATTTATTATGAAATTTTGATAGTATTAATCTCCAATACAGAAAAGATCATTATGCATTTGAGTAATTCAATGTTAGATATGTAGAATCATATAAATTTAGTAGTCTAACTTTGGGTTTTCCTTTTTTGTTTATGTAGGAGGCATCCGATCCACCTAGTGCAGTGAAGAGGCTGCATTTTGATCATCCACCAGCACCCTAAGATAGTACAGTTTTTGTAGGATGCATCATGAGACATTTTGAGATGGCATATGCCACATTGTATATAGAAACATTGATATTATACACATTCTGATGGCAAGATCAGCCACATTTTGTATATGGATCTATGTATTTTGATATATATATATTTGAGTACTTTGCCTATGGATACATGATCTTTGATATATATTTGTGTAAAATTTTGTCTATGGATACATGTATTTTGATATATATTTTTATCATTTACGTGCACAATGATATACATATTAATTTAGTATCTAGTATTGTTCAATTTATCGTGGATCATGTGTCATGCCCTAAATTTTACTAGTAAAAACACAATAATTTTTTTTTTTTTTTTAGCTTATGAAGTCACATAAGAAATTACATATTGTAAAACAAGGTTATCATTGAATAGGAGTTCAAGACTCATGTGAATAGTGTGAAGGTGTTAACATTTTAGTCACAGGTGGTTTTCAAATAGATTGGATGATAGTCTAGTTCAAGTTAGCGTCACGAGTCAAACGAGCAAGTTCAAGATACAACACTCATAAATTAGTGAGGTAATTCATATCCTAACAAGCCTCTGATACTAATATTCTATTAGGGTCTATCAGTTGTATCATATGGACTAGGTCGTGATTCTAGCATGTAAGGGAAGGGGATCAGAATTACTTATTATCCTCATTACCAATGTACACACATTCATTAATCATTAGAATATATATTAATGTGACAATTAGTATATTACTATATCCTCATTATCTATCAACATTGCTTCCTCACAAAATTATTGAGTGCACAACAAGATTGTAAGCAATCTGCTAAGTTTTAAATTTATACAATCAATGGTATCACATAACATCTATGGATTGTTATTATCAACTAGTCATTTACAATACCACAAGGAGAAAACTTTCTTTCACATTTTCAAATGATAACAATGATGTCAAAGCAAATCTGTGACTCATACCAATGCTTTCATAACAATATAAACTCCAAATGAAACATGCATATACAACCTTATCAATATTTTCTTCTACACGTACATTAGGTAACAATGATACAATCTCCTTCCATCACAATGGGGCAACATAAGGGACTTTTCAAAATCATAAGGAACATGGACATTGAAAGATATGGACAATGAGTAGCATGAACATTGTCCAACATGATCGTTGAGAACATGAACAAGCTGGTGAATCCTCCTTCACAAATGAGGGCACAATGTCAAGTTTTCTCATCCAACATCAATCTGCAAGGTGATCATTCCAAGCCATTTCCATTGCTCCCTTGGACACAAATCTGCATATGCAACACAAGAAAATAACAAGGACCATGGGTGCTTTCCACCCAACCATAGGCCTCAAAGAGACCACCCCTGCACTAGGGAACAAGGCTCAAACTGGGATACACATACAATCTTTCAATGCATAAACATTACATTTCAAACTTGAACAATTTCCCCCCAAGACTATTTCACAATGGCTTCATAGATGGAACCATAAACATAGGGTGAAGGTGTGTTCTAAAATGGAGACTTGCCATACCAAACCATATTTGCAATAAACAATTTTCATGCCCTCTCGGGGCTATCATAATTCACCAAATTTCATGCCCTCTCGGGGCTATCATAAATGAACCATTTAATGCCCTCTCGGGGCCTCCACATTTCCTCCTCCAAACCCACTACCATCAGTTGTAACTCCTCAAACTTCCTTTCTACACCATACTTTCCTTATCACCCCCAGCAAGATATGAAATGTTATGGCATACAATGGAGCCCATACTCCAAGGTTCTCAATACATTTTTTGAACCCAACTTAAGCCCTTCACCCTGGACTTCTCTTCCCTTCCCACAAGGGTGAGTGTAAGTCCCAATCCCATAACAATACTCAAGCACAAAACAAGAAAACAAAACCAAGTTGAAATAAAACAAGAAATTTTGGCAAACACCCCACTAGTTTGGCCAAGACCCTCTAATAAAGCCTTCCCACTAACTTATTTTAGCAAAAACACTAAGCCACTCCATCCTTATGAACTTGTCTCCTCTAACGGTTCATCGATTTCCCTCACGAGCTCTGAGTTATGACCCTCGAAAGATCGACCTCAAAATGCACTTAGAGCACCTTAGAGACTCCTCGGTACGGGGTGGCCGCAAATGATGGATGGTCTTCGTGGCTAGAACAAGGGTGTGACTAGGGTTCACTCACCCATCTAGAGCTAATGGCACTAACGATTCGATGCCAAGATCAGCGGTTTCAAAGTTACGCTGTGGTGCACCTATGAACTGAGGCACACTGCGAGTTTTGGCATCGAGCGAGATCATTGTCTTGAATCCAAACGGAATGTGATCTCTCAAAAATGAGATAGGTTATTTTAGGCTTCAGGATCACCGTCCTGTAGCATTTTACATTTCATCGATAGCCCTCACGAGCTCTGAGTTATGACCCTCGAAAGATTGACCTCAAAATGCACTTAGAGCACCTTGGAGACTCCTCGGCACGGGGTGGCCGCAAATGATGGATGGTCTTCGTGGCCAGAACAAGGGTGTGACTAGGGTTCACCCGCCCATCTAGAGCTAATGGCACTGATGATTCAATGCCAAGATCAGCGGTTTCAAAGTTACGTTGTGGTGCACCTATGAACTGAGGCACACTGCGAGTTTTGGCATCGAGCGAGATCACTGTGTTGAATCCAAACGGAATGTGATCTCTCAAAAATGAGATAGGTTATTTTAGGCCTCAAGATCACCGTCCTATAGCATTTGATAGTTCATCAATAGCCCTCACGAGCTCTGAGTTATGACCCTCGAAAGATCGACCTCAAAATGCACTTAGAGCACCTTGGAGACACCTTGGTACGGGGTGGCCGCAAATGATGGATGGTCTTCATGGCCAGAACAAGGGTGTGACTAGGGTTCATCCGCCCATCCGGAGCTAATGGCACTGACAATTCAATGCCAAGATCAGTGGTTTCAAAGTTACATTATGGTGCACCTATGAACTGAGGCACACTGCGAGTTTTGGCATCGAGCGAGATCGCTGTGCTGAATCCAAACGGAATGTGATCTCTCGAAAATGAGATAGGTTATTTTAGGCCTCAGGATCACTATCCTGTAGCATTTGACAGTTCATCGATAGCCATCATGAGCTCTGAGTTATGACCCTCGAAAGATCGACCTCAAAATGCACTTAGAGCACCTTGGAGACTCCTCGATACGGGGTGGCCGCAAATGATGGATGATTGTTTGAAGACTACTCCATGTGTCACTATCTTTCTTGGAAAAAAAATTTCTTTTGAACATCAAGCTTGCAATATTATCAATTATTATCAAACTTTTTCAACCAAGTCAAAATGTCAAATGCAAATATTTGTTTGCATTTTTTGCTAAGGGGAGTTTCATAAATTGACTTTGATTTTCTATGTCTCTAGTGCTTGAACATACTTAAAATGGCTCTTTGGTCTTAGAGCTATTGGTATTTTCTAACTTCATGGTCTATGATATGCATACTAAGAATTTCTTTCCCTAAATGGTTTCCTTGATCTATTGACTACACTTAAATTTGTTCACTTGTCATCTCTCTTTCTATATGTTCAATACAAAGAGCTAGAAGAGACAAATAATCTTTCTTACCTTCATCTCTATAAGAACATGATAGAAATCAATTCTAAACTTGAGAAAAGGTTAGAGGATAATATTGCATTCTTAAATTAATCTCCCTTAAGACCTTTACATACACACGGGGCATTCTTAAATTAATCTCCATGGAAGAAAATTTCATAAAACTAAAGATTCCATAGTGTTGAAAGATAAAATCCAAGATCTCATTTATGATGGGATTTTTGATACCTCTAATGACTCATCCACTCATAGCCTTCATATCCAACTTCATATCATGTCAGTATGCATGTGCTTTCTTGCTTATTGGCTTTAATTTCTTATCCTACATGCTATCTTCTTTCATGGATTTTATGGCTTATCCCAAATGTGCTTCATACAACTTTTCAATATGAAAGTCTTTCAAAACATTATACAATATTATGACTCTTTATGCTTTCAAATGCTATGATTGGTTGTAAAATGGAAGAAATCAAGTATTCTAATTGTTCATCCGTACTTTATGGATTTTTCTTATTTGATTAGTTTGATAAAAATAGTTTTAATAATCATAATGTCAGCTTTATGTCAAATAAGGAAAAAACCAAATTTGTAATAAGATATCTGCATGCAATTATCTTTCATATAGTTATAAATGCTCTTAAAATTGTCGTTATAGCCTTGTATCACATGCAAATATGATTTGGAAGAACTTGTTCAATATCTTCCTCTTATAATTCCTTACAAAGAACCTACCAAAATACAAAAACCATATACAAAAAACTACACATTTTACATCATAATACATCATAAATTTTAGAAATTCTCCCCAATACCACCCCCCTCCAACTCTTCATGATGTACCTACATTCCAATATCATACAAAAATTAGTAACTTATTGTATTAAACAAGATAATCATCAATTCATTAAATCATTATAAAGAAAATAACATAAGAAGTATATATACCTAGTCAAGTATTCCAATAGGGTCCTCTCTCTGTTTTAGGGTCTCCAACAAGGCTTCATGATCAGCATTAGCAATAGTAAAAAGTTCTTTTACTTTTGGTCTTCCTTGATGCTTCAATAACTTTACATTTGTTGCTATAATAAGATGCAAATATATGAGAATTACTTTGTGCTTCTAATAGTCTTTGAATGCAGGAAATATGTTCCTTCTAAGCATGTATGTCCGCAGCCATGTTCCAGCAACAACCACTGAACTAGTAGGATACATGAATCCATCATCATTTGTGATCGATTGTGCAAGTTTTTGTTTTTCTCTTACACAACGTGCTAACCAATAATCGGATTTCTCATCATTCCCCTGTGGTGCAACCAATGCAAAGACATGTCCTGGCTAAAGTAGATCTGATAGATGATTATGCTCAAGTTAACTTTCCATGTCATCATTTTTGATAGAGGGTATGATAGACAATGGAGTAAGATAATGTGGAGCCCATGTGTCCACCCACTCACTTGACTCACAGTGATCCCAATCACACTGAAAACAAGTATGACAAAAAAAAGCTAGTTGTCGTGTCCAAATGGTCCATGTACTAGAATTAGAGCTCCGAAATGAATGCATTTTTGATGAGTTTGTCACTGTAGCACAATCTAATCTATCACCTATGGACCCTTCCTCAACCAACCAAAAGAACCTGCGTACCGCTGAATTAAGAGTCCCCCCCTGTGATAATGCTAAACTACACCAATCAACAATGCTACGAGCATCAAGAAGCTCTATTGTTGAAATCTTCAGTTGCTCCTTAACTAGAGCTCTCTTCACACATGCCCCTGCTCCATCATGTTCCCCTTTTCCATGGCCAGACTCAAAATAACTCCAAATATGAGGCACCCCTCTCTCTACGTGCATCCTACACAACCAATAAAACATGCGAGCATTCTTGAATTGACCTGTACAGTTATCTGACCAAATGATATGTCTATCCATAGCAATTGCATGCTCGTGTAAGAAATAAAAAAATTTCTCAAAACAATGTAGCACAAACTCGTGAGAGTGAGATCTATCATCACTCATATAAAAATGATACTCTCTAATAATCTTTCGATTATCTTCCGCACTATCAGGGGCATGTCTATATGTTATGTGAAAAAAAATTGCAATCTGAATAGAGTTGTAATACTGAGATTGTGTCTCATTTTGAGGTTGCAATGTGTAGTTCTCAGCAAAATCAACAACTGATATAATAGTGCCAATGGGAAAAGTCTCCTTACATGTTCTAAATTGTTGATCGAACCACTGAGACCTATGACTATGTCTTGCATACTTGTAAAAAAGATTTTCCTTGAAATCTGAAATAAAATTAGCCACATTGATATCTTTTCCAACCAATTCACATCTAGAGCTCTCACTCCCACTCTTCAATGTGTATTTCACCATTTCATAGACCCTTTTTTTCACTATTGTCTTTCCAAGATCTTGTTCACACCCCTCATGGAAACATGTGTCAAACTTGGATAAGCCACCACATTCTAAACACTTCTCATTTAAGCAAGCATTTTTATAAAAGGAACAACCATCAACTCTACGACATAAGAGTTGATCTAACAAGTCTCTTGATGATTTTGGAAGCCCACTAGCCCCACAATCCTCCAACATTTTTTTACTATGCAAAGTAGAACAGATGGAGCATAATAGTTCATGGTGCATAGAAAACTCAACATGATATTTGCAACAACATGTATTTCAAATTTTGAGTGGCACACAATAAAATGGCTTCAAAGATTCAAAAGCCCTTTGTGATATATGAACACTTGGATGACTCTCTCTAAATTGTTTGAACAACATAGTTTGACTTACCTCCAAATAGTGTTTAGGATGTGGCGTGCGGTCTCTAATGCCAATTCTCAACTTTAAGACATCTTTAGCATTGGGTGATACTCGTGAGTTAGAGTGCCAAAATTGTATAATTTCTTCCTTCACATCGTCGGATAGCTTCTTATCAAAATGTGGAAGTCTCCCACCAAATGCCCATGTTTCATTTTGAAGAGGATCATCAATTTTCTCTCGTCGACTAAGTGCTCTTCTCAAAGTAGTACGATTTAGATTCAAATCAATACAAGTTTGTCTCATATATCTACCCTTTCTCAAATGATGACTTACCAAAGAGGTTGTAATAACCCTTCGAGCAGCTCTATTATCCTTCTCTCTGCTATTTTTCCCAACGCTATTGAGAGCACTGAAAAGATTCTTCACAATAATGGCATTTCTTTCCAACTTTTTATTCACACGAATTTTCAATTTGGAAAGCATAGGTCTCATCTTTTGCATCTTTAATAAGTTCATGAAAAGCTGACATTGCTCTACCACTGTCTTGTTGCCGAAAAACATCTGATATAGTCTTGAAGCCCATAACTGAATGGTTCTTTCTGATTTTTTTCCTTCCAAACTAGTCATTATCATTTCATCAATTTCAATTATCCATTTTGGTGGTTTAGAACCTTCATGTCGATTATAATTAGGAGATATGTAAGGTTCTTGTGCATTAAGTTCCTATGCATTGTCATCTTCGACATGGTCAATTATGCAATTTGGATTATGACTTGGTGGCATTTCTTCTTCAAAATTTTCAATCTCTACATTTTCAATTTCCGCATTATCATTTTCAATAGGTACATTTTCATTCCCCAACTGTACATTTTCATTATCTGACTCTATGATTTCACCTTCTATTAATTCATCATCAACTTCATTGATATTTAGCATACCTTGTCTTTTTTTTCGGTGTTTCATTTTGTCCTTTTCCCTATATGCTGCAATGTCTTCATTGGATATCTTCTTTTTACGTTTATTCTTTCGACGACTGCTGCTCCCCATTCAGATGACAAATTCGAACACCTAAGGTTATATTTTCAAATTCTTTTCGATTGGTTGGGCCCCAAAACATGACTTTTTACAAATCCCGTGAAAAAAGAGGTAAAAAAGTAATGTTGTCGAGTCTGTAGGGACAGTCAAATATTTGAAATTGATGCCAGTATAATCAGATATCCGATAATGGATCGGATATCCGATATAGGAAGTGGACTTTTGGGGGGAAAACTTGCTAAGGTTTCCCTCCTTTGCCACAATAATATTAATATTATGAAAAAATTTGGAGGCAAACGACTTTAATTTATAACTAAGTTAATAGTATATTAGTATTAGTATAAAATATCAATAATATTAATATAAAATAGTATTAATATACCTATAGTATCAATATTATTATTATACCTATAATAGTATTAATATTATTAATATAGATATAATAGTGTAAATATATAGTGTTTATTTATATTAAGCTACAATATATAGTATTAATATATATTATTATTATTACTATACATATAATAATATTAATATTTAGTGTTTATTTATATTATAATTATTATCCTAAAATAGTATAAATAGTATATCCTAAAATATTACGTTATATATACTAAAATATTACGTTATTATATAGATATATTAATAACATATATATTAATATAATAATATTTATAATATATATTATATTTAATAAAAATATTACGTTGTTATATATATATATATATATATATATATATATATATATTATATTATTATACATATTAATATAATAATATATAATACAAAGAGGGTCATCATTTAATGGGTCAAAGGGGGTCATAGGTCACCCTATGACCCCCTTTGACACATATGAACGACTCGACTATGTCCCTAGGGGTCCTAGCACCCCTAGGGACATACGTCGTAGTTTAATGGATCAAAGGGGGTCATAGGTCACCCTATGACCCCCTTTGACTCATATGAACGATTCAAATATGTCCATAGGGGTCCTAGGACCCCTAGGGACATATGTTGTCGCTTAATGGGTCAAAGGGGGTCATAGGTAACCCTATGACCCCCTTTGACCCATATTACCCATTCGAATATGTCCCTAGGGTCCTAGGACCCCCAGCGACATATCTCGTCGTTTAATGGGTCAGGGAGGGTCATAGGTCACCCTATGACCCCATTTGACCCATATTACCCATTCGAATATGTCCCTAGGGGTCCTAGGACCCCTAGGGACATATGTCGTCATTTAATGGGTCAAAGAGGATCACCTATGACCCGCTTTGACTCATATGAACGATTCGAATATGTCCGTAGGGGTCCTAGGACCCTTAGGGACATATGTCGTCGTTTAATGGGTAAAAGGGGGTCATAGGTCACCCTATGACCCCCTTTGACCCATATGAACCATTCGAATATGTCCCTAGGGTCCTAGGACCCCTAAGGACATATGTCTTCATTTAATGGGTCAAAGAGGGTCATGGTCACCCTATCACCCCTTTTGACCCATATTACGCATTTGAATATGTCCCTAGGGGTCTGAGGACCCCTAGAGACATAAATCGTCCTTTAATGGGTCAAGAGGGTCATAGGTCACCCTATGACCCCCTTTGACCCATATGAACGATTCAAATATGTCCCTAGGGGTCCTAAGACCCCTAGAGACATATGTCATCATTTAATGGGTCAAAGAGGGTCATAGGTTACCCTATGACCCCATTTGACCCATATTACCCATTCGAATATGTCCCAAGGGGTCCTAGGACCCCTAGGGACATATGTCGTCGTTTAATGGGTTAAAGGGGGTCACCTATGGCCCCCTTTGACTCATATGAATGATTCGAATATGTCCCTAGGGGTCCTAGGACCCCTAGGGACATATGTCGTCGTTTAATGGGTCAAAGGGGGTCATAGGTCACCCTATGACCCCCTTTGACCCATATTAACCATTCGAATATGTCCCTAGGGTCCTAGGACCCCTAGGGACATATGTCTTCATTTAACGGGTCAAGACCTATGACCCCCTTTGACCCATATTACCCATTCGAATATGTCCCTAGGGGTCCAAGGACCCCTAGAGACATATATCGTTGTTTAATGGGTCAAGAGGGTCATAGGTCACCCTATGACCCCCTTTGACCCATATGAACGATTCGAATATGTCCATAGGGGTCCTAGGACCCCTAGAGACATATGTCATCATTTAATGGGTCAAAGAGGGTCATAGGTTACCCTATGACCCCATTTGACCCATATTACTCATTCGAATATGTCCCTAGGGGTCCTAGGACCCCTAGGGACATATGTTGTCGTTTAATGAGTCAAAGGGGGTCATAGGTCACCCTATTACACCCCTTGACCCATATTACACATTCGAATATGTCCCTAGGGGTCCTAGGACCCCTAGAGATATATATCGTCGTTTAATGGGTCAAGAGGGTCATAGGTCACCCTATGACCCCCTTTGACCCATATGAACGATTCGAATATGTCCCTAGGGGTCCTAGGACCCCTAGAGACATATGTCGTCATTTAATAGGTTAAAGAGGGTCATAGGTTACCCTATGACCCCATTTGACCCATATTTCTCATTCGAATGTGTCTCTAGGGGTCCTAGGACCCCTAGGGACATATGTCGTCGTTTAATGAGTCAAAGGGGGTCATAGGTCACCCTACAACCCCCTTTGACCCATATGAATGATTCAAATATGTCCCTAGGGGTCCTAACACCCCTAGGGACATATGTTGTCGTTCAATGAATCAAAGGGGGTCATAGGTTACCCTATGACCCCCTTTGACCCATATGAACGTTTCGAATATGTCCCTAGGGGTCCTAGGACCCTTAGAGACATATGTCATCTTTTAATGGGTCAAAGACGGTCATAGGTTACCCTATGACACCATTTGACCCATATTCCCCATTCGAATATGTCCCTAGGGGTCCTAGGACCCCTAGGGACATATGTCGTCATTTAATGAGTCAAAGGGGGTCACCTATGACCCCCTTTGACTCATATGAACGATTTGAATATGTCCCTAATGGTCGTAGGACCCCTAGGGACATATGTCATCGTTTAATGGGTCAAAGGGGGTCATAGGTCACCCTATGAACCCCTTTGACCCATATGAACCATTCGAATATGTCCCTAGGGTCCTAGGACCCCTAGGGACATATGTCTTCGTTTAATGGGTCAAAGAGGGTCATAGCTCACCCTATGACCCCCTTTGACACATATTACCCATTCAAATATGTCCCTAGGGGTCGTAGGACCCCTAGGGACATATGTCATCGTTTAATGGGTCAAAGAGGGTCACAGGTCACCCTATGATCCCCTTTGACCCATATTACCCATTCCAATATGTCCCTAGGGGTCCTAGGACCCCTAGAGACATATATCGTCGTTTAATGGGTCAAGAGAGTCATAGGTCACCCTATGACCCCCTTTGACCCATATAAACGATTCGAATATGTCCCTAGGGGTCCTCGGACCCCTAGAGACATATGTCATCATTTAATGGGTCAAAGAGGGTCATAGGTTACCCTATGATCCCATTTGACCCATATTACCCATTCGAATATGTCCCTAGGGGTCCTAGGACCCCTGAGGACATATGTCGTCGTTTAATGGGTCAAATGGGGTCATAGGTCACCCTATGACCCCATTTGACTCATATGAATGATTCGAATATGTCCCTACGGGTCATAGGACCCCTAGGGACATATGTCGTCATTTAATGAGTCAAAGGGGGTCATAGGTCACCCTACGACCCCCTTTGACCCATATGAACGATTCAAATATGTCCCTAGGGGTCCTAGGACCCCTAGGGACATATGTCATCGTTTAATGAGTCAAAGGGGGTCATAAGTTACTCTATGACCCCCTTTGACCCATATGAACGATTCGAATATGTCCCTAGGGGTCCTAGGACCCCTAGAGACATATGTCGTCATTTAATGGGTCAAAGAGGGTCATAAGTTACCCTATGACCCCATTTGACCCATATTACCCATTCGAATATGTCCCTAGGGTTCTTAGGACCCCTAGGGACATATGTCATCGTTTAATGGGTCAAAGGGGGTCATAGGTCACCCTACAACCCCATTTGACTCATATGAACGATTCGAATGTCCCTAGGGGTCCTAGGACCCCTAGGGATATATGTCGTCGTTTAATGAGTCAAAGGGGGTCATAGGTCACCCTACGACCCCCTTTGACCCATATGAACGATTCAAATATGTCCCTAGGGGTCCTAGGACCCCTAGGGACATATGTCATCATTTAATGAGTCAAAGGGGGTCATAGGTCACCCTACGATCCCCTTTGACCCATATAAACAATTCAAATATGTCCTTATGGGTCCTAGGACCCCTAGGGACATATGTCATCGTTTAATGAGTCAAAGGGGGTCATAGGTCACCCTACGACCCCCTTTGAGCCATATGAACGATTCGAATATGTCCTTAGGGGTCCTAGGACCCCTAGAGACATATGTCGTCATTTAATGGGTCAAAGAGGGTCATAGGTTACCCTATGACCCCATTTGACAAATATTACCCATTTGAATATGTCCCTAGGGGTCCTAGGACTCCTAGGGACATATGTCATCATTTAATGGGTCAAATGGGGTCAATGGTCACCCTACGACCCCATTTGACTCATATGAACAATTCGAATATGTTCCTAGAGGTCCTAGGACCCCTAGGGACATATGTCATCGTTTAATGAGTCAAAGGGGGTCATAGGTCACCCTACGACCCCCTTTGACCCATATGAACGATTCAAATATGTCCCTAGGGGTCCTAGGACCCCTAGGGACATATGTTGTCGTTTAATGAGTCAAAGGGGGTCATTGGTCACCCTACGACCCCCTTTGACCCATATGAATGATTCAAATATGTCCCTAGGGGTCCTAGGACCCCTAGGGACATAAGTCGTCGTTTAATGAGTCAAAGGGGGTCATAGGTTACCCTATGACCCCCTTTGACCCATATGAACGATTTGAATATGTACCTAGGGGTCCTAGGATCCCTAGAGACATATGTTGTCGTTTAATGGGTCAAAGAGGGTCATAGGGTATTTGACCCATATTACCCATTCGAATATGTCCCTAGCGGTCCTAGGACCCCTAGGGATATATGTCGTCATTTAATGGGTCAAAGGGGGTCACCTATGACCCCCTTTGACTCATATGAATGATTCGAATATGTCCCTAGGGGTCCTAGGACCCCTAGGGACATATGTCATCGTTTAATGGGTCAAAAGGGGTCATAGGTCACCCTATGACCCCCTTTGACCCATATGAACCATTCAAATATGTCCCTAGGGTCCTAGGACCCCTAGGGACATATGTCTTCGTGTAATGGGTCAAAGAGGGTCATAGGTCACCCTATGACCCCCTTTGACTCATATTACCCATTCGAATATGTCCCTAGGGGTCATAGGACCCCTAGGGACATATGTCGTTGTTTAATGGGTCAAAGAGGGTCATAGGTCACCCTATGACACCCTTTGACCCATATTACCCATTCGAATATGTCCCTAGGGGTCCTAGGACCCCTAGAGACATATATCGTCGTTTAATGGGTCAAAGGGGGTCATAGGTCACCCTATGACCCCCTTTGACCCATATGAACAATTCGAATATGTCCCTAGGGTCCTAGGACCCCTAGGGACATATGTCATCGTTTAATGGGTCAAAGAGGGTCATAGGTCACCCTATGACCCCCTTTGACCCATATGAACAATTTGAATATGTCCCTAGGGGTCCGAGGACCCCTAAGGACATATGTAGTCATTTAATGGGTCAAAGAGGGTCATAGGTCACCCTATGACCCTCTTTGACCCATATGAACGAGTCGAATATGTCCCTAGGGGTCTGAGGACCCCTAGGGACTTATGTCATCGTTTAATGCGTCAAAGAGGGTCATAGGTCACCCTATGACCTTCTTTGACCCATATGAACGATTCGAATATGTCCCTAGGGGTCTGAGGACCCCTAGGGACATATGTCATCGTTTAATGAGTCAAAGATGGTCATAGGTTACCCTATGACCCCATTTGACCCATATTACCGATTCGAATATGTCCCTAGGGGTCCTAGGACCCCTAGGGACATATATCGTCGTTTAATGGGTCAAAGGGGGTCATAGGGTTTGACCCATATGAACAATTCGAATATGTCTCTAGGGGTCCTAGGACCCCTAGAGAAATATGTTGTCGTTTAATGAGTCAGAGAGGGTCATAGGTCACCCTATGACCCCCTTTGACCCATATTTCCCATTCGAATATGTCCCTAGGGGTCTTAGGACCCCTAGAGACATATATCATCATTTAATGGGTCAAAGAGGGTCATAGGTCACCCTATGACCTCCTTTTACCCATATGAATGATTGGAATATGTCCCTAGGGGTCCTAGGACCCCTAGGGACATATGTCATCGTTTAATGGGTCAAAGAGGGTCATAGGTCACCCTATGACCCCTTTTGACCCATATTACCCATTCAAATATGTCCCTAGAGGTCTTAGGACCCCTAGGGACATATGTCGTCGTTTAATGGGTCAAAGGGGGTCATAGGTCACCATATGACCCCCTTTGACCCATATGAATGATTCGACTATGTCCCTGGGGGTCCTAGGACCCCTAGAGACATATGTAGTCATTTAATGGGTCAAAAGGGGGTCATAGGTCACCCTATGACCCCCTTTGACCCATATGAACGATTTGACTATGTCCCTAGGGGTCCTAGGACCCCTAGGGACATATGTCATCGTTTAATGGGTCAAAGAGGGTCATAGGTCACCCTATGACCCCCTTTGACCCATAATACCCATTCGAATATGCTCCTAGGGGTCCTAGGACCCCTAGAGACATATGTCGTCGTTTAATGGGTCAAAGGGAGTCATAGGTCACCCTATGACCCCCTTTGACCGATATGAACGATTCGGCTATGTCCCTGGGGGTCCTAGGGACATATGTCGTCATTTAATGGGTCAAAGGGACCCCCTTTGACCCATTAAAGGACGACATAAGTCCCTAGGGGTCCTAGGACCCCTAGAGACATATATCGTCGTTTAATGGGTCAAGGAGGGTTATAGGTTACCCTATGACCCCCTTTGACTCTTATATATTAATAATATACATATTAATAATATACATATCAATATAATAATATAATAATATATATATATACATATACATATTACATTATTATATTTAATGAAAATATTATTTTATTATATAAATATATTAATAACATACATATTAATATAATAATATTTATAATATATATTATATTTAATAAAAATATTACGTTGTTATATAAATATTATATTATTATACATATTAATATAATAATATATAATACATATTACATTTAATGAAAATATTACGTTATTGTATATATTAATAACATACATATTAATATAATAATATATAATACGTATTTTATATATATATATAAATTACGTTATTATATTTAGTAAAAATAATAATAATATATATTATATTTATAGATTGTAATAAGATTAACATAAAATATTATTATATATTACTAGATTATATCTTGTATGTTTACATTACGTTATTATATATATATAATATATTAAAATATGCCTTTACATATTAATATAAGTGAAATAATTTAAAAATAAAAAACTAGAACGTTTAAATCGAATTTCCCTCCAAAATTTGAAGATTTTTTGAATTTGACTACCAAGCCATATCCGATATTCGATATCAAATCGGATATCCGATTTGGAATCGGATATCCGATCAGGCTTGGTATTTACCAAGCCTGCCCGGTCAACCCCAAAGACGTGTTTATAGAGAGTTTTAGTGATACTCAGACTTCGGGTAGCCATCTGACAATGTTATTTTGATCAAAATTGAATGAAACGAAATGGATTTTTTAATATCGCTCTCTAGATTCCATCAATATAATTTCTGTCAAATTCTGAGTTCAATAAGTATTTATTAGTTAATTATCAATGAAGATTATTATAAAGTGTTGATTGACATACTGAAGGAAAAATAGCTATAACTTTCAAACGGTCTAACATTTTTTAAATCTAAAAGGTGCGTCACATTCTATACTTTGCCTAGTATAAGAAAAAAATAAAAAAATAAAAATTTGATCAAATTTTCTATTAGTTAGGGTCGTCAGATACGGGACCTTTTTTAATCTGAAAAAGTTTTGGTAAAAAATTCATATTTAATTATTTATTTGGAATAAAAATATCAAAAAATATTCGTCACATCCAGGCATGAGTCTAGTTTTCATATCTATAATTATATTAAAAAATATTATGATTTGATTTTGATTAAGGTGGTCAGACATACACCTACTTTTTAATTTCACCCTGAAATTTTCTTAGTACTGCATTAAAATTCAAACTTTTGACCAATCAATTATTTTTTTCTCCTGATAAGGCCTAGTAGTTTAGAAACTAAATTTAGTTTTCTACAAATTATTTTCTTACAACTTTTTGATATAAAGTCCATAACCACTTCAAAATTATGTGTCAAGTTGACATAACCCTGATTTGCTGATTTTTCACTGCTACTTAAGGCCATAGTTTGGTACACCATGATCTTGCACATACCCATAGCTATAATTAGTATAAGGATTTTTATCCATAACAAAGACTAATATCGGACTTGATATCTAGTATAAACTTCTATTAAAATTATCTTTAAAAATAAATCTTATCCTTAGCCTTCTAAATAAGACTATGTTCAAATATTGTATTTTTAATTTTTTTCTATATTTAAAAATAAAATGATTCTATTTGTAGAAAAGGAGAGACAATTGGCATCTCCATTGATAAGGACAAGAATACTCTTTGAACTTTCCTTCACTCATGGTTAATGCTATCCGTCATTGACAGATCTTACCCAAAAATTAAATGATTTTATTGTTGATATTATATTCAAATTTATAGTTATATTTAAAATAATTTTTTTATATTTTTTATGCATACAATAGTATTTATAATAAAATTCTCGAAATGTAATTAATTTTTTTTTTAATGTTGTCAAATATTTATAATTTAAAATTTTAACTTTTGGCTTTGTTAACAACAAACATATATATTTAAAAATCATGCTTATAATGAAGCAATTGTAGGCAATATTGAATATAATTTTAAAATAACTAGACTTAAATCTAATGAATTCAAAAGGTTGTGATATACCTTTCTTACTGATAAAGTCAATTTATAATGCAGAGGATAGAAAATTAATTTTACTTTTTTAAAAAATTAACAAAAATAAATTACAAATTCATATTAAGATTTATTTTTAAAAACTATTCTAATTTTGATTTGTATTGATGCAACCAAACATGAAATAGTCATCTACCAATTCTTCTTCTAGGACAACCAATGTGATGTCCCCAGAGTGGGCCCCTAACGGAAGGTGACATAGGTCTGTCCATGCGATTTGTCACTACCACGTGTCTGGGATCCTCGCCAGTGAGGCTATCCTGGGCTTGCCCCCTTAACATAGGGGAGGTGCCATTTACTAATCATTACACCAAAAGCTCAGACTGTTAGTAAATGGCACCTCCCTGCGTTAAGGGGGAAACCCCAAGATAGCCTCACTGGCGAGGACCCCAGACATGTGGTATCGACAAACTGCACGGATAGACCTACGTCACCTTCTGTTAGGGACCCACTCTAGGGACATCACAGCCCACCATGCTCCATGGGTCTTGACCTCGAGGCCTCTGGCTCTGATACCAAGTTAGTAACCATTGCACCAAAATCTCAGACTGTTAGTAAACGACACCTTCTTGCATTAAGGGGGAAACCGCAGGATAGCCTTGCTGGTGAGGACCCTGGACATGTGGTAACGGCAAACCACATAGACAGACCTACATCACCTTCTATTAGGGGCCCACTCTGGGGACATCACAACCCACCATGCTCCACGGGTCTTGACCTCGAGACCTCCAGCTCTGATACCAAGTTAGTAACCGTTACACCAAAGCCTAGATTGTTAGTAAACGACACCTCCCCACATTAAGGGGGCAACCCCAGGATAGCCTCGCTGGTGAGGACCCCAGACATGTGGTAGCAACAAACTGCATGGACAGACCTATGTCACCTTCCGTTAGGGGCCCACTCTGGGGATATCATAGGACATCACAACCAAACAACTCTAAATGATATTCTAGAATTTATTTTTAGAATGCATTTTCCAGAAGAGAGCTTATTCCAGCATAGTTGAATTTTGCATAGAGCAATTCTAGTAACCAAATGGGGTCTTAAGGAATATACATGTTGTTGTAAATAGTTCATTGAATCAATATGCTTTTCAAAATATTAATCATGTAAAGTAATTTCCCTATGCACAAATTTAATGAGAAGTATTGTTAAGTTCATTATTGATAGGGGATAAGAATTCCATTAGTTCATTTATCTTATTCCATGACTTCTTTGTATTAAGTGAAGTATTCATATGATATAAAATAGCCTCACTAAATTAGATATGTACTTTGAATATCAAGTGGCACCATACTATTACAATTATCAAATCCACAATCCCAAAGTTGTATAAAGGGAAAAAATGAAATAGATCATGTAGTATAAGTTCCATAAGAAAATAAAAATTGTAGATGTACATTTAACTCTTTGTCTTTTGTATGGGAAAGGGGAAAATAATTCTTAGCAACCCTCTAGTACAAAACAATATAATAGTGAAGAGAATATTCCTAAGGATCTACTATATAGAAAAGAAAAGAAGAAAAAATAACAAGAACCTTCTAAATAAAAAAAGTATCCTCCAATTTAAATAAACCCTAGAACCAAATAATCATGTGAATAGAGAAAAAGGTGAATCATTTAAAAAGGAGTTCTATGCATACTTATTTGCATGAGACCTACCTCAAATATACCTCTTAAAACAAGGAATCTAGAGGGGCAGGAGTCTCTGCCTTCTACTTGGTTGATAGTGATATAAACATTTATTAGTATGTGTTGAGTCATGAGCATAGTTAAGTATGTCCCAAAAAGTATTAAATCATGTGCTTATTGTTGGTAAATAGATTTTTTCTTCATTGATTATGACTCTTGAATGTCCAAATTATAAACAATATCTAATTACAAACAGTTGAAAAGTCACTTATGGATAGATTGGATTTTCTCTAAATTGATAGGTACAGCTCCCTATGGTAGATTTGCAGTGAATTATGTTTTATTTCTAAACTAATATGGGGTGTGTTCTTGACCCAAAAATAGAACAGGTAAAACCAAGCCAAACCTAGACAAAATTTAACTTAGGTAGCAAAAGACTTAAGAAGAATTGATTAAATTTATGAACCCACACATCTTATGAACTCACAAAGCTTAATAGCATAACAACTAATACTGAACTGAATTAATTAGAATCTAAACTACATAGAAGAAGAAGTTAGCTAAAGGGAAAAACATTTAAGGGATTCCTCTTTGAACATGCAATGACACCACTTATCAAATCCATTCATTTCCTTGAAATAGGGGAATGAAACTCTATTCTTTCATTGCTTCGATCCAGATTAAAGAGAAAACATATAGCTACAACTAATAGAAATGGAACCAAAAATAGTTGATACAAAATACCATTTAATTGACTCTGCAACATCAGGTACTTCACACAAAAATTTGCCGACATTTTATTAATCTTTCAATTTCATACATTTAGGATTCTGAGATGACCATTACAATAGAAGTTCAATCGATTAATCTCCTCAAAGAATGACAAATGGTGAGAAACCAATTTTTCGTACTGCAATAATTACATAAGAAATTGAAAAGGGGGTGGAATGTGAATAACTTTATCTTCTTCTCCTTTTCTTCTTTTGTTCTATAGGCCTTAGTAGCAACTATGATTGGGATTAGCTTTTCATGCTTAGGCACATCTGTATTGGTGTATCTCAAGAGCCACTTAGAATGCTCCTTGGCCAACTCCTTCATAGCATTCAATTAATTTGGAAATTCCTCTATGGCCATGTGTATGCATCCACTGAGTTTCTAGAGTTCCATGACTTTGTTTTGATTACTAGAAGACACATTACTCAGACTATCTAAGAATTTGGAGAAATTCTCTTTCATGACATTTATCCCAATGATTGCTTTCCCCTGGCCACTTGTCTATGAATTTGTATGTAGCCCCTTCATGAGTTCAAATCCTCTATCTTGGGTCTTCTTCACTTTATCCTCTATCTCCTTAAGTCCTTTTTCTACTAATAGGATCATTTCTAACTTGAACTCCATGCTCTAAAGCCATTTGAACATAGGTTCATCTCCCCTTGGTAAGATTTTTGCTTCAATGGCTTACTTTGCCTTCATTTGGATGAACATCTTGAGAAGAGAGATGTAATCCTCACACTTCATTCTTTCTCCAACTAGAGTATTTCTATTTTCTAAGATGTTATCCTTCTCTATTTCTAATCTTAAGATAACATTTCCAATTTGTTCTATAATAGCGACTCACTCTAATTTGAGCTTCCCAATAAAATATTTACCACTTTGGCCAAAGTGCCTATCTTCCTAAAGTTGAGAGATAAGGGCTTGAATTTGGGTAGTAGTAGGATTTTTTGTTACTAATACTCCGGAGATAGTTTCCAATGGAGTGACCAATTGTCTAATGAATCTATTCAACTCTTCTATCTCAGCTTTCATTGTAGCTTTTGACAACTTCAAGTTTTCCAATTTTTCCTAAATTACTTCATTGGTTGACTTCCACAAGCCAACCTTGGTGTCATTTTTGGCCCCTCCAAGGTCCACCGAGTGTAGGCAAAGTCATCAACAGTCATATCTCCATTTCTTCCTTCTTTATTGGGCTTGGCTATCTCCATTGTTAGGTGCCCTATTTCTAGATCTTGCCAAAGTATAGACAAAGTTTTCTACTTCTTTACCTTGGTTATTGTAGACCTGGAATGAACTACAAGGGATATGGTATCCTTAGCAAGGGCAGTTTTATCTTTCCTTTTTCTCTTCCTCTCTAGAGTATCCTCTAACTAGGAATTAGTGCCTATCAGTTTGGAGGTTGTCCCAAGTGATTCTATGTTAAACATCTTCTTCTTAACTAGAGTGATTATCATCGCAGTTGAAAAGAAGGGATTCTTTGGGGTCTAAGAAATGAGCTTGGAAGAGCTCTAGCCTTTCTTCACCTTTGAGGTTTTCTTTGTTGCCTCATCAGATTTAGTAGATTCACTACTACTGCTCTTTCCATCTCCCAAATCTACTATCTATATTGGGGAGCCACTTGGTTGCAAAAGTGTAGCACATGCTGGTAGAACTAGGATATGATGAGGAGAGGAGACTAGTGTAACACGGGGAGAGGGAATTGGTGTAACATGAGGAGAGGGAATTGGTGTAGCAACACTATCCTTTGGCTCCTCCATCTTCTTCTCTTTAGCACCAATTTGGGTTCCAATAACTAGGAGGGAGCCATCATGACAAGTCTTAGCTATGGCAATGCTCTTGTCTGGAGGTTGGTCACCTCCTCCCAAAGATTGTGTTGGTCCTTGAGTGATAGCTAGTGTTATGCCAAGTGTAGCACTCTAGGAGGAAGAGGGAGTTGCAGCTGTTGGAGAAGCTTGAGTGGTTGTGCCTTTACTTTGACTTCTTTTGGCTAACCATTCAACCCACTTCCTAGTTCTTTTGATGATTTGGGCCATCATAATGTTTAGATCTTCTACAACATTCTCATAAGGCTCTGAACTGATAGGAGTGTTCCTTAACTTAGTCAAATATGTATTACTATACATATTTTTCCCATCATCCTCTAATCCTTCAACGTCAAGATTGATATTATATGTTTGTATTTGCTCCATGGTGAGCCTAGTGAAAGCATGATCTTGGATTTCAAATTCATCTTTACAATCTACCCAATAATCTTCAACAATGGTAATGTGTTTGATCACACTCCCAATATGCAACACATCCCTAGCATATCCATTCAGATCAAACATAGGTCCGAGGACCTCATACATCTCCAATTTGTATTTCATCTCAAACACTTTGAGCATATTCTTTACATTAGAGTGGGACTAGCAACTGTAAGCTCCTGCTCTCATATGAAACTCACATCCCTTCTTCTTCAAGCTTATGCTTAGCACGTTCACCTAGATCACCTGCCTCATGATCTCTATCAGCATGATCATGTCAATCAGATACCTAGGTAGCTTTAAGGGGAATCAATTGAAAGTTGCAAGATGCAAATGTGAGAAAGATGAGAATTGGATAAAATAGCTTTCAAACTGACTAATAGCCACCATTGCCTCTAGACTGAATCTCCTCTCTGGCCATCCTTGGAGATGCATGCAAATTCTCATTGTGAATCTGTTACTAAATTTGACATACTTTGCATAACTATTTTTCAATTGCAAACATGGATAAAACTCATAACACTTCACATCATCAAGAAAATTTTATATTCTTACAAGGCCTAGCCATAACCATAGAGATGCTAGCATGTAAATCAGAAAGGAAGACATATAGAAAGCATTGTATAACTTTGTGGTTTTGAGAGCCTTGGAAATATTTTCACTTACCTCATGGGCCTAATCAATATATTGTGTATTTGAACAAATAACTTGTACTAGAAAGAAATATTGTTCAATGAAATCTAAAGCTTCTACCTCACATTTCAATCTGTGTAGGAGAACAAGAATGTCTACAATCTTAAGTTTGAGATTAGTACCAAATAGATTTTTGGGGACCTTACTTTTGGTGCTCCATGGCTTTTGGAACCAGGAATACATAATTTCCCTCCTCCACACCATCTTCTTTGTGAAGAACTTAGAGACTGCTCCTCCTACTATCAAGTTTGAAACCTCCTCCCATTCTGGAATCAGAGACAATTCACCATAGTTTTCCTATCATTGGAGATTAATACTATATGATCAGGTAACACATTTTTTTTGGTATCTAGATTGTAGTGATTATGCATTCATAAATCAATTATGGAGCTTGGACTACCACTGAGAAACTAGCTACCTCTACTAGTCCACTTCCTCAAAGCTTCTCAGTTATGGGATGATTTGGCTCTGACATCAGCCTTCTTTGGAAATCTTGCATATCATAAAAATGGAGTGAAGTATCTATGAAATTATACAATGTGGACTTGATTCCATTTAGTCCATCAAACCTTGCAAATCTAGTTGCCATTCTGTCTAAGAATGAAGTAAATTGAAATTTCAAATTTAGATGAGGAAGAGGATATTGAGTTCACAAATATAGAATATATCAAAGCATTATGCAATTCAACAACATAACAATTCAAGAAAAAGTAGTAGTTTGAATAACAATTATGTTTCCATCTATATAGCATTCTCAATTCGTCTGTTGATTTTTAGAATTTGCGCCACATGAATGAATTAAAGGATAAATCTGTTAAAATAGTAAATACGGGGGCTTCTAATGGATATTTTAGTGTCTTTTCATTGTTTCAATTGGCCCAATGGTAACTTTCCTTTCATACTTAATTTCCTATTTGCCATTAAGTTTCAGAGAATTATGAACAAAGTATCCCATAAGGAAATATCTGCTTAATTGAATTCTGCTTAGTATATCTTTCCCACAATGGTTAGATTGTTTCCATTATCATCTTAAGATGTTTTCCGTGTAATTCATGGACCCAATCTACTTACAAAGTTGATTTTCTCTTGAATGCAAAAAATCATCCTCATGGGTTGAAAACTCGCCAAGGAGAACATGATTCCCATTTTTTCGCCCAGGCTTTCCTTTGAACTTTATCCTTTGAATTAATATTTCCTTTGGGTTTAGAAAATCTTGAAAGGACTACAAAAGTCTAAAAGGGGGCCCATCTCCTTATTTCTTTCCTTTACAATTGCCTTTGGCAGAAAATGGACTTCATGGGTTAAAGCCCACTGAGAAGAAGTCAGTTTTGAGTTTTCTGCCTAAGATGATTTTGAGTGCTATGATGAATCTCAAATATTTCCCAAGGTAGAATATTGTAATGAAAATATGGATTTTCCATAAAATAGCTCATTATCTTCTTATATAGGCCTATAAACATTATTTATTACTCTTCATGGAAAATTGCCTTCATTGGTTGAAAACCCGTTGAGGAGAAGGCGATGCTCAATTTTTTGCAAGCTTCCTTTTGTCATTGAAAACATGATAAGCCACAAAAAAGCCCATATTTTGAACAACTTTTGTTGCAAGAATCCCCCATGAATTAGGTACTAAGCTACTCATAAATTCACAACATCAAGGAAAACCACCTGGCCATAAAATGTGGGAGAAGGGAAAGATGGAAAATCTAATGGATACTATTTTCACCTAAGGGAAATCAAAACTAGACCCAGACATACCTAGGCTCAACTAAGACACAAAATTTTCCACTTTTTCAAAATGGTTATAGGGTGAAAAGTGGGCCAACAACTGGCTATGATTGGGGACTTGGGTAGACTATACCCAAGCAAGGAACTCAAAATCTTTGGTTTTGCAAAAATAAAAAGTGGTGACACAACAAAACTAAAATTGGAAAAAAAAAATAGGAAAGCAAAGGCAAGGAAGGAAAACTAACTAGGAAAACATGGAAAGGAACTAAACGTAACTATAATACAATACAAGGCTTACCTACTCTCAATTTGAAATTTGATTAAGCTTCAGATCCTGACCATTATAGGTTAGAGGTAGCACTTTGCCATCTTGATAAGCCAATTTGAAAGAATTATTCTCGAACATCTGATGAATTATGAATGGACCTTTCCACAAGGTGTCAAACTTTTTATGCATACCCTTTGGAGCACTTCGCTTATCCCAGAGTAACACACTATCTCTTACCATGAATTTTCATGGTCTTTCTTTCTTATCAAATAGATTCTTTACTCACATTTGATGTTGTGTGATGTGATCCATGATTTCTTCTCTTTCCACTTCAAGCTTTCTCAAGTACAAAATCCTCTTTTCTAAACCATCTTTATAGATATCATCTTCAATCATTGTTCTAAGTTTTTTCATAGCCAATTCCAAAGGTAATGGGATATTAGCCTCAATTCCATAGACTAATTCAAAAGGAGATATGTCAATTGCCCTCTTAGGTGTTACTCTATCTGCCCATAGTGCCTCATGAATTTTCTTATGCCAAGTCTTTTGATTATTTGACACCAATTTATTGAAAATATTTGTGAAATTCTTGTTACTAGACTTGGCTTGACCATTTCCTTGTGGGAAATAATTAGATGAATGACTATCTATAATTCCATACTCAAAGAAAAAATCAGTAATCTTAGTTGAAGAGAAATAGGTTGCATTGTCCATCACAAATTTGATGGGAACACCAAACCTAATCAGTATATTTTCCTTAATGAATTTGCATACTACTTCAAAAGTAGTTTTCTTAGTTGGTTTGGCTTCCACCCACTTAGTGAAGTAACCATTCATAGTTATAACATACTAGTGACTGGCACTAGATGTTGGATTAATCAGACCAACGAAATCAAGACCCCATTATTGAAAAGGTCCCTCGATGATGACAGGTCTTAATGGAAGAGAAGCTAATTAAGAATTCCTAGTGAACATCTTACATTTTTCACATTTTGCCACCTAGGAATAGGCATCCTTGAACATTCTAGGCCAGTAACAGCATTGTCTTAATATTTTGAAAGCCATGACTAAGGATGAAAAATGCCTTCCACAAGCTTTATCATGAAATGTTTTCAACAGCTTGTTCTGCTATTGTTTGTCCACAAATCTAAGGAAAGTGCCATCTATGGCCTTTTTATATAATTTTCTATCCCAAATTACATACTTAGTTGCTTTCAATTTAAGATCCCTCATTTTTCTTGCAGTTAGGCCTTCTGGGCATTCTCCATGCATTAGCAGATAAGTAATGTTCTCAAACCACAAATCATGAACACCTACAGCCAAAACTAGTTGTTTTTCTTCCAATTCTTCTCATTCTTCAGTGATTTTGTTTTCTGCAATCACCTTACACAAGGAATTACCCCTTACTAGCTTGGTAGGTTTAATTTCTATATCATACTCTTGTGTCTTTGCTATTCATGTTCCTCTAACATTACACCCTACATCCTATTGTGTTAACACACTTTTTGTTGCTGCATTCAAGACATAAACAACAAAATGTGAATGGAGGATGTAAAATCAAAAAAATTTAAGTGCTTTGACCACTACAAAAGCATGTTTCTCAATTTGTGAGTATTTCAATTCATGATTTTTCAAGGGTATGCTCATTAAAGCTATTGGGGCTTGCATCCCTTCATTATTTTCTTGGATAAGCATTGTTGATAAAGTGTCTTTAGAAGCATAATAATAGATGATGAAATCTCACTCATAATTTGGATGACATAATACTAGAGCATTAGCAATAGTAGTTTTTATATTTTGAAAGGCTTGTTTTCCTACCTCATTCCATTTGAAATTTGAATTTACCTTCATCATGTCCACAATGTACTTTGTGGTTTCTACGAAATCCAATACAAACCTTCTGAGGAAATTCACCTACCTGAAGAATGATTTAACTCCTATTTTATTTGATGGCAAGCTCAATCTTCAAATGGCTTCAACTCATTCAGGATCAATTCTAATGCCCTCTTCAGAAGCTATATGGCCAAGGAGCTTCCCCTCTATCACACAAAAAATGGATTTTTTGGTATTAAGTGAGATTCCATGTTCCTGACACCTTTTCAATACTTTCCTCAAATCTGCTATGTGATATTTTCTTTTTTTTCTAAACACGGTGAGATCATCCAGGTGTATAACTATAATCTAATCCTTTAGATCAGTAAAAATTTTACTCATACACCTTTGAAATGTGGTGCTAGCATTGACGAGCCTGAAGTGCATTCTATGATATTCAAACATACCCCAAGGGGTGGTGAATGTTGTCTTATGTTGGTCCTTCTCTTCCACTTCAACTTGATTGTAACCTAAGAACCCATCAAGCATGGACATCATTTTGGATCCAGTCACTATTTGTAGTAAGTAATCATATTGGGGAGAGAAAAATTATCCTTTAGAGATTCCTGATTTAAATTATGAAAATCAACACAGATCCTTATTTCTCCTTTCTTCTTTCTAACTGGTAATATATTAGCTACCCAAGTGGAATGATGGATGGGATAGATGATTCTTAATTTCAACATTTTATCTACTTCTCAAAATATGTTGTCTACCACCTTAGGATTATAATTCCTTTGTTTCTGTCAAAAAGGGACTCCATTAGGTTTGAGGGGAATCTGATATTTTATCTTCCCACCTCGGTAGCGTTTCAAATCTTTGTAACTCCCCATTGAATTTTTCCTTTCCATTGCTCCAACATTTGTTTGATGTATGACCTATCTTACCACAATGATTACAAGTAGGTCTTGGATTCCTTTGAGCACCTTGTTTGGAGGATTCACCTTCTTCTTTATATCCAAGTCCTACTTTACCCTTTTGCCTATAAATATTTTACTCACTTTGTTGATTCAGTTGATCCATGTCTACTTGGGATTTCATTATTCTTTCATTGAGTTGCTTCTTAGAATTTAGATCAGCTTTCATTCTTTCATTGATTTGTCTTTCAATGCTTAAATAATTTCTTAACCTTTCATTTTCGGATCTCGGACTCATGATTTCCTCATTTCCATTGCAGAGATGATTGATAAGATTTTCTTGCTACAAGGATTGATTTTGAGTTTCATTATTCCTTGGCTTCAAGTCTTCATTTGATTTATTCCTTTGTTCCAAGATTTCACAAAATCTTATTGACTGAATTTTTTGTTCTCTTTTCAATTTTCTTACCTCTTCTTGCAGGGAGTCATTCTTTTTTAAGAATTCTTTGATTGTCTCATTTTCTTCATCTGAATTGCTTGAAGGGAAAAAGTCTTCAATCTTTTCTTCAACATACTAGTGGTCATTCATTTGTTTTACTAGTTCCTTCCTTATTTTTAGGGATTCGGAAAGATTCTCTTTTGCTTCTTTGAGTTGAACTATGGCCATCTCTAGATCTAGCTTCTCATTATCAATAGCTTTGTCAAGTCTAAATAACTCCATTGTCCTTGATCTTTTCTCAAGCTATCAAGCTTTATCCTAAGAACCACAAAGCTTTGATAACACTTATTGGAAATAATCAAGACTAACTAGGTTACTAAGAGGGGAGGGGTGAATCAGTAACCTCAAAACTTTTATGAAATTCAACACTTAATCAACATAATCCATTCACCATTAATTGATCTAATCTACTGCATGCATGAAAAACTAAAAGATAAACATTCACAGCACATGAACACAATATTTGGTGACCTAAAAAATTTCCAAATAGAAAATAAAACTAGGGTGGGGATGATGCCCACAAAAATTCAATACTATAGTATAAAGTTGACCTATTAAAGCTTACAATGATCACTTCAAATGATCTACCCTGTTAGGAGCAATTAGGATTTCTAGGTCTACCTTGTTAGAGGTTTTACAAACACACAATGAAGTATGCACTCTATTAAGAGATTTAGAGAAAAGACTGCTAAGTCTACCCTGTTAAAGGATTTGAATCTAATTCACCTGTTAGGATGAAATAGTAGATCTGACTTACAACTGATTTGTTGATTAGATTGTTGAAATGTTGATCACCTCTTGTGATAGATATAACTTGACTACTCCTTATAGACCTTTTTGAATACTCTACTCTGCTACTAATTCACATTCACTCTTCTCAAAAAATTATCTTCATCATATTTAAGAACGATACAATACATTACATATATAACATCCCAATTCTCATATTTACAAGGTCGAACAAAATACAAGTTAACACAAATATTACTGAGTCGGCCCAAATGTACAAACTCAGGTTTTGGATAGCTAACTTGGTGACCTTTTAATACTTGACATCCACTACATTACTCAGCATCATCATGCATTTAGTAGAAGTAGAGGCTCGGTCCATACTAATCACTCAATGTAGCTTCAAACTTAGTGAACATTGGAGACTCGGTAGATATAGTGGAACTCAGTAGGAACTGAACACTATGTTTACCTTTCTTGTACTTAGTAAACACTGCTCATCCCATCACTTGGTTGATACTAGCTTCACATCACAAGAATTGATGACTTCATAAATACTGTGAAGCTCAATAACCACTATCTGCTTGATCTAAACTACTACACTATTGAACTCACTTGGTAACCAATGGAATGCTCGATATGAACTATGAAACTTGCTAACCACTAAATTGCTCAACAAACACTAGAGACTTAGTGATGAACTCGATAGCAATGCAAAATTATGAATAAGTGTTGTCACTAATGACAAACATAACTTAATGCCAATAGGTTCAATTGCTCCATCAGTTAAAACTTAAATTTTAATGGATATTAGTGGTCATTGTTATCTAATATGTACATGGTATATTTTCATCTAGTGCATCATAAAGATTAATGAATATAGCTCTTATTGCTAACTAACATGTACATAACATAGTTTCAAGTCATTGTTGTTATCTAATATGTGCATGGATGAGAATGCATCTCTAAAATAGATCGTCATAGATTTTGTGACAAATATCACAACTTCTAAAAATGTAAAATGATTCAATAATATTGGACCAAACTTTACTCCTATAGATAGCCCTTGTTAGTCTCGAATATAGTGTTCACATGAATTTGTATTCAACTTCACAAAATATGATTCTATCGACAAATAGTTTACTTATCTATATAAATATGTTTTTTTTGTATTTCCTTACTTTCTATTGTGTCTATAGAAAAATGAGTCACTTGGTCCTTCTATAGATGTAAACTGTTGTTAAAGCTTAGTGCCCTATCTAGTGGAGAATTATGCTTGGTAGCATTTAACAAGCTTTAAATTTGACTGCTTCATTTATCATTTTCTTTAAAATCACTATTTGACATGGTAGTTGTACTTAGTAAGACTTGGCCATTCCCATGGTTAATTGATAAAAATGTTGTTTGAGTTCTTAAATTTTATGTCAAATGAGTGATTTTCACACTCATTTTGTGAAACTAATTTTTGTTTTAGATTCTACTCTCCTCATCTTTTCTTCTTATATGTATATCGGTCACTGATGAATCTTGCTAATGATCCAATGATTCACGATCTCATTTCTTTGAGAGCTAGAATCATGCTTTCTATTGTAGTTGCTCTTGTCACCCTTGCAATATCCATTGTAGCTTTTGGATAAGAAGCTAGAAGAGAGAGGTGTAAGTGTAGAAGAGATGAAATCCCATTTTATAGGACTGTTATTCATTCAAATGACATTGATTTCCATGACCAACTTTGAATGACTAGAACAACCTTCTTTCATCTATCTAGTATTCTTAGACAGAAAGGAAGCATTAGAGATTCTTGCAACATCATATTAGAAGATAAACTAGTGATGTTCGTCCATACACTTGGGCACAATTTGAGAAATTTTAAGATTGCTCATAATTTTGGTCACTCAATAGAGATAGTTAGCAGATACTTCCACAAGGTCTTGAGGGCTATCTTAGCTCTCCATGGTGACTATCTTATTAGAATACTTGTTATTTTGACTATAAATTGTAGTAATAGAATTTGACTACAAATTCATAGGATTTTATTGGAGCCATAGATGGAACCCATATACCAGTTATTGTTGATGTGGACATACAAGCTAAATATTACAATAGAAAAGGAAACTTGTCACAAAATTTTATGGGTGTGTGTTCCTTTAGTCATAAGTTCCAATACATTCTTATAGGTTGAGAAGGGTCTATAGTAGATAGTCATGTTCTTGCTTCTACTTTGTGGAGATCAGATCCACTAGTTGTTCCTCCCAGTATGTGGAATCATATTGTAAATTTTTATGTTGTCAAATTTATGAGAGATGTGTCAAGGTTATGACAATATTTGTTTATGCAATTATTTAGGTAAATTTTATTTGGTTGATGTAGGATATCCAAATGTACCTATATTTCTTGCCCCTTATCAATGTACATGCTACCATGTAAAGGACTTTTATAGAGAAAATGTAATTAACTATCCATAGATTTATTTAGTCACTGACACTCATCTACTCGAAATCTTACCAAATCATGACACAAACAAAGATTGTCTTAGCATGTTGTATCTTGCACAACTTCATTACGATACATTACGATAGAGGATGGCATTCCTTCAAAAGTTGAAATTGAAGAGGATGAGTGTCACAAGATAAATGTACCAAAACTTGAGACATATTGGATGACTCAGTGAGATAGAGATGATTGGGGAAACTTTCAAGATGAAAAAACTCAAAGGATTTGGGATGGCTATAGATCTCAAGCTTAGTTCTAGTTGGAACATTACATTACTTGTATGGTATTTGAATCAATGAATTATGTGTGGCATTATAATCATTGTTATGATTGTTGAAGATGAATGAATGAATGAGCTTGTTTTGTCAACATGTTTGGTGATTGTTATGGTTTTCTATTTGGGTTTAGCTATGATGAAAGACCTATATATCCAAGTGTTATTTCTTTCATCTATTTGCATTGCATTTTTCTTAAAAGTTCCACAATTTGTTGATTTCATTTTTCTTTACCTTTAAGTACCAATTGGAGCTAACTTTATTATTACAATATCCTACCATTGGCCAAAATAAGTGAGATCATTTTAATTAGTGTAATACACTATATATCATCCTATCAAACTAATAACATATCATATCTAATTATACTCCATAATCAGCAAGTAAGAATTTAGGAAAAAATTGGGTTTATACTTGATATGTCGACCAAAAAAAAGGAATAGACTAGGCCACATGTCTTGCTATAATATGTTGTGGATGCATTTATAGAAATGTGGTAATAATGTGGTAATGAAATTGATGCAATTACATCTACATGTGGTAATGATATTGAAACCAAAAAACACATTCATTTATGCATAACCATGTTTATCACATCCTTTTGGTAGAGTTAAAAATACACTCACAGAAGCTACTTTTTCTAGTAATTTTTGTTGACTAGGTAGAATGTAGATAATCATCAGCCTTGAGCAAGAAATCATCATATTTTTTGTGCCATTGATTGCAATGCAAGTCCTCATGCTATTTCAGCTGATATTTTATGTTTATAGGGCCTAGTTACACATGTAACTAGTTATTTCTAATGTGCTTATTGTATGCATGGTTTTCTGTTCTATTATAAAAACCAATGGTATGCTAGTTATTTTTTATATTGTGCTGGTTAGTAATGAAGTCAGCAATATATGCTTGACTATATTTGACCCTTTTTTTTAATGTTCATTAGCATGGCTCAAGAAGTGCAAGTCAAAAATACACCTTGTTTTACGAATAGGGTACTATGGACTGGAGATATGGAGCACAAATTCCTTGAGTTGCTTCAAGAGAAAGTCCATCTTGGTCGGAAAGGTGAAGATGGTTTCAAAAAAGAAGCTTGGACATGCATTGAAAGGTAGTTTAAGGATGAAGTAAACCAAAATCTAACCAAGGATAATTTGAAGAATAAATTGAAAACTTGGAAGGCGGGATTTAGAGTAATGAAAGATTTAAGAAATACAAGTGGCTTTGCTTGAAATGAAGGTACAAAATGTGTGGATGTTGAAGATTGTGTTTGGAATGAGCTTCTGAAGGTTAAATGGTATTTAATATTCATTGATTTAAGTTTTTTTTTTCCTCAAGTTAATATTGAAAGACAAGTAAATGTTCAATTGATTGCCAAATTGTAGAGGAGAGAATTCAAGAATGCAAAGGTGTATAAGAGGAAGCCATTTCAATACTATAATGAGTTAGCCTTCATTGTGGGAAATGACATGGTAGGATGTACTACTATAGACAAAGCATAAGAGACTAAAGAAGGTCACATAATGGATGAGGCCCTTGATCTTGATGATGATGGAAATTTTAATTTACCAGCTGATCTTGACAGTCATTTAGATGATGACATGGTTCAATCACCTTAGGATTATAATTCCTTTGTTTTTGTCAAAAAGGGACTGCATTGGGTTTGAGGGGAATCTGATATTTTATCTTCCCACCTCGGTAGCTTTTCAAATCTTTGTAACTCCAGGTGAAAACATCCTAATATTGTATGAAGAGTCATTTTTTTAGCTTCTTTCTCTTCAGGTGAACAACATTTCCCAATATTAATGATTTTTGGATCATGAGTATCTCTAATATTCACCCCTTCATACTCACCAGTGGTAGGTCCCTTTTTTGCCCTCTTTTTCTTTATGTAGGCATCATATCTATTAAACATTTTTTCCAAAGACACAAAATATGGGGGAATGATATTACCTTGCAGTTGAACTTCATCATTTTGATTCCATTTCCTCTCGACATTACAGTTTTCCTGATTATCATCATTGAATTCATGTTTAGAATTGGATTTGTCATTTTCTAGGAATAGTTGCAAGCTCTTGTCATTTTAAAAGATTTTCTAGGATTCTATATTATCTAGAATAGAGGCTTGATACATAATTTGATTGTGGTATTTCTTATCCTTGAATTTTGCATGAGGTAATAGTAGAGAAGTAGAAACCTCTAAGGAATCTGCTTTGGTGTTCATCTCCCTTGGCATGACTTTAGTAAAAAAAGCATCAAGGCCTTCGATTTCATCCCAAACTCGATTTCTATAATTCTTCAAGTTGTGATTTTTCATGGAGTATTGCCTTTTAATCTATCTTACAATGACCTCTGCATCACCTTGAGCTTTTAGGATCTTTATTCCTCTTTCTTTTGCAGCCACTATCCCTAGAAGCAGGGCTTCATACTCTACAATGTTATTTGTGCTCCTAAACTCCAGTTTGAAATCCATGGGTTTGGGTTCTCCTTTAGGGGGTATTAACACTACACTTGTGCTAGATCTTGATGAGGAACAACTTCCATCAAACTCCAATGTCCATATAGATGATGACTCTTGTTCTTCACCTAAGGCTCTCATTTTTTAACTTTTAGTTTCTTGCTCATTTAGAATTTTTTTAGTAAATAGCATGTAATTGTCAAACTCCAACTCTTGGTAAAGGATTTGGGCTTTCGGGTCATCTAATTTTAAGACAGTAAATTTTTCCTTTTCTCCAAGTTCTAATTTAACTTTCTTATTCCCTATGGGTATGACTACTTGAGACTAGTCTAGTTTTATTTCTCCTCCAAGGTTTCGGAAAAAACTCCTTGATCAACATGAACATTACTTGCTGAAGGATCAGGATCATTCTTGTGAGCATGACTGGAGGACTGATTCTTTTTCCTTTGACCTCAAGTCAATACTATGTATGAAGTTCCATCAATCATTGCATAGCATTCATCCTTTGGTTTAGAATCTCACTCATATTCTAAAAATAAATTTCCAAAGTTACCATTTGAGTATGAATCAGATTCTGAACAATGGGTTGCAGCGTTCAGCTTGTTGGTGGATAATAATTGTATCATACAAGCAGTTTCTAGATAGCTCCCACTATCATGATCTATTTTCAAATGAAGACATACATATTTCCTTTCTTTGGTGCTACTTCAATTTGCAACCTAGGTTGTGAGCCTATGAGCTGCAAAAGTTTTCCATCATTGTTCCTTCCTGGCAAATTTTGATATTTCCATTGGTAGGAATTATTGAATCCAATTAATTTCCTTTTTAATGCTACCAACTCATTTGACAATTTCTAAATCATTTCATGAAATGATGTGGTGTTACTAGAACTTCCTCTAGTTTGAAGTTCTCACTTCCATTTTCTTGTAGAAATCAAGTCATCTTCAAATTCAATTGCCTTATTTTGTTTGTTAGCTAAATCTGTGGGATATGCCCTTCTCAAATCATAATTGATATCTAGGGGCATCACACTTATGAAGAAGGTTTTTAGATTACCAGCTATGGGTCTATCAGTAGTTGGAATTCTACTAATAATTTTATTGAACTTAGAAATGAAATCCCTCATACTCATGGTAGGTTTCTTTTTAATAGATTTCAATTGTATTAACAAGACATGTTCATCTTCTCCAGTCTTAAATCTTGTCTCAAAGGCCATTCTCATTGTATCCCAATCAGTGATCGAGCCATCATCTAGATGGTAGAACTAGTTTGCTACACTTTCTATCAAGGCTTCCATGAATAATCTTACAACATCATCCTCCTGTCCAACTCCTAAGATGTGAGTAGCTACAAAGAGGCCTTAATGTGTTCATCTGTGGTAACCTTCCCATCACTTGAAAATTTAGGGAAATTCTTTCTTGAACCAGATGGGAGTGCATGATAAGTTGTTAGTGCTAATGGTCCTATTGTTGTAGCCCATGAAGTAGCCATAATTGTTCTAGCAAGGAATGGTAGGAAATTGACATCTAGGGGAGTATTGATTTTGTGCAAGGCCAATACCTTAGCACATAGTATGTGAAGAACTTTGATTCCTAATAGGGGAAGGTGGTCTACTATGACTTTTCTTTTCACCTTTCCATTTTGGAATGTCTAGGATAGGAAAACAAAGCTCTATACTTATCAAAAATAGGGTCTTGCCAACCCTGTTCCTTGGTACTTCCAAGGAACCTTTTTTTTTTTTAGGATTAAACCATGGATAGAAATAACAATTACATGAAAATATAACCAATAACATAAAATAATAGATCATAAAAAAAAGAACACAAGACACCAAGATTTAACTTAGTTCACCCAATCCCTGGGCTATGTCCACCAAACAACAAGTCTAATATTATTACAATCGAGTGATTATAACTTGATTACAATCCATAATCCATTACACCTCAATACTGCCACAACAACCAATTTCACATCACAACTATGAAATAATCCCTAACCCTAAGCTCTTTTATACAAGTATTTTTACTACTTTAGGATTATAATTAATAATCACATGTACAGTACTTTCCTAATCAATCACCATAATCTAACAATCTCCCACTTGGAGACTAATTATGTAGCTATACCACTACTCCATGAAGCTCCCACTGGATCAAACCACCCTGGACATTGTTGTTCTTTTATTCATGTTTAGTCTAGAAGACCAACCAAAGCTGAAGAGAAGTTTAGCTTCTCCTTTATTACTACCTTTGTCAACATATCAGCTGGATAGTCATTTGTATGTATCTTCTCTAGTTTTAACTATCCATCCTCCAAAACTGACCTAATGAAATGGTACCAAAACTAGATGTATTTAGTCTTTGAATGCAAAGCTAAATTATTTGCAAGATGAATGGCACTCTAACTATCTGTGAATAAATAATTATCCTTCTGAGGATGTCCCAATTCTTCAAAGAATAACTGAATCCATATCATCTCTTTGGTTGCCTCTATAGAAACAACATACTCTACCTCTGTAGTGGATAGAGCATTAATCTTCTATAACCTAGAAACCTAGCTCACCACTACCCCACCAATAGTAAAGACATAACCTATAGTACTCCACCTGGTATCATTATCCCCTACCAAATATAAGTCAACATAGCCTTGTAAATCAATAATAGAGCCTCCAAAGTGTAAACACTTATTAGATGTTCCTCTCAAATATCTAAGAAATCATTTGACTACATTCCAATGCTTGGTTCCTAGATGACTCATATACCTGCTAACAACTCTCACTACATGTGCAATATCTAGCCTGGTACATACCATAGCATAAATCAAGCTTCCTATAGTTGAAGCATAGGGTACCTTGGACATCTTATCCTCCTCTTTCTATGTCTTTGAACAAATCTCCTTAGTCAACTTCAAATGACCAAGTAAAGGTGTGCTGACAACTTTAGCATTCTCCATAAAGAAACATTACAACACCTTCTATGGTGTTTTAAAATGTACTAAAACTACTAAGTGACAAAAAGCTTAATACCAGAATGACAGTACATACACAATCTAAAGACTAGCCTATTCTTATTAACAATTACATATGTAAGGTATTTGGACCCAACTTCAACAAAACCACAGATGGTTTTCTACTCTTTTGGCTCTGCAAAACCAGGGTGGGTATACCTAGGGATGATTCAAAACTGGAACAACTATATGAGGATTATTCTTAGTTTCATTCTGATTCTCATTTCAAGATCCTCAAACATATACATAATTCTTACTAACTTGGTAAACACATCTCATAAAATAGATATGGCCAAGAATTCTTCTATAGATTTGTAGATATTTTTAACAATAGTGGCTAACTGAAGCTAAAACATTCCATGCAGACAAGTGCTAGCCCACTTTGAAGATCTATAGGAAATAAAAGTAAAGTTTGATTTAATGCAGCATTTTGATAACCATTTATGATATATCTCTCCTTCAGCTAAATCAATTTGATCAATGCCTAATCCATTGGGGTTCAGAGCCTATAGCAAGTTATCAAATCTAGTTTTTTGCTTTACAACAAATTTTATCAGTAATTCTTATTAGAATTCATCATTCAGAAATCCTTTCCACTACTAAAGAAATCTTATCACATTCATCAAAGCTTTTATTTAATCCATTGAATTACATCAATGATTAATAGATATACAACTTAACTAGATTGCATTCAATTGCACAAGCCTTTACTTATACAATATCAAGACAACCAAGTAATTGAAAGGAGACAAGATTCAGAAATAATGATATGGGGACAGTTCATAATTTGTATTCATCTTCTTTGAAAATGGTATATCCTTTACAATAGACTCAGAATGACCTTCAGAAAGAAGCACAGCTCATTCTATATTCATATATTCTCAGAGAATTGACAGAGAAAATACATCTTAAACTTGCTTTCAAAATTTGGACCAAAAATAGACTAAGCATAATACTTAGAACAATAGAATTCAGACCATTCTTTAGCCTTGGGATCTCACTTAAATAGTGTGAGATGCCACAAGCTTTAGGCTAAAGAAAGTGACATGTGTCTTCTAAAAAATACTGACAAATGTCTATCATAAAAGACAAAAACAAATAATAGAAAAGCTATCACATCAAACAATCCTTGGTGGGTACCTTTCTGTTATGCTTCTCAGTTGTTGAAACAAGAAGATAAGATCTGATTCTTCAATTATTCTTCATCCTCAGAGTAAATAGCCATGAGGTTTGAAAGTGATGTATCATCTTGAGTTAGCTACAAATTTATTTCAACCTGGGGATTTTTCATGTCCTCATTACTAACTACAAGGGTAACTTTTACTTTTACATTTTCCTCCTCATCATCTTCTGACATTTGTTCTAGAAACTAGTTTTTCCATTTATTAAAAGCATCATCATCTGGCCAATCAAAACTTAGAGCTTCTCTTTGTATCATTATTAAAGAATTTTCTCTTTCTTCTAAATCATCAAATTCTTTTCTCATAGCAGTATAAAATAACTGTATTTTTACTAGCTCTTCATTTGTCTTTGCCCAAAACCAGTGGCTAGTTTCACTCACGATGTTTATTATTATTTCATTAAATAACTCGTCCAACTCCCTTTTCCACTTTTCCTTTTCCTTTATTGTATCAACAGATTCTGAAGCACAAGGAAATAGAGTGAATTCTTCAGCACTATATCGGGAAAAATAGAGTGTTAATCTTTTCTATAAAGAATCTCTTTTATCATCAAAATTTTCTAGCTTATTTAATAGATCAAAGATTTTCTCAACTTGATGATAAGGCATTTGGATTGCAGATATGCATATGATTGTAATATCATTATTCCTTTCCCTCCATTTCTATGCAAGAGGAGTCAATTTATCCTTATCTTTGTTCAACTCATCCATGAGGGTTGCAATTCTTGTCAACTGAACAAAAAAGGTTGACCATTGTATTTTATCCCTCAAATATATCACACCTTGCTTTAATTTTTCTTCATATTGATTTCTTAATTCTATCTGCAACTCATGTAATTTTTTTTTTTCTTCTTCAAAGTCCTCTGCAGTATAGAATTGGGGCCTTTTAGGGGTGTCAGGTATTTCAATAATAGGGGTTGATCCAGATCCAACCAATGACTGTGAAGGGTATGCAATTGTAGGTGCACTTGATTCTCCCACCTTTCTTTTCCCAAGTATTCTCTCCATTTGAGACATTTTGTTTTCCAGTGATTGTATCTTTATACCCCTTTCCTCATATGCCTTCAAAACTTCTTCAAACCTAGCATTGAGTTGGGCAAACTTATCTTCTTCCTGTTCAGATACAACACCACCCAATTTTAGCACTTCTGAGGCCATTCCCATTATTTGTTTACTACTTACCTCACCAGCCCTGTATACTGTCAATGTACCAGTATGTTCTGCAGTGGGAAACTCATGTATCCTGGTATTTTCTCTCTTATCTATGGACCACAAAACAAGGGCTTGGTGGTCATCACTAAATTTGACCCCTCTATGAGCTTGTAGTACTTCTTCAGTGGTTGTTAGTTGAACATCCTTCTACTTCCTTACTGAATAAAAAACAATAGCATTTTCTATATCCCATTCCAGCAGAAGGAGGACTCTTGATTGTCAGATTGTTTTCCAAGCTCAGTATTTTCTAGCTAGTGTCCTGTGTGAATGTGGAAAAATCACACAACTTCTTCTATGGGAAAAGATGTTTCCTAGTACAATTTTAATTGTTATAACTTTCTTTGCCAGTTCTTCTTGTGATAGTGCTATATCACCAAATATTTTACTATTTACTTTTCCTTGGAACTTCTTTTCTAACCATTCAAGAAATTTGGCATTTGTTTCTTGGTCTTCATTAGTCACCTAGTCAACTATATTAGATAGTTGTTCCATAATTGGTCTTGACTCATCTGGAGTTTGTAAGCAAAAAGCTTCTGTAAATATGTCTTTAATTTCATTCAATGTAAGCTTATGCTTGTATTCATTTCTTAGTGCTTCTTGTCTTCTTCTTTTGTCCAATGTACTCTGAATTTCATTAATCTTCTCTTCAGTAAGAGTACTAGATTCATAATATGGAATATTTATTTCTTCATCAAGCTAAGGAACTCCATAGTGAAGTCTCCTAACTACCTTTGATGAGCTCAAGCCTGGTGTTCTAATTTTCAGCTGTAATCCATCTGTGCTCAGTTGCTGAAGAGTTTGTGTTGGAGTACCAAATTTTGGTAATGCAACCAATGTTTGTATTGAAGTCTCCTCCTTTTTCTTTGTCTCTTTTTCTTCAGCTTGAATATCCCTTTTATGAATGCTAGGTGGGGTTGAACTTGTTGGCTGTTCAAATGTTTCTTTTATTTCCCCTGCTGGTGTACTAGGCATTTGGAGTGTATAAGTGACTATACTTGGTGGAGGTGGTGGTGGAAGGAATAGAATACCAATAGTTTGTATGGTTGAGGATGGCACTTGTTCTTTTACCTTGACTTTTGGATTCAGTAATTCATTAACACTAACCAATACAAGATTTGAGCTTAATTTTGCTACTAGTGATGATTGGTCAAGGATTTCCAAATCCTCTGTAGTTAATGGATTGATGTTTAGATTTGAAGTATCTGTAACATCCTTTTTTTTTATGATATCTACAAGTGTGATGGTGGCATGAGGAGGACTAGGAGGAGATACATGTATGTCTTGCATACCTTGATCTTGTGGCTCAGCTGTATCTTTCTCTTCCTCTTTCTCCTCATTATGTGCCTCTTCTTCCTTTTCTTCTTTATTCTCCTCCTCCACTAGTTTCTTCTCTTTGGTTTTTGACACTTTCCTTTCCTTTGTCTTGGCAATTGCTTCTGCCTTATATTCTTCATTCTATACATCTTCAATTTTCTTGTAAACTATTTTCCACAATCTTGTGGATTTAGTAACTACCTCTTCAATTTTATTTTGCAATATGTTGAATGCTCTATATTTGGGAGTGAACCTGTTATTATGCCTTTTTACGACATTTATTATTTGATCTTTTGTCAAATCAAGCAACAATCTTGCCAATTTTGACTCCCTTATTTCTTTTTCCATTTGTAAACAAAAATTCCATATATCCTCTATAATTTTATACAATTCTCTTGGCATAGATTCATCTAATTCTAGAGGTGTGTGCTTATACTCAGCCATCATAGCATACACATATTCCTCTAATTTATTTTTCTCTTCTTTGGTGAGCTTAGAAAAATTTAGGTTCTTTAGACCTTTTAAATCATTATTTCTCATTTTTTAACATAATTTATCAACAGCAGTCTGGGGTTTGTGTCTTACCACTTGAAATTGACTATTGTCCTCTGACTCTGTTCTCTCCTAATCTATTTCAGGGTAGGAAATAAATTTCCTTTTCTTTGACTCAGCAGCAGTCTTCTTTGAGTCTTTCTTCTTTCCTTTTTCCTCCTCTTGGGCTCTTTGTGTTGCAGCCCTTGTGGTAGGTCTCTTTGGTGTAGGGGCGGCTTCTTTCCTCCCCTTGGATTTGGGAGCAGAAGGAGTTGTGGTCTTTCTCTTAACTGGTGCTTCCTTGGCTTCTTCTACCTCAACACTTTCCTCTTTTTCTTCTCCTAACCCTTGAGTCTAACCTTGAAGTTTATCTCCTTCTTCTTCAATGTCTTCTCCCTCTTCTTCTACTGTTCCTTCTTCTTCTTCCACGCCAAATTTTCTTTTGATTTGTCTCACCATTTTCTCTTTCTTCTTTACTGCTGAAGTAGTCTTCAAATCTGTTATTACCTTTGATTTGACAACATCATAGGTTCAAAAAAAATTTGCATTTTTATCTACTTCTTCTGCAAGTAAGGTTGTTATTGCTGCAGAGGCTTGATCAACATCAAGTTCATAACCTAGTGGCCTAAGCCATCTTACTCTAGGTATAACTTCTTGTATGCACATATAATCTATATCTACAAGAAAACAAATATCTTTTTCATATTTCTCAGTCAATGAGACTGGAATTCTTATTCTTTGTTTCATGGACTTTTTTAAGTCCTCAAAATAACCAGTCATTTGGGCATCAAAATTTTCACCCATCTGTTCAATGTATCCATTAATTTGTTCAACAATTGTTTTATCTAGATTCCACTTTACTTTACCCTTAGGAGGAAATTCTTTCATCAGATAGAAAAACATACACATCAAAACTGATCCAAATTTGCATTGAGCTCCCTTGCTCTTCCTTATAGCTCCCAATTTTTCATTAATCTGTTGAAACATGAGCTCTGCCAAATCATAAGTATGATCCCTTTTGATTATCTTGTATGCAACATCAACTGCTATACAAGGTACACTATTCAACCTGCTTGATTGATAGAATTTGTTTGAAATGATTCTCATAGCAAAATCTAGTAGGGGATATGTGACTGTGTCGATAGTCATTCTTTTATTGTTCCATTTAGCACCTGTATTTTTCTCTATAACTTCCCTTTTGTCACTTCGCAAGGTCTTTGGCCGATCTAGGGTTGGAATACCAGTAACCCTATGAATAGTTTTCTTGGTGAATTTTATTGGCCCCGACTCTAACCAAAAAGCTCCATCATGTATTTGGCTCAAAACTATCTGTATCCATTCAGTTTTGAAAATAGTCAGAAATGCTAGGGTTTTGGTTAACCCTTTTCTTTCAATTATTGAAAACTCATTTTTTAGTACTTTGTTTTCACATAGTTTATCATATGCATTATAAATTTCTAAGTCTCCTATGGCACCAATTTTGCAATTATAACATCTTCGAACATCTTGGACCATAACAACTTTATCCGAAATAACTGATAATGCACCTGCAGGGTCATTCTTGTATGCTACTTCTGGAATGGGCTTAAATTTAGGTTGTTTAACTTCGTTGCTGACCAACTGAACTTCATGACTCTCTATACCCTTAGTGGTTCCTGACCTAGATGCCATTGTTTGCCAAACTAGGGTTTCTGATTTAAACAAGTTTATGAGTCCTACGTAGCTCGGCACTTAAGTAAAATACTTTAGATCGATAAAATTTGTCTTGAATCATTGTTGAAATCTTCACGAATGGCTTCTGAGCTACTCTTGATCTTCTCTACCTTTCTTTCTTTGCTTCTCGTTCGAATGTTGGGAAAATGATCAAAAATTGGATTTATGTACCCTTCAGAACATAGTAATAAATGCTTATTACGCTGCCAACTATCTACTTGGCTTCTAAAGAAATTTTGACCTAACTCGGCTTCCATTATGTTTTACTTTACTCGGCTCCTATTGATATTTCATAGCTCAACATCAACTATTAACTCGGTTGTTGTTAGCAACTCGGCTCCTGAAGGCAACTTTGACATATCTTCAAAAAGTTCTCAATTTTGACTTAGCATCTTTGATTATGTTGATTTCATTTTTGCAGTTCTTATATGTCTTGGGACTGATTTATGATGTGACTAGGTTTATCAATCCCACACACTCATTCTTTTCTTAATTTGATGAAGTGTGATCACTTGACCTATTAGGTGAAGTGATCTCTGTATTTGATGTATTAGACTCATCTTTCTTCCTCCATGTCTTATTCATTTCACTTTTGATATGTCCAACATCTATCTTTGCCTTTCCATTGCTGAAATCAGAACTTGATGCCTTTGACCTTGTTGGGCAATTCCTGCTGACACGACCAGTTTTTAAGCAACTGAAACATGTGGTTTGATTCAACCATCTTTTGTAATTCCCTTTAAAATGTGTTCTTATGCAGTTCTGTGGGATATGTCCATATTCTTGACAATAGTGATAGCTATACCTGGTGTTGTAATCCCCAAATTCATGGTTTGATATCTTTACTGGTTGATTTACTGTCCACATAGACTTTGATCTACATTCAAAAGCTCTATGTCCATACTTTTTGCAATTATAAAAATGTCCATCTAATCTTTGAGTCCTTGTGACATTGGATCTGTAATTTTGTGTCATATGTCCTTGCATGTTGCACTTGTGACAGAAACTTTTGGGTATGTTTGATTGATTGAATCTTCTACTCCTGCACACATTAGCTATATGTCCCTTCTTATTACAGAAATGACAAGTGGGTTTTGAATTCTTACCTTTATCACATCTTTGTTCAGCACTCTTTGATGATTCTCCAACTTCAGTGCTGTTATATCCAAGTCCTGTTGTATCATGGGAAGATTTTGGTGATTTCAGCAACTGTTCAAAATACTTGATTGCTTCACTTGATTTGTTGAGATTCTCTGCTACCTCTTTTTCTCTGTTCAATTCATTCTGCATTTTTTCATTTTGCATCTTCAAGGTAGAGATCTCAATATCCTTTACATTGAGTTCATGATGAAGGTTCATCATTTGGACAAGTGTATCCATCTGCATGTTTGAGATCCTTGTCAGTTCAGTAAATTTTTCTTCAAGTCTGTTTGCAAGATTCCTTTTGTCATTTTCCATCATGACCTTATCATCAACTACTCTTTTCTTTTGTTTAGTAATTTCACATATCATTATAGCCTATGATTCATGTTCCATCTTGAGAGATCTTATCTCATCTGCTTGAATTTTATTTTTCTCCATCAGTTCTGCTATTGCTACATCAAACTCTTTAGTGTCTCCACTAGAAAATATGTTGGTGGTATCAATCTCCTTGTAGTGTATATCATTTTCAGCTATGGCTAGATCCTTCCTCTTTTTTAATGGGCTTCTCAATTTCCCACTCAATATTTATCTTTTTTTGATTGGTTGCATGCCTTTAGCATTTTTCTTATTGGTTGCATGCAAATTACATAGGAAAAATAAAATTTTCGATCTCATCATTAAATCCTTCAAGATTTACCTTTTTTCGGCTGCAAAAATTGTTTGCATCATAGTTTGTGCAATTTCAAACTTTTATGCTGATCTACTGAGTTACTCGGCTCCTAAAGTATTTTTGATACTCGGCACATGATGTTTCTTGGATAGCTCAGCACCTGAACAAAACTATATTACTCAGAACTTGTTAACACTCGGCACCTATTGTTACTCAGCACTTGTTATCACTCAACACCTATTACACTCGGCACTTGTTATCACTCGGCACCTGTTGCACTTGGCACTTGTTATCACTTAGCACCTATTACACTCGGCACTTGTTATTACTCGACACCTTATCTTACTTGGCACTTACTCTTGATCTTGGTTAAGTGTATTGACACTCAGTTGTCAAATTTATTCTTTAAGCTAACACAAGCTACTCTAAATGCAAATCTTCAGTAGCTATAAGACTTAAAATAGTACAGATATAAGTCATCTTAACAAAAAAAGAAAATATCTCATCAAAATCAATGTTTTTTTGCTATGCAAATCCTTTCACAACTAACCTGGCTTTAAATCTTTTCTTACCTCCATCCTCTTCTTTTAACCTATAAACCTACTTATTATGTAAAGCCTTTTTACCTATAGGCAATATCCATAAATCCCAAGTCTTATTCTTCAGGAAAGAGTCCATTTCATCTTTCATTGTAGACTCCCACTGAATCTTAGTATCCACCTACATAGCTTCATCATAACATTTAGGTTCACCATCATCAATAAGAAAAATTGAATACAAAGAGTGAGAGAATCTTTTTGGAGGTCTAATTTGCCTTGTTGACTATATAACATTCATCAGTGTGTGTGGTATTTGTTGTTGTGGTTGTTGCAAATCATGAGGAATGGCTAGAACATCAGCTTGTGGAGTATCATCCAACACTACATAATCATCTTCTTTCTTCTCATGTTACTACAACATATCTTTGTACAACACTTTCTCATTGAATATTACATCCCTGCTTCTTAAAATTTTATGATTTTCAAAATCCTAAAGCATATAACCAAATTCATTAATTCCATATCCAACAAATACACATTTCTTTGACTTAGCTTCCAGCTTGTTTCTATTTTTAGAATCTATGTGAGCAAATACTTCAGAGCTAAAGGTTTTGTGAAAAGAATTGTTGGAAATATTCAAGACTAGATAAGTTCCTGAGAGGGGAGAGGTGAATCAGTAACTTCAAATTCACCATAAATCCATCTATACTACAGCATACATTAGTACTGATAGATAAAACATTCATCACACAAAAGAACACAATGTTTTGATGACCCAAAAACCTTCCAAATAGAAAGTAAAAATGGGGTGGGGCTGGTACCCACAAAAATTCACTACTATAGCATAAAGTTGGCATGTTAAGGCTTAAATTGACGACTTCTGGTGATCTACATTGTTAGGAGCAAAAAGGACTACTAGGTCCACCTTGTTAGAGGATTTACAAACATACAATGAAGTATGCACTCGGTTAAGAGATTTATACAAAGATTGTTAAGTCCACCTTGTTAAAGGATTTAGAAATTGATTCACCTATTAGGATGAAGCAGTGGATCTACTTACAACTAATTGTTGATAAGATCCTTTATGCACTAATCACCTTATGTGATAGATATGACTTTCTTGCTCCTATATTGACTTTGCTACATTCCTTAAACTATTGCTGATAATATTTCACATGCACTTCTCAAAGATACTTCATAGTACTTCAATATATTGATATCTTACAATGCATCATACATATATACCTTTCCAATATACAAAACTGTAAGGTTGGCCAAAATACAAGTGAACAACACATTACAAAGTCAACCCAATAGTAAATAACTTAGGTTCACTTAACTAACTTGGTGACCTTCTGATACTCGACATCCACTACATTACATGACATCATCATGCACTCGGTAGAAGTGAAGGCTCAGTCCATACTGATCACTTGATGTAGTTCTGAACTTGGTGACCACTGGTGACTCAGTAGATGTAGTGTCACTCGATTGATACTACATGTTGAGTTTCGCTTACTTCACTCAGTAAACCCTACTTCTTCCAACACTCAGATTACACTAAATTTTTGTGACACAAACTTATTGCTCGGTAGACACTGTGAAGCTTGGTAGACACTGCTAGTCTTCACATAGCCTGTATTCACTCAGTGGTCACTGTTCTACTCGGTGTAAACTACTAAACACTTCAAAGCTTGGTTAACACTAGAATGCTTGGTGAGTGTAGGAAACTAAGTGTTGAGCTCGGTAGCTACACTGATATAGATAAGTGTTACCACTAATGTAAATAATAACTTAATGCCAACAATCTCCCCCTTTGGCATTACTGACAAAACACTTATAAGCCAAAACATATGTACACAATCTAACTTCACTAAATTTTGGTTTTTCAAAATTTATCTTTGTAAAGTTGTTGCATATACATTCCTACATATATCTCCTTGATGACACATAATGTATATACAAAGATACTTGTGCACATAGCTATACACATATACATGTTGACTCTATTGAGTGCAATCTCCCCCTTTCACTTATACTGATATCTCTTCTTATATATAGTGTTCCCCATTTTGCTTATACTAATATCTCTCCCCCTTTTTGATAGTAATGCCAAAGAGCCACATATACTATTTCTATAGTTACACCAAAATGAGATATAAATTCTTGATGTACCTTGAGAATGAGGGTGAATGATTTATCCCAATTCTCTTGCAAAATTTGGTAGCTAGAGAGGGCAATCTAAACTTCTACTAATAATTTGATCATGTCATCAGCCACTGAGAAGTTCTGACCCTCGACCAATGTTTTGTAATGAGCAATATGTTTCAACATTGTATCCATTATTGGTAAGACCATGTTCTGAATATCAATCAAGTTTTCTCTTATTCTTGCTTCTTCTCTTACAAGTTCTTCCTACACATCTACTAGATATTTCACCTTGGTGTGATGAGAGGAGCTAGAGGACGGGTTAGTCTGCAACTTTGATGCACTAGATTTCATATCAACATCAATCTTATTTATCTTCTCCTTTATTTCTTATGTAAAACCAGAGACATCACAAACTTTGGCAAAAAGTGATGTTGCACTATTAAAAGAATTTTCAAAATTACCCAAAAATGTGAAAAAAATATTAGTGGAAAAGCATATTAATGATGTATGCTTCTTAGTTGATATTAACTTCACCTATATCCAAGAAGCATCTCCAAGGGTGACATGACTAAGGCCATTTGGTTATGAGATTAACATAGATGAAGCATCTGCAGCCATAACTACATTATTGGTAGAAGAAACATATAAGAGTGCCCCACACTTTGGCACTTATGATGTGGTAAGGTCAAACATAAATATGGAATTAAAGACTTCCTCCACATTGAAGAATAAAGATAAATTGATGAAGAAAATTAAGAAGAAATTTGGTGAAGGAATAGAGGCAAAAGCAGAAGAAGAAGATGATGATGACAATGATGATGATGAGGATGAATAGGAGCAAGGCCAAATGGAATTAAATCAAGGCCTTGGTGAAGACAAGGAGGAAGGTGCTGAGGAAGAAGAAGCCAACGGTGCACCAACCATAGCCCAGCCAAAGAAGAGAAAGGCAACAGAATAGCCTCCAGCTCAATCCAAACTAAAGAAAACTACCATGCCATCACCACAAAAGCCAACAACCAAAAGATGAAATGAGGGCCTCCACAAAAAAATCTAAGGAATATGATACAAAAAAGAAAACAATCAAGGAGACACAGGAAGAGCCAAGGAAAAGAAGAAAATATGTGGCTCAACCTGATACTGATGAAGAAGATCAATCTAAAAAGGTAAGTCATTTTTCAGTTGATAAATTATGTAAAAAGATTGAAAATGGAGACTTAAGCAACATAAATAAAGTTCATTTCAATAAGTTCACTAAAGATGAACAAAATAGAATAGAAGAATCAGTTTATGGAATGATGGCACAGTTCAAGTATACTCCTCTTGAACTAGATGGACAATTTCCAAATGAACTATCTAAAATTGTAGAAGATAGATGGCATTTTTGTTTAAAAATGGAGAAGGAGATGAGAGAATCAACCCTAGCAAGCATACTACCTGATTTGACTAAGGAGCAAATAGAGAAAGCAATCAAAAGGCATAATGCTAGGTTTACACCTAAGTACAAGGCATTCTTCATTCTCCAAAACAAAATGGAAGAAATTTTACAGAGAACAACAAAATCATGGAAGAACTTGTACAAAAAGATTGAAGATTTTCTTGAAGAAGAATACAAGGAAGAAGCTACTGCCCCACTAGAAGAAAGAAGAAAAAGGAGAGAAGAGAAGATAGGAGTAGAGAAAGGAAAAGAAGAAAAGAAAGAAGAAGAAGAGAAACAAGAAGAAGAAAAGAAAGAAGAAGAAGAGAAACAAGAAGAAGAAAAGAAGGAAGAAGAAGAGAAAGAAATAGAGAAGGAGGAGACACAAAAGCAAGATGAAATGACAATAGCTGAGCAAGAGCAGCAACAAGATTAGAGTGTACAAGACACACAATTGCCACCTACTGGCCCTCCTCATGTACCCATCACACCTACAGAAACTGTAATAGTACAACATGTTCCTGACACTTTTGCTCAGAACATCAATCCATTAACTGTAGAGGATCTCAAAAGAATCCTTGACCAATCCATGCAACAAATAAGATTATGTGCAGATCTAGTATTGGTCAGTATGGATGAATTACAAAAACTAGTAGAAAACACAATTAGAGATAAGGTGAATCCACAAGAACCACCTTCCTTCATCTCTATAGCTACTAGTGGTCAACTTCAAATGCCAATAGTTTTTTTATCAGGCATAGTTGACACAACAATACAAAAGCTGAGTGCAGTAGCAGACAAAGAAATAGAACAAACAAGATAGACTATTACATTTGATCCTATAGCACAAACATAAGGTGCACTTGCTAAAATTACTATAATTGATCAAGGTAGACAACAGGAGGAGAAAACAAAGGAAACCCCTAAAGATCAGGAGGCAATACAAACATTGATAAATTTGCCTACATCGGGGACTCCTTCACAACAGCCACTACAAATATCTGCACCAAGATCAAGTTCTACAAAAGTTGCAAGGGTACTTCACTATGGAGACCCTAAATTAGATGAGGAGATAGTCATACCAAGTTATGACTCAAAAACAATAAGCATTGATCAAATCAATGAAGTGCAGGAAGCCTTAAATAGAAGAAAAAGGAAAGAGATACTCAGGAAGGAGTATAAACAAAAACAAAAACTGCATGAGATTAAAGATATCTATGGATGCCTTTAGTATTCAGTCACTAGATGAATCCAAGCATATAATGGAACAATTGATCGATATTGTTGACCAGGTGACAAATGCAGACCAAGAGACAAATGCAAAACTTATGGAATGGTTTGAAAGAAAATTTCAAGGAAAAGTTAATGAGAAAATATCTAGTGAAATAGCACTTTCCCGGATTGAATTAGAAAAGGTAATAGACAAAGTAAAAAAGGTACTTGAGAATATATTCTCATTGTACACAAATTTGTGTGACTTTGCATACTTCACGCAGGAAACTAGCCAAAAGATAATGAGCCTAGAGAGGAATTTGAATATTTCAAGCATGCAGCTACCCAAAGATCTAGCTCAAAGTGAGAAGCAATTTTCTCAAACACTTCACACTCAAAAAGAAATAGTTGTATTAACAACAGAAGATGCCACCATCAAGGCAAAACTAATACAACTCCAATCCTCCATTACCCCACATTTAGAAGTACTCCATAAAGAACAGGTCTATGCTGAAACTGTTCTCAAGAAAGATCATAATCTTTCTACTTCAGAAGGACTTATTCACCTTACTGTAGAGACTGCCATTCAACACAATTTATTAGAAATTTCTTTTCATAAATGGGATGCCACTCTCAGGATGATTATGAAGGTAAATAGTACATTTTTGGTGAAATATGGTCTTAACCCTTAAAATTCTTTAACATAATTTTCAAAAAGGGGTAGAAAAGATGAATGAAGAAGACAAGATGAATGAGGGATTTACACAAGTTAAATAGGAGGAGACAAGATAAAAGGGGAGCATGATATACAAAATCAATTTTGGTTATCAAAATGGCACAATCAACTCAGGGGGAGTTACAATAATTTTGAGGTATACATTGTAAGTTACACAATTTTGATCAAGTTTTTAGAACCTCTATATATACTGAGTAGATTAGTGAATGTACTCATAAGGTTAGTTAAGTGTTTTTGTCACTCATGTCAAAGGGGGAGATTGTTAGTCTCAAAATAGTTTTGACATTTGAGTGCCAACACACTTAACCATTTTCTACATTGGAGCCGAGCACACTATGTATGCCAAGCCACAATATGTGCTGAGTCAAAAAAACCAATAGGTGTCGAGTGATCTTCAGGAGTCGAGTAGCCTTCACGTGCCGAGTGAAGATCAAGTGCCGAGTGAGAATCAAGTGCCAAGTGAGAATCAAGTGCCGAATGACTTTAGGTGCTGAGCGTTATACAAGTATTGAGTGATATTTGAGTGTTGAGTCACAGATGATGCCAAGCAATATAGAAATGCAATAGGAGCTAAGTAAGCTAGTTTGTTATAAGTGTTGAGCATTAAGAATCAGTAAGTGTCGAGTAACACAGAATGTACATATGACTTTGTAACCTTACTAATTTAGATGTAAATCATTTTCATGGCCTACATATGACAAATCTCAAAGAATTAAAATTTTAAGATCAAATCTTTTGTATTTCCTATGCAATCTACATGTAGCCAATAAGAAAAATGGAGAAGGCATGCAACCAATAATACAAGTGCAAGGAATGAGCGGAAAATAGAGATTCAATATGGATCGTAGATCCACATCTAACCCTAAGTTTTCGAATGTCCTTATAAGGAAGATTAAAATTTATTGTATGTGTGAATGGACGAGGGTGTGTAAGGGAAACTATTTCAAAGAGAAGAGTATCAGATCTCAGAGGATCAAGATCAAAGAAAGTAGATCAAGTGCATGTATTTAGAAATCAAAGAATTGTAAGCTTTTAGGTTTATTATACCTAATACTCTTTAGCAACTATATTAGAAATGAAATCCTATGGTGATGGGTTAGCTTAACAACTATTTTGTAGATCCTTTAAATAGGTGATTAAATCCTTTAACAAGGTAACACTTCATGTAAAGTGTTTGTAAATCCTCTAACAAGGTTAAATTTAAAAATGTGTTGTAGCTTTTAACAGGGTAGATCATCAGAAGTAGTCAAACATTATTGCTAGAGTAATTTTGTGGGTATCATCCCCACCCCAGTTTTACCTTCTTATTCCTAGAGGGTTTCTAGGTTATTAAAATTTCAAGTGTTATGTAGTGATGCACATATGTTTTTCATAATTACTTAATGTTGATATGCATGCATGTACATTACAATATTATGTTATTAAGGATTTGAGAAAAATAGGTTAAAAGCTAGTACTTCTGATTCACCCCCCCCTCTCAGAAGCATTCTTTCCATTAAGATATTTCAACAATTGTTATTAGAGCTGCAAGGTTCTCACAAGGAGAAGTCTAATAGCTTGGAGAAAAAGGTCTAGATATGGAAGTCTTCAAACTTCGAAAGATTATTGACAATCAGGTGATTGATGTGCAACTGGCTCTACACAAAGTAGAGGAAGCAAGGGAGGAACTAAGAAAATCCTTGAAAAGAAGGAAGGATATAGCCTTAGATAAAAATGATACAAACTACAAGGAGATTGACACCACAAAACTGTTTGCCAATGGAGACACTAAAGAGTTTGATGCAGCAATAGCAGAACTGATGGAGAAAAACAAAGTTCAAGCAAATGAGATAAGATCTCTCAAGATGGAACATGAATCACAGGCCATAATGTTATGTGAAATCATTGAACAAAAGAAAAGAGCAGTTGAGGATAGAGTCATGATGGAAGATGACAAAAGAAATCTTACAAATAGACTTGAAAAAAAATGTACTGAATTAACAAGGATTTCAAATATGTAGATGGATACACTTGCCCAAATAATGAACCTTCATCATGAACTCAATATGAAAGGTATTGAGATCTCTACTTTGAAGATGCAGAATGAGCAACTGCAGAATGAATTGAATAAAGAAAAAGGGGTAGCAAAGAATCTCAACAAGTCAAGTGAAGCCATCAAGTACTTTAAACAATTGATGAAATTTTCAAGATCCTCCCATGATACATCAGGACTTGGATACAATAGCACAGAAGTAGGAGAATCATCAAAGAGTGTTGAGAAAAGAAGTGACAAAGGTAAGGATTCTAAACCTACTTGTCATTACTATAATAAAAGGGGGCATACTGCTAATGTTTGTAGGAGTAGAAGAATCAATCAGCCAAACACACCCAAAAAAAAGAGTTACTATCACAAGTGCAACATGAAAGGACATATGACACAAGATTGAAGATCCAGAGTTACAAGGACACAAAGATTTGATGGATATTGTCATAATTGTAAGAAGTATGGACATAGAGCATTTGAATGTAGATCAAAGCCTATGTGGATATCAAATCAACCAGCAAAAACAAAAGGAAATAAAAGTCACTACCATTGGGATTACAACACCAAGTATAGCTGTCATTATTGTCAGGAATATGGACATATACCCCAGAACTACATAAGAACACATTTCAAAGGGAACTATAAAAGATGGTTAAACCAAACCACATGTTTTAGTTGCCTGAAAACTGTTCATATTAGCAAAAACTATCCTACGAGGTCAAAGGCACCAAAGATTGAAGTAAAAAGGGCAAAGAAAAGATTGATGAGGAACACATAAGAACAGACATGAAAAAAAATGGCAAAAAAAGAATGAATCAAGTTCATCCAATGAAAGGGTCACTTCACCCACAAGTCAAGTGATCATTTCTCATTCAATTAAACACAAGAAAGATCCTACAGGGCTGATACATATAAGTAAGTAACATACATCAGTTCTGAACCATGAAGAAGCAATGCAAATTATAAATCTGCATGAAACAAGATGCCAAGATAAAATTTCAAATGATGATGCCGAGTTGTCTTTGAATGCTGAGTAAAACTCTAATACATGTTGAGTTCCTAACAGCAACTAAGTTGATAACTGATGCCGAGTTAAGGAACTCCTATGGAAGCCAAGTAAAGTGGAGATGTAGTGCAAGCTGAGTAATCTTAAAATCCTTCAGAGGCCGAGTTTACAGTTAAGCATTTAATGTGATGGAAATAGGGTATATTATCGCGATTTCAATCATTTTTCCTCATCGCAATCAAGAAGCAAAGAAGATAAAAAGAGCAAAGCAACTTCATAGCAGAGAATCCAGCATTCCAAGCAGATTGGAACCTCTTACAATGTGTTTTCATCGATCTTGAGGTATTTTCATTTGTGTCGAGCTGCGCAGTTTCAATTTTTTGTGTAAAGGAAACCCTAGTTTGCATAAATGGCTTTGAGTTCTAAGAAAACCCAGGACAAAGAATCATTCAAAGTCCAACTAGTATCTAATGAGGTTAGGCAACTTGATTTTCATCCCATCCCTGAAGTTGCATATAAGAACGATCCCACCAAAACCCTTTCTTGCATACCCCCAAATGTTGTTATGGTTGAGGATGTAAGGAGATGCTATAATTGCAAAATAGGAGCTATAAGAGACATGGAAATAAGAGAAGCCTTTGCAAAGCTATGTGTCGATGGAGTCTTGAAAGATGAATAAAAAATTGTTGAAAGGAAGGTTTTAACATGAGTTTTGAGTTTTCTCACCATATTCAAAATAGAATGGATTAGACTTGTGTTGAGTAGGATTCATGATGGTAGTCTATGTTTAGAAGATGTCCCTGTCAAAATCACAAAAAGAATCATTCATAGGGTAACTGGATATCCTACCCTAGATCGGCATAGGACCTTGAGAAGTGAATCCAAAGAGGTTATTGAAAAGAACACTAATGCTTAGTGGAACAAAAGAGGAATGACAATTCACACCATTCAAGATCCTGTAGCTAAGTTTGTTGTTAGAGTTATTGCACACAAATTCTATCAATCATGTATACTCAACAATGTGCCATGTATTGCAATAGATGTAGGCTACAAACCAGTAAAAAGGATCATACTTTTGATCTTGTAGAACTGCAACTACAATAGATTAATGAAAACCTAGATGCTATAAGAAGGACAAAGGGTGCACAATGCAAATTTGGAGCAATTCTAGTTTGTGTATTCTTTTATGTTCAGAATGAATTTCCCTCTTTTGGAAAAGTTACATGGAGAAATGATAGAACTATCATATCTCAAATTAATGAATATATAGAACAAATGGGAGACAATTTTGATACCCTGATGACAAGCTATTTTGAGGATTTCAAGAAATCCATGAAGCAAAGGGTAAGAATACTAGTTTCCTTAGTGGAAAAACATATTAAAGATATATGCTTCTCAGTTGATATTGACTTCACCTATATCTAAGCAGCAGCTCCAAGGGTGAGATGGCTAAGGCCATTTGGTTATGAGATTAACATAGATGAAGCATCTGCAGCCATAACTGCATTATTAGCAGAAGAGATAGATAAGAGTGCCCCACACTTTGGCACTTATGATGTGGTAAGGTCAAATATAAATATGGAATTAAAGATTGCCTCCACATTCAAGAAGAGAGATAAATTGATGAAGAAAATTAAGAAGAAATTTGGTGGAGGAATAGAGGCTGAAGCAGAAGAAGAAGATGATGATGACAATGATGATGATGAGGATGAATAAGAGCAGGGCCAAATGGAATTAACTCAAGGCCTAGGTGAAGACAAGGAGGAAGGTACTGAGGAAGAAGAAGCCAACGGTGCACCAACCATAGCTGAGCCAAAGAAGAGAAAGGCAACAAAATAGCCTCCAGCTCAGTCCAAACCAAAGAAAACTGCCATGCCATCACCACAAAATCCAACAACCAAAGCTGCAACAAGCGCCTCCACAAAAGAAGCTAAAGAATATGATACAAAAAAGAAAACAATCAAGGAGACATAGGAAGAGCCAAGGAAAAGAAGAAAATATGTGGCTTAACCTAATACTGATGAAGAAGATCAATCTGAAAAGGTAAGCCTTTTTTCAGTTGATAAATTATGTAAAAAGATTGAAAATGGAGACTTAAGCAACATAAATAAAGTTGATTTTAGTAAGTTCACTAAAGATGAACAAAATAGAGTAGAAGAATTAGTTTATGGAATGATGGCACAGTTCAAGTATACTCCTCTTGAACTAGATGGACAATTGCCAAATGAACTGTCTAAAATTGTAGAAGACAGATGGCATTTTTGTTTGAAAATGGAGAAGGAGATGAGAGAATCAACCCTAGCAAGCATACTACCTGATTTGACTGAGGAGCAAATAGAGAAAGTAGTCAAAAGGCATAATGCTAGGTTTACACCTAAGTACAAGGCATTCTTCATTCTCCAAAACAAAATGGAAGAAATTGTACAAAGAAAACCAAAATCATGGAAGAACTTGTACAAAAAGATTGAAGATTTTCTTGAAGAAGAATACAAGGAAGAAGCTGCTGCCCCACTAGAAGAAAGAAGAAAAAGGAGAGAAGAGAAGACAGGAGTAGAGCAAGGAAAAGAAGAAAATAAGGAAGAAGAAGAGAAACAAGAAGAAGAAAAGAAGGAAAAAGAAGAGAAACAAGAAGAAGAAAAAAAGGAAGAAGAAGAGAAAGAAACAAAAGAGGAGACACAAAAGCAAGATGAAATGGCAATAGCTAAGCAAGAGCAGCAACAAGATCAGAGTGTGCAAGACACACAATTACCACCTACTAGCCCTCCTCATGTACCCATTAAACCTACAAAAACTATAATAGTACAAGATGTTCCTAACACTTCTACTCAGAACATCAATCCATTAACTTCAGAGGATCTCAAAAGAATCCTTGACCAATCCACGCAACAAGCAAGATTATGTGTAGATCCAATATTGGTCAGTATGGATGAATTACAAAAACTAGTAGGAAACACAATTAGAGATAAGGTGAAACCACAAGAACCACCTTACTTCATCTCTATAGCTATTAGTGGTCAACTTCAAATTCCAACAGTTGTTTCATCAAGCATAGTTTACACAACAATACAAAAGCTGAGTGCAACAGTAGACAAAGAAACAGAACAAACAAGACAGACTATAACATCTGATCCTACAGCACAAACACAAGGTGCACTTCCTAAAATTACTATAATTGATCAAGGTAGATAGTAGGAGGAGAAAATAGAGGAAACCCCTAAAGAGCAAGACGCAATAGAAACATTGATAAATTTGCCTACCTCAGGGACTCCTTCACAACAACCACTACAAATATCTGCACTAGGATCAAGTTCTACAAAATTTGCAAGGGTACTTTACTATAGAGAGCCTGAATTAGATGAGGAGATAGTCATACCAAGTTATGACTCAAAAACAATAAGCATTGATCAAATCAATGAAGTGCAGGAAGCCTTAAATAGAAGAAAAAGGAAAGAGATACTCAAGAAGGAGTATAAACAAAAACAAACATTGCATGAGATTAAAGACATCTTTATGGATGCCTTCAGTATTCAGTCACCAGATGAATCCAAGCATATAATGGAACAATTGATAGATATTGTTGACCAGGTGACAAATGCAGACCAAGAGACAAATGCAAAACTTATGGAATGGTCTGAAAGAAAAATTCAAGGGAAAGTTAATGAGAAAATATCTAGTGAAATAGCACTTTCACGGATTGAATTGGCAAAGGTAGTAGACAAAGTGAAAAAGGTTCTTGAGAATATATTCTCATTATACACAAAGTTGTGTGACTTTTTATACTTCACACAGGAAACTAGCCAAAAGATAATGAGCCTGAAGAGGAATTTGAATTTTTAAAGCATGCAGCTACCCAAAGATCCAGCTCGAAGTGAGAAGCATTTTGCTCAAATTCTTCACACTCAAAAAGAAATAGCTGTATTAATTGCATAAGAGGCCACCATCAAGGAAAAACTAATACAGCTCCAATCCTCCATTACCCCACATTTAGAAGTACTCCATAAAGAACAGGTATATGCTGAAACTATTCTCAAGAAAGATCCTAATCTTTCTACTTCAAAAGGACTTATTCACCTTGCTGTAGAGACTACCATCCAACACAAGTCATTAGAAATTTATTTGCATAATTGGGATGCCCCTCTTAGGATGATTATGGAGGTAAATAGCACATTTTTGGTGAAATATGGTCTTAACCCTTAAAATTCTTTGACATAAGTGTCAAAAAGGGGGAGACAAGATGAATGAGGGAGTTACACAAGTTAAATAGGGGGAGACAAGATAAAAGTAGAGCATGATATATAGCATCAATTTTGGTTATCAAAATGGCACAATCAACTCAGGGGGAGTTACAATCATTTTGAGGTATACATTGTAAGTTACACAATTTTGATCAAGTTTTTAGAACCTCTATATATACCGAGTAGATTAGTGAATGTACTCATAAGGTCAGTTAAGTGTTTTTGTCACTCATGTCAAAGGGAGAGATTGTTAGTCTCAAAATGGTTTTGACATTTGAGTGCCAACACACTTAACCATTTTCTACATTGGAGCCGAGCACACTATGTATGCCAAGCCACAATATGTGCCGAGTCAAAAAAACCAACAGGTGTTGAGTGATCTTCAAGAGCCGAGTAGCCTACAGGTGCCGAGTGAAGATCAAGTGTCGAGTGAGAATCAAGTGCCAAATGACTTTAGGTGCCGAGTGTTATACAAGTACTAAGTGATATTTGAGTGCCCAGTCACAGACGATGCCGAGCAATACATAAATGCAACAAGAGTTGAGTAAGCTAGTTTGTTATAAGTGTCGAGCATCAGGAATCAATAAGTGCTAAGTAACACAGAATGTACATATGAGTTTGTAACTTTACTAATTTAGATGTAAACCATTTTCGTGGCTGACATATGAAAAATCTCAAAAAATTAAAATGTTAAGATTAAATCTTTTGTATTTCTTATGCAATCTACATACAGCCAATAACAAAAATGGAGAAGGCATGCAACAAATAATACAAGTGCAAGGAATGAGCAGGAAATAGAGATTCAATATGGATCATAGATCCACATCTAACCCTAAGTCTTTGAATGTCTTTATAAGGAAGATTAAAATTCATTATATGTGTGAATGGACAAGGGTGTGTAAGGGAAACTATTTCAGAGTGAAGTGTATCATATCTCAAAGGATCAAGATCATTGAAAGCAGATCAAGTGCCTGTATTTAGTAATCAAAGGATTCTACGCTTTCAGGCTTATTATACCTAATACTCTCTAGAAACTGTATTAGAAAGGAAATCCTATGGTGATAGGTTAGCTTAACAGCTATTTTGTAGATCCTTTAAATAGGTGATTAAATCCTTTAACAGGGTAACACTTCATGTAAAGTGTTTGTAAATCCTCTAAAGAGGTCACATTTTAAAATGTGTTGTAGCCTTTAACAGGGCAGATCATCAGAAGTGGTCAAACATTATTGCTACAGTAATTTTGTGGGTATCATCCCCACCCTAGTTTTACCTTCTTATTCCTGTATAGTTTATGGGTTATCAAAATTTCAAGTGTCATGTAGTGATGCACATGTGTTTTTCATAATTACTTAATGTTGATATGCATGCATGTACATTACAATATTATGTTATTAAGGATTTGAGAAAAATAGGTTAAAAGCTAGTAGTTCTAATTCACCCCCACCCCTCTCAGAAGCATTCTTTCCATTAAGATATTTCAACGTAGAAGTGGATGCAGATAATGAATAATAAACTGTAGAACTAACTGGAATTGATGAAGACAAAATTTTAGAACTCATTGTTGCACTTACTGATGATGTAGGAGCAGAGGGAGCTAACTCGATAGCTAAAGAAGTAACGATCAACTCAGTAGATGAAGTGCTTGACACTTCCATTGTAGATACCTGGAGCTGGGAGGTGGATGGTGAAGATTGAGCAAGTGATGTTACTATTGTGCTCACAATCTCACTAGCAAAAGCTATCTCCATAGATGTGATAGTATTTGGTGGAGTATGAGGAACAAATGTAATTGCTTTGGCTACTATTCTGACTAGATCATCTTCATCCTTTTCTTCCTCTTCTACTTCTTCCTCCTTTTCTTCTTCTTCCTTCTTCTCCATTAGAGCATGCAATTCTCCTACTATAACTTTGATTGAAGGAGTATTGTCATCATCATCATTGTTGTCACTGCTATCATCATCTTTAATTTCAATAGTTTATTCTGATGGCTTGTTGAGATGGTATATATCTTTCCAAATGTCTAAAGCATGCTTAACCACTGATTCTATATTATTCATTAATATGAAGCATGTATTAAGCTTTAGAATCATTCTATCTTCATGCTCTTTTATTGCCTTCTTCACTTCTGCATCAGTCATATTTGGTATCAACTATCTTAGCTATTGTTCAAGGATGTCTTTTATAGTTTGCACTGTGTTCTCCCATCTAACTTTGATTTTAGAAAAAAGATCTAAATGGATTTGAGGTTTCATTTGTGTAGGGGAGTATTTCCAAATACCCATCTTTTCCATAACTAAGTCCTCAATCTCTTTTTGCTCAGCTGGAGTCTGAGTCTCATATTTGAGAACTTTGAAGTTGCAAATTCCTGCTCCAACTCTTAGCTATTTCATTCTTTCCTCAAAATTAGGTGTAGAGAAAATAAATACTAGTTCATTTTTACCTTTCCTAGATCTCTAGTGAACACTAAAGTTGGTTGCTTCTAAGGTTTGGTGATAAACACTCTACCTTTCTTCCTTGTTGGTTCCTTTTTCTTTGATTCTTCCTATTGTTTTTCAGATTCCTCCTCTTCATCCTCACCCTTTCCCTCAATAAGCATTAGAGGACCTTTAGTTGTCTTTAATTTAGCAATTCTCTTCTTGCCTCTGCTGAGAGCTTGAGGAATCTTAATACTAAGCTCTATCATCTTCTTGGCTTCCTCATATGTGCCAAATGTAGGAAGATTAGGATTGGCTGGCTTATTTACTAATGCCTCAATGATGTCTCTAGCTTCATCAATGTTAATTTCATAAGAAAATGGTTTTACCCATGCTACTCTTGGTATGACTACTTGAATATACACTCTGTCATAATCCACCATGAAACATATATCATCCTTGTAGTCTTCTACATGCTTGGGTGGGATCTAGAATCTTTTGTTCATTTTCTCCTTCAATACCTCAAAATAATTATCCAACACCCTTTCAAAATTTTCACCCATTTCTTCAATAAATTCATTTATCTAATAAAGAAAAGGGGTTTCTTTCCTCCACATGACTATTCCCTTAGATGGAAAGAATTTTTTAACATAAAAGAATAAGAAAGTAAGCAATGAACTAAAATTGAAGGCACTGTTCTTGGAAGTCTTCACATTGTCAATGTTTTTGTTCAATTGCTTTAGTAGCAAATCTAATAGATCATATTCAAGATCCTTCTTTACAACTTTGTATGCTAGGTCAATTGCCTCACAAGGAACACTATTCGACTAACTCGAGCTATAGATCTTGTGTGCAATGATGTGGATGCCAAACCTAAGCTCTATGTCAGTGACATTAGTTATTTTCAAACCTCTAGCATCCCCCTTGATTAGGGTTTTCTTTTGCAGCTCCTCTCGACCTAGGGTTTTGGTTGTCTTAGCTTTGCTTAGCATTGGCAGACCTGTAACCTTGTGTATCATCTTCTTTGTAATCAAAATGGGTTGCTCCAACCATAATTTTCCATCATGGAACCAACTCAATATTCACCTTATCCATTTTACTTGGAAATTCCATAGCAAGTGAGGGATATGAGTTAATCCTTTCATTTCCAAATGCTTATGCTCGGGCTTTAAAACTCCATCAACACACATTTCAGCTAGGGTATTATCCATTTCTAATGTCCCTAATTCTTGAATAGTACATTTAAAATGATTTCTTATGTTGTTAATCAGGAGTACCTTTAATGGGATTTGCAACTGAGCATCATAAGGATCAAGTGATTCAACAACAGCCAGAACGAGCTTGAAGTTTGGTGCTTTCCATTCGACGACCTTAACCAGCATTTTGGAACCCTTCTTTGGTTTAGTGCTGCTTCCATTGGTAGATGTCATCACTACTTGGTAGATGATAGAATTTGTGAAGATCTCATTGCTAAATTTCTTGAAAACACTATAATGCTCTTTCAAATCGCTTTGCTCTTCAAATGCTATGAATGTGGTGAAATGAAGTCAAAATTGCCCCTTTTTTTGGGAAATTTTCATAAATGTTTGGTGCCATAATGACACAATACATGACAAACTATCATCCACTGACCTAACTCGGCAAGAGTATTAACTCAAAAAGCAAACCAAATTTCCTTTACTCCAGACCTCACTCAGTAATGTCTTCAACCAACTTTCCTCAGTGGAGTCTGATGCAACTCGGTGAAAGATAACCTTTCTATGATCCTTGTGTATCTAGAATACTAATTGGATCATTTGCATTCTTCATATTTGTTGGAATTTCTTATAATTTTCTTGCTAAGTATAGCTCCAGCACATTCTTAGGAATTTAGTTTGAGAGGATGGAGTCACCCACCTCTTGAGTGACTTCAGTTCCATGATTTGAGCTTGTATCCTTAGTAGATTTAGGAATCCATTGTTGTTTCATTTGTTTCCTTATGTTTTCAGCTCTTACTTTCTTTTCATCTTCAACTTTGCTTATATTCATGCAATTTTTAGCTATATCACCAAGTTTAGTGCATGTGTAACACCTTATGTATCCTTTTTTCTTAGGTGATGCCTTGCACAATTTATGCCAGTGTGTCCATATTCTCCACAATAATGACATCTGCACCAGGTATTGTAGTCCCATCCAAATATTGCCTTTACAAGTTGTTTAGCTAGATTGAATGATTTTGATTTGCATTGAGATGCCTTCTGACCATGCTCTTTGCATTTGTGACATTTACCTTCAAATTTTGGTTTCTCCATGTATTCATTAGCTTTGTGACCATGTTGATTGTAGTTGTAGCACTTTCCATTGAATTTTTCTTTTCCATTGCTCCAACATTTGTTTGATGTATGACCAATTTTTCACAATGATTGCATGAGGGTTTTTGATTCCTTTTTGCACCTTGCTTGGAAGATTTACCTTCTTCTTCATTGTATCCAAGTCCTACTTTACCTTTTTGCCTATGAAGATTCTACTTGTTTTGCTGATTCAATTGATTCATGTCTTCTTGATATTTCATCATTCTCTCATTGATTTGTTTCTCGGCATTTAGGCCATTCTTCAATTTTTCAATGATTTTATTTTTAGATCTCAGTTCTCTCATTGTTCTTTCATTAATTTCTCTTTCATAATTTAGATCATTTCTTATTCTTTCATTTTGTTCTTTGAGAATCTTGATTTCTTTATTTGCTTCAATGATCTGATCAATAACGTCTTCATGCTGATTGGATTGATTTTGTTCTTCATTGTTTCTTGCCTCCAAGTCTTCTTTTTCCTTATTCCTTTGTTCCAAAATCTCACATAGCCTGACTAATTGAATTTCGTGTTCTCTTTTGACATTACTTACTTCCTCCTGTAGACATCCATTCTTTTCTAGGAGTTCTTTGATTGCATTTTTTGCTTCATCTGAGCTGCTTGAAGGAAAAATATCTTCAATCTTTTCTTCAATATAATTGAGGTCATTCATCTAATTTTCAAGTTCCTTTCTTCTTTTTAGGGATTGGGAAAGCTATTCCTTTGCTTCCTTGAGTTGAACTATGGCCATCTCTAGATGTAGCTTTTCATTTTTAATTGCCTTGTCAAGTCTGAATATCTCCATTTGTCCTTAGATCTTTATTCAAGCTATTAACCTTTATCCTGAGAACCACAATACTCTGATACCAATTGTTGGAAATATTCAAGACTAGATAAGTTATTGAGAGGGGAGGGGTGAATCAATAACTTCAAAAAATTTCTTTAAATTCACCACAAATCCATCTATACTACTACATACATTAGTACTAAAAGATAAAACATTCATCACACAAAAGAACACAATGTTTTGGTAACCCAGAAACCTTCCAAATAGAAAGTAAAACTGGGGTGGGGCTAGTACCCACAAAACTTTACTACTATAGCATAAAGTTGGCCTGTTAAGGCTTACATTGACCACTTTTGGTGATCTACCCTATTAGGAGCACAAAGAACTACTAGGTCCACCTTGTTAGAGGATTCACAAACATACAATGAAGTATGCACTCGGTTAAGAGATTTATACAAAGATTTTTAAGTCTACCTTGTTAAAGGATTTAAAAATTAATTCACCTATTAGGATGAAGTAGTAGATCTACTTACAATTGATTGCTGATAAGATCCTTTATGCATTGATCACCTTATGTGATAGATATGACTTTTCTTCCCCTGTATTGACCTTGCTACATTCCTTAAACTGTTGTTGATAATCCTTCACATGCACTTCTCAAAGATACTTCATAGTACTTCAATATATTGATATCTTACAATGCATCTTACATATATACATTTCCAATATACAAAACTGCAAGTTTGACTAAAATACAAGTGAACAACACATTACAAAGTCATCCCAATAGTAAATAACTCAGGTTCACTGAACTGACTCAGTGAACTTCTGATACTCAGTGTCCACTGCATTACATGGCATCATCATAGACTCGATAGAAGTGAAGGCTCGGTCCATACTGATCACTTGATGTAGTTCTAAACTCGGTAACCACTGGTGACTCAGTAGATGTAGTGTCACTCAATAGATACTACATACTGAGTTTACCTTGCTTCACTTGGTAAACACTACTACTTCCAACGCTCAGTTTACACTGAATTTCCATGACACAAACTTATTGCTTAGCAGACACTATGAAGCTCGATAGACACTGCCAATCTTCACATTGCCTATATTCACTCAGTAGTCACTATTCTACTCGATGTTAACTATTGAACACTTCAAAGCTTGGTTAACACTAGAATGCTCGATGAGCATAGTAAACTAAGTGCTAAGCTCAGTTGCTATGCTGATATAGATAAGTGTTGTCACTAATGGCAACAATAACTTAATGCCAACAAAGAATAACTCACCTTCTTACCAATCTATGCTTCCTCTAGAATACCACAAGCCAAAGGAGAAGAGGGACCTCTATTAATCAAATATACAATAGTATTGATAGCCTCTACCCAAATGCATAAGGGCTCTGTGCTCCATTATAGTCCTGTTCATGCATTCAACCACTCAATTTTCCTATGGAGTCCTTAGAATAGTTTTTTTTCTATGAATACCATTAGTGGAGCAATAATCTTTAAATTCATGACTGCAATACTCACCACCATTATCAGATTTGAGACATTTTAATTTCTTACCAGTCTCATTTTCAACCAAGCATTTCAATTTCTTAAGAGTTTGAAATACATCAGATTTCTATCTAAGGAAATAAACCCATACTTTTCTAGTTGCATCATCAATAAATGTAACTTAATAATGAGAGCCACCAAGGGAAGATAGTTGAGCTGGTCCCCATACATCTGTATGCACAAGCTCTAATTTCTCCTTTTTGTTTTCCTTCACATCTTTACAAAAATCACTCTCTTTTGTTTTTCATATACACAACTTTTATAGAAATCCATATTAATACATTTTAGACCTGGTAAAACTTTCTTTGAATGATGTACTTTCATACCTTTCTCACTCATGTGCCCAAGTGTATTTTGCCACAATGCTATATCAAAATCTATAGCAGCTATTTGTTCTCCCTACTCAACTGTAGCAATTGTTCCTAAACATTCATTTTTCTCTGAAACAATTAAAGTAGAAGGAACAGTATGACCTATACAAAGATATAAGGTGCCTACTTTCACACCTTTTGCTACTACAAGGGAACCTTTTGAAACCTTCCAATTTTTATCATTAAAAGTAACTATGCAACCCTCATCACCGAGTTGCCCTACTAAAATTAAATTCTTACTTAGCCTTGAAAAATGTCTTACCTCATGTAGTAGCCAATGATTCCCATTATGCAACTTAAACTTAACTTTTCCCTTTCCAACAATCTAACAGGGTTCATTATCTCTCAAATAAGCAAGCCCAAAATCCCCTTGGACATAATCAATGAAATAACCTCTATGAGGTGTACCATGAAACAAAGCACCAGAATCTAAAATGCATGAATCATCAACACTTTCTAAAGATAGAAGCAAAGCATCCTCTTCGGATTTGTTACTTACCACATTTGCCTCCTTGTCTCCATCTAATTTATCTCCTTCATTTTTCTTTTGATTCCAACAATCTTTCCTTTTATGCCTCGATTTGCTATGGTACTAGCAACTGTTTGCTCCTCTCGATTGAAACCTTCTCCCCTTTGACTTTCCTCTTGATTTCTCACAATTTTTGAAATTACTTTCTCTCTCAGTGGTTCTACAGCTGCTTTGTGCATTCAAAGCACTTCTTGATGTAGATCCACTTGAGGATTTCCTACAAGTTTTCTCACTCAAAAAAACATCGATCACATCATCATATTTTAGAGTACTAGATCTAGGAATAGAATTACTCACAGTCATTATCAAGCCATTCCAGCTTTCAAGCAAAGAACACAAAATCAAGAGAGCCCTAATTTCATCTTCAAAATTGATATCGATAGAAGATAACTGACTAGTAATAGTATTAAACTCATTTAAATGATCTGCAACAAATCCACCTTTTTCCATTTTCATATTAAATAAATGCTTCATGAGAAATACCTTGTTTGAAGTGGAAGGCTTTTCATATAGTGTTTCTAGGATTTTCATCAACTCTTATGTTGTCTTCACTTTTGTAATATTAAATGCCATCAATGGTGCTAGGAATAATCAAATGCTTCCAAGTGCCTCTATATCCAAAAGATCCCATTCATCATTTGACACATATCCCTAATTCTTGGCTTTGCCTTCTAATGACTTCCATAAATCCTTCTAATAAAGATAGTCTTCCATTTTCATCTTCCATAACTTGAAGTTCTACCCATTAAACCTATCAACCCTCAGCTTACCCTCGTCTACCATAATTTCCACTCAACCATGAGACTTTCCTATAGAGGATAACTAAAAAACAACTAGGCTCTGATACCACTATTTAGGATTAAACCATGGACACAAATAAAAATTACATGCAAATATAACCAATAATAGAAAATAATAGATCACACAAAAAAGAACACAAAACACCAAGATTTAACATGGTTCACCCAATTCCTGGGCTATTTCCACCAAACAACAAGTCTGATATTACTATGATCCATTGATTATAACCTGATTACAATCTGTAATCCCTTATAGCTCAATACCACCATAAGAACCAATTTTTCATCACAACTATGAAAAAATCTCTAACCCTAAGCTCTTTTATACAAGTATTTTTACCACTTTAGAGTTATAATTAATAATCATATGTTGTCTTAAAATCCCAATACAATAGAGCCCAAAAAAAAAAATTCAAAGCAATGCCCCAAGCCCCAAAGAATTTACAAAGTATGTATAGTACTTTCCTAATTAGTCACCACAATCTAATAGTTTGTTCCAGTGTGCTAGGTTAGCTTTATCTTTGAGCTTCTCATCTCAATTGTCTTTCTACTCTTTGGATGTCTCTCCTTTGAACAACTCTTTCTAAAGCTTTAGCTCTTCTTTATTCCTCTTCCAATACTTGGCTAGCATTCCTCCTATGTCTCCAAGAAGATGTATTAAAGCATGAAATTATGTCTTCTTGGTCGTCTTGAAAACCAAGGTTAGGTTAGAGCACGAGAAAAATGTTCTCATGAGGTAGTACCATTTTTCCTCATGATATAGGCTTATTAATCAAGTGACTATTCATATGCCCAGTAGAGTCACCAAAAATTTATTGGAAAAAAAATTTGTTCTTCATTGATTATGACTCTTGAATGCCCAAATAATAAACAATATCTAATTATGAATAGTTGAAAAGCCATTTATGGATAGACTGGCTTTTCTCTGAATTGATAGGTACAACTCCCTATGGTAGATTTGCAATGAATTATGTTTTATTTCCAAACTAATATGGGGTGTGTTCTTGACTCGAGAATAGAAGAGGTAAAACCAAGCCAGACCTAAATAGGATCTAACTCAAGCAGAAAAATACTTCTAAAGAATTGATTAAGTTTATGAACCCACACATATTATGAACTCACAAATCTTAATATCATAACAACTAATACTAAACTAAATTAATTAGAATCTAAACTACAAAGAAGAAGAAGTTAGCTAAAGGGAGAAACATTTAAGGGATTCTTCTTTGAACATGCAATGACACCACTTATCACATTCATTCACTACCTTGAAATAGGGGAATGAAACTATGTTCTTTCCTTGCTTCGATCGAGATTAAAGAGAAAACTTATAGCTACAACTAGTAGAAATGGAATAGAAAATAGTTCATACAAAATACCATTCAATTGACTCTACAAAATCAAGTACTTCACACCAAAAATGTGCTGACCTTTTATTAATCTTTTAATTTCATACATACAAGATTTTGAGATGACCATTACAATAGAAGTTCAATCGGTTCATCTCCTCAAAGAATGGCAAATGGAAAGAAGCCATTTTTTTGTATTACAATAATTACATAAGAAAGTGAAAAGAGGGTAGAATGTGAATCACTTCATCTTCTTCCCCTTTTTTGTTTTTGTTATATAGGCCTTAGCAACAACTATGATTGGGATTAGCTCTTCATGCTTAGGCACATTATATTGGTGTATCTCAAGAGGCACTTAGAATGCTCCTAGAAAATTCCAAAATTCAATTGATTTAGAAATTCCTCCATAGCCACTGCATCCACTGAGTTTTTGGAGTTTCGCAACTCTGTTTTGATTACTAGAAGACACGTCAGTTAGACTATCTAAGAATTTGGAGAAATTCTCTTTCATGATGTTTATACCAATGAGTGTTTTCCCCTAGCCACTAGTCTATGAATCTATATGTAGCCCCTTCATGAGTTCAAATCCTCTGTCTTGGGTCTTCTTCACTTTATCCTTTGTTTCCTTAAGTCCTTTTTCTACTAATAGGATCATTTCTAACTTGAACTGCATGCTCTAAAGCAATTCAAACAGATGTTTGTCTTCATTTACCAAGCTTTTTGCTTCAACAAATTCCTTTTCCTTCATTTGGATGACCATATTTAGAAGAGAGATACAATCCTCACACTTTGTTCTTTCTCTGACCTAAGTATTGCTATTTGCTAAGATGTTATCCTTCTTTGTTTCTAATCTTAAGATAACATTTCCAATTTGTTCTATAATAGTGACTCCCTCTAATTTGAGCTTCCCAATCTAGTCTTTACCAATTTGAAGAAAGTGCATATCTTCCTAAAGTTGAGAGATAAGGGCTTGAATTTTGGTACCAGTAGGATTTCTTGTTACTGATACTCCGAAGATAGTTGCCAATGGAGTGACCAATTTTCTGATGAATCTGTTCAACTCTTATATCTTAGCCTTCATCCTAGGTTTTGACAACTTCAGGTTTTCCAATTGTCCCTTAATTACTTCATTCGTTGACTTCCACAAGCCAGCCTTGGTGTCATGTCTGGCCTCCCCAAGGTCCATCGATTGCAAGGTAAAATAATTAGCAATCATATCTTCAATTCTTCCTTCTTTGTTGGGCTTGTCTATCTCCATTGTTAGGTGCCCTATTTCTGGATCTTGCCCAAGTATAGACAAAGTTTTCTAGTTCTTTACCTTGGACAATGCAAACCCAAAATGAACTGCAAGTGATATGGTATCCTTTACAGGGGCACTTTCATCTTTCCTTCTTCTCTTCCTCTTCAGAGTATCCTCTAACTAGGAATCAGTGCCTATCACTTTGGAGGACATCCCAAGTGATTCTATGCTAAACATCTTCTTCTTAACTAGAGTGATTTTCATTACAATTAAAGAGAAGGGATTCTTTGGGGCCAGAGAAATGAGCTTGGAAGAGCTCTGGCCTTTCTCCACCCCTGAGGTTTTCTTCATTGCCTCATAATATTAGTAGATTCACTACTACTACTCTTTCCATCTCCTAAATCTACTATCTATATTGGGGAGCCACTTGGTTGTAGAAGTGTAGCACTTACTAGTAGAACTAGGTTATGATGAGGAGATGAGACTAGTGTAACATGGGGAGAGGGAACTGGTGTAACATGAGGAGAGGGAACTAGTGTAATAGCACTATCCTTTGGCTCCTCTATCTTCCTCTTTTCAACACCAGTTTGGGTTCCAATAACTAGGAGGGATCCTTCATGACAAGTCTTAGCTATGGGAAAGCTCTTGTCTAGAGGTTGGTCACCTCCTCCCAAAGGTTGAGTTGGTCCTTGAGTGATAGTTGGTGGTATTCCAGGTGTAGCACTCAGGGAGGAAGAGGGAGTTGCAACTGCTAGAGAAGCTTGAGTGGTTGTGCCATTACTCTAACTTCTTTTGGCTATCCATTCAACCCATTTCCTAGTTCTTTTGATGATTTGGGTCATCATAATGCCTAAATTTTCCTCAATATTCTCATAAGGCTCCATATTGATAGGAGTGTTCCTTAACATAGTCAAATCTTTATTACTATACATATTTTTCCCATCATCCTCCAATCCTTCAACATCAAGATTGATATTATATGTTTTTATTTGCTCCACTATGAGCCTTGTGAAAGCACAATCTTGACTTTCAAATTCATCTTTACAATCTTCCCAATAGTCTTCAACAATGGTAATGTGTTTGATCACACTCCCAATCTGCAACACATACCTAGCATATCCATTCAGCTCAAACATAGGTCTCAAGACCTCATACATCTCCAATTTGTATTTCACCTCAAACACTTTGAGCATATTCTTTACATTAGAGTGGGACTTGCAACTGTAAGCTCATACTTTCATAGGGAACTCATATCCCTTCTTCTTCAAGCTTTCGATTAGCACATTCACCTGGACCGCCTGCCTCACAATCTCTATCAGCACGATTATGTCACTTAGATACCTAGACAGCTTCAAGGGGAATCCATCAAAAACTACAAGATGCAAATATGAGAAAGATGAGAACTGGATAAAATAGCTTCCAAACTAACTAATAGCCACCATTTCCTCTGGACTGAATCTCCTCTCTGAGCATCCTTGGAGTTCCCTACAAATTCTCATTGTGAATGCATCATTAACTTTGACATACTCTATATAACTATTTTGCCATTACAAACATGGATAAAACTCATAACACTTCACATCATCAGGAAAGATTTCTATTCTTGGAAGGCTCGGCCATAACTGTAGAGATGCTAGCATGTAAATCAGAAAGGAAGACATATAGAAAGTATTGTAGAACTTCGCAACGCTAGGAACCTTGGAAAATTTTTCACTTACCTCATGGGCCCAATCAATATATTGCATATCTGAATAAATAACTTGTACCATAAAGAAATATTGTTCAATGAAATTTAAAGCTTCTACCTCACCTTTCAGTCTGTGTATGAGAACTAGAATGTCTACAATCTCAAGTTTGAGATTAGTACCAAACAGAGTTTTGGGGACCTTACTCTTGGCACTCCACGACTTTTTAAAGTAGGACTGCATAATTTCCTTCCTCCACACCATCTTCTTTGTGGATAACTTAGAGACTACTCCTCCTACTATCAAGTCTAAAAAATCCTCCCGTTCTAGAACTTGGAGGCAATTCACCATAGTTTTCCTATCAATGGAGATTAATACTATATGATTAGGTAACACAATTTTTCTAGTATCCAGATTGTAGTGATTTATGCATTCATAAATCAATTCTAGAGCTTGGACTACCATTGGGAAAGCATCTGCCTCTACTAGTCCACTTCCTCAGAGCTTCTCAATTATAGGTTAATCGGCTCTAACTTGAGCCTCCTTTGAAAATCTTGCATATCATAAAAATGGAGTGAAGTATCTATGAAATTCTACAATGTGGACTTGATTCCATTTAGTCCATCAAACCCTGCAAATCTAGTTGCCATTCTATCTAAGAATGAAGTAAACTAAAATTTTGAATTAAGATGAGGAACAAGATATCAAATTCACAAATACAGAATATTTGAAAGCATTGTGAAATTTAATAGCATAACAGTTCAAGAAAAAGCAGCAGTTCGAATAACTATTATGTTTCCATCTATATAACAGTCTCAATTCATCCGTTGATCTTTAGGATTCACACCACATGAACGAATTAAAGGATAAATCCATTGAAACAGTAAATATGGGAGCTTCTAATAGATATTTTGGCGTATTTTCACTATTTCCATTGGCCCAATGGTAACTTTCCTTTCTCTCATACTTAATTTTGCATTTTCCAGTAAGTTTCAAAGAATTATGAACAGAGTACCCTATAAGGAAATATCTTCTTAATTGAATTCTACTTAGTATACCTTTCCCCCAATGGTTAGATTGTTTCCAGTATCATTTTAAGATTTTTTGTGTGTAATTTGAGGGTCCAATCTACTTACAAAGTAAATTTTCTCTTGAATGCAGAAAATCATCCTCATGGGTTGAAAACCCACCGAGGAGAAGATGAGTCCCATTTTTTTGCCCAGGCTTTCCTTTAAACTTTATCCTTTGAGTAAATATTTCCTTTGGGTTTGGAAAATCTTGAAAGGACTACGAATGTCAAAAAGGGGGCCCACCTCCTTGTTTCTTTCCTTTACAATTGCCTTTGGTGGAAAACGGACTTCATGGGTTAAAGCCAGCCGAGGAGAAGTTCGTTTTAAGTTTTTCACCTAAGATGATCCTAAGTGCTATGATGAATCTTTAATGTTTCTCAAGGTAGAATATTGTAATGAAAATAGGGATTTTCTATAAATAGCTCATTATCTTCTTATATAGGCTTGTAAACATCATTTATTGCTCTTCGCATAAAATCACCTTCATGGGTTGAAAACCCGCTGAGGAGAAAGCGATGCTTGATTTTTCGCAAGCTTCCTTTTGTCATTGAAAACATGATAAGCCTTGAACTAGCCCAGCTTTGTGAATAAATTTTGCATGTTGTGAGAATCCCCATTGAATTAGGTACTAAGCTACCCATAAATTCACAACATCAAGGAAAACCACCTGTCCATAAAATGTGGGAGAAGGGAAAGATGGAAAATTTGATGGAGACCCTTTTCACCTAAGGGAAATTAAAATTGGACCCAAACATACCTAGTCTTAACTAAGACACAAAATTTTCCACTTTTACAAAATGGTTATAGGGTGAAAAGTGGGGTAACACTTATATTTGAACATTTGTAATATACAAGTGTCTTATATTGTAAAGATCTTTCTTTTTTCATAATATGGTTTTAGAGGTTACATGAATGATTATTACAATATAAAATGCATGATTGTGAACAAAAGTTGAATAAAAGGTTGAATAAGTATTCCATCCATAGTATAGGCAATAAGATATAATATTTTAATAGGAGTCTTTTGCAAAAGTATATAACTTGTAGAAAGTATTGAACTTCTGCATATTTACAGAAATAACATGTCTAAATGGTCAATTGGAGAGGGGTGGTTTTTGTTTACAAATTTTTCACAACTATTAAACACTAAGCACTGACATATAAGCCCTTCTTTAGATCACAATAGTTGTGTATAGCAATTTTAATAATGTTAAAGAATGAGACAAAATGCTTAGCTTCAAAGAAAATTACATTCCAAGCTATATGTTATTGATATAGTAAGTTGAAAGTGTAAGTGGAGTTTAATTAATGAGGACTAACAGAGAAATTTGGCATGCGAAACAATACTTAGAGGCATATTAATTATTTAAGATACATATTAGCAATAGAAAATTTTTGTTGTGTCATATTTATAAATTGCACAGGTCAAAATATTGATGCCTGGAAATGTCATTTGACAGTGACAAGTGAATATACAACTACATCATGATATTCAAATTTTTCTTCATCAAAAAAACACATTTAGATTGTCTATTCTAATTCAAAATCCAATTTATAGTTACATTTTGAAGAAGCAAAATCCATGAAGCATATATTATAGGGACCATGATAAGAAAAGGTGGATGATCATATTTTTGTAGCTAATACCCCATATCTTGCAGCAATTCTTGCCAGAACCTGGAAAGTGTTGGACTAAGCACTAACGTTCCCCTTTGGGATTCATGACATGGCTTAACCACCTCCTGTGTTCTATAAGTCTAGTGGTTGTATCATGCATTAATAGGTCAATATTTTGGTGCAATGACAACTCTATCTTGTAACAAAAAGATCAACAAGTTATTAGTGTGGGAAGGAGTGTAGACCGTAAAGTTTGGATGTTGTAATTGACATGGGAATTGTCTGTAATGAGTTGAAAGTTACATGTCTCTTTTTGTTTGGCATTGTAGTAGGTTGTTGAACTATAGTGGAGGGGTTCAAGTACTTTGATTTTGCATTAGAATATATAGCTTGTTATTATAGAAGTTGTTGAATTGTAACATTACTGCAACAAGTGTAGAAAACTATTTAGGCATAGAAAGTTGGTTGTGGTTGAAAGTTGTTGAAAGCTATCATATATATGAGCTACATGGTTTGTGTTTGAGTAAAGTACATGTAAATAATTATAGAAAATATTGTAATTAATCATTGTACAAAATATTAGAGGTAAAATTTGTAGATAAACAAAATGATGTGAATTGTGTGATAGTACATCTGAGGTGCTAAGTTAAATTTTCTTTTAAAGCATTATGAATAACTAAGACCACGTAAATTTTTAAAAGACAATTGCAATATGCTAAGTTTAGATTAACTTTCTTCCATTTTTAACCTTTTGAGTGTGCATGATTTAACATTCTTCCTCTATTTCTTTAAGTTTTTGGAGTGGATGTGGGACATCGGATACAATATCATGGATTGTCAAAACTTTGGCAAGTTTTTTCTAAAGGCACTAGGAGAACTATCTTCTATAAAAGTGATTGTGTAGTCTTTTCTATGCATTGAGTGACCATTGAAGCAATTGCTACTATTGACATGAAAATTTAGAGTACAAAACCCAAAATAGCATAAGTAAGTCATGGTAGTGGAAATTTAAGGTGCTTTGCTTCAAGATGTAATTTATACGTAGTTGAGGACTTCAATAGTTGTCTTCTAACAAGAAATTTCTTGCTATTTTTTAAAAATTGAGAGGATTTGACAAGGGTTTGTAGGAATAGCATAAACTAGCACTTGTACCCTAAAGGTCCAAGGGTCAAGCCGATTGTCAAATCAAAACCATTATGTGCAATTCTTGTATAACTATAAACTTGCTCCAAAAAAGCTCTTTTTAATCATCTTATTAATCATTTGAATTCCTCCATAAAATATTCACAAAAAAACACTCTTTTTAATAATTTTATCAGTCATGTGAATTCCTCAATAAAATATTCATAGTTTCGTTTCAATTCTAAATTTTTAAATTTTTATGGTAAGAATATTAATGATCTTTATTCATATATTATAATATCATTTATTAAATTATCTTTTCCACAAAGGTTAAAATGTAATATTTAATATTTTGTGGTGACTTGTAGTAGTTTCGATAAGAAAATTAATGATATTTATTCATATCTTCTAATATTTCTTATTAAATTATATTTTGCACAAAGTTAAAATATCATATGTAATAGACCATGAATATGTAATGTATGGAACTATACAAACATGATAAATTATATGTTCACCACATAGTTTCTCATATGAGTATCCTAGTCCTCCTAATCTCACATCATTCAATCTTCTCCACCTTTGTACCCAACCATTCTCAACTCCTCTTGCTTACATTTTTTGAAATTTGTTCAATAAATCTATTACATCCTTGTACTTTTTGTTCTAGCTCAACCATTATGCCTTATTGGTACCAACTGCATTAGGTTGAATGTTTCTAAAGTCTTATCTACAAACGTATCTCATGCATATTGTTCAATTATCACATTCCATGAGATGACATTTGTGTTATAATATTATATAAAATAGTTCATGTGTCCCATCTCCTCGTTTCTATTTTCCTCCTACTTGTCGTCTTCCTCTTCCTCTTTTTCTTCCTGCTTTTGACATCCTTCTACATCTTCTTCCTCCTATTCATATTCCTCCTCTTCAATTTCCTCCCTCCTCCTCCTCCTCCTCCTCCTTCCTATTCTTCCTATTCCTCATCTTCCTCCTCTTCCTTCTCTTTGTATTCCTCTTCCTCATCTTCATCCTCATCTTTGCCTCCTCCTCCTCCTCCTCTTCTTTGTCTTCTTCTTTCTCTTTTTTGTCATCTCTGTCCTCCTCTTCTTCTTTCTCTTCATATTCCTCTCCCTCTTTGTCCTCTTCGTCATCCTTTCCTCTTCCTCCTCTTCTTTCTCTTCTTCTTTAGATCTTCTTCTTCATATCTCTTTGTCTCCTCCTCCTCTCCTCCCTTCAATAAAATGTTTGTTAATCTACATTCATCCCTCAAAAGATCATTTAATTTATGTTTGAAATATATACATAGAGTGAAGAATTAAATAAGTCATTAATTACAAATTAACATTTTACATTTTAATATTACTACTTCAAATTTTAGCCTTTGATTTTTAACTTTATATTTTAGATTAGAATAAAAGTTTTTATTTTTGAAACTAGAAAAATAATTACTTTAAAAGTATGAAAAAGATAGTATGCTAGTAATTTTTAAATATTGTCTTGAGGATGTTTTAACAAACATTTATAATTATCATTGTAGACATTAATGAGTTGGCTAAAATATTATATATTTTTCCACATCTAAAACTTATAAATTATCCATAGCTTTATTTTTTATTTTTTAAAAAATTACATTAGTACTAAGTGATGCTATTTAGTTATTATATAACTAAAAACAATAAAAATATGAAGTATAATTTATTCTAATTTCTAATTTGAAATATGAATTATAATTTCTTTTCATTTCCAATTTTTATAAGTTTTTCTAAATAATAAATTTAAATTAATTAATAATGATTTTAAAGAAGTATAATAATGATTATAGAACTAAATTATTTAATTAGCATATTAATAAATATTCAAAATATTATATATATTTTTTAACAATTTCCAATCTTTAACAATTGTAATGTCTATATACATGGACTAAATTACTCCTTAAGCTATTTCTATTGATTGAACCAACATGTACATTGATTGTTAGAAAATTGGAGAAGGTGATATTCTGTGGAACTATTGTTATATTTGAGCTGGGGATAGTTTCCCAAAAATTTTGAACCTCCTTAAATGTTACATGTTAGAGAATCTATCACATTTTGCCTAAAAGCACGTTCTAGGATTAACAGATTTAAATCATTTTCTGAAACTAAATGAATGGGCAGGGAAGTGTGCTCTAAAACAAAATATTAAAAATAAATGGAATGAGTGCCACACTTCATCAACATGATCTCGCAATTTAATTATTCAATCATGTCTACATGGTCACTTCCAAAATATACTTCGATAGATTTTTAATGGAAAAATATAGATATATACTCATCTCTCAGTAAAACACATACATTTCAGTGCATGATCTTGATTTCTAAGAGAAAATGACAATGAACCGGAAATAAGGAGCAAGATACCATTTTGCAGCCTCTCTTAAAAGATTGACTTTCCATAATTCGAGCATTCAATATAAAAACAATGATGCCTAAGCATTTAAAGTAAATTCAAGTAACAAGCTTAAAAATGTGATCAGCTAATATTTGTTTAAGTCATGCTTACTTGCGCTTCCATTCAATCTGATCTTTACAGTGCCCACAAACTCCTATGATACCTGAATAGGGGCAAAACTACTCTCCAACTTTCTACACATAACTACCACTTTAGCCACTATTGACCCTTCATACTAGATAAGACCAAATTATTTTACTGTTTCATTCTTCTTATGCACCGCATCCCACTTCCATGGAAACCTAAATCAATATTCCATCAAAATTGTAGCGTGAAAACATGAAAACTGAAATACGAGAATAAAGTAGCAAATTTACTTGTTCTGGTGGAAAATTTTATATTGAATAACCAGAAAATATTTTTTGAGGAATCTTTTGTTGACATAAGACAATTTCACCGACATAAGACAAGAGACAATTTCTCGGCATCTGACAAGTTTCCGTCAGTGGGTGATGTCCACAGTGAAAATCCTATCAGCTTAAATATATTTGTGGATCAGTGATGGTTGTCTCTATTAATCGTGAGGCAAGTCCTTTCTTCTAGAAGTTTTGAAAGTGGAAGTAGCAAATTAATAAGCGTCTCAATGGTAGGAACTTGGCCAGTTATTAACTTTTATAGCATACATTCAACACCCACAACGCAAAATAGTGACTGCCATGGATTCCAGTGTACTTCTTACCCCATTCAGTACTTGTCCAAAGCCCCAGTTCATTCAATACCAAACACACCATTTGAAATAGGAACTTTTCCAATCAAAGATATTTGCAAAATAAAAAATTACTTAAAAATCATTGTAGAAGGTTAAGGGTTTGTTTACAATAGTAAGCCACGGTCCCTCTATTGGAAATTGAACGTTGAGAGCTTGCAGGTTGTCCTCGAGCCTTACGCCCATCTATCCTATTAGTTTGTTTTCTGCATGCATCCATAGACAGAAAACATTTATTTTGGTAGGTGATTTTAAAATTTGAACGTTGAGAGGAAAAATGGAATATGACAAAAGGAATCTTTTCTACATTCATTCATTCAAAGAGTCAGTTCAGTAGAGCAAAGAAGATAGAAGTTGCATAGCAGTGCAAAGCAAAAGGAAAGAGATCAACAAATCCAGTTGGAAAGTGTTTCCCTTGTTCACTCTGTAAGTTTGCTATTGTTGGTTTTGTCCTGTTGAAGCAGTGATTGCTCCAGGCACCATTGTATGCAGCCATTAGAGCTACAAGTTTAAAGTTCATTGAAGTTTTGAAGTTTTACCAGTTTAGGGTTATTTTAGGGTTTTCTAGTTGAAGTCAAATGCTCCCAGATTTTGTAATATTTTTAATCAAAGTTGAAATGAAAGCAAACACGCATACTTGAATCCATTATTCTTCTCCTATTTATTGCATTTAAGAATTTTTTTAGAAGCTTCAAGCTTTGGCTCTCTGGTTTTAATGGTGGAAACATTCATATTGAAATTTCTCTTATAATTTTTTCAGTTTGAGTTGAGCTCACTCGGCATCCATTGTTACTGAGCATTGCCCTTTGTGTGTTGAGCTTACTCAACTTCTTCATGTGCTGAGCTTACTCAGCTTCTTCTTGTGTCGAGCTAACTCGTCACCTACTACCTATCACGAGGCACCTTCACATGATGAGCAAACTGGCACTCGGCAATAGTTAGTGCCAAGTGAAGTTTTTTTAAGTTGTGATTTATTTTTCACATGGTATCAGAGCTTTGAGGCCCCACATCCATAGTGGGTTAGGGCAAAAATTTTTTCTGAAATTTTTGACATGGCAGGAGATGCAGGAAAGATATGGTAGCAGCCACCATTCTTTAATGGGCAAAATTATGATACATGGGCAAAGAAGATGAAAACTATAATGGTTGCAAATGATTTATGAGAATTTTTGATTAATGAGTTCAACAATGTGACAAACCCAACTCAGTATGATGCCCTCATAAATGCACAAAAGACTCATTTGAAAGAGTCAAGGAGGAAAGATGCAAAGGATTAAGTTTGATTGAAGTAGCAATGACAGAAACAATATTCCCAAAGATAGTAGCAAAAAATTATGCAAATGAAGCTTGGGATATCCTTGAGATGAACTTCAAGGGGACTAATAAAGTCCATACAGTAAAGCTATAGAATATAAGGAGGGAGTTTGAGAGCCTTCAAATGAAGGAAAATGAATCAATTGCAAATTTTAGTTCAAGGGCCTCCAATGTGGTTAATCAACTGAAATCAAATGGAGAAGACTGTCAAAAGCAGAGAATAGTGGAAAAGATATTGAGGATTTTACCTCATAAATATGAAAATTTGGTCATGACCATGGAAGAGGCAAAAGACCTCATTGTTTTGACAATGGATGAGTTGATGGGTACTCTTCAAACCCAAGAGCATAGGATTAACAGATATACATCTTCTTCTTCCCAAGAGCAAGAACTCAAGGCTCAGTCAAATCCAAGAGGAAGGGGGAGAGGAAGAAATGGCTCAAGCAGAAATTCTAGAGGCAGAGGCCGAGGTAATGGAGGATAAAGAAATGTTGCAGCAAAAAGCTCAGGAAGAGTAGATGGAGCAAGTAGCTCACAAAATACTTCAAGAGGAGGTAAGAAAAATTACAACTCAAATAAGAATAATGCAGAATACTACTATTGTCATAAATATTGGCATTATTCAAGTGAATGCTAGAAGAAGCAAAATGATCAGTCAGGACAAGCAAATGTGGCTGATGTGAACATAGGAAGTGGAAACAATGCCACTACCTTCATCATGTGTAATGTTGGTGAAGAAGGAAGCCCTGAGGTTTGGTACCTTGATAGTGGATGTAGCAACCAAATGAGTGATAATGAAACCTTGATTTCATTCATTGACAAGAGTTTCAAATCTAAGATTAAAATGGGTAACAATGGAACCCTACCAGTAGTGGCTAAAGGATCTATTATGGTCCACACCAAGCAAGGTGAGAGAAGAAAATACAAAATGTGTATTTTTCCCCTGGTATGAAGCATAATTTGATGAGCATTGGTTACCTCATTCAAAATGGATACAAAGTGCTGATGGAGAATGACACATATGTCATTCATGAAAAGGATGGGAGCAAGAACTTACTTGTAGTAGTTCAAATAACAAATAATAGAATGTTTCCCTTAAAGATAGAAACATGTTTCTCATCTCAAGTTGATGTTGCACCTCCCACACAATCAGCTCTAAGGAGTGTGATTGAAGACCCCTCACGACTATGGCACCTCAAGTATGGTCATCTTGCTAGTTTAAATTTGTTGTCAAATAAAAGAATGGTAGAAGGTTTGCCACGAATAGGAAATTCATGTGACAATGTGAGGCTTGTATTTTGGGTAAGCAACATAGGCTTCCCTTTAATTCTAAAAATTTTAGGAGGGCTAGATATCCATTAGAGTTAGTGTATACTAACCTAGTCAATCCTATGCAAGTTACTTCCATTGGGGGGAGTACTTATTTCATGACATTCATTGATGATTTCAGTTGTAGGACATGGGTTTATCTTTTGAAATCTAAATCTGAAGCATTTGATAAGTTTATTGAGTTCAAAGCCCAGGCTGAAAGAGAATGTGTACACTATATCAAGGTCCTAAGATCAAATAGAGGAGGGGAGTATACCTCCAATTCTTTTATAATTTTTTGCAAGAAACATGGTATAAAGAAAGAGCTCACAACCAACTATACACCATAGCAGAATGGAGTGGCTGAAAGAAAGAATAGGACCATTGTTGAAATGGCAAGGAGCATGATGAAAGAGAAAGGTTTTCCAACTGAATTTTGGGGAGAGGCTATGGCAACATCAATTTACCTAATTAATAGGTGTCCTACAAAGGTAATTCGTGATAGAATTCCAATGGAAGCATGGTCATGAGGAAGATGGACAGTTGAACACCTAAGGGTGTTTGGATGTGTTGCATATGCACATGGCCTAAAGAGCAAAAGAAAAAGTTGAATGACAAAGGTGTGAAGTGCATCTTCATAGGGTACAACTCAGAATCAAAGGCATATAGATTGTATGACCCATTGAACAAGAAGATGATTCTCTCAAGAGATGTGGAATTTCTTAAAAATTAGTCTTAGTATGAAAAAGCTAATGAGTCACCCAGCACTTCAAGTAAATTTCCAATTATGAGTGAAGAGGATGCTGATGAACAACAAGAAGGAGTAGATAGAAGAAAAGGCAAGCATCCTCAGTCATTGTCGAGCTCCTCTAGGCATAACCGAGTGTTAATGTCAAGTAACAATGAAGACCAAACTGGTTAGCAAAGTAGCAACAGTGAAGATTCTGATCTCACACTCTCCTCCCTATTACCAAGAAAGACCAAGAGTCTTGGGGAGATATACCAAGATGAAATGTATGAATATTATGATGAGAGTGTTAATTTTGCATTATTTTCTCATAGTGATCCAATATATTTTGAAAAAATTATTAAGGAGAAGAAATGGTGTAAGGCCATGGATGAGGAGATGGATGCTATAGAAAGGAATGAGACATGAGAGCTAATTGAATTGCCTCCCAAGAAGCAAATAATTAGAGTGAAATGGGTCTTCAAGACCAAATGTAATGCTGAAAGCAAAATTGATAGGCATAAAGCAAGGCTAGTAGTCAAGGGCTACAAACACCAGTATGAAAGAGATTATGATGAGACATATGCCTCAGTTGTAAGAATGGAAACCATGTGTGCTATCATAACAATTGCAACTCAGAACAAATAGAAGGTATATCAAATGGATGTGAAGTCTGCCTTCTTAAATGGTGTATTGAAAGAAGAAGTATATGTGGAGCAACCACCTAGTTATGAAGTTGTAGGTGAAGAGAATAAAGTATATAGATTGAAAAGAGCTCTTTATGGGCTCAAGCAAGCTCCAAGGGCATGGTACAATAGGATTGACTCATATTTGATGAGAAATGGCTTTAGCAAAAGCAATGGTCAACCTACTCTCTACATCAAGGCAGCAAATGAAAATGTGTTGGTTGTTGTCTTATATGTAGATAATTTGATTTTTACTGGTAATAACAAGGCTCTAATTGGTGAGTTCAAAGAGGCAATAAAAAATGAATTTGAAATGATAAACCTAGGTCTCTTAAAATACTTTCTAGGCATAGAAGTAAAACAAATGCATGATGGCATCTTCATCTCTCAAGAAAAATATGCAAGGTAGATCTTGGAGAGATTTAAAATGTAGAATAGTAAGGCAACCCCACATCAATAGTAGTAGGTCTGAAGTTGAGCAAGGAAGACTCTAGCAAGAGAGTGGATCCAACACTATACAAGAGTATGGTTGAAAGTTTAATGTATTTGACTGCAACTCGGTCAGACCTAATGTATGCAGTAAGTTTGATTTCTAGATTTATAGAAACACCAAAGGACTCCCATTGGCAAGTAGCAAAGAGGATCCTAAGATATGTGAAAGGTACCAAGGGATTTGGAATTTTGTATACTACATCAAATAAATTCAATTTGGTTGGTTACACTAATAGTGATTGGGCTGGAAGTATAGATGATAGGAAGAGCACTTCCAAATACATGTTTCATATGAGATCGGGTGCAATTTCATGGGCATCCAAGAAGCAACCCTTTGTTGCTCAATCTACAACATAGGCTAAATACATAGCAGCAAATGCAACATCATGTTAGGCCATTTGGTTAAGGAGGATCTTGATAGATTTGAATGAAAGGCAAGAGGATGGAACCACAATTTATTGTGACAACATCTCATCAATTGCATTGTCCAAGAATCCAGTCTTCCATGGTAGAAGCAAACATATTGAGATCAGATATCACTTCATCAAAGAGTTGGTGGAGAATGGAGATATCAAAATTGAATTTTGTAAGTTTGAGCAGTAGCTAGTAGACATTTTCACAAAGCCATTATGCATTGGAAGTTTTGTACACCTAAGAGAGTGTCTTGGTGTAGTTGATTTGGATCAGCAGTGATCATTGTTTGTGGGTCTTAGGACAAAGGGGAAGTGTTGGAAATTGAACGTTGAGAGCCTGCAAGTTGTCCTCAAGCCCCATGCCCATCGACCCTATAAGTTTGTTTCTCGTAGGCATCCATGGACTGCAGGCATTTATTTTGGTAGGTGATTTTGAATTTTGAACATTGAGAGAGAAAATGGAATATGAAAAAAAGAATGATTTCTACATTCATTCATTCAGAGAGTCAGTTCAGCAGAGTAGAGAAGATAGAAGTTGCAGAACAAAGCAAAGCAAAAGGAAAGAGATCATCAGATCTAGTTGGCAAGTGTTTCTCTTGTTCACTTTGTAAATTTTCTATTGTTGGTTTTGTCCTGTTGAAGTAATGATTTCTCTAGGCACCATTGTATGCAGCCATTAGAGCTACAAGTTTAAATTTCATTGAAGTTTGAAGTTTTACCAGTTTAGGGTTATTTTAGGGTTTTCTGGTTGAAGTCGAATGCTCCCAGATTTTGTAATGTTTTTAATCAAAGTTGAATAGAAAGCAAGCAAGCATACTTGAACCCATTTTTCTTCTCCTATTCATTGCATTTGAGAAGTTTTTTTAGAAGCTTCAAGCTTTGGCTCTCTGATTTTAATGGTGGAAACATTCACGTTGAAATTTCTCTAAGTTATAACTTTTCTAGTTTCAATCGAGCTCACTCGGCATCCATTGTTGTCGAGCATTGCCCTTTGTGTGTTGAGCTTACTCAGCTTCTTTGTGTGCCAAGCTTACTCAGCTTCTTCTTGTGCCAAGCTAACTCGGCACCTACTACCTATCACTTGGCACCTTCATGTGCCAAGAAAATTACCACTTGGCTCCTTAAGGTGCCGAAAAAACTGGCACTCAACAATAGTTAGTGCCGAGCAAAGTTTTTTTAAAGTTGTGATTTATTTCTCACACCCTCATAATGTGGATTTCACATATGAAATTTTTTAGTTTGAAGGAGATTTTGTTTATGGAAAGCACTTTTAAATGTCATTTGTCTGCATTTCTTTTGATGATCTCCTAGACAATGGATTCAAAAAGGGGGTACAAATTCTACAGCCACTTGTGACCTGAGGGTTACGAGTCATGGCGACTGCACCAAATTTAGGGTTTTTGTTCAAGGGCCAAGGGCCAAGTTGTTTGAGAACACGGGCATTTTTGTAATGAAGTAAATAGTTCTTGAAGCTGAATTAACCCTATTGATAAGTAGGAGATTGCTATCAGAATTCAAATTGTGATATTTCTTATGTTGGATTAACTCTATTTAAATGGGAGAAATTGTGTAAATTAGAATGTTTTCTTCTTGAAAAAATTGTAGAAAAAATGCACACACTACATAAACCTGAACCAAATGTTTGCTAAAATGTTCTACAACAAGCTCTTTTCCGTGCATTGGTGTGACAAATTGTGGGGCCGAAATGCCTCAAGGGGTACAATTAACTTACAATATAACTAATGGTGTTTTTTGACAGATGTTTTCTAGTTTTAGGGAAACACATACTATTTCTTCACAAATTTCTATTTCATCTTTGGATGGCAAAAGTCGAGGAGAAGAAGAAGGCGATGAATCTAATAGCAAAGTTGCAAATCCTAAAATCTTGAATTATTTACTAGTTTGAAACTATCAATGTAAATTAATTACCACCAAAGTGTAGTATGGTCGGCACTGACCCTGGAGACTCTAGAAATAACCATTAAAAGCACGTGAATCCACTTAGCCATATTTGCTACCTCCCAGCCACTTTCCCCAACCATATTTCATTAATATATCATCTACTCCATCTTGTACTCCATCTTGTACATTTAATTCATTTTCATGTTATAAATAGAATGTTTGAGTCTCGTTATTTTAGAGCTCAAGATTGGAGAAATATTTTGTATTTATATCTAATTTTTCATGGTATCTGAGTCATGAGTGTGGAAATCTGAGAAAACCATTGCAAAGTGAGTTGAGAGTTGTAACTATAGGTTTGAGAAAAATTGTTGTGAGAACACTGTCCATACATAAGTTGTTGACTATAATATCATCATTTGATAGTTATTGAAGCAAGGAGTTGAAGGTGCATTTGCATATTCATATGACCATTTGAAAATAGTAGAATAAGTATTGTTGCACTTGAAATATAGTCTTCTCTTTAAGCTTAGTTGAAGAATCATATATTAGTGCATCTAAAGTATTCTTCATTTTCATTTGTGAAAGGCTTTGTATACAAAGGTTGAATATCAATCAAAGAAATCTTTGAAATATGAAATTTCATGGGGAAGTTAATGTGTGGATAGGTTGTTTTTATATTGACATAATTTATGGTGACTTTGCAAAGTTCTTTTATGGTGAATAGTTTGAAATTATATTTCTTTTATAGTTGAAATATTTGAGAGATATTTATATATGATTAAGAAGTGAGAAAGATATAAATTTTTTGTTTCTCAGGGCATGTGGAGATATTTTATGAGATTAAGAAATGTTATTGAAGATACATTGTGAAATGACTAATAAAAATAGGAAGTAGTAATTTCGTGAGGAAACAAAAAGTTTGATAAAGTTTTTAAGTCATTGTTTCTTTGGTTCATAAGAAGGCCAAAATCAAGGCGTAGTATTTTCTAGAGGCTTGATGCTTATGTGATTTTGTGCATGTGTGTTTGTATTTGATTGGAATTTAACTATGAAAACCAATGAGATGTCTAGTCTTGTGGTTAGTGAAAAATTGGATGGTTCAAATTATGCGACTTGGGAATTGTGAAACGGAGTTAATTTTACAAATGAAAGACTTATAGGAAGTAGTCACAAAAGAAGAACCTATGGATCAAAGTGAACATAATAAATGGGATAAATAGGATATGAAATCACTTGCCACACTTTTATGGAAAATTAGTCGAGGAATTAAGCCTCATGTTTAAAATTTAAAAACAACAAAGAAACTATGGGAAACTTTGCAAACAATGTATGGAAGAACTAGCAAGTTAAAAGAAATGGAGATTAAGAGAAAATTAACTCATTTGAAAATGACAGTAGATAATATGAATGATCATATTGCTAAATTGAAAAATTTAAGAAATCAACTTGAAATGATGAGTGATCATATTGCTAAATTAAAAAATTTAAGAAATCAGCTTGAAATGATGAAGGTTGAGTATGAAGATGATGAAATCATAGAATTTTTAATTGAAATTCTTTGAAAGGAATATAATAATTTCATTCATACTTTGGAATTAACTAAAAAATTTGATAATATAGCACTGGAAGAAGTATATGGTATTGTGTTAACTGAAGAAGAAAGGCTTAAATAGTTTACAAATGAGTCTAACAAGAGTCAAGCTTTTGTAGCTAGAGGAAAATACAAGAATTACAATAGAGGATCTCATCATATCCAAATCAAAGAAGTAATCAAAGGAATAAATATAGAAATAATCAAATACAATGGACTCAAAAAGAGATAACCAAAATAGGAAAAAGTATCAAAGGCCACAAAATGAATGGAGAAATTACAATAATAATCTTAAGGGAAAAAGTACTATCAAATATTTTAAGTGTGAAAAAGAAGGGCATAAAAGTGATCGATGTTTTACAAGATGGCAAAGGAGATTTAATCAAAGAAGGAAATCAAATTGTGTTCAAGAAGAGGGTAATCATCATATAATGATAGCATCTTTAGCTACTCAAGGTGATTCTAGTAATGCATGGTATATTGACTCTGGAGCTAGCCAATATATGATTCAAAACAAAAACATCTTGAGCTCTTTAGAAGCAACAAAAGCTGCCAAAATATTTCTTGGTGATGATAGTTCACATGACATAGAAGGAATAGGTACAATTTCAATGAAAGGAATTGATGGTAAAAATTTGGAAATAACTAATGTGAATTTTCTACCTAGGTTGGCCAAAAATCTTCTTTCAATGAGTCAAATAACACAACATGGTTAGAAGGTGAATTTTTATTTGGATAAGTGTTTGATCAAAAATATTAATCATGGATATAAAAGAGTGGCTAGTAGAGTTGAGAATGATGGAATATACAAATTTCTAGCAAGTGTTGATAAGAAGGTTTATGTTACTGCAAGATCATCTTTAAGTGATTTATGGCATCAAAGATATGGTCATTTAAATTATCAAAGTTTGGCTATGCTTTAAAAGATGAATATGGTTGATGGATTATCTTGGATAAAATTAAACACAAGTGTGTGTGAAGGATGCATGGTTGGAAAAAAACATAGAGATACTTTTGAGAGGCCTACATTGAGGGAAAGACTATGAATCCAACATCAAAGGGAGGAACTTGGTATATCTTGACATTTATTGATGGTTTTTCAAGAAAATTTTGGGTTTATTTCTTGAAGGAAAAAGATGAGGTGTTTAACAAATTTTGAAATGTTTAAAGCTCTTGTAGAAAATGAAAGTGGAAATAAGACCAAGAGAATTAGAACTGATAATGGTGGAGAATATGTAAACAATAGATTCAAATCATTTTGTAAGTATCATGGGATCAAAAGAGAGATGACAAATAGATATACTCAACAAAATTGCATTACATTGAAAGGAAGAATAAGACTTTAGTGGAAATGACACATTGTATAATACAATCTAAGAATCTTCCTTTTCTTCTATGGGCTGAAGCTATTAATACTACATCTCATGTTTTGAATAGATCTCCCACAAGTATTTTACAAAGAATTACTCTTGAAGAAGCTTGGAGTGGGAGGAAACCAAATGTTAATTATTTTATATTGTTTGGATATGAAGCCTATGCTCATGTGCCAAATGAGATTAGAGAAAAGAAATTTGATAAGAAAAGTATGAAGTGCATCTTTGTGGAGTATGATGACCATAGGAAAAGGTATAGGTTGAATGATTCTAGTGTGGAAGATATGTTTACTAGTAGGGATGTCAAGTTTAATGAGGGCTTTGATAATGTGCTAAAATTATCCCCTATTCCACAAGTGGCTATAGAAAATCATGAATCTCTCAATGATTTTTAAATTGGTGAAAGTTATAAGGAAACATCTGATATAGTTGAAGAATGTAGTCCTCCTCCAAATACCAAGAGTATTCAAGATATTTATCAAAGGACTCATCAAATTAACTATGCTTTAATGACCACCATAATGAAGATCAATGATCCTCAACATTATGAAGATGTTAAAGGAAAACATGAATGGGAAGAGGCTATGCAAAATGAGTATGCTTCTTTGATAAAAAATAAAACTTGGGAATTGGTAGAGTTGCCAAAGGGTAAGAATGTGGTTAATAATAGGGGGGTTTATAAAACCAAGTTGAAATCAGTATTGAAAAACATAAGGCAAGACTAGTGTCCAAAGGGTATTCATAAAAAGAAGGAATTGATTACACAAAAACTTTTTCCCCAGTAGCAAAGATTAGTAGTGTTAGGGATATTATAGCATTAGTAGCTCATTTTGAGTGGCCTCTACTCCAAATGGATGTTAAAAATGCATTTTTGAATGGTGAAATTGATGAAGAAATCAATATGACTCAACCAGAAGGATTTGAGATTCAAGGGAAAGAACATTTGGTTTGTAAATTAAGGAAGTCTTTATATGGTTTAAAACAAGCTCCAAGGGCTTGGTACACTAAGATAGATGAATACTTTCAAATTAAAGGCTTCCATAATAGTCCTCATGATCCAAATTTGTATGCGAAGGAATTTGATGATGGTGGTATGATAATTATTGTGCTTTAGGTTGATGATCTTATCATTATGGCACATAGCTTGGATCAAATCAGTAACATAAAGTTAAGCTTGTAAGTTACATTTGAGATAAAAATCTTGGTTTTCTACACTATTTTTTTGGCATATGAGTATGGAAAAAGGATGATGGTTTTTATCTTTCTCAAACAAAGTATGCTCTAGACTTATTGGATAGGTTTATAATGGAAGATTGTAAAAGTGTGTCTACTCGAGTTGCTCCAGGATTAAAGTTAAGCAAGGACATGGAAGGAGAAGATGTTGATGCTACCTTATATAGGCAATTGGTGGGTAGTCTTGTATATTTGACACACACTCAACCATATATTTCTTTTGTAGTTAGTGTGGTTTCTACATTTTTGAGTTCCCCTAAGGTCCCATATTGGATAACAGCTAAAAAAATACTAAGATATTTGAAAGGGACTTTAATAATGGGCATCTATTATTCATCTCATGGAGATCTTCCACTTATTGGTTATTCAGATTCTGATAGGGCTGGATGTGCAAATTATCTTAAGTCCACTATAGGTTATGTCATCTTTCTTGGTGCAGGTCTCATTTCTTGGTGTAGAAAAACACAATATATTATTTCTCTATCCACTAAAAAAGTTGAATATACTACAGCAAATGAAGAAATGAAAGAAATCACTTAGTTATGATTTATCCTATCAGTCCTCAAGCAAGATCATGCAGGACTTGCTCTACTTTATTATGACAATCAAAGTGTCATCTCATTATCTAAGAATTCAATGTTTCATGATTGCATCAAACATATTAAAGTCTATCATCATTATATTCAACATTTGATAGAGCAATAGGTGATTCATCTAAAATATTGCAAAATAGAGGATCAAATTGTTGATCTCTTCACGAAGGCATTATGAGAAGCAAAGTTTGTATCTCTTTGACATCTTCTAGGCTTATGGGCAGTAACATGATTCTCTCATGGTTGTCATTCAAGGGGGATTCTTGTGAATTCCAACCATTGTATTTATGATATAAATGATTGTAAATGAGTATAGGTAACAAGGCTTTAGGCCAACACCCATCTTTTCTAGATTATGGGAGGATATTTTGATAGTTAGTATATATTTAGCATAGTAAGTATAATTAATTTAGGGGGGATGGAAATGTAAATTAATTACCACCAAAGTGTAGTATGGTCAGCACCAACCAAGAAGACCCTAGAAATAACCATTACAAACATGTGAAGCCAATTAGCCATTTTTGCTATTGCCCAACCATATTTCATTAATATATCATATACTACATCTTGTACATTTAATTCACTTTCTCATTATAAATAGAACATTTGAGCTTCATTATTTCAAAGCTCGAGATTGGAGAAATCTATTGTATTTATATATATTTTCGAAAATGAAAAATCATAACCCCAAAAATCTTAAATTAATGAGAACAAATAGTTTGGAAAAACAAAAAAGTAGAAGAATTAAGCCTAAGTTACAAACAAAAGGAAGGATTATTGTAGCATCAAAAAAAAAAATCCTAAAAAGGGGATAAACTTGTGTCCTGATTTGACTCTCATTGTCTGTTGAAGCTTTCACAACCTTGTAAATACTATCCTCTTTGATATGGATTTATTTCATTGTTATCATTTCCCTATCAGACTACCAAACACATTAAATTTGGGTACATGTGTTACAGTTGGCTTCCATGAGATTATTTCCTTCTTTTAGTTTCATTTATAAATGCACAAAACCCCATGAAACTCATGCCAACCAATCAAAGAATAATAAAATGAGCAAGATTAATAATTAATAAATAATTCAACACTGAACCTTAACTTTTTTAATTTTTTTCAAAGTCCAAAAATTAAAAGAAGTGGGAATCCCAAAACATTAGTTCCCTACCTTATATAAGGCAGGGACTAATAAAGGGGACATATGACTTAAATAAAGTAATATACCATATAATATATAAACCAAAAAAAGGAGCCATAACTTGGTAATCAACATCTTCCCATCCATTACCTCCAAAAATTCCTATTTGTCTTCACATTTAATGTCAAACTTGATTTGCATAGGTGCCCAACTTGGGCCACAAGCCTTAGACTGCTTAGATCAGCTAAGCACATGATTATTGAAGGTGTCATGTGGACCTAGTAATACAAAGGCCGAATAGAAGGGAGGAACTTGATTTAGGGGGAAAAAGGGCAATGACTCATCGCCTAGTTGGAATGGGATTAGGAGCACATGGTTTAGGGAGTAGGTAGGTTGGTAGTCGATACGTGAATTGGCTATATAGCCAATAAAATGGCTATCTATGGTAATTAATTAATTATTTATAAATTATTGTAAGAATTTTCCTTAGGGAAAAATCACCCAAGATCAAGAAGCTCAAGCACTAGCATAATATGGACTAGGAGTTAGCATGTATATAAAGGCCTCTAGAATGACTAGGAGTTAGCAAAATGATAAGACTCACAATTAAGCACATGTCCACCAAGAGTGGATTATCCTCCATTGAGCACAAAAGTTATTGTAATGATGAGAGGATAAGCTTAAGATAGGTGTGTCACATAAAAAGATTTTGTAGACACCATGTGCTTAATTAAGGTGTGAACAACTATGTTGTCTACATGACAACTCAAATAAATATGCAAACTCCTATGTTGTAGACACCATGTGCTAAATGAGATATGCTAATTCCTGTGTTGTCAATAAGACAACTCATATGAGTATGCATACTCCTAGGTGTCTAACTAATAAATAATAAAATATTGCATTAACCTAAGTAAAATTAAGTAAAGTGTAATAATAATTAATTGTTTATAGTAACACCCCCCCTTAAGTGAAACTTAGGGGAATGCACTTCAGCTTATGAAAGCTATAATGAAAATGCATGATGGATCCCAACTACTAGGCCATATTAGGTACCCATGTACAAATGTAATGTAATCTCACTAAAAATAGAGAAAGAGAGAAAACCTCATTGGAAAACCCCCCCCCCCCCAAAAAAGAGAGATGAGAAAACAAGATGCATGGATGGATGGAGTAATTAAGACCCCCCATTCCAACATACATCATGTATATACAATAGAGAAGTATGAGAAGGAAAAAACCCCATAAGAGGAAAAGGTCCCCCCCATAAGAGAGAAGAAGAAGAAGAAGAAAAGAGACAAGGTAGCCCCCCCTTGCCAATGTAGAATGTTGATCAATGATAGCTACTCCAAGATAAATGTAGAAGCTAATCCATGACTGTTGAATAATTTTCCTCCCTTTAGGAAGAAGCAATATCATAGATACATATGAGATGCTTCCCCAATGTGTAGAAAGAATCCTAAAGATGAATGGTGTATCTAAAAATTGCTCAATTGTCCCTATGATGGTACTAATAGTCACCCCTTCCAACACTACTGAAAAGAGCATGGCCAGATCTAGCAAGGATGGATGTAGAACATATCCTAAAGAATCAACTATCTCCTCAAATGATAAAGAGACCTCCTACAACTATTGTACATAAGGATCCACAATCATATCAACCTTGTAAGACTAATCATGTAGAGAATGGACAAGAGGGTTAGAGTGTTCCCTCACAACAACTAAAGAAGGATCTTCTAAAGCAAAGAGAAGATGTATATCATCAATGATGTCTCCCAAATTTTCTATGTAGGACTCCACAAAAAAACCTAAAATATCGGTTATGTACTCATCCCCTAATTCTAGAATTGGAAGACAAGGTGTACCCAACTGTATTGAATTACATGGACCTGTCACTATAGCAATGTATGCATGTAGAATTTTTTGATGTTGTGACCTTGTTCTACATCTATCAATAGGATCCTCCATATCTAAATCTATTGAATCACTATCACTATTGTCACTATCAGTTTCCACAATGTATGAAGTATGTAGAGGATTAGAGGATAAGCTAGGTAAACTTTCCTCAAAGTGAACATTCCTCTTGATGAATATCTCATGATTCTTAGGATCCATAAGGCTATATGCCTTAACACTTTCATCATATCCAATGAAATTACAAGGCCTTGGTGGTGGTGACTCTCATTCCCTTGAAGATATGTGTGCCCATGCTGGACAACCAAAAACTTTGAAGTGTTTCACAACTAGTTTTCTTCTACACTATGCCTCAAATGGAGTCATTTGATCTAAGACATTATGAGAAGACCTATTAAGGATGTGATTGGCACTACTTATAGCTTCAACTTCAAGTGATGGATCAAGAGACTTAGCTTGAATCATTCAACTTGTTATTGACTTAAGAGTTCTAATCCTCATTGCTACAACACTTGTCTTTTGTGCCTCTAAATGCTATAGGATTTTGAAGATCAATACCCTCAAGTTCACAAAAGTCTCTAAGTCTTGAGTTCACATATCTACTTTCATTATCCATACAAAGAACCTTGATGGCTTTTCTTGATTGCTTCTCAACATGACTCTTGAAGCCTACAAACTTATCAAACACTTCATTCTTGTGATTAAGAAAGTAGACCCATCTGTAGTGTGAAAAGTCATCAATGAAAGTGAGGACATAGTGACCCTTGCTAACTAATGTCACTACAAAAGGTCTTTTTGGAACAGTATGAACCAACTCAAGAACAATTGATTCTCTCCAAGACTTTTCTTTGTTATACTTTTCTTCTAGATGCATATCTATTGAACAAGTTTAACATTCACCTATAGAAAAGTTGATTGTAGGTAGACCTTTGACCATATTTCTTGAGCTAAGTTGATGAAGATAGCAGAAGGTAAGATGTCCATACCACTCATGCCATAATTTACTTTTTGATTGTGCATGTGTTAAGAAGGTATGTGTAGAAGACTTAGGCACAGAGTGGGAGAAAGAATAAAGCCCTGTGTCATGATTTACTTTACCCACTGCAACCAATGAATCATTCTTAAGATTGTGCACCATTACTAAATCAAGAAGGAACTCAACTTTATTCCCAGCTCCATAGTGAGTGATTTGGTAAATTGAAAGGAGATTAGTGCTAAGGTTAGGAACGTAGAGAACATCTTTGAACTCTCCATTTTCCATCTCAACTTGTTTTTTCCCTTCAACTTCCACTTGTCTATCATTCCCTACAAAGATATAAGGTACCTTAGACTGCTTCAATGAGGAAAAGTGTCCTTTTGAAGAACCCATATGATATGAGGCACCTGAGCCAAGAACCCATTCCCCTAAAGAACTTGAACTTTTCATAAATGCTTGCCCTTTTCCCTATGAAGTGGATAGATTTGAATCCTTGAAATCATTTGGCACATTGATTTTGTTCTTCCTAAGTAAGTTTTTCAACTCATCTATTCTCTTAGTCATGCAATGATGCTCATCATGATTTGGTTTCTTGCAATATGTACAAAATAGTTTATCCTTCTTGTTGTTTTTTCCCTTCTTGTTGGAAGAAGAATTGCCTTGTTGTGAGGAGAAAGATTTTCGTGTCTTTGATTGTGATTTTTGTTTCCACTAATTTTTCTTGTTGTTGGTAGAAACTTTTTCCACCTTGATTTGATTGGTTCTTATTACTAGAAACCAATGCTATAGACTTGAATGACTTGAGAATTCCCATACCTATCAACTTGGATTGTTCCAACATCAACATCTTTGTAAATGCATCAAATTTAGGCTTAGTGAAGACACTTCCCATGGTTAGCCTATGAGTGTTGTAACTTGATACAAAAGATGCATACTCTAAAGGTAGCCTCTTCAAAATGTAATGAATCAATCTATCATCCTTCATGGGATTACCACAATCCTTAAGTAGTGCTCTCAATTAATTGGCTTTGTTGACATAGTCTTGAATTGTGTCAAAATTCTTAGGATTCAATAGAAGTAGATCATCCTCAATTTGGAATCCCTTTTCCTTGTCCAACTATCCATAAAACTCTTCAAGTTTCTCCCAAGTACCCTTGGCATCCTTAAATCTAGAAATATGGAAGAAGACTCTCTATGAACACAACTCCTAATAATTCCTAAAGCCTAGTTTTCTTTAACTTGCCAATCAGCTTGTGCATCAGCATCAGTGAGTTTTACAATTGTACCATCAACATATAGATTTAAACCTTTTTTCACTAGTCTACTCCATACAATATCTTTCCATGTAGTATAATTATGTGAAGTTAAAAGTGGAGTTTTAGGTGAATGCCATGATGTAGAAAATTGAAACACCACAAGAGAGAAAGAGAGACACAAGAACACAAGACACACCCCCCTATTCACTCAATCAAAGAAATCCCCCAAAAAAGATGCTTTTGGCACTTTATATGTAGTGTGTTTACAATAGACCACTTGTAAAAATAGAAAAAAATGGGCTTCTAATTTTGTTGTGTACAATGTCCTTTTGTAGTTCAAATCTAGTACTTAGCAATGTAGCTCAAATGTACAACTATTTTGAAGTATTATCAAAACAACACAATGCAAAAAAGGCTCTATTTCTGAAAGTGGTATTTTTATCCACACAACCATATAATCTAATTGCAGATTTGGAAAGTAGATGGAAAAATATGCACTTTCATAAAAATGGAACTTGAAAATGTGTCCAGATGAGCCCATACGGAGCATTTGAAGTTGTAAAAAGTAGGATTAGATAGGTACAGTCACCAAAAACTAAAATTTCTAACAAATATGTGCACCAAAACTAGAAAATAATAGCACCATTAAAAAGTTTAGAAAATTCTAGCCAAAATCAAAAAAATTGCACCTTATTTGGATTCTAGATGATTGAGATATGGCCTCCTAAAGTTAGACTGTTAAATTAAAACTACATATAGTGAGGGGTCTAACTAGTAAACTATGAGATTAAATTTGACGTCCAAATAGCCATTATAGTAGTGCAATCTAGCCTACTAGTGATGGTCAAACGACTATCAAATTTAATACTCTAAAAAGGTGGCATCAGCAAAAAGGCCCGTCGGATGATGTGGCAGGTCATACAATATGGAAATTGTGACTTAGCATATGGATGCTAACATGGTAGTGCCACATGTCTACTAACATGGGCATTGACTTGGTGCAAAGTGGATAGATGACATGTCCATCAGCACTGATGTGTCAGGTTGACGTGGTGGTGTTAGGTATGGATGTTGACTATGATCTGTGTAGGTGGCTAACTCAAACCTGATAGGGCATCTAAGAATTTTGCATGGCAAGAGAAAGGCTAGTGTTAGGAGTGGTTGGAGCTACTAAAGTTTGGAAGATGATGCAGAGGATATGAAGATGACAAGCTACATTGGAAGTGTAGTCAGTGTTGGGCAAAGGGTCAGCTTTAATTGTCAGTGAGGGAGAAAAGGCCAACAGAGTGGTGTGGGATTAATCCCACATGCACCCCATTTTAGTGCAAAAAATATATGTAAAAATAGGAGCCCGCCAATATTAAAACAAGTCAAAGCCATTGGGTTTGTAAAATGAATTTCGTTGGGTATGTTGATGAAGGCAGTCATCGTGGAACTATAACCGCTAGTTGTAATGTGATTCAACTTGTAGTTATGCCATTATGTTGTGTAGTTTACCAGGTATTAAGGAATATGTCAGTCTATGATGGAATATTCTACATGGGTGTCAGGATTTAACCACCTGGTTCTTGAAAAATTCTCCTCTATAGGCTTGATGGCCACAAAAAATTTCAAAAAAATAATGTAGAGAAATTGCAAACAAAAATTAAAATTGTAGATTTGAAAAAATTAATTCACAAATCTAATAGATCATACCAAATTTTGTAAATCAAGCCTTTGGGTGCTGGTTTACAAAACAAATTTGCCTCAAATTTGACTATAGCCTAGGGTAGGCAAAATTATAGTCAAAATTTACTAAATCGACGCTTTAGATGTAATGGTGAGGTTTTCTTTAGCTCTAGACACTCCCAATGACTACGATACTCCAAATCTAAATTGAGGTCCTTCGAGAGGTGAAGCAAAAATGGTCACTAATGTCTATGTGAAGAGAAGCTCCCTCAACTTTAATACCATTTAAGAATTTTCTTTAGGAAAAAATCACCCAAGATCAAGAAGCTCAAGCACTTGCACAATATAGACCAATAAGTTATGATTAGAATAATAATATGAAAATGAATTGATGTGTATACACACTAGGAGTGCCTGTATATAAAGGCCTCTAGAATGACTAGGAGCTAGTGAAGTGATAAGACTTACAACTAAGCACATGTCCACCAAGAGTGGATAATCCTCTATTGAGCACAAAAATTAGTGCAACGATGAGAGGATAAGCTTGATATAGGTGTGTCACGCATGTTGTAGACAACATGTGATTAATTAGAGTGCAAACAATTGTGTTGTCTATATGACAACTTGGATAAATATGTAGACTCCTATGTTGTAGACACCATGTGCTAAATTAGAGATGCTAACTCCTGCGTTATAGACACCATGTGCTAAATTTGAGATGCTAACTCTTGTGTTGTCAACAAGATAACTCATATGAGTATGCATACTCCTAGGTGTCTAACTAATAATAAGTGTAATAATAATTAATTATTTACACTAACAATTATAATACATCAAAATTTCCAATTTTAATTTCCTATTAAATATTAAATATCAATAAATAGACATTTTTTTGTTGCATAGGTGCTTCCATTGATATAGGTCATGTTGGGATTGAGTAGTGCTTAGGTGATTCACATATATTTAGCAAAAAGAGTATTAGTATTAGGGGAATTAGATGTTAGGAAAGGTAATGTTGGGTGTTGGGAAAAGGTAGCTAGGGGTTCTATGAAAGTAGGAAGTTTTAATGTGAGTAGTTAGCTAATAGACTATTATAGGTGGGCTTTTCACCTAAAACCTGTCCATTCAAACCAGATACCATGACATATACCATTATTGTTTTAGCTTTAGCTGATAACTACTCATCAAACAATAAATGAAGATCTTTGTGTAATCTTATATAAAATTGACTGCATTAAAGGAGGAAAGATCTCAACAAATCTCTGCATGATCACAGAAATATTTCTAATGGATTAACTTCTAGTTTAACATTTAATAGGTTTTAGAAACTAGAACAACTCAAATCAGTAATAAGAATACTACCCATCTAGAGAGCAAGAATGCCAGTTTCAATCATCTTACTAGGAAGTGCAACCACGTACATGGTATACTAGGCAATTTTCATGCATAGAAAACTCACCCCCCACTTCAAAATGCCCATAGCTTCATGGAAATGTTTAATCTCTTAACAATACCAATTTGGCTGCCCATCTAGGACAAACTCATAATCCCACTATTACATCACATAACAAAGAGAAGCAAAGGAATAAATCTAATTGAAAGAATAGGAACAAGCCTTTTGATCTAAATCATCACCATGGTTATACCAGTACTAGTAGAAATCAAGTGTAAGAATAGAAGTGAAAACATCTCTATGTTTTGGCTAGCACCATAGTATATTCTGCTAGGGTTAGTAGACACATTTTATGCCATTGGTATGATAGATTTTTTTATGTACAATTTCCAAAGAGCATGAGAAGTACTGCTATGGTGTTGTACTAGTGTGGTATGGGAATTAGGTTATTGCTTAGTAGTGCTATTATTATAGTCATTCATAATGCCATTGGAGGAAACAGAAAAAATACTTGGTTGGCTAAAAATTTGAATGAGGGTAGACTTGAGTATTTTTACTAGTTTTATGCAGCGCTTGGTCTGCTTAATTGATTTTATTTTCTTCTTTGTGCAAGGTTGGTGAAATACCCAAGGCACAATTCTAATCAATAGCAGGAGAATAAACAAGTATCAATGTCTATGTGGAGTTGGATCATATTGTGTTTGACCTTAGGATTGTATTATGCCTTGGGTATAGCTCAAGCCAAGGCAATTGAAGAGAATAAACATGATATATGTCTTCTAAGGTATTATATTGGAGTCTATATTATTTTGACAGCACACTTCTTTAATCCCAAGTGTGATGTCCACCAACCTAATAGCAAATGGGCATTGAATACTTTCTTATTCATTCAAGATTTTTTTATTAGGTATAGCTAATATGTATAGACATGATATACCATGCATTCATAAACTAATTCATGAAGATGTAATGTTTCTATATGAAAAGTTGATGAAAGATCTCAGAGGATGCAATGATAATTTTGATCAAAATTAGCAGGAGAATTAAAAAGTTTTAGTGTTTATGTAGAGTTCGATATCATGTTTTTGATGTAAGCATTGTCTCTTGCCTTTCATATAGATTATGCTAAGACATTTGAAGAGAAATAAAGACAAGCAAGTCTTATTGCATATGTTTTCTATGGCATTGTATTTCAACTTATATTTTTTTAACATCTTAGTTGTGTAATAGCAAGTTGATGTTGATCAACCTAATATGTACCTATGGTTTGTAAAGTGACAATGAACACTTTGGTTGTACATTCCAGATTTTGTAATCAGGTATAGTTAATATATGTCGGTATGGTATACCATGCTTGGTTGGAAACTAATGCATGGCCATATTTAAGGTTAACTAATGTTTTAGTTATGGACTCAGGTTTTATTTTATTTTATTTTATTTGTAGATAGGTTGATCTCAAAATGCTTTTTATCTATACACATTAAATTTAAAGTTCACTTTCATGGTTTATATTAATCTACATTAATGACTATACACAAATATGTCAATGTATTGAGATTTATTAATTAAAAATTAATGCATGAATATATCTATGATCAAGTAATATTTCATCACTTGAAAAATAGGTTTTTAAAAAAATTCTAGCTATATATATGTTTTTTAAAATTTCTTTTGTGTTTTATGTGTAGATTATTTTGGGTGTTTGTAAAGGCTGATTGAAAAAGCTTTTCATAACATAATATCTTTGTACATTGAATTTGGAGTTCACCTTTTTTATTTCATCACTTAAAAAATAGGTTTTTATTCATATGTGCATTTACACTAGTCTAAATAGATGTTTTTATGCCAACATACTAATGTACTAAAAAATATTAAATCACAAAAAAACCATGTTGAGTTTTATGTGTGGATTTATTGGGTGCATGTGTAGTTTGAATGGTAGATGCTTTTGATATCATGTTATCTACACACATTGAATTTAGAGTTCACTTTCTTGATTTATGTTCTACACAAATTGATTTCTCATCCACATGGTTAGATTAACTATGGATTGGAAGTTGAATAGGTGTAAAGATGAACTACATAGAGAACATAGTAATGAATTTCATCTTCAAAATCATATTAGGTGGTGAAATCATACTTTCTAAAAATTCTAAACTTATACATGAAATAAGAATGATAAAAATGGTACTAGATAACTCTTGATGTTAAATGTGCAATTTACTAGATGTGATTTCTATACACATAGTTGTAGTATTCTGATCTATCATCATTTTTGTTATGCTTTCTATTTCAATAAATATCATCTTGTAGGAAACATGTAACAATTGAACCATAGAGGAGGTAATTTTATTAATTTTTGGGTGGTGAGACCCCATAAATTTAATTGTATAATGTTTGGTTTGGATGGAAATAAATGTTACAGTCTTAATGAATTTTTAGTAGTTTGTAATACAATCTCCTCATCACTTTGTTAGCCCAAATTTTTTGTGGATGTAGAAACATGGTGAAAAATGTGTTTAAAGAACCTAAAATAAATCTAATACAATATGTTTTGATTGGTTTTTACTCTCATTTATAATGTGATTTTATTTGAGTGAATGCAATGTTACGGAACAAGTTGAATGAATAAAAAATGGTCATTGAAAATAACAAAGTTTTCTACTATATGCGATATACATGAATAAATGCAAAACATCATATGACTTCACTAAATCTTTATAATTTTTTATAACTTCTATATTAACTTTTAGTTTAGCATGATATGCAAGGAGTCATCTAATTACTCACATGAGAGTTCCAAAAGGACTATTTCCTTTGGTCATCTTCTTGTGTTTAAAAAAATGCACCACATGAACTTATGTATGATTTTGGGTTCATATGAATTGTGATTCATTGTTAGTTGGAAATTAATCCAACTTGTAGAGTTTCATAAATTGGTTAAATAGAGTGGAAATCTTGTCAAAGAGTATAGTAATGTGTTTGGTGGATTGTCCAATTTTAAAACTACAATTTCATTGTTTTATTGTTTAAATACATTTATCGCATAATATTTTGGCTCACAAGAAGAGATGTCTTCATTCTATATTTTTAAGATAAAAGAATGTCTAGAACATCTCTTTCTTTGGATAAGAAGTGTTTGGCAACTGAATAGTGAAGTTGTATTCATTTTTGTGGGGTTGTGACTCATTTCCCAATCATTGAAGTCACTAAGAAGTAAATCACTTGTCAAGAAATGAGGCAAAATTTAATGTAGGGTGTAGATAAGCTTCATTGCAAGCCACACATGTCATGTGATGAAAGGTTCACAACTTGTGAAAACAACACATTAAAATAGAGGAGGGCATATTTTATGCATAATCCTAGAACATTTTGCAAGGGTAGTCCTTATACATAGAGAGGATAAACTACAATATTTATGTTGAGCATCATGGTTCCTCTAATGTGTTATCATGTTTCTATTGGGTGAGGGGAATACTAAGGTGATTGATTTCAACAACATTACGGTCCATAATCTTTCAACCTGGCATCAAATCCCTCAATACGTTCATCATTGGTATTTGAAATTTAACTTATTTAGAATATTATCCATATTAATATCAAAGATTTAATGGATATACGCTATAGGGATTGAGAAGACGGTTTCTCATCCCTATGTGCTCATCATTGAATTGTTCATCGCTATTGTGGATTGATTATGTTTGAGTGGAGAAAGGGTAGTTTTTGCTTCTTCTAGTCTTGTGGTTAAAGGTGGGTATGAGTTTGAGTGCAAAGTTGGTTTCTTGGACATCATCTACATTGTCAAGGTCATTGGTAGCTTCAAAATAGTACATTTAACCTATTGAAAGTATGTAGAGTCCCTCTAAAACTTACTAGAGGTTTTCTTAAGATATTAGTCTTCCCTTGTTTGGAAGTTTTATGGAGTCAAGTCAAATATTGATAGCTTTAGAGAATAAGCTTTAAGAAAAAGGAAGGCCTATGGATATTTATTACTAACTAGAATATTTTCTTATTTTTTTGGTCCATGGAAAATTGTATCAAGATTCTTAGCAATGGTTCAATGGTTTTAGGTTAGTCTAAGCTCTTTCCAAAAAGTGGCAACCAAGTTTTGGCCAAAAAAAAAGAATGATGGACTAATATACTTTATAACATAAGGAGAATTTCAAACCCACCCATAAGGACATTTTTTTACTAGAAACAGCAAAACAAAAACTGCTTATTTGCACTTTAGAAAGCATTCAAACAAACATTGGTAGTCCTTAAGTCTCTAACAATGTATTCAAATGTATTTATCCTTCATTATATCTATGCAAACCATTACGAAGTTCTAGAATTGAGATATTATAAATATAAATTATTTCTACTAAAAGACAAAAAATAGTTACATCTACTCTAGATCATTATCATTATGATAAAAAAAAATTAATTGCATTTTATATGTCTATGTATGCATAATAAAGGGGCAAGATGTAGTTTATTTATTTTGACTTACCTTTCATAAAAGAATCAGTTGTTCTTGGGCATTATTTTTATCATGATACTCATTTGTGACTATACCCATTCTTGCTAGTCTAAAAAATTGTCTATCAATCTACAAATTAATTTTTTTGCAAATGGCAACCAATGATAGTTTGATGTATGACAATCCTTCCATAATATCAACTCTACTCTATTTGATAGTTGAAATGATTGTTTTTACATGATCTGCTTGGTAGAGGCCATCAATAATGGATAAGGGCATTATATGTGATAGTATCTAGAGAAAATTTAACTTACCTCTTATTAGCAAAAAAGCTTAGAGATTCATTCATTCTACCTAACTTGCATAGACCCTCAATCAACTTATTTTAAGTAACATATTTTAGATGATAATTAGCATGCCTAATTGTAATTACCAATTGCATAGCTTCATCCACTCTCCCCACTATGCAAAGACCATTATTTATGATAGTGAATGTAATGATATTAGGAGAACAACTATCATGTAATATTTTAGCTATGAAATAAAGAGTCATGTCCACTCATTCTAGAACAATGTGTCATGTTATTTAGATAAAGAGGACGATGTAATGAAAGGCTTTTGGAATGTTCATGAATTCCATTTTAGAATTCAATGGTTATTACATGATTTTCTTTTTCTTCTAATCATTTCTTTCTTTTCATTGTCCCTTTCTTGTAAACCACAAAAATAATGAAATATTTGAAGTTATAGAATAAATATGCTTCCATTTTTTGTCCAACATGTCTTCAATTGTTAGATTTAGGAAATGTGAACAAAGCCTATGTTATTTGTTGGCAACTTCTATATTAGATCTTTTTTTTCTTAAAATGTTTTCAAAAAGTGCATAGCATGTCTAAAAACTCTTCACTTGTATGTGACCTAGCCATTTACTATTTAACTATGTTTAACTTGTTTTTCTCTATGTTTCCTTTCATATTATATTAACACTTGAAAAAAAAATAGTGAACAAACATCTTAACTTGCTCTATCAGCGTACCCCTTGTTCCTTCGAGTGCAAGTGTTAGTTATAGTATTGAGGGAGTAGAATATAGGTTTAGTATTAGGAAATTTAGGGAACATTTAATTTGAATAAGAGTAATGATTTAGTGGTTGGAATTAGTAATTATAAAGTGTTTTTTTTTTAAATAAATTAAGCAATTATAAATTTACAATAGGAAATAGTAAATTGGGACTGGGGTGTTATAAGTAAGGGGGTGGGATGTTGGTAATAGGAATATTTTGGTGGAAGTGTGATTTAGATTTAAAAATAGGAAATGTAATTTTGGGAGAATATAGTTAGTGATAGTATAGGACTAAAATAAACTAATGCATATAGTAGGAATACTTTTTCTTGGACAAACATCTTGTAATAGAGATTTTGAATAGGGGAGTTGAGAATTAGAACTAGGAAATTTATTTGAATTTATTTTAGGTTATTTTGGATAAGAGTAATTAAGATATGTAAGACATGTACATGTTTGGCATAACATTAAATGCCTAATAGTTCTATTGTTAGTTAGAGGTAATTTGTAGTTAGGAGTTGGATAAAATGTTACACAAATTTATCAATTTTAATAATGATAGAGGTTATGAAGTTTAACATGTTTAAAATTAACTAAAATTTAATATTTTAAATAAGTTACAAACTGAAGTCAATATGGAAACTATCTAGATGTAGGTTATGAGAAATGAATGATTAGGAAGGATCAAGCATACAAGCTAGGATTGAGATCTGTAATTAGCAATTTAGTTGCATTAGAAATTAGGTCATCTCATTGTTACTCTTTAACCATTGTAGGAGTGATCTAAATCTCTTAACAGAGTTGGCTTAATAGCTATTTGTAAATCCTCTAACAAGGCGGAATTTATAATTGAAGTGTCTTAAAGACTTTTAACAAGGCCACTCCTAATAGGGTGATCAAATCCTCTAATAGGATCACACCTAACAGTGTGTTTTGTAACCTTTAACAGGGTTCACTCCTAACGGGCTTACTTCAGAAGAGTGAAAATTAGTAACTAATTGCAATTGGTGGTTTTTTCCAAATTGGGTTTCTACGTTAAATCTTGGTGTCACTTGTGTTCATGCTATTTATTTTATGTGTTTGCAACTAAGTTAAATAAGGCTAATCATAGGACATATCTTAAGATTTGCATTTGTTGAGTTATAGCTATTATTTTAGTGTTTATTGAGTTACAACATTGGCAAGTGTAAATCGAGTGCATGTGTATTTTCCAAGTTACTACAGAATATAGTTTAATTAGAGTTTTGATTTATATTGACATCTAAGGGATCTAAGATTTATTTTTGTGGTAATTGATTCACCCCTCCCCTCTCAGTTACTCCTCTTATATTTCCAACATCATATGCCTAAGATATTTCGATCATGAATAACATGTGATTTACATCTCAAATACTATTAGTTGTTCATAAGTTCCTCTTATGGAACATCCTTTTATCACTTGGGATTTTTGATAGAGGATCATTCTTTGGCTATTGAAAAACTTTCATCAATAAAAAATATTTCCTTTTCGGTCTATTCAATTTAGCCATTTTTTTTTTTTTTGGATTAATGTTCTCATGAACCTTAGGGTAGGACTTGGACATCATGTTGCACTTATTTATTTAGTTTCTCTTCATTTTGAATCTTTGATAGAGAGATATTCCAAATTATTTTTTGGTTTTGTGTTTTCTCAATGTTCTAATAGTCCATTGGAGTTTTCTACTTTCCTAAAAAAAATTCTTGATCAATGAATTGTTGTGGATCATATCATAATGTTCCTTGCAATTTTTCCAATGTCTCTCATGGATCACACTTATTTTGACAACTTGGGATGAAGATCCTCATAATTTGGGTCTTGGCCTATATTTTCTTAGTAGATGTGATTGAGTTAGTTAAATTATTTTTTGTAAAGGATCTATAAATTGAAGCATTTAATATTTGTTTAGGGGAGTTATTAGATATTGCAATAATAACCTTTTGAAGGTTAGATCTAGATTTTCTATTATAATCTAGGCATGGAATCCTAAAATTGTAAATTACATGTTTTAGGGAAACCTAATACAAATTTACTTAATTTGATATAATGTGACGGTGTGATGTTGCATGTTTCCTATTTGATTTTGATCTTATGTTGTTAATATCATTATATTTACTTAGGTTTCATGGTTTGGACCATCCCCATTTGGGAAACTCCTATCATCACTACATCAAACTTTATCATTAACATCAATGAAAATTCTATTCCAAACTCCTTCAAAATAATCAACAACATCAACATCCTTCTCTACTTTTTAATCTTGTTCAAACAACTAAAAATGGTGTGAAGACTCATCCACTATGTCTACCTCAACCCTTTGAACTTCTTTAATAATTGATGACGTCAAGAAAATCATAGTTTTACTTACCACTCTAGTGTTTACCTCTTCCTCTATAATTCTTGTCCTTGATTGCATTTTCCTTTTTGACATAATCTTTATAATGGTATATGTGACCTTATTCTTAACTGATAATTGTCATTTTTGCATCTATAGAAAAAATATTTTCTCCAATTCTTTTGAGGCTTGATCTAACTTTAGTACCTCATGCTTAATGCTCTCTAATATTGTGCTCCATCTTCTTATTCACACTTTCCTCTTTCCTCTTATTTTCCTTTGATGAACACTCACCTTGAAAAACACCTCTTTAATTTATCGTGTCTTCAAGCAAACCCCTTCAACCTTGCTTCTAGATTGTGTTTGTCTCACCTAGGTCTTTCTTATTCTTTACCTAGCCTTTTGGAAACAAGGTTCTCTTCTCAACCTAAATAGAAACAAATTCACAAACACCAAACTCTATATTCTAACTCTTCTAAGTTGTGATGCCAGTTTGATGCAAAGGATGAGGTTCAATATGAATAACATGTAGGTATATCAATGCCAAGTAGGCATATTTTATAATAATGACTCAATTACTCAATCATAGAACCATGTAGAGAACTTCACCTTTCATGAAAACCTCTTTGACATTTGAATGTCTTAGAAAAAATAAGGTTTCTTTCAAAACACCCGATCACCATGACACTTCACAAACTCGACACATTCTCTCACAAGGATCCTTGAATGTAGGATACAAATACCAAATAGAGGCTTCTACCACAAGGTTTAACTAACTTTAGTGACATATTATATAATAAATTAAATCATTTTTATTCCCTTTACTATCCCTAAAACACTAATTTCATCAACCTCTAAACCCTTTACGTAATCCATACTAAACTCTAGTAACCTTGCTTTGAGGTTTTTTTGACACATAATCCTTTATGTGAACTATTTTGAGACAAGATAAGAACCTTTACATATGTCATTTTTTGGGTTTCTCAAGAATGAAAAAAAAAATTCTTACTTTGGAACATATCACTCAAAATTTATCTAGTAATCTGAACATAAGCCCCAATTAGGCCTATGCCAATGACTAAGTTGTACATAACTTCTCACAAACACTTCGATCATAGGAATTGATTACCTTTTCAAATTCTCATTTGTATCATTTAAAACTATGATATGATATTTAGAACATATTAGTAAAAATTGGACTGGTAAAATTTTCATAAATGCCTAATCAGAGATACAAATAGGGTGTTAGAAAGTAAAGCTCACCAAGATATCTGGGGGGGGTTGGTTCAATTAGTTATGTTATTAAAACAACTCTCAATATCCTTATTAATTCTGAAACATATAAATAATAGATGTAATAGCCATATAAAGATAACTATACACAATAACACCAGATTTTTTAACTAGGGAGACCATTGATCAGAGGGAAAACACCAATGGGAATGATGTCCACAAAATGTTGTACTAATATAAAATTTCCTTGTGAAAGGATGGACCCTATTAGGATTCAATGAAATATAATCAGTATATATGAGTCCCTATTATGAGACTTTGAATCCTTGTTAGGAGATTCTAACCCTATTAGGAATTGAAGTGAGGATAGATGAATCTAATGTCCGAACATCTTTAGTACTGTCCTCACTAAATAATACAAGTGTGAATCAAAAACTATCCAACAACAACTTATCTTTCCAAAAAAAAAAAAATTAATCTCAGTGTGCCTCAATTGTACCAATATCCTATTTGATCCAAAAGATATTCACATTCAAGCTCAAAAATACATCACATAGATATGATGGCATATCACATTAACGATCTCACTGATCTACACATCTAAAGAAAGGAAATAAATTTCCTTTATACCAAGTCCTAAAAAAATATTGAGTTAGCCTTGAGGATTTCCCAACTTCTAATAATAATTTAGGATATCCTTAAGATATTACATTATATTACATGTTACAATACAATATTACATCTTTTCACAATTACAAGTAATTTGTCAGCTCATAGTCTTCATAATTTTCCATTCACTACTCATCTAATTATGATAACTTAACCAAAGAATATTCAACATGTCTTCAAACTTTCACTCAACTTTCTCATCCAAATTTTATCTCTATTAGGAGATAAAATCCAAAAAATAGTACCCACTTTGTAGAAACATTGTCAAAAAGTTGCCTTCACCAAATTCTTCATAATTCTATGTAGTCTCCCCTTTTCCATACATGCTCTTAGGTGTAGCATCTAGACTTACTATAGAACATAATCTTAAGTGCACAAAAGATTATCTATAGTCCTTAAACTATGTAATGCCAATCTATGTTTGTTGTTCTTTTAGTCTTTAGAGAATAAGAAGCATGTTGACATCAATGAAAAACTCTTTCATGAATACAACACATAATCACTAAATCATGTCTCTACCACTACTAGAATACTCCCTTATAGGAATACCATCAACACTCATGCTAACAATCTCTCCCTTTGACATTGATGGAAACATAGATGAAAAACATCTAAGTTCTATGAATACCAAATATATATCTTCTTCATCTCCTCCCCCATTTATGTTTCCCATGAATGTAATCATACAACAACCAACATGAACAAGGAAGGTGTTAATCTCACCCATATATTATCATATTTAAAATCCTCTTCATCAATCAATATAAATCTCTTCCTCACGCACATCTCTCCCCCTTAGAATGTATTAGGTATAATATAGTCATCTCTCCCCCAAAGAATAATCTTTCATAGGATGTTTCTCATGTGTTATTCTCTCCCCCATTGACATAAATGAAAATGGCATCATTATGTCAATTCTCTAAGTATGATATGAAATAAGCTCAAGTATCCAAAGACATTATTGAATATCAATACCAAGAGTCCTACATGATTCAGCTAAACATAGATACTCCCCCATAGGAGAAGGATCCAGCATGTAGTCATGATAAAGAAATAGTGCTATGTTGCCAATGGGCTGATGTAATCTCCACATCAACTATTCAAAAGTAGGCTATGACATAATCCCAAGCATACCTCTCAAGTACTCAAATTTTTCCTCACCCAAAGGTTTTGTAAATATGTCTATTATTTTATCCTTTGTGCTAACATACTCCAATATGATATCTTCCTTCACAATTTTATCTCTCAAAAAGTGATACTTACTTGATATATGATTTGTATTTTAATATAAAATTGGATTCTTTGACATACTAATTGCACTTGTGTTATCTCAATGTCTAATAACAGGCTCTGTAACTCAATCCCAATGTCTTTTAACATTTAATTTATCCAAATAATCTAATTACAATTTTTTACTACTACTAGATACTCTACTTCTATTGTACTCTATGAAATGCAATCATATTTCTTACTTAGCCAAGAAACCAATCTTCCTCCCAAGAGGAATGCTCCACGCTTGTGCTCTTCCTGTCATCTACACTTTCTTCCCAACATGCACCAGTGTACACACATAGAGTAAAATCATGTGATCTATCATACCATAATCCATCATCAGGTATGCCTTTCAAATATCTAAAAAAAAATTTGACTACTACATAATGTGTCTCTTTAGGATCTATATGAAATCTTTCCACAATTCCAACTGCATTAGCTATATTGAGTCTAGTATGTGTAAAATATTGCAATCCACTAATAATAGATCTATACTTTTTATATTCAATAGTAGGAGATTCATCTTTTCAAGAAAAACTACATCCAGTTACCATAAGTGTTCCAATATGTTTAAAAAATTCCAATCCAAACCTCTTTAATAGATCTTTAAGATACTTAACTTGTGATATGAAGACACCATCTTTGTTTATACTATTTGTAATCCCAAGAAGTATTTTATCTCACCAATCATTCTCATTTCAAATTCATTCTCCATTTATTCTGAAAATGCCTCACTTGCTTCATCATCACCTCCAAAAATAATGTCATCTTCAAATACTTCAACAATTAGTAATCCATTGTCATTCTTTCTTAAATACAAATTACTATCATCATTACCTTTAAAAAATCCAAAACTTGTCAAATATTTATCCAATCTTGGATACCATGTTCTAGGTGCTAGTTTCAATCCATACAATCCCTTTTTCAATCTAAAAACCACATCCTCTTTATCTCTCAAGGGAAAGCTATCATACTTCTCAATGTATACGTCTTCTTCAAGTTCTCCATTTAGAAAAGTTGGTTGACATCCATTTGATAGACTATAAAGTTCATGTTAGTTGTATATGGAAAAATTATTCTTACTACCTCTAGTCTAGCAACAGGTGCAAAAGTTTGTTCAAAATTAATTCTTGTTAGAGTAATAAAGTATTTTCTTATTTAACTAAATCATATTAATTTTATTACTTAGTCACTTATTATCTAATTTACTTAAGCTAAATTTTGGGTATATAATAATTAATTCTTTTATTAATTATTATCATGTAACCTAGGTTAGTTACTTGTTAGGGTTTTGATATGCTTTTATAAGGATTGATAGCTTTGTAATTATTCATTCACTTTTGATGATAGCAATCTCTCTTTTTGCTCATTAAGAATGTTTCATCTATGGATCTAAGAATTCCAGCCTCTATAGATTTTGCTTCTCTCTTTCTATGACTGGTTTTTGCATGCAGGTGATTCTTGGGAGCTGTGGGGTTGATCTTTCATCAACTTCAACATGGTATCAAAGCTCTAGACCTTCATGGCCCTGTTCTGTTTATGAGAGGTTTGGCGTGGCTTTTAGATATGTGATTTTTCTTTCAAAGAATTTCATTTTTCAAATTATTTTTATTTTTTATCTGGGGGGGTCATTGATTTTTAGTGCACTTTAAGCCCAAACAAACCTCGTCATTGAGCTCAGAGTGCCCAAAAAACCTTATTTTCATATAAAATTTGTTTAATTTGGACACGGTTGGAATTTGAGGCAAAAAAATATTGCTCTGAGATTGGGCACATTTCCTAGTGCAAAAATTTTATGATTTTCAAAAAAGAAATTGGGAGTTTTTGGAATGCAAATCGAGATTTTTGGCATGCAAATTAAGATTTTTAGCACACAAATTGATATTTTTCGCATGCGAATTGAAATCTTTTAAGATGCAATTGAGACAATTTTGGTATGAAACTAGCATGCTTCCTTAGATAATTTGTGGTATTGGAGGGTGCATTTTTAGAGGTATATGGCATGGATCCTAAGGTGGTATTATTTTTATATTTTTTTCCTTCTAGTGCTTTTTTGACCTACATGTGGCTTTTTGGCCATAACTTGCTCATCTGAATTCTATTGTTCGCAAATGATATATCGCTAGAAAGCTGATTCCAAGCCTATTCTAGTGGTATAGGTTATTTTTAGTTTTATTGATCTTTTGATGGCTATTTTTGAATTCAAATTTAGGAGTTCTATTTTGCACTCTTAGAGACATGTCTTGAGACATTTTATTTTCCAGATTCTACTCCAAGCACATCACTTTCAATTTTTGTATTTTTGCATTCTAGTAGATATCTTGGTGCTTCAAATAATTTTTCATAGGTTTTACTATCTCTTGTTTCAATATTATGTCTCTTTTGATCTTTTTTGACATCATTTTTGTAGTAGTTTTGCAAACACACTGAGATAAAGTGTAACTCTAATGCATTTCAGGATCTTTAACATATTTGTATTTTTTTGTACTTGTACTACACTATAAAGTGCCTTGGGGGGTTTCATGTTGGCCATATTTGTCATCTTATTTTGTTAAGTGAGTGTTCCTTCCATGACATTAACCTCATGATGTCTTGATGACACATACAACTATAGGTGTTTGTATTTTTGTTGCACTCTCGATGTTCCTAGCTCTTCTTTCTGCAGGAGATATTGCATTCAGTTTTAGTATTCATGTCTTACCTCTTAGTATTATAGGGTGGTTATGTTGGTTCTATTTCTTTCTTGGTTCTATGGTGTGAGCTATGTATTCAATATTTGATCCTATGTACTAGGCAATTGCAGTGGCTAGATACCTATGGATTTCGGTGAGATGGATCATTTACCATATAAACATTCTTTCATTCCTATTTTTGGAGGTGATGAATATACCTTCCATCTTTGATTAATCATCTCTTCAAACTTAGTCGTCTCTACCTAGTCATGTTCTATATAGTGGAGGTTCTTCAGATCAACAATTTGGCAATGTTTGCAACTTCATACTTCAGTGGTGTTCTTCATGATCATCATTTTGTTCCTATCTTTTGGAACATTATTTCCATCTCTTTTTGGATTAGGGATTTTCCCATGTGGTTTTCTTAATTTCTCCTCTTTTCATAAATTTTGTGTGCTTGGTTATCTCATTTAGCCTTGTTGTCAGGACCCAATTCTTCTTTCAATAGTATTTTCTAGGTTTTTCGCTACTCCCTAAGTTTATCTTAAGGGGAGGTGTTAGAGTAATAAATTATTTTCTTATTAATTAAATTATATTGATTTAATTATTAAGTCACTTATTATCGCTAGTTTACTTAAGTTAAACTTTGGATATATAATAACTAATTCTTTTATTAATTATTATCATACAACCTAGGTTAGTTACTTGTTAGTAGGATATTTTTTAGTGGTGAATATTTGTAATTTTGTGAATTTTTTTAAAAAATTGCTAGTAATTTGGCTAATAATATAAGATTTAATGCAACCTAAATTGCCACATTTTTATTAAATTTAGTTCTAAAATATTTAAAATCACTCAATAATTTATTTTATTAAAAAAACAAAACTTAAAAAATTTGGCACAATATTTGATACATGATTAAATTTTATTCACCTCAACATTATATATTATCAAAGAAATTAAAATTAATTCACCAATAATTATCATAATTATTAGTTACTTTAGGGATATATTACCAATATTTAGCTTTCACTATTGATTTAAAATATAATGTAATTATCCTCCTAATTTCCATGAGATAAAACATGTTCAATTTTGATTTATAATATTTCATGACAATTAGCAAACCTTCTATTATTATTGAGATTCACCAATATTTTCTACTGAAAAGTTATGATTCCAAAATAATCGCCAATGTAAATAATATTTAAAATAAAAAATTGAGAGATATATCAATAAAAATAATTTAATTTTTTAAAATAAGAAAAGATTCACCAATAATTTATATCTTTTTTTGGAGGGGGGTTTCTTTAAAGTTTACCCTGCTTGCTAGGGTTTTGATCTCATTTTACAAGGATTGGTCTCTTTGTAATTTATTCATTCACTTTTAATAATAGAAATCTTTTTTTTTTCTCATCAAGAGTGTCTCATCTATGTATTTAGGAATTATAACCTCTTTAAGTTTTGCTTCTCTCTTTTCATGATAGGTGTTTGCATGCAAGTGATTCTTGGGAGCTATGGGGCTAGTCTTTAATTCTTTCTCTAAATAACCTTTACATACCCATATTGCTTTGTTTATTATAATTTCACCTTGTTCATTTATCTTGTTTCTAAATGCCCATTTAGTTCCAATAACATTCGTATCCTTAGGTCTAGGAGTCAATTTCCATGTTTTGTTCTTTTCAATCTTCTCTAGATCTTCTTCCATAGCTTTTATCCAATAATCATTACAAGCTTCATCAACTTTCTTAGGTTAAACTTGAGAAATTAAACATAGTTCTTCATGTACCCTATTTCTTATCATGATTCCTTTATCCTTATTGTTGAAAATATAAGAGGAGTAACTAATGAGGAGAGGGATGAATCAGTTACTACAAAAATAAATCATAGAGCCCTTAGATACAATAAACTCTAAACTTTGTTGATGTTCGACAAAGGCACAAAGTAATGTTGTAACTTGGAAAACACTAAGAATGCTCGGTAAATACTTAATATGTAAATCTAAGATGTTATCTATTATTATTTTAACTTAGTTACAAGCATATAAAAGCATGAACACATTAGACACCAAGATTTAAAATGGAAACCCAATTTGGAAAAAATCACCAATTACAACTAGTTACTATTTTCACTCTTCTAAAGTGAGCCTTGTTAAGAACCAAACTTGTTAAAGGTTACAAAATACACTATTAGGTGTGACCCTATTAGAGGATTTAATCACCCTATTAGGAGTGGCCTTGTTAGAGGTCTTTAAACAATTCAATAAAACTGCCACCTTGTTAGAGGATTTACAAATAGCTGTTAAGCCAACTCTGTTAAGAGATTTAGATCATTGATATAATGGTTAGAAAGTAACAATGACATGACTTGATTTGAATGCAACTGAATTGCTGATTACAGATCTCAATTCTTCCTTGTACTTGATTCTTCTTGATCAAATGTATCCTTTCAGCTTCACAAGGATATTCAACTTATCATTCTAATTCACTTCCTATTTACATCATTATATCTTCAAAATCTTTCATGCATTCTCATTCACATATACAGTTTCACACTTTCTAGCCCATGACTTGACCTTTTATTTATATCTTTCATTTTGTTAAGTTGGCTCAAATACAACTTAAAATAATTAACATTCATCTTCTTAGTTGGCTAGAACCATCAGATAAATCAATTGAACTTAATATGTCAAAATAAGAAAATTCTTCATTAGCCAACCCTGCTTGGTAGACACTAACTCGAAAATGATTTTTTTGTGTTAACCAACTAAAACTCAGTCAACACTGCATACTAGCAAAATTCCTTTAGTAACCAAGTGAGTTTGGCTAACACTAGTTCCATCCAACATTTCCTCCATTAATCGAATGAGCTTAATTAACACTCATCTTCTGTAGACTTTCCTTTGATGTCTGAGTGAACTCAGTAGATACTACCATCTGAACTAGGAAAACTCTAGATTGATCGGTAGCCACAAAAAATTGTCTTCACTGCCCAAGTGAGTTCAGAATACATGACTAGTAATGATATGATATTTTGTGTAACATCAAAGACAATACACAATTAATCAATTGTATCCAACAATCTCCCTCTTTGGCATTGAAGGCAACACAAAATGTCATAACACAATGAAATTTTTGGAGCAAGAATAAAGTAAGGAACATATCCTTAGTTTCATTTTGATTCTCATGCATGAGAACTCTCTCTATTAGTGTGAACTCTTTTTGTCTTCAGTTTCTCCCCCTATCAAAAAACTTTTGTCTATTAGAACTTCAAGTTCATTGACAATTCTTTCTATGACAGCAAACTTCTCCCTCTTTGACATCTCATGCCAATGACAATACTTAGTGAATATTAATGTACCTTAAGTACTAATTCATTTTCAATATGCTCTTGTCAATTCTACATCAACTAATTGATCTTCAAGATGCTTGGGTTGATGCATCACTAAACTTTATTTAGTGAGCTTCAGATAGGAGAATGACCCCTAGCTTACCTCCTAGATACATAAATGTATCTTTAGGTAATGGCTTGATGAATATGTCTACAATTTGTTCTTTTGTATTTATATATTCCAATCTAACTTCTTTATCTTGCACAAACTCTCTTAAGAAGTGATATTTTATAGCAATCTACTTTGTTTTGGTATGCATTACTGGATTCTTTGATATATTGATTTCATTGGTATTATCATAGTATATGACTAGTAGATCCTTGATTTCTGACTTCATACCTATCATCAATTGTTTGTACCAAATAATGTTACAACAATTAACTATTGCTACCACATATTCTGCCTCTACTATGGACTAAGAGATATAATTTTGCTTCTTGATTGTCCAAGATACTAGTTCTTTTCCAAGAAAGAATTATCCACCACTAGTGTTTTTTCTGTCATTAATACTTCCTACCCAATTAGCATCTATAAACATTATTAAGTTAAAGTTGCCTCCTATTTTGTACCATAAACCATATTATTCAGTACCTTTTAGATATCTCATGAGTCTTTTGACTACCATCTGTATATGAGCAATGTTAGTATGCTAATAGAAACCAAATTTAAATAAATCTTCTACAAACTAAACAAAATTCATAAACTTCAAGATAAACTAAGATGAGCTCTCAATTGAAAATATGAGCCATTAATGGGCTCTCTCAATGAGAAGCTCTCTTGTTGAGTGGCTTTATCTAAATGGATAGGATGTATGCTCAATATGCTTCCAAAGGCTTCAATGGATGATTGTGGATTTTTGGTGTAGATAGATGACTTTAGTATGGATTTGGCTCTCAAAATAGCATTATAACTTTACTTCATGGATTGTGTTATTTTGCAAAGGGGAAGGATCCAATTTAGAGGCAAGAGGCTTGAGGGATTGAGGTCTAAGATGCAAGGATGGGAAAAATCTCATGGAGGGCTTAGATTGCATGAGAGGAGAGCACATGGATTGTGCTTCCTTAAAACCAATCAAGGAGTGACACATGTCACATGGTGAGAGGATGGAGGAAAGGGGAAGGATGAGCCAACAAAGGAGGCTCAAGGGATAAAATCTTCATAAAGACCCTTCATAAGTGCTTTGTAAGAACATTTATGACTTTGTGGGCTTTATAAAGTTTTGTGGTTGAAGATATTTGTGAGAGATACCATGAAATTCGAATTTGAGGGTTTAGGGAGGTTTTAAGCTTGCTTAGGGTTGTAAAAATGATTAGAGGAAGGGTTAGAGATGGCTTAGGACTAGGAAAGTGGATGGCAAGTGGATTGCAATTAATGAGGGTGGGTGAAGAGGAGATATTTGTTAACTTTGGCTTGAGTTAGCAAGTCTTAACCCATGTTTAAGGAATGTGACAAGGTTAGGAGGGGATTAGGATTAGGGTTAAAGACATCTTCTAGAAGAGTCTAGGCTTTGGATGAGGATGAAGACTTTCTAGAAGAGTCTAGAACTTCCTAGGATAAGATTTTATGAAATAAAAAAAGTTTTATTTATTTCAAGGGTTTGGGTTGAGAAGATATTTATTAAAATATTTTTAATAAACATGAGGATTAATATTTAATCTTGATTAAATATTTTGAGTTGGGATTAGGGGTAGGAAATGATGAGATTAGTCTTTAATCAAAATTAAAGAAGGATTAGAAGATTTTGGAAGAAGTTATTGGTCTTAAGGAAATTGGCCAACTTTTGGGAAAAAAAAATAAATTAATTATTTATTTTGGGATTTTTGGTCAATTTATTAATTAAATAATTAATAAATAAGGAAATAATGTTTAAATAAGATTTAAACATTTTTGGGAGGGATTTCTTAATTAAATATTTTTAATTAAGATAAAGGGATTTAATGGCATAAAAATAAATTAATTAATTAAATAATTAATTAATTAATAAATGATGATGTCATCAAGAATTTTTTAGAAAATAAAAATACTTTATTTTTTAAAGGATTTTTAGGTGTCTACATTTTGCCCCTCTTTGATGTGATGCCGCAAGTGGCATGACATCAAAGATAAGAAAATAAGATGCCCAAGGCTAGAGCAAAAGAGGAGAGAATGGACTATGAGATGCCCCCTCAAGAAGGCGGTTGGGAGAGAAAGCGAGGCTTGACGACTTCTTGAAAAGTACAAGAATCCGAGATGAGCAAGAAGACTCAGATTTTCTTAAGAGAAGAGGTTTGGTTAGCTCAAACTCTCACTACGGGAGAATGATAAAGGGAGAATCAGAGGCACAAGAGGAAGCAAGCTTAAGATCTCAGGGATTGCAGAGGATGAAGGAGCAGAGCGCTATAAAAGGAATCCAAGATGGGGAGATGGATGAGGGGATTAAAAAAGTTGATGCAACAGGATTTCAAAGAGTCAGATTGCCGAAAGATGGGTTTTGGAGATCCCTAGGACTAGGATTGTGGATCTCGAAAGATGAGGCTTGGTGGATTGGTGGATCCCTAAGACTAGGATTGTGGATCCCTAAAGCTAAAGGTGAGGAGTGATTCAAAGAGATATTGATGCATAAGCTAGGGTAGGAGAGACAGATGTTTGATATGGATGGGGGATAATTGAGATGAAGGAAAACCATTGAAGCTTTTTGAGCAGGGGGGATACTTCAAAGAGAAGTACCACCATGTAGTTGAGCACTAGATTTGCTATAGGACTGTTGGTTAATTGCCAAGGTTACCAAGAACATCAAGGCCATGTCACCAACCATCCAGAGGATTGATAGACTAACTCAAAACAAACACACAAGGATTGCTCCAGCATCACACATGAAACCCGGAGGAAACAGTGTGGAACTGACACTGGGTAACCCACAAGCAAAAAAGAAACAAATGAAAGACTTGATCAAAATTGTACGCTCAGAGTGCCCCATTCATAGCATACCATGATATGGAAGATCGTGGCAACCTTGAGGAGGGAACAAAAATATTGCTTGGAAAAGATACTTCAAGACCCAATAGGGAAGAGTCCAAATCAAAAGAAAGTGAAAATCCAAAAGAGAATTGTTTGCCAACGAGATGGGTAGGATGAGGTACTAACGGACCAAGATCAAACATGAGGAAAGCTATATCCTGCAAGGACCTATCGGAGAGCACCTAAGCTGGTGGATTTGGATGAGTGATGGGTCTGGCAAGCTGAGCTAAGAAAGATAACACTTTGGTGATAGAAAATCTAGCTAAAGGATGCATTGGAATAGCTAACCAAGATGTGCGATGGGTGCAAGATGCTGATCAAGGACGAATTGACACAAATGCTGGATAGATGCAATGGTACTAAGCTAAAGAGGATGTACAAGCTAATAGACCAAGATATTTACAAGTGAGCTAATCAATATATGGTACAAGCTAATAGACCAAGATAGTTACAAGCAGGCAAAAGTTCAAGATGATAGGATAGCGAGATGGTTCGATGTTGTGCAAGATGCGAAAGCTAAGGGTGGGGTGGTAGCGAAAGATATGGATTTGGCAGGATGCATCCAATGATGATGAGAGATTTTGTGACCAAGGATAGCTAGAGGAGCAAGATGAGATGGCTGGATAGGATGGTAAATAGCTAGAATTATGATGGATATAAAGAGATGACATTGGGTTTGCATGAGGATAGCCTAGAGCTAGATACCAATGACAAGGGAGGATGGACAAGACAAGATCTCCAAGGAATATAGTGCCCCCAATTAGAAGATAACATGCGGAAGGAGGTCTTATGGTGGATGTGATAGGATTGAAGCTAGGATGGAAAAAGTTGAAGGGGCTAGGGAGATGGATGATAGCTGAGATGATTGGCTGAAGCTGCATAAGATTAGTGGATGGTGTGAGATGGAAGCTGGAGGATGGAGGATAGGTGGATAGATTGGAAGATGGAGTTGGATGTCAAGAGATGACCAAAAGCATGAGGGTGATAGGCTAAGATGGGGATGGCAGGATTACGCATGACGCTTGTTTGCCAAGTTTTCACCAGTGGACACTTTATTTTTCTTTTCTTCTTTGACTTTTTGACTTTGGACTTAGCTGGAATGATTTTGGCTTTCTTCAGCTATTTTGGCTTTTTTGGGATTTTTCACTGGCTGTTGGAATGTTCAATTTTGTTGCTAGCTATTGGTACACCGGATGTGTGATTTATGCAATAGATCAGATTAGATGGGATTGATGGTAGGAGATGGAGGGATGAAAATGCTGGAAAGGAGCATGAGATGGGGATGCTTGCAAGAGCAACATTGGTACATGTTGGAACGGGTGTGAAAAGAGCATATGGGGGATAGATGGTAGATGCGAGCGTGATGGAGGATTTGTGGAAGCGTGCTTAGGGATATAGGCACCCAAGATGGAGTTAGGAGATGGGGGACATGAGTCACTAGATGGGGGATTAGCAATGGTGGATGCCATTATGCATTGGGTTTCAACTTTTCTCTTGGGGATCCACATGGTTTTGGATTTTCTTTTCATAGGCTTTTGCATTGTTTTGCATTCTTTGATTGGATTTTTCCTTTTTGGAGTATGTCTTTTAGAATAGACATATGATTGCCTAGGATGTGGATTTTTAGCTTTATGCATTTTGAAGTTGGCATTCACATTGCTGTGGTAAGCTTTGGGAAGATGGTTAGGAGAAGCTTTGTGAGATGGAGAGGATATGAAAGAGCATGTAGGGGGATGATGATGGATGATGTGCCCTGATATGTGCCTTTGTTGATCTTGCATAGAAATGGATGGAATAGGATTTTTATGATGGCTGATAGGAGGATGGAGGATGGTAGATTTTGGGACATAGGGACCCAAAATGGATTTAGCGGATGAAGGGGGGATATGGTAGGTTTTTTTGGGTTGCAAAGATGGTGGAAGGGGGATGACATAAGATTTCTTGAAGGAGTGATGGGAGGCTGGCATGGTGGGCTTGGAGATAGGCTTGGTTTGGGGGTGTGCTATACCAACACCTTTAGATGGTGAGCCTTTGGATACATATCCAAGACCATGAAATCCTAGATTTTTTTGTGCAATAATAGGCTCTCTGATTCCTTGCTCTTGTGGTCCTAAACCTTGACCTTGATAATGCCATCGATTGAGCATTTGAACAAGCTGAGGAAACTTTTTGCTTGCATAAAATGGTAGAAGTGATTTATTAGGTGTATTGCAATGGGGAGATACTTTTCTTCATTCTTCTGCTGAGAGAGGGCCACCGTGGATGAATGTAAGTGAACCAAGAGGGTAGATTATAGATGGTGGAATAGCTTGGATAGGTGGTAAGATGGAAGCATGGAGCGGGGGAGATGGAAGGATAGGATCTTGATGTAGCTAGTGGGATGACAAGATATCTTTTAGTGGAGGAGATATGGCTCAAAGTTTTGGAGATGGAGGAGATGGTGGCTGCACTATGGATGGAAGACATGGTACAATGATATCTTCATTTATGCTTTGGGGGATGTCAACATGCTTTTGGGCAGGATCTTGATAGGATTAGTTTGGAGTGGATGGTGCGATAGGAGGTGAAGGGATGGATTCTTCAAAGGTAGCAGATGGATAGATGGGAGATTTAGTAGTGGAGATGGGTGAGTAGAAGATGGATGCATAAGGGTCATTACGAGAGATTTGGGAAATTCTTGGAGGTGATGTGGATAGGATTTGGAGGGATTTGACAGGTGGTGGGATTTTGATGCTTGTGGGAAGTGGAAGGATTTTAAGCAATTTGATGGATGGTATGGGGATGATAGCTATGGGAGATGGAGGTGATATTATAGATGGGGAAGCTTCATCACTGACTACTTCACATGGTTGGATTAGATGACATGGCTTATCGACTGTTGGAGGCAACTTTTCTTTTATTTCCTCTAGGAGATTCCTTGGAGACTCGTGTGTCGAAGGTGGAGGTGGATTGACAGGAATAGCTAGTGTGATGGGGGTGGAAGATTGGAAGCTTGGTTGATGGGGTGATGGAGGGGAAGCTGGAATATTAGATGGCATGACTAGATAGTTTGGAATAACTCTTGGATTTTGTTGGATGCTTGGGGGAATGTTTCTAAGGCTTTCAATATACCTGTCATAGTCAACAAGATTTTCATCATCATTGGAATAGGAGGTGGTGGGAGCAAGGAAAATGTGACCAAACACATCATGATAGGATTGGTACTTCATGCTTCGATGATGAGTTTAATGGGGATGGGGTCTTGCGTATGGATGAACACGGAAGCTCATGGTTGGATTTGGGTTAAGCACAGATTTTGGATTGGCTGATGAAAGATTTCCTAGGGAGAGTCAAAGTTGCATGACAGACCTAAGGAGGATTGGCTGGAGATTTTTGGCTTTCCTATGGATGGAAGACTTCAAGGGCATGCTATCAAAAAGTGAGAGTTTTGCTTTCCTATGCGTTGGATTGGTGGAGATTGTGTCAACCTAAGAATAGACTAATGATCATATGGGCATGACACGAGATTGATCACTTGTGGATCCCAACCTTTAGCTCAAGGTGATGAGGGATAACAGGTGACAAAGCTAGATTACCCTAGACAAAGCTCTGTCAAAAAGATAACCATGGTGAGGCTGGTGGATTGGTCGGATTGATTGGATAACAAATTCTAGCAGAATGACAACAACTCTCTAAAGGCTTGGGTGTGATTTTGGATTGGGTTTCTAGCTGGCTAGGGGGGGATGATTTTGGAGATACTTTGGATTTGGGATTTTTCTAAAGCAAGGAACTAGATAGATTTGGTTGCAGTGGGGGAGCTTGGATGATTTTTTGATGAGGCAGTGACTACGCTAAGTATGCCTTGAGCTGGGAGATTTTTGCTTTTTTGAGATTTTGACCAAAGTTGGAAAACATTCATTCAAAAGCTATGAACAAATAAGCAGACAAAATTTTTGAGCAAGCACGTCAAACACACCAACATCCTAGGAAGCTTTCTACAAGGATGAAATTTTTTATAGCTAGGGAGTCCTCGATATACACAAGATACGTGAGGCCCAAATCCATAGATGAAACCAAAAAGATGTCACATAATTGAGAGGAGCGGTAACCCACTTCTCCTCTTTCACTTCTCAAGGGTATAAAGTTCCTTGAGGCTTAGCCCGAGTGACAAAATTTTGATCCCAAGAGAGGTGTCTTTGGATTCACCTCCCGATCTTTATACTCCGCCGGAACGCTGGAGTTGAGGTCGTCCCAAAGGGTGATGAAATCCCCAAGCAGGCTTCCTAAAAAGCTAAGACAAGATTTTGGATCCTAATCTTATGCACCCAAGATGGCCTCGAAAGACGACAAGGGTAGAGAAGACTTGGATGATCTTGGGCTAAAAAACACGCTTGTTCTTTTAGGGTCAACAAGAAGGTAAACTCGTGCACCCAGAGGCCCTCCACGTAAAGTATCGATTGATTTTTCTTTAAAGCATTCAAGATTGAGTGTGAGTTTATTTTAAGCCCAAAATAAAGGTATGTGAGATTTGATTTCAAGCACGTGCCGGAAGGCCCTCCATGTCAAGATTTGTCCAATTTTTATGCCCAAATGAAGTGTGAGCAAGATTAATGCGCATTCAAAGAATTTTCTAACTTAGAAAAACCACTAAAAACCCAAGTGAGTGGAGTTTGATTTGCGTGGAGCACTTAACACCCTCTTAGGTGGACCCATCCCCATAGATAGCACTGAGATTGCAACCAATGGTTAAATTGATGGGTGATTAAAGAGGGTGAGTCCAACGACAAACTCACTCAAAGCATTTTTATTTGTTTTTATAACTTAAAAGATTACAAAAATGTAGATTCTTTTTATGCTCCAAAAGATGATTATTTGATCTATGGCATTCAAGATTGGATTTGTTGTTTTAATCATGCATTCATAAAAATAAAAATAAACTTTGATTTTAATCCATGGCACTCAAGAGTGATTTTAGCAACATGCATTCAAAGACAAGTGATTAAACATTCAAGTTTTTTCCTTTGAGCATTCAAGATTGAGATTTTGTGTGTTGTTTTAAGAACTTTGAAGTGCTTTGTTTTAACCTTAGATCATTCAAGATTGTTTTTGGACTCAAAAGTTAAAATAACTCTTTGGACTTTGCTTTTCATTCAAGATTTTGTATTCTAGTTTGCATGTTTTAAGCCCAAAAATGATATTCCTAGATTGTTTTGATGCATGAAAAACTTAAGAAACATTCAAGATTTTGCAACAAGACATTTGTTTGGAACAAATAACAAAACTTTTAGGACATTTTTTGACAGACATTTAGGACTCTTAGTTTTCATGAGATTTTTAAAAGAACTAAAAAATATTTGCAAATGAGGTTCATTTTATCCTTGATTGATGCTTTGAGTTTGATTTAGATTTTAGTGTGCACTTAGTGTTGATTTTGAACCTTTTGAAATAGAAACCTGAAGTTCTTTTTAAATTCTCAAAAATGAAGTGTTCCTAACTTTGCATGAATGCATTTAAAACCTTGATGTTGCAAGAATGCAAATGATTGGATTAGTTTAGTTTCACTTGTTAAAAGATTTTTTCTTTTTTGCAAATTTTTTATTTTTTAATGGATTTAAGTATGATTTGGGGGTTCATTTTAAGCACTAAAAAGAAGTGTGTATGATTTTGCTTCCTTAAAAAAAAATGGCCAAGATCTCCCACAAGAAGAAGAAGAAGAAGTAGATGGAATAAGAAGAATATAGACAAGAAGAGGAAGAAGAATTCCAAGTGCTTTGTCCACCTATAAGCTTGAAAAATCTGCAAATACTATGAGTAGACTATGAGTTCCTTTGTCTTCTTCATGCTCATGTGGACCTAAAAAACCAATTTATACAATCCTACCAATCACAAAAAAAAGCAAAATTAGCCAAAATTAGCAAATGACATACAAAACTTGACTAAAAAAACTAATGAAGGTGACCCATGCGGGGTCCCACCGAGCGTGCCAAAATGTATATGAGCAATGTTAGTATGCTAATAGAAACCAAATTTAAATAAAGCTTCTACAAACTAAACAAAATTCATAAACTTCAAGATAGACTAAGATGAGCTCTCAATTGAAAATATGAGCCATTAATGGGCTCTCTCAATGAGAAGCTCTCTTGTTGAGTGGCTTTATCTAAATGGATAGGATGTATGCTCAATATGCTTCCAAAGGCTTCAATGGATGATTGTGGATTTTTGGTGTGGATAGATGGCTTTAGTATGGATTTGGCTCTCAAAATAGCATTATAACTTTACTTCATGGATTGTGTTCTTTTGCAAAGGGGAAGGATCCAATTTATAGGCAAGAGGCTTGAGGGATTGAGGGCTAAGATGCAAGGATGGAAAAAAGCTCATGGAGGGCTTAGATTGCATGAGAGGAGAGCACATGGATTGTGTTTCCTTACAACCAATCAAGGAGTGACACATGTCACATGGTGAGAGGATGGAGGAAAGGGGAAGGATGAGTCAACAAAGGAGGCTCAAGGGATAAAATCTTCATAAAGACCCTTCATAAGTGCTTTGTAAGAACATTTATGACTTTGTGGGCTTTATAAAGTTTTTTGGTTGAAGATATTTGTGAGAGATACCATGAAATTCGAATTTGAGGGTTTAGGGAGGTTTTAAGCTTGCTTAGGGTTGTAAAAATGATTAGAGGAAGGGTTAGAGATGGCTTAGGACTAGGCAAGTGGATGGCAAGTGGATTGCAATTAATGAGGGTGGGTGAAGGAGGAGATATTTGTTAACTTTGGCTTGAGTTAGCAAGTCTTAACCCATGTTTAAGGAATGTGACAAGGTTAGGAGGGGATTAGGATTAGGGTTAAAGACATCTTCTAGAAGAGTCTAGGCTTTGGATGAGGATGAAGACTTTCTAGAAGAGTCTAGAACTTCCTAGGATAAGATTTTATGAAATAAAAAAAGTTTTATTTATTTCAAGGGTTTGGGTTGAGAAGATATTTATTAAAATATTTTTAATAAACATGAGGATTAATATTTAATCTTGATTAAATATTTTGAGTTGGGATTAGGGGTAGGAAATGATGAGATTAGCCTTTAATCAAAATTAAAGAAGGATTAGAAGATTTTGGAAGAGGTTATTGGTCTTAAGAAAATTGGCCAACTTTTGGGAAAAAAATTAATTAATTATTTATTTTGGGATTTTTGGTCAATTTATTAATTAAATAATTAATAAATAAGGAAATAATGTTTAAATAAGATTTAAACATTTTTGGGAGGGATTTCTTAATTAAATATTTTTAATTAAGATAAAGGGATTTAATGGCATAAAAATAAATTGATTAATTAAATAATTAATTAATTAATTAATGATGATGTCATAAGGAATTTTTTAGAAAATAAAAATACTTTATTTTCTAAAAGTTTTTTAGGTGTCTACACCATCAAATGATTTTCTTTGAGATTTGTTGAGAACCTTGCCACCATACTAACTGCTAATGCAATATTAGGCCTTGTATGTACTATATACTACAATTTTCTAATCATTGATCTATATGTGATTTGATCTACTTCTTTAGAATCATCTTTTTTAGAAAGCTTATGTCCAGTAGACATAAGGGTTCCAACTAGTCTTGAGTCTTCCATTCCAAATTTCTTTAGTACCTCCTTGATATATTTAGATTGAGTAATGTAGATACCATCTTTCTTCCACTAAATTTGTAATCCAACAAAGAATTTTATCTCTCCAAACATAGACATCTTAAATTTCTCACTCATTTATTCTGAAAATGCCTTGCACAAGTCATCATTTCCTATGAATAATGTGTCATCCATGAATATTTCTACCAATACAATCTTCTTGTCTGATCCTTCTTTGATATATAGACTATTATCATTTTTTCTTTGAAAACCAATATGTGTCAAGTAGTTATGAAGTCTTTCATGCCAAGCTTTGGGAGCTTTCTTAAGACTATATAATGCCTTGTGTAATTTGCAGACCATGTCCTTTTTGCTAGGATCTACAAAACCTTATGTTTGTTCAATGTAGACTTCCTCATCAAGAATTCCATTCAAGAATATAAATTTTACATCCATTTGATAAACTTTAAATCCTCTATAAGCTACATATGCTAGTAAAGTTCTAACACCTTCTAATCTTGCAACAAGAGCAAAAGTTTCACCATAATCAATACCTTCTTCTTGATAATAGCCTTTACATACCAAGCTTTCTTTGGTTCTAGATATGTTTCCATATTCATTCAACTTATTTTTGAATGCCACTTTGTGCCAATTACATTTTTATCGTTTAATCTAGGAACAAGAGTCCAAGTTTTGTTCTTCTTTATTTGTTCTATTTCTTCATTCATTGCTTCAATCCAACTTTCATTATCCAAAGTATCTTTAACATTCCTAGGTTCAAATTTAGCAAGTAAACATGTACCTTTCAATTTGCTTCTTGTCATTGTGCCATTTGATTTGTCTCCAATGATCTAATTAGGTTCATGATGCCTTCTAACATATCTTTCCAACATAGGATCTTTTGATTTACTAGTTTCATTATGAACTTCAATGTCAAGCTCGGGTCCCATTGTCGATGACTCAGGTCCATCAGACTTGGTATGTTCCTAAAGTAGCTTGATAGCTTTTGATTGTGACTCAGGTCCTTCTAACTATGATTCAAGTTGCACTATCTACAACTCAGTAGCTATTGGAGATATTGGGGACTCAGGAGGTAAAGCTTCCTTTCTTTTAGATAGATTTGGTAGGGTATCAGGTTCATACTAAATAAATTATCTATAATCTTCAGGCTATTTACTACTTTCTTTTTCACTCTTTTCTGCAAACTCATCAATTCTCACATGTACGCTTTCTATGATTTTATGAGTAGACAAATTCAAACATTTGTATTCTTTACTTTTGTAGAGTATCATAAAAATATGCGTTCATCACCTTTGACATCAAATTTTTCTTTTCTAGATTATTTCAAGATATAACATTTGCTACCAAATATTTTAAAGTAACTTACATTATGTTTGTAGCTATACCATGTTCATAAGGAGTTTGATTTGAGTCTTTCTTTAGTTGTACTCTATTTAAGGTATGAACTGTAGTGTTGATAGCTTCCTTCCAGTATTTTATTGCTACATTCTTTTCTATCATCAATGTTCTTGCACAATCCATCATGGATCTATTCCTTCTTTCAACTATACCATTTTGTTCTGGTATACTAGGGGTTGATACTTGTCTTTTAATTATTTGTTCAATATAAAATTCATTGAATTCATTGGAGATGAATTCACCACCTCTATCTGATCTCAAACATTTTTACTTCTTTTCAGTTTCTTTTTCTACTCTTGTTAGATACCACTTGAATTTTTGAAAGTCTTCTGATTTTTCTTTTAAATACATTATAGTCATCATTCTAGAATAATCATCAACAAAAGGAATAAAAAAAAATTTTCCACTGTAACTCTCTATTCCAATAGGTCCACATAAATCTGTATGCACAAGCTCTAGGACTTCTTCAAAATGATAGTTTTTTCTTTTGAAACTAGTCTTTCCCATTTTACCAATTTGGCAATTTTTGTATACACCCATATTAGGTTTTCTCAAACTAAGAATACCTCTTACCCTTTTGTATTTTCTTATCTTAACCAGATTATCAAATTTTATATGACATAATCTTTTTTGCCATAACCAACTTTCTTCTACTTGAGCAATAAAACATGAACTTTCACTAAGATCAAGATAAAATAGATTACCTTTTGTTTGTTTGCTAGATCCAACCAGATTTCCTTTATCATCTAGTAGTTTGGCCTTTCCATACATGAAAATTCTACCTTGAATCTAATGTTATTCAATTGTGCCACACAGTAGATTATACTTTAGTCCTTCAACTCAATAAGCATTATCACATACAAATTCATTGGTTAAAGAGATTCAACCTCTTCCTTTTATGTTACAAAGTTCATTGTTTCCAAATCTCACACTACCACAATCATAATATTCCATGTACTCAAATTTTGTCTCATCTCTGGTCATATGATGTGAGACGCCATTGTCAATAATTCATGTATCATTTTTTATAACATGAGAAATAAGCTTCATCTTATCTTCTTCATCATCAGATTCATCTTTTATAGCAATATATATCATTTCATGTTTACTATTATCAGAATTTTAAACCATAAAAAAAATTTATTACCAAGTTGTCTTTGTAGCTCTTGAATTCCTTCTTGCCTTTGTACTTGTTTCTTTTCTTCTCATCCTTTTTTTCTCTATTTGGACACCTAGCAACAATATGACCAACTTCTTCACAAGAAAAATAGATTAGAGGAATCTTGCCTTTGTACTTTCCTTTGCCTTTGGAGTATTTCTTTGCAAGTAGGGCTTCAACAATTTCAAGATCAATGTCAGAACTTTCTTATATTTCTCCTTCAATTCCTAATTAATTGGTATTTGATTTCTTGCTCTTTTCTTTGAGTGAGAGTTTCGCTTCAAATGCAGACTTGATATTTTTGGAACTAGAAACATAGTTATCATAGTTATCCAAGTCAAAAGCTATCAATCTTCCAACTAGAGCATCCAAGATTTTTTTTTTGTTTGGATCACATCTCATTTCTTGAATAGTTTACACTCTAATTACATAAATAGGAAGAAGAGTTTTGAGTGCCTTGCTTACAACTATTGTGTCATCAATGTCTCATCTATATATTTTGGTTGCACTCACACTAACTTTGATTCTTTCCACATATTTTGCAATATTTTCATCTTCTCTCATTTTCATCTGATCAAATTGTCCTCTAATACTTTGTTCTTTGGCTCTTCTTACATTGGCATCTCCTCCATAGATGTTTTTCAATTTGATTCACATTGCATGAGCTATTTTGTAATTTTTTACATTATCAAATTTAGCATATCTGAGTGCAGATGCAATATCAATCATCATGATATTATAATTCTTCTTTTCAACAATATCTTCCACTGATAATATTCTAGTAGGAGTCTTGTATTTAGCATCAAGATATTTTCAAACTAAATCACTGATAGTTGCTAGATGTAATCTCATAAATCCTTGTCATGCTGCAAAATTATCTCTGTTCAACTTGAAAATCTCTCTTCTATAAGACATCTTGATCTTTAGCTTAGGTCCTTGAAACCTTATCTACAAGAACCAAGAGCTTTGATACCAATAGTTAGAAATATAAGAGTAATTGAGAGGGGAGGGGTGAATCAGTTACTACTAAAATAATTCACAAATCTCTTAGATGTCAGTACAAAAAAAAAATTGAAAACTAAATATTGATGAAGCTTGGTAAACACATACAGAATGTTGTAACTTGGTAAATGCTTGGCATATAAACTTTAGATGTTATCTTTGATTTCCACTACTTTAACTTAATTGCAAAACTATTTTTTTTAAAAAGCTTGTAACAATTTGACACTAAGATTTAACATGGAAACTCAATTTGGGAAAAATCACCAATTGCAACTAGTTACTATTTTTCACTCTTCTGAAGTGAGCCCTGTTAGGAGCCAACCCTCTTAAAAGTTACAAAATACATTTTTATGTGTCACCCTATTAAAATATTTAATCACTCTGTTAGAAGTGGCCTTTCTAGAGATTTTTAGACAATTCAATAGAATTGCTACCTTGTTAGAGGATTTGCAAATAGTTGTTAACCCAACCCTATTAAGAGATTTAGATCACTACTACAATGGTTAGAGTAACAATGAGATAACCTAATTTGAATGCAACTGATTTTTTGATTACATATCTCTGTTCTAGCTTATACTTGATCCTTTCTAATCGAATATGACTTTTATGCTTCATAAGGATACTCTAGATACTTATCCTTCAAATTTTCTTCCTCTTCTCATTATTAGATCTTCAATAACATCTTCATTTATTTTTTCCACACTTTGAAATCACAACTTGACCTTATATCTTCCACTTTGTCAAGTCAACTCAAATACAACTTAGAATAATTAATATCCATCACCATAGTCGGCTGAAATCAATAGATAAATCAATTAAGCTTAATATGCCAAAATAAGAAAATCCTTCATTAGTTGACCCACCTCAGTAGAAACTAACTTAAAAATGATTTCTTTGTTAACCAATAGAAGCTCGGTTAACACTACAAACTTGTGAAAATCCTTTGGCAACTAAGTGAGCTTGGTTAGCACTGGTTCCATCCAACTTTCATTCATTAACTGAGTGAGCTTGGTTAACACTCATCTTTTTCATATTTTCCTTTAATGCTCAAGAGAACTCAGTAGGCACTGCCTTCTAAACTAGGCAAACACAAGAATGCTCAGCAGACACATAAAACTATCTTTACTGCCTAAGTGAGCTTGGTATATATTGACTAATAATAATATGACATTTATGTAACATCAAAGACAACACGCAATTAATTAGTTTTATCCAACAATATGTTCATGATTATGGTGATGGAATTGATGATGATGGTGGTGGTAGTAGTGGTGGTGGCAAAGATGATGATGGTAGTGATGATGATGATGATGATGATGATGATGATGATGATGATGATGATGATGACGATGATGATGATGGTCATAGTAATGATCATGATGTTGACGATAGTCATTCTAATGATTTGGAAGATGATGGAAATACTAATGATGTTCATGATGATGAGATGGAAGAAAAAGATGATTAATAACATGATCAAGAGAAATGTATTAGGTGTTGATTACTTATAATATGTTTTTTGTAGAGGTAACCAATTAAAAAATATACAACGTTATGTTTTTTGTGATGTATGCATATTGTTCGTGTTATTTTCTATGTAATTTGAAGCATAAGTATTAAGTAATTTGTAACTAACTTAAGACAAATGATTTACCTATGCAGGAAATTATACCTCCTTAATGAGGATTGTACAAAGTGACATAGATCGAGAGGTATAAATTTATTACATACTTGCTTTCTCTTTACCTTCAACATTAACTTTAGGCAAACTTCATCAATATTTAGCCTCATTTTATAGTAAAATATGTTGCCCCTTCAACTATATCTCTCATTTAATGGGCTCCAGGTACCACCAAATAGGTATCTATCAGATTTGTCTTTCTCAATTGAGGGAAATGCAGGAATAGAAGAGGATCGTGAGACATCTAGTAGGTCTTTGAAATAGAGACAAACTAGACGGAAAAAAATTAGAAAAAAATTCAATAAATGCATGTAATTTTTTCTTGCTCAACTCAGGTCATGTTCTTATGATGATGAGATAAAGGGCAACATCAAGGTTCTCTTGAGGTACACACATCTTGAGAAAGAATGGGTGTACCCAAAGAATTACCTCCAATTAACACTAATTTTTGTGTTAAGGAGAGGATATATCACATGGATCCATCATCATTGCATGTTTTGGGCCTATTTTCCATGGATGGCATAAAATTCAATTATAACAAAGTTGTTGAATTGATGGAGTATGTAGGACCTTGCTACAATTACAAAAACTAGATGCAGATAGTTCAATATAAAAAAAGTATGCGTGCGTATGCACTATCAGCAAATTATCTACAATGGAAAGAAAATGATCAAAGTAAAAGACTTGTTGTGTACATTGATGGAAGGCCAAAAGAAACATGAAACATTGCAGGTTTTATGAATAGTATGCATCCTAGGTCAACTAATAAGCGACCAATTTCTATTTTTGAGACACGTGAAGGAAATCATGTTTTTGTATATGCGATAAAATCATTAAGTTCAAGGAAGACTTTCTCATAGATTACAATTTGAATTGCATAATTACAAAGAAAGTTAGTATCATGGGTCTCGTCAGTACTATATATAAAATATTTAAACTAATTACTTCCAAATAGAACTCCAATATATAATATACCATTTTAATAATAAGTTTTTTTACTAAGTCGACTATTCCTTTCATTATGCTGATGTTTTTATATTTATTTTTTTGTCACAGAGCGACATGGTCGATCCATCGGATGACAATGGAAGGGATGTTTCTCCCACCCCTTCTACAACATAGGTAAACCTTATGTATAAAAATTTATGCAATTGTAATTTTACTAAATGTCATATTATTGTATTACTTTCATTAAGGTTTTGGACTTGTTTTGATTGTTTTACTAATATTTTTTGTCACAATTTGATTCATAGGGAAAGGGAAAAGAACATATTACACAAGAGCAATTACTTGCTGATATAAAAGCCACAGTATTATGTGATGATGACCTTGCATATAGCAATGACCCTGTAACCCTATGTAAAAAGTCTCTCAAGACAATCAATCTACAAATTCTTGGGCTTGTGATGGATCCAAATCCAAAAAAAGAGAAATAGGCCACAAGAAATGAATTGTGTTGTAGAGCATGCTATCGAGAAGTAAGTGGCAATGAGTCTTTTGCTAGGACAGTAGTTTAATAAAGCTTTATGTTTTATACTAATATATGGATCATGAACCACAATATGTATGTTTTGTTACAAGGATTTTTGAGACCACAGTGAGTTGTTCCACTTGACAAGGGTACCAGTATAGGTCCTATAGGTATGTGATTTCAATTATCAATCATCAAAAGGGACATTATTTTATTCATGATTATTTTTGACAGTTTTATATTACTCTTGTTATGTTTTTGCAATGTATATTTTAAAAAGATAATACATTGTATGTGTGTGTGCATGTGTTTGTGTGCGTGTGTGTGATTATTTTTTAGTACTTATGATTTCCATATGCCTACTTCCATGAGGTCTGCTAGCACTCTGAGATTTTTGATTGTGGGATCGGCAACAAGGAGCATGCAAACATACACACCTATTGTAGCTAGAATTGACAAATCCTTGTTTTGCTCATTTTGTTATGTGTTAAATATGATTTGATTTGTACTTTCTTGTTCATTTGAGTATAGTATGATATTGATTAACTTTGTATGGGGACAAGTACACCTTCTCACGGTGATAGAATTGATACCAGTACTAGTGATAATTTGCTAGTCTTTCTTGGAGCAGCTCGTGTTACTTGTGCTGGATCATTGGAGGCATCATTGTTGATGGCCAAGAAAGACATGATTCCCTTAAAATTGCCTAAGCTTTTGGGTACTTTAAAATTGTGATTATTTAGAGTGTAATTGTAGTTTACTTATTCATAACTCATTTTTGACTAATGATCTCGTGATGATTTTGTAGGAAATGATATTTTTTTATGAAACTTTTGATGATTTAATGTTGAAGATATTTAGGCCCACATTACGTAAAAAGTATGTAGCTTGATATAATTGGTTGCTACATTTTTTCGTTCATTCATTTTTTGTAATATATTCAACGTGCATAGCTTGAACTAATTTTTTTATCTAACAATTCTATTTTTTGTTAAAAGATGGAATGAGAAAACCCCTGAATTAAAAGATCAGCTCATAAAAACTATTGAGTTCTTTGGTCAAAATATTTTGAACAAATCCCAAATTCTAAAAAAAGCTTGCAAACATCTAAAGAGTGTGAGAGGCCAATACAAAAGGACTCTAAAGCTCAACCCAAAGTATGAGCATCCTCCTATGGTGCCACAGCTGAAGTGGAATGAAATCATTTAAGATGCAAAAGAGATGAGACTAAGAGATAAAGGAATTAACCCACCACCTTAAAAAAATAGGTATGTGGTAGTATTAATATAATTATGCACAAATTAGTGATCTTTAGTTAGGAGGTTGATGCAGTTGCTACTTTTACCATTGATTGCAATTTGCTTACAGATTTCTGTGTATGCTTTGGATAGATCTAAATAATGTATTGATTAAATATCTTATAATAATTTGCATACCAAAAGCCTTTCCCCCTTTCTATGGAACCATCCCAAAAACTTGGTGAGATTATGGTCTCTGAAATATACTCAATACTTGAAATAGATCAATTAATTAAACCCTGAATATAACCGATGCAATATTATAGTCAATCTAAAAGATAAAACCAGTCTCTTCTACTATATGTGTGTTATCATGTAGATTTTATCTATAAGTATGCCTTTTAACAATTCTCTTATACCAGTGAACTCTGAAACAAATCTAGAGTATTAGCAAATTAACTGCTTGTTCCTTTTGTTAATACAAGGCTCAAATAACATCAAATCATAATGTTGATCACCAGAATTGTATACCTAAACTTTCCATTGTATTGCACATACAAGATAAAATCCTAATGACTAAGATGTTCAAAACCTTTCGCTAATATGAAGTCTTCAACACTTAGAAAATAGGACAACAACACAAATCTATAAAAATTACATCCAAGAAAAATGTTAAACTCTACTTCCGCACTATGTATGTTCATCAAGTAGTTGTATAGTCATTTTGCTCTGTGATGTTCTGCAATATCAATAAACTTACAACTACTTTCTTATGGGTAAATGCATATGGCATCTATTATACATATCTTTCAAATTAAATTTTATCTATTTGAATCCAATTGAATCTAACCTATTTCTAACATATTCCAAATTTTACATATATAAGCTACAAGACACATCAAAGGTGACATAAGATAGGACAGAGTAGGTTGGTCAACACCAGCTTGGCTCTAGTGGATATATGAAAATCCAATCACGCCTTGTAAGTAGCAATAAATGAAATTTCATATGAATTTTCTTATATAAAATTACAAATAAGAAACACATTCAATATTGATGATATTGTGCAAAAAATTCAAGGCATTGAATATAATGTAGCATCGACAGAAGAGGAAAAACAAATTGGCTTCAAGCAAGGCTATAAAGTAGTGGTTTCCCTCCACCACACAGATTTTAGTGGCCAAATAGATGTAGAAGGTCTTGATGCACAGGTTCACACACAAGGAAATAGGCCTAATGAATAATAACAATAATTGAGAACTTCATGGGAAATCATCTATTTGATGTTAATTTCAAACAATGATAACAATGTGCACATGACATTTCACTATAGCCTACTACTCCTAGCATAGATCTTACTCATGATGAGGAAGGCACATATCCTAAACATGACGAGACCTTTATGTGTATCACAATGATACAGGTACATATTCAATTTCTATTGAAAAGTAATCATGTAATTATTAATAAAATTTAACATCTTAAATTGCAATTGGTGTAACCTTTGTGTGATATTTTTTTACTATGCAGAGTGTGATGTCAATGTTGAGCATGTTAAGGTTGGGGCTACAAAAAAATGTGAGAGTAGATGATGTGGCACTATCAAATAAAGAAAAATCCAAATCCATGTTATGTTCTTTAGATTAATAAAATAATTATAACATCAAAAAAAAGTTTAGAAATAAACCCATTTATTTTTTGTTGCAGAGGCGCATCAATCTTGTCCTCAAAAAAAGAAGAGGAAGCCTCATGTCATAAGATCAAAACCACAAGAGCCATAGGAGAATGCTGAAGATAGCCATGATGTGCCTATTAGCCTTTATCTTCAATAAAAGAAGGAATTAATTTTAAAATCCTCGTTCGATGATGAATGTGTTGATAAATTTTTATGAATGTTTCTTATTAATTAAGTTAATGTCATATTATTGAATATTGTTATGTGATCATAATGATTGACATGTTCACAAATTATTGATGAATGTTTATAGGTTTAATGAATTATATGGCATCTTAGTGGATGTTATTTGAATATAATGATTGATGTGTTTGCAAATTATTGATGAATGTTTATACGTATTAATTAATTGTATGTCATGTTAATGAATGTTGCTTATTAATGAATTTTATGTATGTTATTGAATATTGTTATGTGATTATAATGATTGATGTGTTCACAAATTATTGATAAATTTGTATAGATATTAATGAATTATATGTCATGTTAATAAATGTTATATGAGTATAATGATTGACATGTTCACAAATTATTGATGAATGTTTATATGTATTAATTAATTGTATGTTGTGTTAATAAATGTTATGTGATTGGAATGATTCAATGATATACTTATAATATGAATGAATTAAATATTTACTTAGATTTTACTGGGGAATTTAGAGTGATTATGGGGGGGTGGAGAGGCCATGATCTTCCACCTTCATGTAGTTGTCCTTGTTAAGTAGAGAATATGAAAGGATTCTTGAAACCAAGTGAAGCTCAAACTAAACCTATCGAGTTGCAATGGAAAGTGGAAATTGCATTGTGGTCATAATGTTCTTGGTTTTTGCTATCACAGTAAAAGCCAATTATTACAATAATATGTGCTATGTATATCTCAGGCAAGGCTCTTCTTTGTCTCATAACTACAGAGATGCTCTCATTAAATCTCTTATTTTCTTCAAAGGCCAACATTATGGGATACTTCCAACTGATTAGAGAATGAGATGGCAAGGAGATTCTAGCCTTTCTGATTGGTCTACTAAAAAGGTACATTCAAATTCTTTGAAAGCTTAAGTATAATAAGTTTTGATAGTTTTTGTTCAATAATAATGAAGTGGGTTTTTAAGTGATAGTGGTCTAATACAATGCCCAATACTTTGTCTCTTTAGCTCAATTTGACAAGAGAATTTGATAGGAGGATATTACAACATAGGAGACAATGGAGAATTTGGGCTACCAATGGCGTTCACCACCACAATGTTATTGTGGAGTGTTTTGGAGTTTGGAGGATGAATGGGCAATGATGTCCCACATGTGAGGAATGTCATTTGTTGGATGGTTGATTACTTGCTCATAGTCACTACTCACCCAAAGACTATTTTAATCAACCAATTTTTTCAACACCTTGCTTGCTATTAGAAGAGGACCTCAATGTAGCTCATTGTCACACTGCAATATTATAAGTAATGAGGTGAGAATAGTTATTAGTTTTAATTTTTAGATGCTTAAATGTCTTGTTAGAATTAAAATTAACAATGATATGAATATCATTGTATTCCATTTATTTGGGATATCATAATTTGAATTGCTTTCTTATGAATCATGTTTAATTGTCAACCTTACTTTTTAAATCCACATTATTTCAAGTACAATACAGTAAAACATTTGTAATGATTTGTACTTATTTTATTCCTTGCTATAATAAATCTCTAATCAAGAATCCATGAAATCATCCATTGCTATAAATTTGAAGAGTACATTTTTTAGATTGAATTATAATAGCACTTCATGTGAAAATCCAAGGACTAAAGGTGTAGGATATGCTATTTGGGATTCTAAGGGTAATCTACTTTTGGGATACCACTAACAATCAAGCAGAGGTTCTAGAATTTGGCATTGTTATTTTTCCTTTGTGCAACAATTTGTAAAGGTATTTCACATCTTCTAATTGAAGGTGACTTGATAGTCATCATCCATGCTTCCATAACCTTAAATTATCCTAATTGGAATCAAGTATATGCTTAATCAATTATGGCCATATTTACAACAATTTCAAGATGCAACAATAACACATGTTTATCATGAGGGTAACACTCTGGTAGATGTGTTTGCTAACATTGTTATTGATGACATTGAGCTATAGGATTATGAGGCTTCTCCATTCTTAATACTTGTCACCCATTTCCATAAAGGCACTTTCACATGTCATACCAAATAATCGCGGGCACCAGTCAGATGTCATACATGTTTTTGAGTTTGCTAACAAATACAAAGGCGCATATAATTATTCATTACACTCTAATGTTTGCCCATTTTATTGCTCTTATTTTGGATATCATGTAAGTATATCCTTCCATAAACCTTCTAAATTAACTAATAGTAAAAAAATTGAAATATGCCTGATATATATTTATTAAATTTATTCAAGGATTGTAGTGCCTTTAATGTTTGTAGTCTATACCTTGTTTATTTTGGTTCGAGACACACTTATTACTCTTATTATTTGTATATTGAGATGACCTAAGGGTCAGATGTTATTCTTTGATTTTAGTATCATAAATTTTATATTGCTATGTTGTTTAGTTTATCATATTTGCATCTTGATGTCATTATTGAGATGATAGTAGGTCTATGACGATATCTAGTTATCTACTATTTTGCACATATCTTTGATTCTATTATGTGATGGATTTTATGCTATGGATATTTACTTCATTCTATCTCATTATGCTTTGTGCAAACGTGAGTGATGTAAATGGATTATTTAAGTATAATTGAATAAATGGTTAAATTAGTTATTTAATGCATTTATTACTTCAGCTATGTGTTATATGCAATTGCACTTGATCGTGTGTTTTAGTGTGCAGGATTTGTATCCCTGGTTGTGGCACATGGAGTTAGTGATTCAACTATTCATATTTCACCAATGTCATCCACGTATGGTCGATGTATCCTTAATTAATTATTTAAATTAAACATTTTGGTGATTATTAAATTTGAATTCATCTGCATTATGTGATTAGACCAATGAGTATTTTTGTGCATTTAGAGGTTTGCATTGTCACAAAAGTCATTAAGGAAATTTTTGTGATTTTAGGTCTTCGGAATTTTAATTTTATTGAATTTAATTTCTGGTAGCTTTGTCATAGATGAATTCCTATTTGTAAGAATAGCATGTTTCCATTTGGGTTGATTCAGAGTCTAGCTAGTCTAACTAGCTATTTTCCCTAATCAACTTTTCACTCAAAAAGTGAATAAGTATGAAAAGAAGAATTTAATTCCTCACTTCTCACTTTTGTAAAACACAAATTTGAGAGCTTTTTACAGAATCCTCTTCTAGAGGATCATGTTTCTATTTTTTGTGAGATTTGTGGGTGTGGGATCTTTGCGAGATCAATCTCGTTGGATCTGGCTTAGATAGACCTTGATTTATCGAGATTTCTAGTAGTTTCAATAGGCGATTTATTTACTGTATTGTTTCCTGTTTCAGCCCCTTTTTTCTATTAGGTAGGGCTCTCTCATTTTTTTGTTTCAGCTCAAATTTTGTATCTATTTTTGGTAGTTGTTTGTCTTGAAGCCAAGAACCAGTATTCCCCTTGGTTTATGTTTGTTGATTCTACTCAGTTAGTTGGGTATGAACACTTTTCCTATTTTGGGATGAGGGTTTAGGGTTTGATGTCATGATGCTGGCCATTTTTGCATATGGTGTCTGAATCAAAATTTTATTGGACTTCTGAGGCTTTTGTGCCCAAAGACCAAATCATTTTTAATTCTGAATTTTTCTAATTTTGGGAGTTTTTACCTCGTATTATGTGTTGCCCTATTTTCTCAAGTTTTCCTAGCATGATATTGGTCGTAGATCTAAATCATCCATTTGGATATCAGTTGGACCATTGTTGCACTTTTGTTTTTGTATTGGGATGTGTGCCACATCCATCCTCCCAAGATTATTTTTGGTTGAGTGATATTTTGTATTGTGTTCCCATCTAGTCCTTATGTTATGATCTTTATGATGGTGGTGTGCCACACATGAGTCCATGTGCGTACATTTTTCAGGTGACTTGTGAGGCTTGATCTTCCGTGGTACTTATAGGAGTTATGATCATTGGGGTTGGGTTTTAGAATATGCATGCCTATGGGCACTCATTATTGGATGGGCATGGGTAGGGTAGGGTAGCATATGGAGGGGGCTTTTAGTTCACAACCTGGTGATCATGGTGTCATAGGTTGGCAAAGGAACCTTTACTCAAATGACAACTAAATAAAACAGAGGTGGTAATGAAACTTAAGATAATAAAAAGATGTGGTGTGCTAGAGTCTTCAGTCAAGGTGTTGAATCTGCATAATCCAAGCTTGGGCTTTTGGATGCCAAGTGACTCCCCATGATGTTAGCCTCTACTTAGTAGCCCATTGAGTGTTTGACCAAGACCTATAGTTTATGCATTGTCTCTGATCTTGGTTTCAATCGTCATACTATCTAACGTGAGTGTTAGCCATGGATTTTTGCTTTGTGTGTGTTTGTGGTTGGATCATTATCTCCATCAACACAATGGGAGTGGAACTATGGGTTTCATGTGGTTGGGAGGCCTAGCTACTTATACCACTACTCGGGACCAGTGTACAGAGGCGGTCTATTATCCTAGTGTGATTGTTGTTGGATGTTTTGACTTGGTACTTCAGGTTTCAGAGTATGCTTTCTTTTGAATTATGCTTTCATTGGAATGTTTTTATATCATGTTTAGATGATGTTAGTTTATTAACACATTCCCTTATTATGATGTTTATCATATGATATATGATGTTATCTTCCTAGTTGGAGTATCTATTGCTTTTGATTTAGCATGTTAGATTTTATGTTATTATAATGTTATTACGCTTTAGTAATGACATCCTTATAAGACAACTCTGACTATCTAGTTGGCACTTAGTTCATTGTTCCAATTCATTGCAATGTTGCTTTTGTACATTGTGGTGTTGCTTTCAATGATTTCCCTTTAGTGCTATGTTTACATGTTTAGATTCAAATTCTAGCTTTCTGTCTTTTAGTTATTGTTCGAGTGTCCTTGCCTTGAAATGTGGATCTGGTACTCCCTAATGTGGAGGAACTTTAATCCTTATGTATTTACCTTTTTATGTTCTAGCATGTAGTTTTATATTCTCATGCAAAATTGTACATTCTCACATGAGAATAAAAATGCTATTGTGCTGTGTTGGGTTTTCTTGTGTGGGTTTTAGCACTTCCTCGCATGAAACCCCACACTAGTTTTGGGTATCTTGGTCATTAGGCCAAATACTTTCTCATGCCATTTGGTGCACTTCCTCACATGAAAGGTATGTTCTCATGTGGCTTGTTGCAATTCCTCATGCAAGATTTATGTCTATTGTTGGTCCTCGTACGAGAAACAAGGGGCATTGCCACTAGTTGTCAAGGATCAATTTTTGGTGTTTTAAGTACCCTTTGGGTTTACTTAATTTTTCATGCTTTGATAGATCTTAGATTCTCTGTTTTGTTGTCATCTTAGGTTTCTAATTTTTGTTTGTGTGTGTGTCACTTCGGGTAGTGGTGTTTGGAGATTCATTGGTCGATAGGATTGTGGTTAAGTCTTCCATTGCAATATTTGTGATCACTATATGATGTTGTTGTATACACTCATACTTGTAAAAAAAAAATATCTTGACTTATATTTATCCTTGTTCCCAAGCATCTTCAGGCTGGAGCATTACAAGGACAAATTACTTTGGGGAGTAGCATGGTTGCAAAGAGCCACTGCAAATGAATCTTACTTGAACTACATTCAAGTAAATGGTCATATGTTTTTGATAAGGTAAACAGGTTTTAAGGGGTCCTGAAACCCATAAGTTTAACAACAAGAAAGGCTGAAAATAAGCGAAAAAATGCCCAGCCAAAACATAAGCCTTACGGCTGAAAATAAGCCCAAAGGCCCAGCCCGAAACAACTGCCCACTAAAAAGGCCAGAGAACCAACCAAAAAAACAGAGACCAGACAAAAAGCCAAAGCCAGGAGAAACAAAAACCAAAGGACAGAGACCCAACCTAGCAGACTACTTCTCCATCTCGAGCATGGTCTGGGCAGCTTCGGCGCACTCTTGTTGCTCTTCTACCTTATGATCCTGGGTGTTCGTCAAATCCTGCTCCATAGTGTTGTCCTTGGCTTTATCCACATCCAGCCTATCTTTGTCTCTGTTCTGTTTATCATCTTCCTCCATCTGGTTCTTGTCTTTGAGATTTTCCAAGAGAGAGAGGATGTTGTCGTTGATCGAAGCGAGGAGGGATATCATTTGACTTGCCAGGTTGTGATTGTAGTTCTCAATATTTTTTACTCTCCTCTCCATCAGAGTCTCCCAGCTGTTCCGGTCGCCTTGGCTTTCTGCACCTGTCTTGCTCTTGATTTTTTCCATTTGGGAAACCCTATCTTTGACATCCTCAAGCTCATGGAAAAGCCATTTAATTGATCTGAAGTTGTCGATCATGCTATTGCGGGCATTGTTCAACAGATTCATGCCCATTTCTCTTGCATTATCAGAAATAGCCACCATAGTCGGGTTAATTAGGTCATTGAGTCTAGGCCTCTCGAGGTCGTCCACCAGGAGTTGGGGGTTCATCGCCTCTCTGCAGATTCTCATAGTGGTCGTTCTCACATTGAAGTTCTTCCAAGCCTTCCTTCTGTTATTAACTTGCACTTCCCCCTCAATCTATCCAGAGTTTTCATTTTCCTCCAAAGGAGGCTGAGGATGTATAGGGGAGAGGGGAATGGGCAGAGAAAATATGTTGTGTGCTGAGGAAAATGTGAATATATTCAGCTGGGTCGATAAATATATAGGAACTCGAGTCCTTCTAGCAAAGGGAATGAAGCTCAACAAATCTTCCATATTTTTCCAAGCCTTTTCTTCTGAATGGTTTGTTGTTGAATGGGTATCATCTTTTTTGAAATAGGACCTTCGCTCATGACCATCATGCTCAACTGCAAAAATGAGCAACTTTTATAAACATGTAAATTCTTCCACTATTAGATAGAAGTTGAACTTGAGAAAAACAAAAATTGAAGAATTTTTTGGAAATTAGTAGAGTAAAATTAAAAGAGAATTGAATAATTAATATATGAGAAGAGAAAAGTCAAGTTGATCCCGGGAAGTCATGATAGATTCAATCTAATAAGTATTTAGTTATATTTGATCATCAAAACATAACTTATCTATGTGGAAAAGAAGAAAATGGATATGCGAGAAAGATTATTTACTCCAAGCAAATGAAATATTTTATTTTTCAAATCAACTGCTCTAATTCTAAAATTAGCAGAATACATAATATGGTCTACAAACATGAAAAATGAATATCTCATAAAGTTTTGCATGAGTCTTTTGGATTAAAATTATGTATATCTTTTTGGATCAAACTCCATGATCCATCATAACGATTATAAGCACGTAATTTTTATCCAAAGGCCAAACAATGTTTCAAACTATAAAGATCTCTATCCCAGCTATAGTCCTCAACAATAACATCTATATTTTTTGTTACTCCATTTTAAGAAGGGTGTGCAAATATTTATGGGTCTCTTGACTATGATGAGTGTGTGTGATGTCTTTCATTAGATATTGACTATTACTACTTGCATAATACAATATCATTTGAAGCTCTTGTAGCATTATATCTAAGACTATAGTTTGCAAGGAATAGTGGATTGAAAGGTGGAAACTAATAGATTAGGTTTTAAAATTTATTTATTTTTAAAACTATGATAGTCATCAATATTTTGACTCATCCTGTCATCGAAGGTGTGAGAAGACCATTGAATTGTCTTTGGGAGTCGTTGATATTTTAATGTGGCCTGTCATTGATGGTATGACAAACTCGTCGAATAATCTCTGGCACAAGTAGATATTTTTACATGGTCCACTCATTTATGGCATGAAAAACCCATCAAATCATCTATGGATTACATCAAGATTTAGATATTTCAAACTAGTAGTCTGATGTTGCCATGTTGCATTGATGGGGATGATTTTTGATGAAGTATCTCATCGATAAATTGATTGCTATGGAGTGTGTGGATCTTTTGACAAAATTCTAGCAATGCTATTTTTCAATGTGGAAGTGTCAAACTTTTGACCTCCAAGTGTCAAAAAATAGGTCCAAATTTACTAGTGGAACTAGATCCGTGGGTGGTTGTTGTTGTTATTGTTATTTCCCCTATCTCCCCATCAATTATTTCTATAGTCATATGATGCAATATTATCATTATTTCATTGATTTTTCAGTTCTAGATGTGGAAGGTTGCACTTGTGTGAACAACACTTTTTGATTTCTGACCCTCAAATTATAGGGACATTCTTTGGTGGAATGTTACTCAATTTTCTAGATGTCACAAAAGGATTTCTTTGAGTAGGACTCTTTTGTGTGTCTCGCTTCCTTGAAATTTGTACACCACACCTTATCTTCATCGCTTTTGCTTGATCCTCCTTTCATTTCCTTAAGTTCCTTCATCTTCCTTTGAAGGTCTTTTTGTAGGGCATGCAAATTCTTACTTGATTCATCTTCACTACTATCCTCTAAGGACTCATCGTCCAAGGACTTAATTTTCTTCAAAATCTTATATTCACTTTTGAGATCCATTGCTCAGTTATATGCATTTTTGTATATGTTGTTGGTACAATCTTCATTTTCTTCCGAAGGTAATTTTTTATTCCTTTGACAAACCACCACTTCTTTAGTTTGTTAGTTGGGAAAGATTCCATTTTACTTATTAATTCCTTTAGTCATCCCCCGTAAGCTCTGACCGACTCGTTCTTCCCCTATTTTCTATTATAGATCTCGACAAGGATCACATTGTCATCTCTTAGTAGTTTGAATCATGTTTGGAACTCTTTCTTCAATGTCGCCTATGTTATCAAACCAATTTTTTCCACATTAAAATACCAGTCAATGGATCCTTCCCTTAATGTGGTAGGAAACTATTTGATCCACTCGTACTTATTGGTGATGCCATTAGTAGTCCAAATTGTTTCACATGTGCAGCAATGTCATACTGAGACTTATTTTCCTTGGCTTATTAAGCTTGGGAAATTTTTGTTTGTTCCCATCCATGATTGCCGGTTGTGCCACCCATTTTACTACTAGTGGTTTTGTTGACTACATCGATGTGTTACATTGTGCATTGGCATTACAATAGGGTGTGATATATTCAAAAAATAGATTTGTTCAATTACCAAATCGTACTCATTCATACGATGTGAGGGACAAAATGGTCACCATGTGCTTGTACATCGTCGATACCTTGAACCATACGGGTTCCTTCTTTACTCCTAGTACATTCTTCACTTATGTCCATATTCTCTACCCATGGTTTATGATAATTTAGAAATTCTTCCCTTTTTTCCTCAATAAAATTCAATCTTTGTCATGTCTCCTCTAGTAAATCCTTCACAGTTCTCGGTCAAAAACGGTTAGGTGAAACATACTTTTTGTTCTATGTGCCTCTTGTGGCACTATGGTCACCCTTCGTGACCCCACTGTGGTACCTTTCAGGGAATTGCTTGAGCCTTTTTCTTTGCTTGACTTTTTTTATGAGGATCAAACCTTGATGGGCAGCATGGACATTGTCATTATTTTGTTCTCTTCTATTTATATTCTTGTTCAATTAATTTGGCATCAATTCTTAGAAACATATGATAAATATCAAGAACACTTTTATTTATATAGTCTTTGTACATCATCATGGATCATTTATGTGACCATTCAGAGTTTTAGTGATCTTTTCATACACACTCCATTTACATTTCCACAGGCGAAGGCTCATGGGTTAGACCTTTGGCAAGTTTCATCACCATCCTCCTTTCCACAATAGTTACATTCCAAAATGTTCTTGAGAGTTTGTTAACTACATTGTTCTCTCTCCACTTCCTCCATTTACCTCAATTATAGCAAGAATGTTTGTGCAAATAGTCGAGGGAATAGATGCCACAATCAGTTTCCAGTGGGGATCATGTTCAACGTGTACTAAACGATGTCCTCTGGAACCTATTCACATATGGCTTATCTCTGTACAAAAGTTTTGATACTTACTCAAAAAAAAAGTGGAAATTTGTCATCAATTTAAGCTCCCCTTCATACAACTTGGTCACTTCATTGTTGTTAGTCCCCACAAACTCAAGAATAGGTACTTCCATTTATTCTATTCTTTGTATATCATTGTTTTTGTCACTCTTCCCAAACTCAGAATAGGTAATGACACCAAATGTTTACCCTCGTGGGGTAACATTGATCAATTGCATATCGAAATTAAAGTACTTAACACAGAATGTAAAGAGAACATAACAATATTATATTCATTGATAGGTTACCATACATAATGTATTATGTACAACAAGTACTTAACAAAAGGAATAATGCATACATATAGTGTTTGAGAGAGTGTGAGGCACACCATTGCACCTATGTAACTCCCTCAGGTAGACCAATTGTCTAACTACCCATTTTCCCAAGAACATCCAGATCAAGCATTTGACTAAGCATGGCCTTCCAACTTTTCTCTATTTGTCAGTGTCATGTCCTCATTTTAAGATAGAATTTTGATAATAATTAGATAATACAATGTTATTAAATAAATAATAAAGTTATATTAAAAATAATACCAAACTATAAACCAAGGAAATAATAATTATTTAATCTATATTATTAATAAAATAATATTTAGTATGATATTTTAAAAAATGAAAAAATAATAAAATTTCAATGAATAAAGAAAGAAAGAAAGAAATAAAATTAAATACAACAAACAATATCGTAGAAAGTATGTTAACTTTCTAAATAGAATTAAATAATAAATAAAACAAACACATATAAGTAAGTAAATAATTAATATAACATAGAATAATATAAATTAACTAAATCTAATGAAAATTCAAAAGATGTTTTACAAATAGACATAACTCCTTAAAATTAAGATATAAAAGGGAGGAGAGCTTATTTTTTAAAATGGAGAAAAGGAAGAGAAAAGGAGAGGAGTTCAAAAGGAAAAATGGAAGAGAAAAGTAATATGAAGAAAATAAGGAAGTGACTTTTTGAAAAGGAATCAATAATATTGAAAGGATGCAAACCTTTGAAAGGGTCATAATTATGAACAGTTGTGACTCTTCAAAAATATTTTAATTATAAAGTACTGGGACTTTTCCAAAGGATTTTAGTTATGAAGTGTTGTGACTTTTCAATAGGATTATAACTATGAAGTGTTGTGACTTTTCAAATAAATTGTATTATTAAAGGGTGCAACTCTTGGAAAAGAAGAAGGTAAGAAAGGTATGTTTATGAATTATATTTGTTTAATTATGTTTATGAATTTATTTATGAACAATATTTGTGGATAATATTGTGTTATCTCATGGGGTTAACACCATTGAATCAATGTAAACTTGAAGCATGGAGCATGTGAGATATTAATAACTAAATTGTCTGTCATTGTCAAGATTCAATATCGAAGCATGGAGCATGGAGATATTAAGATCTTCATTGTCCTCCATGGTCGATAATTGAGTAATAATACATTAATCTATTAGGAGAATTATAAGACTCGAAGCATGGGGGAAGCAAGGTATTAACACCTTGAACTGACCACCATGGCTGAGAATTCTTTGTGTTGCCAGAATATTCTGATGTTATCAAACATATGCATATGTTATTGGCCTTGGATAGAGAATGTCTATCCAAGAAGAATCTTAAGGGGTGTACTCCTGGAATGACATCGAAGTAGCTATGAGCTATGAAGCTCGATCTGAAGATGTCCTTAAGATTAGGGTTAACTTAGAGGGTAGATTAGTATATTTAGTTTTATTATTATTATGATGCTAATATTTATTTTTCCAAGTATTATCTATCCCTAACTAACCCTATTAGTGGGGACATTACAATGGTATCAAAGCATGATCTTGTCATCTTGTAGGGTTAAAGAGCATCTAGAAAAATAATTTATATAAAAGACTAATGTAGAAAGTTAATGACTATTGGAAAGGAATTAAACATATCCATGACAGAAACCTAATAATTTGGACTAGAAGAAATATATATCTCAACTCAATAAAAGAAATTATCTAATTGTTGAGGACAAGCAATTTAAGAAATGGTGGACTGTCATATCCCCATTTTAAGATAGAAGTTTAATAATAATTAGACAATACAATGTTATTAAATAAATAATAAAGTTATATTAAAAATAATACTAAACTATAAACCAAGGAAATAATAATTATTTACTCTATATTATTAATAAAATAATACTTAGTGTGATATTTTAAATAATGAAAAAATAATAAAATTTCAATGAGTTAAAAAGAAAGAAATAAAATTTGTAAGAATTTTCCTTAGGGCAAAATAACACCAAGATCAAGAAGCTCAAACACCAGCACAATATGGATCAATAATGGATGATCAGAATAACAATAATAAGAATATCATATATACATACACACTAGACATGCTTGTATATAAAGGCCTCTAGACTGACTAGGAGTTAGCAAAGTGATAAGCCTCACAAGTAAGCACATGTCCACCAAGAGTGGATTATCCTTCATTGAGCAGAAGAGTTAGTGCAATGATGAGAGGATAAGAATACTGAGGTGTATCTCATAAAGAGATGTTGTAAACACCATGTACTTAATTAGAGTGTGAACAACTATGTTGTCTACATGACCACTCAGATGATTATGCAATTTCTTTTGTTGTCAACAAGAAAACTCATATAACTATGCATACTTATGGGTGTATATATGATAAATAATAAAATAATGCATTTTACCTAAGTAAAATTAAGTAAAGTGTAATAATAATTAATTATTTACACTAACACCCCCCTTAAGTGCAACTTAGGGGAATGCACTTAAACTCACAAAAGCTATTATGAAAATACATGATGGGTCCCGGCTACTAGGCCATGTTAGGTACTCATGTACAAATGTAATGCTATACATACGATGCAATACAATGCAATGCAATCTCTTTGAAAACAAAAAAAGAGGGAAAACCACATAGGAAAAACACTCCTCCAAAAAGAGAGATAGGTACAATAAAGAAGATGAGAGAGAAGAATACCTCATATGAGGAAAGGATCCCTCCCATAAGAAAGAAGAGAGAAGTCAAGGGACTCCCCTTTTTGAAATATCTTGCACCCCCAAGAGATCTCACAAATGAATATACTTGACCTCAGTGAATGGTATGGTGAAGATATTTGCAACTTGCTCTGTTGTAAGACAATACTACAATGCAATGACCTACTCATGTATCAACTCTTTGATGTAGTGCATATGAACCTCAATGTGCTTGGTCGGTTGATGCTGAACTAGATGTTTTGAGATTTCAATAGCACTCTAATTATCACAATGTATGACTATAGGTTTAGGTATGTCAAATCCAAACTCCTTTAGAATATGTTGTAACAAAATAGCTTTTGTAGCCATAGTGATAGCTCCTCAATACTCAACCTCAATTGAAGAAAGAGTAATATAGTGTTCTATTTTTTACTCTACCAACAAATGGGGTCAAAACCAAGTTGAAATATGTATCATGACGTAGGCTTGTGAGAATCAAGATCCCCTACATAGTCTGAGTTTGTGTAACCAACCAACTAAAGTATAGTACCTATTACATAGTGTATCCCATGTGTATGTGTACCCTATATGTAGTGCAAGATGCATTTGGCAGCCTTCCAATGAAGTTAATGTGGCTCTTGCATAAAGAAAGAAACCATGCCAACTGCAAAAGCTATGTCAAGGCGTGTATGTGTCAAGTAGATGAGACTCCCAACCAACTCTCTGTACAATGTAGCATCAACAAATGGAGAGGCGCATTTGTTCTCTAACTTAACATCTGAAAGAAAAGGAGTAGGAGCAAGCTTACAGTCACTCATGTGACAGTGAGAAAGTAAATCAAGAGTGTACTTGGGTTGAGAAAGTATGATCCTAGCTGAAGACTATGTGACCTCAATACCAAGGAAATAATGAAGTAAACCCAAGTCTATCATAGGAAACCTATCTTGCAAAGAAGTCTTGATAGTGGCAATGATGGATGAAGTACCCATGTTGGAAAACCAAAAACTTCAAAGTGTTTTACACTTGGTTTTCTGTTACACCAAGCCTCAAAAAGTGTAATTCCATCTAAGGAATTATGGGGACTTCTATTTTAGATGTAATTGGCACAATTCATGACTTCTACCCAAAAAACTTGATCTAGAGACTTATGTTGAAGCATACAAGTGGTCATCTCCTTAAGGGTTCTATTCTTCTATTCAACAACATGTTTTTTTGTGGAGTGTATGCAATTGAATGTTGAAGATCAATACCCTCATGAGTACAAAAGTATATAAGCCTTGAGTTCACATATTCCCTTCCATATCTGTTCGTAGACTCTTGATGGCTTTCCCTAATTGCTTCTCAACTTGAGCTTTGAAAGTGATAAACTTATCAAACACTTCACTCTTATGAGCAAGAAAGAAAACCCAAGTGTAGCATGAAAAGTATGAACCACTTCAAGAACAACAGTATCTCTCCAAGACTTCCCCTTGTCAAATTTCTCTTTGGGATGCTTGCCTACTTCACAAACCGAACATACACCCTCTGAATACTTGAATTGAGTTAGACCTATGACCATATCCTTGTTGCTAAGTTGTTGAAGGTAGTGATAATTGAGATGTCCAAACCTCTCATGCCATAGTTTACTTTGTGAATTTGAGTGGGTCAACAAGGCAAGGGAAGGGGACTTAGGCACAAAATGAGAAAAAGAATAAAGTCTTGTCTCATGATTAGCCTTTCCAATGGCCACCATAGAATCATCCTTTAGATTTTTCACCACAATTGAATCAAGAAGGAACTCCACTTTGTTGGCACATCCATAGTGAGTTGTTTGGTAGATTGAAAGAAGGTTTGTGCTAAGGATGGGAACATGAAGAACATCCTTGAAGATGCCATTGTCTAACTCAACATTCCCTTTTCCTTCAACTTCCACTTGAGTGTCATTTCCCACATAGATGTAAGGTACATGTGATGGTTTCAAAGAGAAAAAATGCTCCCTTGAAGCACCCATATGATGTGTAGCTCCTGAATCAAGAACCCATTCCTTAGAATTTTTTGTACTTGCTACCAAAGCTTGTCTCTTACCTTTTGAAGTGGATGAAGATCCCTTATCCTTGTAGGCATTTGGCACATCAATTTTATGTTTTCTCATTAAGTTTAGCAACTTGTCAATCTACTTACCCTTACAATCATGTTCATCATGACCATTCTTGTTACAATAGGCACAAGTTTTCTTCTCCCTTTTGTTGAAGTTGTTCCCTATTGTGGTTCCAAAACACACGACCCATTTCTCACTACGAATGGGGACCCCTTGATTTTTTTGGACTCCTGAACCCACAATTTGAGAGTCAATAAAAGTTGTTATAGTCAAAAAGATAAAAAACACAAACAAACCAAAAAAATTGAAAAAGTCAAAAAAACTTAAAAATCAAAAAAAGTCAAAAAATTGAAAAAATTGAAGTCATATAAAAAAACAAATAAATAATAATAATAATATAATCATCAATTAGCGTTACGTGCACGCATGGGCGAGGTGTGTATCGCGCACCCACGTGCCCATGCAAGGGGGCACCACGCACCCCACCTAGTAGTCGAAGCCATAAAACCCCCCACGGGCTACCCAAACACTTCACTTTTTCTTTGATCTCCTATCATGCATCCTTGATATTAAAGAGTAAGTCATTGTTTCACATTTCTTATGTGAAATGCGGTGCGCGTATGCACATCCACACCTATGTGACATGCATACATATTTTAGAGCACAAAATATGAGCCCGAGGACACGTGCACATAGCCACGCACTATGACGCGACCATTTGTGAACGTGTTGTCCATAGGCGTGCGCACATGTCCTTCAAACCTTGGCCCCATGATGCTAACACAAGCTTTTCCCACATGTGGCGCACATACATGCATCTGCACTAGCATGCCTCCACATCTTTCTCATCCTCCCCACACTGTGCATATCCTTCAAAACCCACCGCCACCATGCATGGCCCTAGTGCAATGTACGGCCCTCAAAAGACACTACCGTAGTGTGTGGCCTCCACGTGGTGTCTACGGTGCCAGCTCTCCATCACCTCCATTTGCTGCACTACCCCAAACCCCTCACCTCTGTACGCTCGTGCATAGTGGACCTCTACGGCACTCTCTGCCTCCATGCAGTGCTTTATGCCCACACGCCTCTATGACGCCCTCGTGCCTGCACGCACCCACAACCTTTGTGCCCACATAGCCTAAATACCTCCATTTCATGTTTTTTTTAATAAACCCAAAAAATCAAAAATAAATTTTAAATTTTAAAAATTTAAAATTTAAAAAAAAAGAAAAAAATTAAATAAATAAAAATGCCCAAATTGGTGTTGTTCTTTATGTTTATTTTTTCACTTTTTATTTCAAATTTTTTATTATTTTGAACTAACGAACATTTTCTCTAGTAATGTGCAGGAGATTAAATGGTGTCCACATCTGTAATGGCACCCAAACTCATTTTCAAATTTCAAGACGTTCCTTCAAAATCAAGATTACATGATGACCACATAGAAATCAAGGATACTAATTTAGGGCACACAAATCTAGGAGAATTCCTCAAAAATTGTAACAAGCTCACCGAGAGATTAGCTCCAATTTCCTCACTAATTCATTTCAGGTTGGTGAGTGCAGCTTCACATCCAGTATCAGTGCAGTCGGCAGAACTAATCATGACATCGGTGCAACATTTTGTTGCTGATGAGAGAGTGGTCAAGATTATCACTCGAGAAGTCGTATTGGATGACTCAACAACATTGACAGGGTCTTCCATCTCCCAAGGGCCGACTAGTTCATTAGACTCTCATATGAAGCGGTAGAGAGATGGTACAGGGAGCACCAGCAGGAGGCAACTGACATCATATAGTCCTCTTACCTCATTAAGAAGCCTCCTAGGATAAGGATAATGGGAAAAGTGGATATAACTCGAGGATATGTGAAAGAGGACATTGGATATTCTATCATCCTCTTGAGCAGAGTCATGGGCCTACTAGTAGCAAACCACCCTAGCACTTTCATGGTCAACTTCATTGAGACCATCAGAGCAATGAAGATACCATTGGACTAGGCCACCACACTAAGTGAAAACTTGTGTGAGAAATTGAGGACAATAAAGGACAACAAGAAGTTTTATATGAATTCTTACATGGTATACCTACTTGCAGCAAGGGCGACAAACTATCTCGATTTGTACAAGACAGGCAGTATTTAGGATCCTAATGCCTAGCCATACATAGTCTACCCTTAGCTAGTAAAGAAGAAGCTCTCGGCACAGAGCAAGGAATACAAAATTGTGAATGATGTGTTCATTTTTGTGATCATTTGATTCATTGAGGGAGCTTATGGGAAGAGGTTATCTGATGAAACCAAAGCACAGATCCGGTCCTCAGAGCCTACTTCATCTAGTTCAAAATGTTCACATATCTTCGAGTAGCTAGTGCCTCCATCAAGCCTAAGAAGCTCCCAAAATACCCAAGTGACAAATTGGTGCTATTAGAAATATCTCTCACTCTCAACACAAATTGAGGAGATGATTCCTTATAAATACCCCATTGTAATATGTAATAAGGGCCATTGTTATTATGCAATAAAATTATTCTTTTAGTGTTAGCATTTGGAATGTAGTGATTCTTGCCTGAATGTGTCATTGTTTTGTGAATTTTGTTCATGAGATTGTGATTGAGCCAAAGGTTTATTGCATTGTTTCTTGTTGTGCGACCTTTTAGTTCTGGTGTTTGCTACAGATTTACGAATTTTTCTCGTGTATTTAGCTTGAGAAGAAATCACCAAATTGTGTCTACATAACTCTCTGTCTCACATGAGCACACTTTCCATGGCCTTGTGATTTGATGAAGAGTGAAACATCATTTTCTTATTGAAATTTCCCATCAACAATTGCATTAGTGGAATCTAGGAAGCACTACTCCTATTTTTATTGGTTACCTACAGATCTCTTCAAAAGCTTAACTCGCAGTGTGTTATTTTTTGTAGCTTATGTTTGTTAGGATTTCAATTCCATGTTATTTGTTTTCAATTTCATGTTATTTTCTTTACAATTTCATTATTTTATTTGCTAACCCCTTGTTAGAATAAGAACTCGTATTAGTTGCATTGTTAGATTACATTCATAAATAACATAGTTTTCTTTTAGTGTTGTTTTGAAATAGTGTGTAGATTTTACATTCCATTTGAAATCAAAATGAACTAGCAAAGGCCTCGTCATGAACATTCACATTTATCATCAACTCAGTGGGTTCTAGTAGATTGCAAGATCACTCAGAACCTTGGAGTTGATTTACAAAATCAACTTTTCAAGAGAGGAGTTTGCAAGAATTCGTGTTGTTTAGCATCATGTAAAACAATAGCTCAATAGAAGTGGCACTAGAAGGGGGGCCGCACTTTTAAATCTCAGAGAGAAGTGGAAAATTTTCCAAAGTTTTGAAATTCTGCACTTTTTGCAAAAAACTGTGCTTCACACAAATTCAAAAAAAAATTTGAGTTTTTGAGAAATCTAGGTCTGTAGATCCGCAGGTCCACAACTTCGTAGGTGCACAGGAGTTCAAAACTCTGTGGTGCACAAAATTTAGAGAGGTGAGAAAGTGTACTTCTAGAGAGGTGCACTTTTTCTAGAATTGATGCAAACTAGAGGATATTGATCCAAAATCCTCATTTTAGCAAGCTTTAAGGTCTACGCCAAGTGTACACAAGTTTCTCGAGCTTACCCACTTTTGCAAACCATGTATTGACAAGGGAACATCCTGAATTCAACCACTTCCATTCAAACTATCATCATCTTCTTCAACTCCAACCCCCTAGTGGACCACTACATACTTTAATAGCTACACCTCAACAACCACCTTTAGGTCTACCAAACCCTCTGATGGCCTTTTTCGCAAACGTCATAGACTCACCAATAAACTTGAGAGGTGCACTCCATGACCTCCCTAAGAATCCCAAAAAAAAATTCCCAAGATTCATCTATGGTGAGACACAAACTACTGAAGATCATGTTAAGGTATTTAAAGAAATTTGCAACCACAAGTAAGTTGCTAATGAGGATGTGGTTCTTCATTTATTCCCCTACTCTTTAGGGGAAATTGCCTTCAATTGGTACATCAATTTTCCACCTGGGTGCATTGGAGATTGGGACACATTTGAAAAAAAATTCTTGGAACAATTCAAAACATTCATCAACCCAGCTACGATACATCAACAATTCATATCAATCAAAAGGGTCCCAGCTAAGACAGTTTTCCGCTTCAACCATCACTTTCATGTGGCATATCACAAGCTAGAGATGTCACACTCTATACTGGTTGAAGCCACTATTCATATTTATCTGAATGCTATGGATCATCTTACCGCAATTTTTCTAAGAAGACTTCCTGCAGAAAATATTAACACATTGGATAAATTTTTCATGGAGGCAATTACCTTCGCTAAGCAATCTAATCCTAATAGAGGAGGATTATGCCTCCAGCTCCAACTATCATAGCAATGCCAACATACCTTGCTAGAGTACCCACGGTGCCTAGTCAATTCATACCTATGAATCCAGTTCCATTACAACAAGCACCCACTCTGCAAAATCCCACTCTAACATATCTGGGGTTTTAACCTTTGAAAGTTTCTTTCTTTGAGCAAAAGGCAGTAGCACCTACTGAAGTAGACAATGGTTTTTTTTTTGAATTTAGTCATATAAAAAAGACTATGTACCAAATGAATAATGAACTGACTCATCTTAGGTTGTCTCAAGGATAGAACAACAACTTCCAAAGAAACAACATTGGTCCTTACAACAACAATTATGGCTAGAATTATAACAAAAAATTCAATGGAATCAACAACAACAATGCATGAAATAAAAATGGGGGAAACAATTTCAATCCTCCTAATTGTAAAAATGGCTTCCAAAGAAAGAACCAACAATGGAACACTCGGCCAAATAATGAAAGTATTCCTATCGACAACAACAACAACAACAATGTTCAGTATGCAAGTGTTAATCAGTATGACGATAGTTAGAATACACCCAACAGTGATGGTTCATATTACAATGGGAATCAAGAAATGGCTCAAAATTCACAAGTGAATGATAATGTTCCCCCTATGCATTTTAATGCTATGTTACTAGAATCCTATGATTCTACACAGAATGTGCAGGTAGAACAACCAACTAGTGAAGAGTTCTCTTTTCTATTCAGTCAGGAACTTGATCTTTAGCATGATGAGATGTTTGCTTTTTGCAATGACAATCAAAATATGTATAATTTGAGAAATAGAAAGGAACCTTTGACAGATGGAATTCCTCCAAGTTTACAACCAACTCCTCCCAATCTGAGAACAAGTAACAATCTAGCACCAATCAGGCCACCATATGGAGGACAACCGAACCATAACCCAGTGAATGTACCAACGATGTTGAAGAATCTTTTTTGGTGTACTGAGAAGTATCATATTGTTGAAGACTCAAAATGAACTAAAGAAAATATGTACATGTTTGACATGTTGCAAAATTTTCCACAACAAAGAGAAGTGCTCATGAAGACTTTGGATCATACAAAGGTACTTCACAATACGAATATTGTCCCTCAAAAGACAATGTCTCAATAAGTCAATGCAGTAGAAGCAATGACCACTATGTTTAAAGACAAGGTTGAAGTACCCCCGTTATTGCTCAGCATCAAAATATATGGAAATAATATCCATAATTGCTTAATTGATTCAAGAGCCTCATGTAATGTCATGCCACTATAAATAGCACAAAGGTTAGGGGTAAGTCCTCAACCCTCCAATTAGATAGTGATACAGTTGGACAAGACAGAGGTGAAAGTCATCGGTGAACTGAAAAATGTTTGGATATAGTTGACAGTCAATCCTCAAATTCAAGATGCCATTGGTATACATGTGGTGGACATTCCAGAGACGTATGGGTTTCTCCTAAGTAGAGAATGGATGAAATGCCTAAGAGGATGGTTCTCCATGGATTTCACTAAGCTATGGTTACCATGGAAAGGATTGAACAATCAAATCAAGATAGATGTTGAACCCAAATTGAAAACAATGATTACAGACTACAATGCCCCGAATGAGAAAGCATTCTTACAATCAGACTTGGGCTCATACAAGGTGATGGCATTCGACTCTATTCCAGTCAAAGTATCCCAATATTAGGATAAAGAACTCAAGATACCAATCTCAAAGGATGAGATTAGGACACAATTCATAGATAATATGGTCACTAATTTGCAATGCTTGGGGGAAGATGTTGATCCTAGTATTTTACTCCTCCCAGGATTTTGTCGATTACACAAAGTTAGCCGCTCTAAGTTTGAGTGCTCGTCATGCCAAGAAGCAGTTGTGAAGGTGTTAACACATTTAATGCAAGGAAAGGACAACCACATTCTAGAAAAGGTACTTGTGGATGATCAAAGTAATATAAACTCAACTAAGTTGACAGGGCAGATTGAAGAAGAAATTGAATATTTAAATGTGTCATACAGTGATACCTCTTTAGATATGGTAGGTTTGTCTTCTCCTCCTCTAGGGATGATTAAAGTCCAAACTAGATGATATGAGAAAGGTAAAGGATGGACTTCAATAGTCATTCATCTTGAACCTAAATTTGAGGAAATCAAAGAATTGATAGGGGAAATCCAGGATAAATAGGAAAAACACACACTTCCTCTATCTATAGATTACAAAAATAAATCATCAAGTCCTACACAAGGAAAGTTACAATGGATTCCTAAGAAATAATCTTTCATCTCTCAGATCAAAGAAAAGTTAAGAATGAACAAACACAAGGTTAAGAAGCCTAAGGAAGATCCAATTTGGACACTTTGCTTTGATGGTTCTAGGTGCAAGTTGGGAGCTGGAGTAGGTATAGAATTGGTTAATCCAAAAGGTAAGTCTTTTTACATAGCATACTAATTACAGTTTAGATGTACTAACAATGTTGCAGAATATGAAGCATTGATCTGAGGACTTCTCTTTGCACTAGAGAAAGGAGTCACGGCTCTCATAATCGAAGGAGATTCTCATTTGGTTATTCAACAAGTAAAATCATTATACTCTTGCATTGATGAAAGGTTACTTTCTTACAGGAAAAGAGTATGGGATTTGCTGGATGATTTTGAAGCTTTAAACATAAGGTCCATTCCAAGGAGGAAGAACATGGTGGCAGATGCTCTCACTATTTCAGCAAGCACATTACAACTTGTTGAAAGAACGAAGTTGAAAATATTTTCAATAGAGTTGGTTGCTGCCCCATCTATTCTAGACAATATTACAAACTTTCAAGCCTTTCAAGATGATCAACACATACTTGAATTTATCATGTGAAATGGTCATTTTAAAGGGAAATAAAATAATGACAATCTGGATGACAAGCTTGAGGATGATGGACTTGAAGATGAAAATGGGATCTCAAATTTAAAGACTAACACTATTCCCAAGGGAATGGTTCAGCTAGAATGCATTTTTGATCATGATGAATCAGCACTTAATAAAAGGAAAATCCAAGAAAAGGGCATTGAGGAGTGTGATGAATACAACTTGGGAACTAATAAAGAGTTAAAAATGGTTTGAATAGGGAAAGCATGCAATGCACAAGAAATGGAAGAAATGCTCAAGTTTCTTATTGAGTATAAAGATGTCATCGCTTGGAGTTATAAAGAATTAAAGACATACAACCTCGAGATTATAATTCATGACATTCCATTGAAACCAGATGCCAAACCTTTTCGACAAAGGAAAAGACCTATTAATCTCATCCTCAAGCCCCTGATAATGAAGGAAGTTAAGAAATTGTTGGATGCAAAGATCGTATTTCCCATTTTCCATTCTACATGGGTGGCTAACTTGGTTCCTGTGTGAAAGAAGACTGGAGAGATTCACCTTTGTGTTGATTTTTGTGACTTGAACCTAGCATCTCAAAAGGACAATTATCCTTTACCCTCACTTGATGAGGTTCTACAAATTGTAAATGGTTCAAAAATGATGTCTTTCCTAGATAGATATTCAGGATATAATTAAGTGATGGTTGAAGAAGAAGATTGACTAAAGACAACTTTCACAACTAAATGGGGAACTTTTTCCTACAGGAGAATGCCTTTTGAATTGATTAACGCAGCAACTACATATCAATGAGCCATGGATGAATCTTTCAAGGGATTGGTAAATAAATGTATAGCCATCTACATGGATGATTTAACCATCTTTTCAAAAGATTGAAGCTCTCACATTGCTGATTTAAGGCAGGTATTCACTAGATGTTGTAGGTACGACATATCCCTCAATCCCAAGAAATGTTCATTTGGGGTCATTAAAGGAAAGCTCCTAGGTCATATCATTTCTAAGGTTGGGATCTCCATTGATCCTGATAGACATGAAGCTATTCTAAAATTGTCACCCCCCCTTAGTCAAAAAGAACTCAAGTTTTTCTTCAGGAAGATAAATTTTGCGCAAAAATTCATGAGTGAATTTGCAAAAATCGTTCATCCCCTTAATGATTTACTCAAAAAGGGGGCTAAAGCGAAATGAGTTCGAGAGATAAAAAAATCATTCGAAGATATCAAAGTGGCCATTTCTATGGCCTCAATTTTGGTGAATCCTAATTACGAATTACCTTTTAAGATCTATTCCTTTGCTTTAGAACACTCTTGTGTAGGGATCCTGACATAGAAGAAGGAAAAGGAAGATGAAAGACCAATTGCTTTTATGAGTTTCCCTCTAAAGAATGCTAAGTGAAAATACTCAAACCTTGATAAACAATCCTTTGCATTAATCAAAGCTATGAAGAAGTTTCATCATTACATACTAAGAAGTAAGGTGTATGCAATTGTACTCGATCCAGCAGTAAAGACACTTTTGATGCAGAATGAACTTGGTGAAAGGAGAGGTAAATGGATGGCCATACTTCAAGAATTCGATCTCAAAATTCAGCCTATGAGATTAGTAAGAGGTCAAGGCTTTTCAAGAATGATAGTTGATAACCAAGACAGAGATGAAAAAGAGTTCAAGTTTGGCAGTGAAACAAATGAAGGTGATTAGGATAAGAGGATTGTATCTTAAGTTGATATTGGTCAAGGTGTGGTGATAGATGTTTGGTATCAAGACATTGTTTATTATCTTCTACAAGACCAATGTCCCAGTTGGATGAATAGTTCACAATTTAGGGGACTTAAAATAAAGTTTGAATCTTATATGCTACATGACAACAAGTTGTATAAGAGGAACTATGAAGGTATTTATCTAAAGTTTTTAGGTCATGAGGAAGCAAAGGAAGTCTTGGAAGACTTTCATGAAAAGTATGGTATAAGACATGGTTTGGCAGAAGCAATGGCTCACATGATTCTAAGATCAAGTTATTTTTGGCCCTCAATATTCAAAGACACTTTCAAGCATGTACACTCTTGACATATCTGTCAAACTAGTGCCAATAGAGAAAGGAATATGGCGATGCCCTTATAGCCTATGTACAAGATACACCCCTTTGCAAAGTGGGGATTGGATTTCATTGGTCTGATCAATCCACCATCATCAATGGGACATGCATTTATTCTCATAGCTACGAATTACTACACATGATGGACGGAAGCAAAAACATTCAAAAATTGCACTGCTAAGGTGGTAACAGACTTCTTGTAAGAAAACATTGTTAATAGGTTTGGAATGTCATTCACCCTTGTGTGTGATAATGGGTCCACCTTTGCATCTGCATTCTTGACCCAGTGGGCATTTGAAAATCAAGTCATTATCAAGTTCTCTTCAAATTACTACCGGCAAGGAAATGGGATAGCAGAATCCACAAATAAGAACTTGATCACAGTTATAAAATGATTGTTGAAGGAGAATCCTAGGGATTAGCATATGCAACTCAAATATTCCTTATGGACAAATCGAGTGAGATTCAAAAATGCTTTGGGGACTTCTCCATATTTGCTTGTCTACGGTCAACAACCAGTGTTCCCACTTAATCTTAGAATTTTTGTATTGAAATTCATGAGTGGATATGCTAAAGATGTTGAAAAAGTACAAATCAGATTGATAAATCTTTTAGAGATGGACAAGAGATGAAAACCTACATTGGAGCACATGGCTAAACATCAAGCAGTTGTGAAAAGATGGTTCGACAAGAGAGCCATGGTTAAATCATTCAGGATTTTTGACCTTGTTCTACTCAAGGATAAGGTGAAAGAAAAGTCGGGCAGCCATACTAAGTTTCAATGCTTGTGGATAGGTCATTATCATATTGTGGAAATTCTTAGAGAAAACACTTTTAGGCTCAGTTCCTTATAGGGGGGATTTCTTCCCTTTCCCATAAATGGGTAGTTTCTAAAGCATTATTTTGAAGCCTAAAAGATACAAAACAAAAAAAATAGTTAGATTTTATTTTTGCATTTAACTTAGACTTTTATTCCTGCAAGTGTGCTTATTTTTGCAAGTGTGTTTGCTTTCATGTTGCATGTTTGTTTTTAGTCGTGTGTTTCTTTTCAAAGTTGTGTCAATCTTGGGGGTAAGGTGTACTTAAGATTTTTCTCAAGAATTTACTAACCACTCTTTGGTTTTGACTTCAAGAAGAGGTATTTCTTTGTCAAAACATTTGGACGATTGTGTGTCTCAACTGAGAAACAAACATTCCTTATGGAAATAGGGGATTTTCAGTCTAGAAATTAAGACTTTAGACCTACAACATTTTGCAAATTTAAAATTTGATTATTTTAGGTGTTGTTGCATTGAAGTCAAAGATAACAAGGTAGGATCCAAACCCCAACTGGTTCAAACAAGAGGAGTCTTCTTGAAATATTGTGAAGATTATTATTTGATGTGAGAGTTTCTAAAAAGTTCTTAAAAGAGGAATGCAAGGGATGTTCACAAGAGATTGAATCCAAGAAATGACATCGATGTCCTAACTACATAGTCTGAGCATAGTTAGGATACAAAAAAAAAAGAGAGAGAAAATATCATGTTAAGACTGAAGGATTCTAAAGCTCTGAAATGGCAAAAGGATATTTCCTCAAAAGAAAAGTATCTTGTATCAAAACACTACTTCATCAAAACTACTTGGAGCGATTATTCAAATTTTCCAAAAATGCTAAAAGAATGTGGCACCCCACCAAGTGCCCTCGAACTGATTCTCTCATCTAGTCAAGCAAATGATTGACGAATAGCCTTCGTAAAGATTCTGAATGAATTAGCCAGGAGGAGTGGAAGATTGTTTCTAAGTTGTCAGAAAACTTTGATAGACTGCATCCTAAGATGTCAAAGGGAACGAATGTACAAACCATACACTAAGCTTGAAGGTTCCAAATTTTGAGATTTTAATTGCTAAGTCATCCAAAAGATGCTTGAGATGTTCGAGGTTTGGTTGGTGTTTGACACACATTGAAAGAATCTTTGTTAATGAACAAATGCCTTCATTATTTCTTCCTTTTTTCGGGGCTATTTGTTGTGGTTCCACAACACATGCCCCATTCTTCACTAGGAATGGGGACCCCTTACTTTTTTCAGACTCTCAAACCCACAGTTTGAGAGTCGATAAAAGGTGTTAGAGTCAAAAATTTGAAAAACACAAGAAAACTAAAAATTTTGAAAATTTTGAAAAAACTGAAAAAATTGGAAAAAGTCCAAAAATTGGAAAAATAGAAAAGTCATATAAAAAATAAATAAATAATTTTAAAAATAATAATAATATAATCATCAATTGGTGTTGCGCGTATGTGCAGGCAATGCATGCACCCACGCAAGGGTGCACCGTATACCCCAACCAAGCTATAAAACCCCCCAGGGGCTACCCAAACACTTCACTTTTTCCTTGATTTCTTATTGCACATCCTCGACATTAAAGAGTAAGTCATTTTTTTGCATTTATTATGCAAAATATAGCGCACATACCCGCACCCATGCCTGCATGACATGCATATATATCGTAGAGTGCAAACTATGAGCCCACAATCGTGCACTCATCCACGAACGCATCATCCATAGGCGTGTGCATGCGTCCTTCAAACACTGGCCCCATGGCGCTAACATCTTTTGCATCCTCCCCACACTGCATGGGACCCCAAAATAGTGCATGACCCTCAAAATCCACTGTCGCAATGCATAGCCTCCATGCGCCACCTGTGGTGTCGACTCTCCATCACCTCCATTTGTCACACCACCCCCAACCCCTCACCTCCATGCGCCCACATGTAGCAGACCTCTGCAATGCTCTTTGCCTCCAGACAGCGCTCCACACCTGCGCGCCTCCGTGGCACCCTCGTGCTCACACGTGCCCGTGGCCTTCATGCCCACGCGACCTAAATACCTCCATTTCATTTTTTTTAATAAACCCAAAAAATTAAAAAATATTTAAAAATTAAAAATTAAAAAAAAGGAAAAAAAGAAAATAAATGAATAAATAAAAATGCCCAAATTGGGCATTTTATTGTTGTTCTTTATGTTTTTTTTTTGTTTTTTTTTTCCAAGTCTTTATTATTTTGAACTAATGAATGTTTTCTCTAGTAATGTGCAGGAGATTAAATGGTTTCCACATCTAGAATGGCACCCAAACCCATTTTTTTCAAATTTCAAGATGTTTCTTCAAAATCAAGATTTCATGATGACCACACAAAAACCAAGGATACTAATTTAGGGCACATAGATCTAAGAGAATTCTTCAAAATTTGCAACAAGCCCACTGAGAGATCAGCTCTAGTTTCCTCACTAATTTGTTCCAGGTTGGTGAGTGAAGCTTCACATCTAGTATTGGTGTAGTCAACAGAGCTAATCATGACACTGGCACAACATTTTGTTGCTGATGAGAGAGTGGTCAAGACTGTCACTGGAGAAGTCCTATTGGACCTACGACCCGACAACATTGAGAGGTTCTTCCATCTCCCAATGGCCAACCAGTTCATTAGACTCTCATATGAAGCGATAAAGAGATGGTACAGGGAGCACCTGTAAGACGCAATTGACATTATACAGTCCTATTACCTCATTGAGAAGCCTCCTAGGGGAAGGATAATGGGCAAAGTGGATATGACTTGGGGATATATGAAAGAGGACATTGGATATTCTATCATCCTCTTGAGCAGAGTCATGGGCCTACCAGCAGCAGGCCACCTCAACACTTTCATGGTTAACTTCATTGAGACCATCAGAGCAATGAAGATACCATTGGACTGGGACACCACACTAAGTGAAAACTTGTGTGAGAAATTGAGGACAATAAAGGACAAGAAGAAGTATATGACTTCTTACATGGTAGACCTACTTGCAGCAAGGGCGACAAACTATTCTAGTTTGTATGAGAGAGGCAGTATGCAGGATCCTAATGCTTGGCCATACATAGTCTACCCTTAGCTAGTAAAGAAAAAGCTCTCGCCACAGAGCAAGGAGTATAGAATCATGAATGATTATTTCATTTTTATGATCATATGATTCATTGAGGGAGATTATGGGAAGAGGTTATCTGATGAAGCCAAAGCACATATCATAGTCCTTGGAGCCTACTTCATCTAGTTCAAAATGTTCACATATCTTTGGGTAGTTGGTGCCTTCGTCAATCCTAAGAAGCTCCCAAGATACCCAAATGAAAAATTGGTGCTATTAGAAATTACCCAACAAATTGAGTCAGTATAAGAGAAGATAAAAAGACAATAGAGACCTTACTAGGCATGGCCATTGGTCATTGGACCATACCAGGTAAAGTAGAAACAAGATATTTCATCCATCAAGTGGGAGTGGGAGTATTATCTCCTTGAAGAATACAACTCTCCCAAGCCCTATTTTGATAATGTTGGGAGAGTGGAGAGTCTGGTAGGAAAAGACTTTCACCATGAGGATGCAGTTGAAGACCACTGGTTGCAACAAATGACTATGATGTTTACATAAGGGACTATTATAGGATGAGTTTGTATCTAGCAGAGAAGGCTCTCCAGTTGAACATCCCAAAGGAGATAAGGTAACAGGATTCCAAGGAGTTATTGGACCCCCTGTTCAACTCAGATAAAATAGGAGAAAGGCCTATTATGAATGTTGAGGTTGACAGGGAGGAGGTCGATGATATTAATCATCAGTTGAGGTACATCGTCAGAATGATGGAGGATTGGATCAAGAAATCTTTTCCACTTGATCTAATTCTTGACATAGTGATCTTTCATGCACATGCCTGCCAAGAAAGAGGTAGAGGGAGGAAAGTAACAATTCCTACCTTTGCAGCATAGTCTCCTATTAGCTCGGTGATGGTAGACTAGCTTGATCACTCGGTTGGATACTATCACCCTCTAGAGAGGAGGGGAAAGAACAAAAGGAAAAGGACCTCCCCTTAGAGGATTCAAACTGAACAGGCTGAAGAAAAGGCTCCTCCCCAACAGCAAGAAGAGAGTGCACAAGGGTCTGAAGATACTGGAGCTACTCAAGTCTAGGATGAACCTCAATTGCCTCCCATTGTGCCCAACCAACCAAAAGAGGGAGAGACTCTACAAGTCTCCATTCCTCCTATGCAAGATGAGCCAGCTTCTCCTTGTACCTCCAAGAAACAAAAGAAGAGGATTAAGATCCAGATGAAAAAGAGGCAAAGGATCAATAGAAGGTTGGTGCCTTCCCCATCTATTCCTAAAAGCAACTAGGAGGGAGATGAAGAGGAGGAAGAAGAAGAGTCAAAAGAGGAAGAGGAACAAGTGACCCTATAGGGAAGAACTTGGCTTGCAAGAGTCACAAAATTACAAAGGAGAAAGAGTGCCACGGGTACCTCCCCATCCACCCAACCAGAACCCTTAGAACTCTCTTCCTTTGAAGATGAAGTATAACAGTGGGTGAATGACCAGAGTGAAAAAGGAAATGACATTTTTTCAATGTTAGATTTTGATTTTATGCCTATTGGTACAGAGTTGATCAGGGATAAGATCAAGGACACCCCTACAAGTGAACCTCAATAGGAAGATTGGATGAAAATGTTGCCAAATACACAGGGTCTTGATCTTACTCCTCCATCTCCACCACAAATTATGATGGTAGATAAGGGTTTGATTACTCCTCCACCTCCGAGTTCAGAAGATGAACAATTTTAGAAGGAACCATCAAAGGAGGAGAGACCAAAACAAATGGTGACTGATGAAGTGTCAAAGGAGGGACAAATGGTGGAATATTCTCAATTGCCTTCCCAAGACATTGAGGTTGAAGCTATAGGATCTACTAAGACTGAGGCTATAGAAGAGGAGCCCTCCCAGTAGGACCAACAAAGGGAAGGAAGTTGTAGAACACCCCTTCATCATCAAGAGCTAGGTCCTCAGCAGGATGCATCCCTAGGTGGATCCAAAAGGAAATAATGAGGAGTACTAAGCCTCAATTCCATGCTTTAGAAGAAGACATTTGTTACATTGCAGAGATTTTGAATAAACCTGAGTCTCCATCACACAAGGTAATTCCATTGTCATTTGTCACTAGCACACGAAATCAAAAATTGTTTGCACAAGCGGCTGTCCCTCCTAAAGACATAGATGTAGAAGGCCTTGGTCTTGAGGATTATGAATTGAAGGATGTTATGTTGTGGAGGCCTACACAGGATTCAGCCTGATTAATGATGACCCTAGGAGTCAAAGAGCTCCTCAAACATATGGAATAGGATGAGGCCAAACTCCAAGCCCTTTGAAGACAGGTTAAGATCCTAACGGGATATCTAGCCAAATTATTTGGTCCTCTTGATCTTGAGCATCCCGAGTAGACTTTGAATACTATTCTTAAAGAAAGAGGAGGTGTACAGCAGGATCCATTCTTGAAAGCCTATCAGCAGTGGCGTGAAAGTTTTGAAGAGAAAGGTGTTACGATAATTACAAGAAATTTGAAGTAACTGCATGCCATGCAGGAGAATGTGAATAAAATTGTAGCAATTTTAAAGTAAGACTTCAATATTATGGATGAAGGATGGGCCTAGAGTAAGGACTTGCAAACTCTACAAGCCATAAAAGGGAAAAGATATCGGGTTTTGATTGATGTATATACCAGAGAAGAATTAGATATGATTGATGACTGGATAGAAAAGATAGCGGATAGCAATAAAGTAATGGGAACATTACATGAGGAGATTCATTGGCTCAAGGACCAAGCCTGAGGGCAAATTTTGGAAGTAGAGAGACATTGCAGTGATGCATGCTTAGATATTTTTGAAGATGAGGAACGAGAAAATTTGTTACCTATAGAGACAATGGTTGAGAATTTCAAGAATATTTTTGTGGAAGTTGCTAATGATGAAGACATCCAACAAGCCCTCGGGACTGAAGAAGCATTGTTAGAATTGGATACTAAACTTGAGGATTTTGTTGATACCTGAATTAAGGTAGACAATTACCGATAGAGGGTCAAAGAAAAATATGAGGCTTTAGATTTACTAGATGTGGCAAAAATTATTGAGATGATAGAGAAATTCAAGGGCATACATCCAAACATAACTTTAGGATGAAGAAGAACAAAACCTAGATGCCAGAATTTTAATTTTGACCCTTGGTAAAATTTTGATATTTTGACCCTGTCGAGGTCTGCAGGTCCATAGCTCTACAGGTGCGTAGGTCTGCAAGTACACAAGTTTGCAGCTCCACAATTTAGAGGTGCACCAACAATTAACTACTTGTTCCAAAAATAGTGCTTTACATGCATCAAAAATGCATTCGGACTATAGTTTAACTTCAACACACGCTTACTGAAGGACTAGCTTCTAATTTTGGTGCCTCCAAAAACTTCCACTTCGACTCAAAGCTTCCTCCTCTTTCTTCTCTCATAATTTCTTTTTTTTCAACATGTAAAGACTCATGCACCCAATTAATGAATAAAATATGGATGGAGTCCTACTAATCACCAAATTAGATTGTTAGTTTATATATATTTAGTTTGTTTTACTATTTAAAAGCATTTTATCGCATGAAGAATATCTCTCACTCTCAACACAAATTGAGGAGATGATTCCTTATAAACACCCCATTGTAATATGTAACAAGGGTCGCTATTATTATGCAATAAAATTATGCTTTTGGTGCTCACATTTGGAGTGTAGTGATTCTTACCTGACTGTGTCATTGTTTTGTGAATTTTGTTCATGAGATTGTGATTGAGCCAAAGGTTTATTGTGTTGTTTCTAGTTTTGCAACCTTTTAGTTATAGTGTTTGCTACAGATTTAAGAATTTTGTTGACGTATCTAGCTTGAGAAGAAATCATCAAATTGTGCCTGCATAACTCCTTGTCTTGCATGAGCACACTTTCCATGGCCTTGGGATTTGATGAAGAGTGAAAAATCATTCAGTTATTAAAATTTCTGATCGACAATTGCATAAGTGGAATCTAGGAAGCATTGCTCCTATTTTCATTGGTTACCTATCGATCTCTTTGAAAGCTTAACTCGCAATGTGATGTTTTCTATAGCTTATGTCCATTAGGATTTCAATTCCACATTATTTTTTTTCAATTTCATGTTATTTTCTTTATTGTTTCATTATTTTCTTTGATAACCCCTTGTTAAAATAAGAACTCATATTAGTTGCATTATTAGATTGCACTCATAAAAAACATAAAATACAAAAACATAGCTATCTTTTAGTGTTGTTTTGAAACAATGTGTAGATTCTACATTCCATTCAAAATCAAAATGAACCAGAAAAGGCCTCCTCATGAACATTCACATTTATCTTCAACTGGATGGGTTTGAGTTGGTTGCAAGAACACTCGAAACCTTAGAGTCGATTTACAAAATCATCTTTTCAAGAGAGGAGTTCGCAAGAATTCTTGTCATTTAGCATCATGTAAAATGACAACTCAACATTTTCCTTATTATTTTTGGAAAATGACTTGCCTTGTTGTGAAGAAGATTGTTGTGTGGAGGAAGATTGTTGTGTGTAATCTTATGGCTTAGCCTTCCACTACTTTTGCTTCTTGTTGGAAATTTTACCACCTTGATTCCCTTGATTAGCTACCAAGGCTTTGGTCTTTGAAGGCTAGAGAATTCCCATGCTAATTTCTCATGTTCTAAGACCAGCATTCTTGAAAATGACTCGAATGAAGGCTTAGTGAAGGCACTACCCATTGTTAACTTATGAGTATTATAACTAGAAACAATAGCTACATATTCAGGAGGAAGATGAGCCATCACATGTTTGATCAACTTTCTATCCTTGATGGGTTCACCACAATCCTTAAGTTGTGCCCTATACATGTCTACTTGGGTAAGACAATCTTTGATGGTGTCAAAATTCCTAGGATCCAATTTGAGAAGATTGTCCTCAATGGTGTAGGCCATATCTTCATCTACTACCCCATACAATGCTTCAAGTTTATCCCATACTTCTATTGGATTGTTAAGGTTCCTGATGTGATATTTGATAGGATCTAAGATATTCTTTAACAATGTTCTTAGGGCCATTTCTCCTTTTGATGTCTAGTCTTCTTTACAAGACTCACCAATATCATCATTGAGTTTCTTTGCTACACTAGTTACATAATGCAGTAAGCCTCTTTCAATCAATGGTTCATTTATCTTTTCTTTCCAAGTAGCATAATTATGTGGAGTTAACTTTGAAAAAGAACCCATAATGTAAAATAAAGAGCACAATATCAAGGAGACACAAGAACACAAGACACAGCCCCCTTTTCACTCAATCAAATAACCCCACCCCCCACTCCCCACCCTAGCCCCAAATGAATGCTTTAGGCACTTTATATGTAGTGTGTTTACATTAGGCCACTTGTCAAAATGGAAAAAAGTGGACTCCTGATTTTGTTGTTTACAACCTCCTCTTGTAGTTCAAATCTAGTACTTAGCAATGTAGCTCAGATGTACAATAATTTTGAAGTTTGATCAAAGCAATACAATGCAAAAAAGCACCTATTTCTGAAAGTGGTATTTCTGTCCACACAAGTGTTAGTGTAGTTTTTTTATTTTTCCTATTTTGCTAGGTTTTTCCTACACTTTTAATAATCTCGCTTAGGTTAATAAAGCATGTCTTATTAGGTGAATGGTTGTGAGGTGTCACCTTCCTACATGTGAGCATCCATTAGCTATCTTGGGAAGATACTTTTCTATCTTTAATCTGATAGATGGTTGCTCCTCATTGGTTGGTGTTGCCACCTCCTCCCTCTTCCTAGCCTATATAAGCATGCTACCTGGCTTGTATTTGCATCTCTTGTTTTTGCATCCTCTTAATGCTATTTTGCTTCCAGCATTTGCATTACTCTCTTGGAGACTAACTCTATGATGCTATTTTGATTTTGTATCATTTGCATTCATAGTTTAGATATTTACTCTTTGCACTAGTTTTCTGGGTTATTAATCTTTTCAGATTCTAACAACAAGCCTGTAATTTGATTGCAAATCTATAAAGTAGAAAAAAAAAATGAACTTTCAAAAAAAAAAAACAAAACCTAAAAATATGTCTAGATGAGTCCGTACGAAGCATTTGAAATTGCAAAATGCAGGATTAGATAGGTACAATCACCAAAAACTAAATTTTTTAACAAATCTATGCACTAAAATTAGAAAATAATAGCACCACTAAAAATTTTAGGAAATTCTAGCCTAAATAAAAAAAAATTGCACCTAATTTGGAGTCTGGATGACTAAGTTATGACCTCCCGAAGTTGGACTATCAAATCAAAACTACATATGCTGAGGGGTCTACTCAGGAAACTGAGGTTAAATTTGATTTCTAAATGGCCATCTTAGTAGTGTAATCTAGCCTTTTGGTGATGGTCAAATGTCTGTCAACTTTAAGATCATGAAAAGGTGATGTTAGTGGAAAAAAGCCTGGCTGGCTGATGTAACAGGGTCGTACAACTGATGTGTCGAATCTGTATGGTATAAATAGCTGACTTGGATGCTGACTATACGCTGATGGGATTGTTGACTCATGCCATGTATGTCACATCAAGGTGCTGATGTGGCACCACATCGGATGCTGATATGGCACAGGGAGTCACTGCGTTGCAGGAAGTTGTTGGTGTCAACGCATGGTAGCCGAAGGAGTAGCTGATGTGGTAGCTACATGGATTTGGACAAGGTGATAGACATCAATCACTGGCAGGAGATTGCAGAGGTTGGTGGCTAGAAGGTGGTTGGCGAGAAGATTGACGCCAGAGATGAAAAAGCTGCCAAAGGTGGTGAACGATGATCACCAATGGGTGGATGTGGGATTTTTAATCCCACATTCACCAATTTGGTGAATGCTGAGTGGTTTTAAACTTGAAGGCCACAAGGGATAAGGTGGCTTGGAAGCCACCAGATTATTTGATTCACCATGAGTTGAATGTAATCATCGGTTGTTGGATATTGCCGATTTATGTGGAATATTCTGTCATGAAGCCATGTCTTGCCTATTGTAGCACCAAGATTTGACCACCTGGTTAGCCTACAAAAAAATGCTCCTCTACAGGTCTAATAGGCCAAAAAAAATTCCAAAAAAAATACAGCAGATCCAAAAAAAAATTGCAAAGATGTGAATATAAAAAATGTAGATCAAAAAATAAATTACACAGACCTAAAAGATCATACCAAATTTGCAAATCAGGACTTTGAGTTCTAGTTTGCAAAAATATTTTGCCTTAATTTTGCCTATGGCCTAGGGTAGGCAAATTTATAGTCAAAATTCACTAAATCGACACTCCAGATGCAATGGTGAGGTTTTCTTTGGCTATAGATGCTCCCAATAGCTGTAGATTCTTTAGATTTGAATCAAGGTCCTTCAAGAGGTGAAGCAAAAATGGTCTCCAATGGCTATGTGAAGAGAAGCTCCCTCGGCTCTAATACCATATAAGAAATTGCCTCAGGGAAAAATAATACCAAGATCAAGAAGCTCAAACACTAGCACAATATGGACCAATAATGGATGATCAAAATAATAATAATGAGAATATCATATGTACATACATACTAAAAGTGCCTATATATAAAGGCCTCTAGACTGACTAAGAGTTAACAAAGTGATAAACCTCACAACTAAGCACATGTCCACCAAGAGTGGATTATCCTCCATTAAGCATAGGAGTTAGTGTGATGATGAGAAGATAAGAATACCAAGGTGTATCTCATAAAGAGATATTGTAAACACCATTTGGTTGATTAGAGTGTGAACAATTGTGTTGTCTATATGACATCTCAAATGATTATGCAAACTCTTGTGTTGTCAACAAGACAACTCATCTAACTATGCATAATTATAGGTGTCTATATGATAAATAATAAAATAATACATTTAACCTAAGTAAACTTAAGTAAAGTGTAATAATAATTAATTATTTACACTAGCAAAATTAAATACAAGAGACAATATTGTAGAAAGTATGTTAACTTTCTAAATAGAATTTAATAATTAATAAAATAAACAGATATAAGTAAGTAAATAAATAATAACATAGAATAATATAAATTAACTAAATCTAATGAAAATTCAAGAGATTTTTAACAAATAGACATGACTCCTTAAAATTAGGATATAAAAGGGAGGAGAGCTTAATTTAGAGAGGGGAGAAAAGGAAGAGAAGAGGAAAGGAGTTCAAAAGGAAAAATGGAAAAGGAAAGTAATATGAAGAAAATAAGGAAGTGTCTTTCTAAAAAAGTATCAATGATATTGAAATGATGCAAACCTTTGAAAGAGTCATAATTATAAACAGTTGTGACTCTTCAAAAATAATTTAATTATAAAGTATCGTGACTTTTCCAAAGGATTTTAGTTATGAAGGGTTGTGACTTTTCAAAAGGATTATAACCATGAAGAGTTGTGACTTTACAAAAGATTTCTATTATGAAAAGGGTGCAACTCTTGGAAAAGAAGAAGGTAAGAAAGGTATGTTTATGAATTATTTATGAACAATAGTTGTGGATAATATTGTTAGCTCATGGGGTTAACACCATGGAATCAATGTGAACTTGAAGCATGGAGCACATGAGATATTAATATTTACATTGTCCGCCATGGTCGAGATTTGATATCAAAGCATGGAGCATGGAGATATTAAGATCTCCATTGTCTTCCATGGCCAATAATCGAGTAATAATGCATTAATCTATTAGGAGAATTATAAGGCTCAAAGCATGGGGGTAGCATGGTAGTAACACCTTGAACTAATCACCATGGCCAAGAATTCTCCATGTTGCCAAAATATTTTGATGTTGTCAAACATATGCATATGTTGTTGGCCTTGGATAGAGGATGCTCATCCAAGAAGAATCTTAAGGGGTGCGCTCCTGAGATGACAGCAAAGTAGCTATTAGCTATGAAGCTCGATCTAGAGACGTCCTTAAGATTGGGGTTAACTTAGAGAGTACAATAATAAAGTTAGTTTTATTATTATTGTGATGCTAACATTTATTTTTGCAGGTATTACTTGTCCCTAACCCACCCTATTAGTGGGGACATTACAGTCGCCCTAGTTGTTTGCTAGTTGGCCAAATCTTTCCTCTAGTGAGTCAAATCCCCCTCAAAATTTGCTAAACAGGTAGTCATCTCCTCCTAGGCTCTCTTTCCTTCTACTTAATTAGCCTAATGTTGTTGCAAAGTATAGTATGTCTCTTTGAAGACCTACTCTATCTCTCGACTAAGGGCCTCCACTTTGCTCACAACTGCTATCTCATCAACAACCCAGTCTTGTAACATCTCTAAAGAATTTTAGTTGGTCATTTGTGACCCTCAAAACAAGTGCAAAAGGTTGTGGAACAATTAGCTCTCTGAACATGAATACTTTCTCTAACTCCTAGACAACCCCCTCTAGAGCTTGAGCTTTTACAGAGATCAGCACCTGGTGACCTTTGGCTACCACATCTGCAAGGTATCTCTCAACATCCTCGCCAAGTGAGTCCCTTGACAACTCTGAATGTATCCTAAACTGTTGACATGAAACCAAGAGTGAAGGTTGGACGATCTCCACTACGACCTGAGAGGACTCTAGTGTTGGCAATCTTACATCCCTCTAGACCTTGACTACATGATGACTCTCATCCCCCTTTGTGTCAGTTGTTGAAGGTATGATAGTTGATGTGTGCTCTCCTCTTATAGTTGATTGAGTAGTCCAACTCCACAACCTCCAAAGGTGGCACAACCCTTGAATGTGAAAGTGTAACAACTCCAACAAGTGCAACTAGTGTCATCTTGAACCATTGGTTGAGTCAAGAACTCATACTCTCAAGTGAAGGGGTCTGGTAGGGTACTACTTGAACCATTATATCTTCCCTAGCTGACTCTACTACCAATGTCACATCCATGATGACTATTGCATCTAACCTAACCACGTCTAACCGAACCTGAGGCTCTCCTCCCTCTAAAGGTCCCTGGTTGTGATGCACCCTTGGCACCTCTAACACTTTGGTTGTCATAGCTCTATGTGGCAACCCATTCGTCCCCAACTTTGTCAAACCTCAATAACCACTCCTTCTAGAACCACTACTAGAGGTCTCTCCATCATGACTATTGGTAGTGCCTATGTCATTAGAGTCATATCTATTTGTGTCGTAGTCCTCCCAAAAAGTAAAGATAGATGTGGTGTTGATTAATAAATGTATTGTCGAGGGATCAAGCAGATAGGACCTATGTAGATGTAGATCTCAAAATAACTATCTCCAAAGGGTCATCCATTGTCACTTGGCTATTGTCTTACTTTTTCGAGTCGAACTCCCAGACATCTCTCGATGGCCACTATTTGTATCCTCTAACTCTAATCTTGAGACAACCTAGCTATGTCTCGTCTGCCCTGTAGTGACATGTCTTGTTGGTGTATCCAAATGCCTTCAACACATGATTGGTAGCTAGCCAAGCGCCAAGGGATTGAGTCTCACCTTGAATCTTGCTGGCTTGTATTTTCACCATGTTAAAATATGCTAAAAACCTATTGTCCAAAACCACTTTTAAATTGTGCAATTAGGGTTTGCATTTTTCATGTTGCAGAGATTTTCCTATAAAAACCCTAGCTTCTTATCCTTATGCATGTGTTCATGTTCTACCCCTTTTGATTTTTTAAATCAATGTTCTAAAAATTTCGTGCTTTAAAAAATAAATTTGAAATTTTAAGTGGTGATTACGCAACCAAGGCTTATCTTTGCATCTCCACCTTGAGTTTTCAACCTTTTAGAGATATGATGATGCAACTCAGTCAATTGCTTAGTGTTCGCAAGGTCTCCACAATTTATTGAAAATGGTTGGCTCAAGCAATGAATGTGTGGTGCAGTCAACAAATAGTCATCACGGCTTTGCCACGGTTAGGAGTGTTTTAATGTGGTGACCATGTGAAAGACATTCACCCTCTATCTCTACCCTCATGACAGCATGAAAATAAGACACGTGGAAGCATTTGAACATGGCACAATATGTTACGGCATAAAGGATCAAGCAGCGAAGTGAACTGATGTTAGAAATCCTTCACACGACTTCACAGCTTAAAGTCTAAAAGGTTAACTAAGTGGAGCGACCAGAGACCATCCTTGATCATGCATTCGCAAGGCCAAAGATTGCAGTTCGATATATAGACACAAATTGGTAAAACAGTCAATGACTATAAAAGTGATGCTCGATTGTGCAATCTTGTTGTTAAGGCTATAAAGTAAAATATGTGTCGCAAACTAGTGAAATAGGTTAAGATGTTATAAATATTGCTCGATCACTCAGTCGCATGGTTAAAATTTTAAAGTGAAGTCACGAAACAGAGACTGAGCTAAAGTTAGTAGCATTTGTTGCTTCACTAGTTGTTTTAAAGGGCTTGGAGATCAAGCGACGAAGCAGTGATCACTCAAGTGTAACATGTAATGTGTCATCACAAGCTTAAAGTGTCAATGCTACTTTTAAGTGGAGAATGGGAGATTGAAGTGTTCGTGGCTTCGCAACTTAGAGAATAAAGTTAGTGCAAACAAGCTAGACACTGCAACACAGCTAAGAAGTAGAAAATTTAATGTTAACACTTGATCGCGCAAGTAAAAGCATAAGGCAAAAGGAAAGCTACGAAGCAGTGACAAGGTGTTTTCGATGTGTTTGTTGTTTCACGAGGCTTAAAGATAAACTGTGAAGACTGACCATGAAATGGAGATTAAGGGTTTTGCACGGTCCCAGGTAAGGTAGAAGAATTGAAAGGTAAGCCTCATGAAGCCACGAATAACTCATAGTGTTAAGGAATCGCATGGTCATTGCACAAGACATAAAGAGGTAAAGTGGTTGTTGTGATTTCATGATTGCTAAAATGTGAAGTACTGCCTAAAAAGGGATTAAAATATTTAAATGTTGGTAGTATCAGCGCCATAAATCATGAATGTGATAGTTTTCTAAATTTTCAAAAAAAAAAATCATGTGTCTTAAAATACCATTAATATCATTCCCATGCTCAAGTGTTATTAAAGGGTGATGTAGGAGAATTTCATTCACAGCATTCATAGAGTTTTAGAGCCAAAAAGATATTTGTGTGCAAGATTGTTCAGAGATGTTGAATTTTAGTAAAGTATTTGAAGTTCTTGAATCTTGGAAAAATGGTACAAAAAGAAAGAAAATTGATTGCACAAGTGAATATCGAAAAAGCTTCTCAAGGCACTAAGCAAGAAAAAACAAAGATAGCAAGTCTATGCATTGATGAATGGATCTACTTTCTACTAGGGTCAACAAATTTTCAAATAGTGAATTCGCATATCTTCAGAGATCCATGCATTTTCTGCAAGGATGCTAAGGTGTTAAAAACGAATGGGGATGAATTGTTCTGGTATTTCTACAACAACGAGTTTTGTAAGCCACTCATTTCGTATCCTTGGAATAGAAATTTGGCAAAATTAATTATGCCAGAGGTTATTGTTGATGTTGATTTGATAAAGCCCTAATAAAGGCATATAATCTTGTAACCCATAAGCTTCAGAGAAAGGATAGGAGTATCTTGTGCACATTGGATAAAGAAACATTCATAGAAGTCTTCAACCTAGGAAAATGTATGACCAAAATCATTAAGCAAGACAAACTAGATGAGGACTTCAAGAATCAAAAGAGTTTCTTCACTGGCAGAGTTATGAGGCGACACATTCCAATGTCCAAAAAAGAAAAGGGTGAAATTCCTGAAAAGGTAGGAGATTTTATGCCCTTGGAATTTTTCAACACATATTTTTAGTATATTGTCTTTGGAGTGGACGAGGTCATAGGGTTGGATGGAACCATGAATGCTCATAGTAATGTGTATATCATGACCTTAGATATACATGATTTACACCATAACATGGGGTATGACTTTGTTACCCATATAATCAATAATATGCACAATGAGATCATAGCTTCATAGATGGGGGAAATGTGAAATTTCAAATTTCACCATTACTCATTGTTAATGCATATCATCTTGTACAAGAACATAGGGCACATTAGTCCTGATTTTATTGAAGAAATAGAGGAGATGGGAGAAAGCTTTTCAATACAACGATGGACTAGGGTATGGTAAAGGTTCTATCCTTTTTCAAATTCTTTAGCTTTTTATAATGATTTTGTTCATCCAATTTCCAATATGTTAGCTGATATAATTGAAAGATTCCCTAGAGGTGTTAGAATGTTAATCAAACCCTCTAGATGTGATGATGATGATAGGAAATGAGGACATGATTGCGGAAGCACATTTCTTTTTTAAAATTGTTCCATCATAAGGGTTTAGGGATGCCCCCAACATCCTCATCTTTTACCTGGGCACATTCCAGACAGAATGGGGATCATAGAATTCTTTTGGCAACTGATTATGATGAACCGGGAATACTTGGGACAAACAATCAGAAAAGGATTCTTTGTTTGTGGAAATGTCAAAGTTGGCAACTTTGTCATGGGCAAGGATGCAACTAAAGAGTTAGATGAGTTCATGAGAGAATTTCTATTGCTTACAGCTCCTGCTAGGACATATGACCTTAATGATCTTGTTAGGCATACCCTGAGATAGACAAGAAAGTTTAACTTGCCCAATAGCAAGCCCTATTGGGAAGAGGATGTAATCAGAAATTGTTTGGAGATAGGGGAATGCAGAGAGAGAACTCAGAAGTTGAAGGAAATAATGAGAATTGAAGAGGAGACGAAAAGAACAGATCCTTCTTTCAAGGGTGTTTACCATGAGGAAAGATATTTGGATAGATTCAAAAAATACATCCAAAATTATGAAGAAATAATGTCTCAAGTGCCCTTAGAAATTAGAAACTCAATAGAGCCTGAATCTCCTAGATAGAATGTCATGACTGAGAGCGATGATGAAGAGGAGCAGCCAGAAAGTTCTTCTTGGGCTCAAGGTGGCAAATAAAAGTATAAATTAATTGAGATCCCAAGCAAAGCCAGGGAGAAGGCCCTCCAGATTCTGCCAAGAGTGAGAAAATATTTTGTTGACATCATGCAAAAAAATTTGATAAAGTGGGCCAATAACAATGAAAGAATCCCAAACAAACTCAAGCTTGAAATGAGAATGATAGATGATAGAATCATACAAGCTCAAGATTTTATGAAAAAAGGTGACTTCATTAATTTGGAGGAGTTCAAATCTTTCGTGTTCAAGGTTCAACAAAATGGATTGTCTCTACAATTGCAACTAGGAGATTCAAAGGAGAAGGTTGTAGAGCTAGTGCAGAAATTGCAAGATTGTGATCCAAGTAGTGAAACCCTCACTATAGATGAATCTAGAGAGAAAATAAAGAGAAGCGGAATGTTGCTCTTCCCTAGATGGGAAATAAGTTCATCTTTTATGCTAGATTGAATAAGAAGACAGTAAATCTATCTCATTTGAGGAGACTAATATTGTTGGAGAATTGTAGGGGATTGGCTTCAACATTGATTCAAGGACAATGGCAATTTGGAGTATGGCCCCTAAGTCTAATAAGCCAACACTCATGGAAGTCAGAGACTCCCCCCAAGGAAATTTAATATTATGGAATGTCACTAAAACATCAAGTGACCAAATACACAACATGATTAACACATATTCACTCATGGGGAAGGGAAAGATAGATATGCTAGAAGAATAGCTATTTCAGACTTATAGCATACACATTAAAACAAGGAAAATGTGTGAGTTAGAAATGAAGAAGATGTGTGCTTGAACAGGAGATGGTTTCCCTAGAGAATGAAGTAAAAACTTTGAAGAATGTAACAAGGCCAATTACTAAGGTAAAAGATCAAGAGACCCAAATAGATGTTGATGAATCAAATGTGGGTATGGATCAACAAATAGAAGTGGAAGATCTAGAAGTAGGAAAAGAAGTAGAAGTAAGGACAATGGAGAGTATGTTGTCACACAAAATAAATGTCCTTAAACAAGCTTCATAAAAACTTCACAGCAATTACATTCCTCTACAAGGAGAAGAAAATCAATGTTTAGAAGCTTTATCTATTCTTTTTCCATTATTTACCAAGTGGGGCCCATACATCTCATTTTTTATAGGCTTGTCCCAATTTTGACACAGAAAAAGGAATTACCTAAGGAGGTTATCATTTCCACAAGGAAGATGACAAACAGGGTTAAAGAATTGAATGGTTTCTTCTCTAGAAAAATGCTAATTGATAAACAATAAAATGAAAGCCATTGCTAATGGGACACCAGGCTTCATTCAAAAAATTGTTGATGATGACAATACATTAAGGGAGTGGCAAGAATGGTACAATTCTTTTGATAATATCTTTAAACATGAGAGATTCATTGCATATAGTAATGGAGAAATTGATATTGTTACATTTTTTGATAATATGGGCATCTTGTACAAACTGGAAGCAGACATCAACAAAACAGTTGCAATGGGACACCGGGCTTCATTCAAAAAATTGTTGATGATGAAAATACATTAAGGGAGTGGCAAGAATTTTATGATTCTTTTGATAATATCTTTAAACATGAGAGATTCATTTCATATAGTAACAGAGAAACTAATATTGTTACATTTTTTGATAATATGGGCATCTCGTACAAACTAGAAGCAGACATCAACAAAAAAGTTGCAAAGGTTAGAGGTTTAATAGATGTCAAATGGAATAAGTGCCTAAATGAGTTTAATAGGGTTAGAGAAACCACCTGGACATATGAAGAGTTGAATATTACCATTTGGGAAGTTATAACAGATATTCAAGCGATTCCATTTGGGGCTAGCAACTGAACAAGCTAGAAAAAGTCAAAGTAACATAAAGAGGAAGGACAACTATCTGAACGAGATACCTTATTGTTGTGGTTCACCTGTTGTGGGTATTCTCTCATCACAAGCAACAAATTTGATCATGAACATCCAAAGTGACAATTGTTTAATTTTGGGCTATCTCCATCATTATCTTATGTAGTGGTTTTGTCTTATATGGAATAATATTGTTACATCTAGTTTTTTAACATGTGTCCTCCCATCTGAAGCTTGTTGCAATCCTTATTCTATAAAAGGATTTCCAAGATGTGGGATGAGGGTCCAAGATTCATTTCGTTGAAAAAAAAAAATTCATTCTTGATTCGGTCCATATACTGTATATGTTTTTCCAAAAGATAGAACGAAAAAAGTTAATAGTTGTTGGTCTAGTTGAGTTTTCTCTAATAGGGGTTGACATCTAATTGTATAATTTTCAAAGAAAGTAATACAAAGATGTAGAAAATTGGCTATACATTTTAGATCTTGTCTCTTCTCTTGTTATCATTTAATTATGAGATTCAATAGAAAAGTTTATTAAATCTCAGTCATAATTCATTTTGAATGATATTTCAGTTTACATATTGCTTATGATCTAAATGGGTTATATTTCAATTTACATTTTGCTTGATGTAAATTGGAAGAATTCTTTGGTTTTCAACGAAGATTTTGATAAGTGAGATTTGGAACTTAATATTGATATTCTTCTCACAAAGTATTAGTAAATGTCAAATTCATGTGGGATAATAGCCCAATAGATAAGGCACTAGTCAAACATCAAAGTTGGTATAATTTGGAATGTTTATATGGTATAATCCTCTTATAAATCAACCTTTTTTTATGTTTTAATGTTGAAGATTTGAAAAGTGAGCATGTACTTGATTCATGGAGTTTTAGGGTTTGATGGATTAGTCATTTATCATCTCTCTTCCAATCCTATAATTAGAAGAATTAAAGTCAAATTTATCTACTATAAGGGAATTCATATTGAGTTTTGAATTTTAGAGAGATAAAGAGTAATTTCCTAGGTATGCCCACCTGAATTTTGCCAAGTTCAAAGTGGAGAAGACATCACGAAGTCTTGTCAGTTGGTCCTTTTAATTTGATTCTCAGAATATCCATTATGGTTTCTAGCTAACTCCTAGGTATTCTCATCTTTAAAAAGGTTCTTAATTTTTTGTCAAATCATAAGCCAACAAGTCTATCAACTAAAATATTTGTAAGCATAGCATCCAAAAAGAGACCATAGTGTGGCATATAGAATGTCTTATGTTGCAGCATAATAAACTCAATACATCCGCTCAGCTAATAATGTAGCCCAATCAAATACTACACCAATCACCAAATTGTTAATTAGCACAATCTGCAAATGGGCTATGTTTGAAGCATGACTTGACCCTATAAGTTTGTTTTTCACAATATCCATAATGCAATGCCATGGTCCTTCTTGAATGAAGGATCTCTTCATTCCCTGCCCTTTGACACCTTTTCTAGGGAATCCATCTTTGTTGTTGTCAAGCCTCTACATGTAGTCTTAATCCAAAACTCTTTCACCTCCAACATCATCTTTCTAGCCTTTATATCAATCTTCTTCCCGTAGTTTCCTGGTATGCCAAATACTTGAGTGAACTTCATCACTATGAATGAAACTTTCAAATCCCATCCAAGGTAAGGAACTATGTCAATTCTTGAATGTCTATCAAAGGTCTCAATCCTAGCTCTCATAGCACCTTCATAATCCTTGATAAAAAATACAGGCATTAGTATTACCCAATGTATTTGTGCAATCCTCAATTCATTCTTTATGGGATCATTTTCAGGTGTATCATACCACCACTTCCAACATTCTACCCATTCAAACCCTCAAACACTATTGTTTGTGGTGTGACTAAATCTTTTGATTAAACAATCAATGCCATTTGCACTTTGGGTCTTATCTTTTTCTTGTTTGTGTAGATATTTGTACTAGAACTCTTACTTTAAATGGTAATATTTGTGTTTTTTACCATGCTATTGTTGGAACCACTTGTTTGTGTCTATAATTTTGCCTTATAATTTATCTTGCCCATTGAATCCATAATAATGATTTTAATTTTATTGTTATGTGTAATAAAAAAGGATAGGGCATTCTAATTTCTTCCACTGTGTGGCTTCTCATAGTTGCTTCTTCTAACCTCTCCCCCCCCCCCCCCCCTCTTGTGGCTTTGTGAGCATTTGGTATTTAAAAATGTTTCCCTTGGCCTCGATCTTGCCAAATCTAGGAATTGAAACAGTGTGCCCCTTTCCCTGCATGTTGTCTAATGCAATCCCTTTGTGTTGCATAGTTTTCCCTTCGCTAATTGGAACTATTTTGAAGCCAACTTGTTGTATGTGTTACCCTTTCTTCCTTCAAATCTTCTTCCTACTTTGGCACCTATCCTTGGAATTGTTCTCCATTTAATGTTCCTCCTTCAATGTCTTTTATATTCCTAACACCCACATGCTCCTTCCTTTGGATGGTAACCTACACAGACATCTCCTTTTTCTCCTAAGTCAATGATCTGTACCTCTCAAATTCCTATTGCAACTATTCTACATATGGTCAAGCTTTGGTTTTGAGCCATGTCTTTAATACTCTGCATGTCGTATGACCTTACTTCCAAGGGCCTTTTTTGCTCTATTCATTTATTTTCTCATATGGCATTATTAATGGGTCATACGGTCCATGTGATGAAGTTGTGCAAAGCCTCAAACTTTCCATACAATATTCAATCCTCACGATGCATGATTTATTCCATCCTCATGTCGTATGGTGTCTTGTGTTTCACCTTTATCGTTGAAAGCTACATTGTATTTGTAGTTTTTTTCCTGATTTACAATGATTCTAGGTGTCATTGCTCTACATTCTTAAATGTACAGTGTGGTTGTCTCCCTTTGGTGTATTTTCTCTATTGTACGGTTTTTACATGTTTTGCCAATGGTAGTGCCACTGTATGATAGTTAGTGTGTAATACCACCATATGGTGTTTCTATCATATGGTCTGCGTTTTCTTTTTTTAATTCTTTTTTAATTATTATTTTCCTAACTCTAAGTTATCTCATCTACTTGGATGCACATGATTGTCCCTCTAGTCACTGTACCTCTCATGGTAGATCAATTATTTCCATGTACTTCATTACTATTCTTCCAAGTACATCAATTGACATCACTTATGACATAACATAGTTGTGTCTCATATATGGAGAGAGTGTACATAAACCATTTAAAGGAGTGTGACTCAACCGTCATGACATAGCAAATTACCATTCGGTCACTAACGACTCACAACTTACTTAACCATTCCCTACAAGTACAATTATGTCAACAAGAGAAACAAGAAAATACAACAAAGATGGCAAGAAACAAAAACATATAAAAGTGAACTTCAATTTTAGAGGTATGAGTTTTGTTTAAGTGTAAAGGTTCTTGGTTAGCATCAATGTTCCACAAGTTGAAGGTCTATGGGTTTTAATTTTATGTTCTAGGGTCTAGGATTTGAATTTTATCACAAGTATTCAATTTCTAAGGTCACCAACCCAAAGTGTGAGTTTCAAAGCTCTAGAATTCAGGGTAAATGTTCCATATTCTACATTCTGCAATCCAAATTCTAGCACTCAATAACTAGTTCTATGATTTAATATGTTTAGGTCTCGTATATGAAGGACAAAGGATCCAAGCTCCTATGTTCAAATTCTACAATCCAAATTCTAGCACCCAATATCTAGTTCCATGATTTGATATGTTTGGGTCCCATATAACAAGGGCAAAGGATTCGAGCTCCAATGTCCAAAGTCTAGGGTCCATGGATCATGATCAATGGTGTCCAGAGAGAATAAATGGAGGGAAGATGTAAGAGAGAAATATATATAATAATGGAAATGAATTGATAATAAATACATTTAATGGAAAGAGTGAAGTGTTTTGTCTTTTGAGTGTCATGTTTTAATCACATCTCAAGTGCATGGCCGTGCAACGTGTCATCTATTTTTGTGCTTGTATTTCTTGGGTAAAGCAGATTTTAAGCTTTTTACTACTAGAAAACTGGATGTATAAGGGTATGAATGGTATTGCTAGATTTTGTCAACTCACTGATCTTGACTTAGTTGTCTGATCTAGTAAATAATTTATGTGCATTGCATTATGAGTGAAGTACATGTAGAAGATTCTTCTAACAACAAAAAACCGTGTCGACTAAATTTGTGTAAGGGGGTAACAAATTGAGTATTATGACTCCTATATTATTTGTAAAATGTCACAAATCTAGCCACTCTACCATTGTTTTTTTTGGTTTATCGGAATGAACAAAATTTTTGGACAAAGTAGGATTAAAATAAGTTGTCATCCTCGAGAAAATGAAGCAAGCCAACCAAAGGCTAAGGTGGTTAGCCAAGTTACGGAAAGAATTTAGAATTATCCTTCAAAAGATACCTTGGAGAATTTGAGAATATCAACAATGTCGTTTCAGGGTTTCTCCAGATCTAAGGTTTCTACGAAATTTAGAGGAAAGAGGAAGGTTTTGGTGGGATCTTGAGTGACTCCAACAAGATGGTCTTATGAGCCGGAAAAGGATAATTTAGCTCTTTTGGTTGCCATCATCATTCAAGGGAAAATGAAAAATGGAGGATATGAAACTTGGAGTCGGCAAACATAAAGACAAAACACTTGTCCCTTCCTCATAGTTGCATTCTAAAGTGCATGGTCGTCATCTCCTTCTTGTAAAGAGCACCTAAGAGACTTTTCTGGTATCAGATTTTGGTTTGACAGTTCAGAAAGAGAGCTTTGGCAAAAAGGATTCTCGTTTGAGTAATTTCATGGGCAAGGTTGCTAACAAAGTTCAAAGTCAAACATCTCTAGATCTCTATGGCTTCAAGCCACTTGTCTAGCCCTATGGTTGCTGCTCTCTTTTACTTTAATGTGGAAGGTTTCTTATTTGTTTTGTGATTTTTTCCCATTAAAAAAAAATTCCACTTTGAGTTGTTAGTTATTTTTGTTGCTGATGGTTTACAGCCTCACTGCTGATGGATGATTTTATAGTTTCACCATTGTTTGGTGAGTTTTATTGCTGAAGCTAATTGTCTTCTTAAAAAGGTCAGGGCCCTTACAAAAACCCACCTCTTCCCTTAATCAGAAAGTAAAATATGCATGGCTTTCTTGTTCAATACGTATTGCTTCAATATCAACCTAGTGAATATATTAAATTCACAGCAGTCCAAGGATAACAAATATATCAACAATACATGGTTTCACATAGATTTTATTTAATGGTTGTAATTTATATAGGTGGACCAGTGTAGAAAAATGCAATTCTCTTCAAAGCACTTACTTAGAGTGTTGCTACAAATTATCAAATCTTAAATTTTTCTTGCATATTTGCATACTTACTGTTAATAATGCTAATAGCAGGATGTGTTAATGTTTTGTAGCCTCTGTCGGCAGGCTAATCTCTGGACAAAATGCACTAAAGACAAAACAAAGTCAAACTTCTTTTTTTCAAATTCAAGAAAACATAGTGATTTTTTTTCCAAAATTTTTGTTGATTTCGACTACAAACTATGCAGATCATGAAGATCAAATGCTGAAATTTTAAGAAAAATCCATGATGTTTTCAATTTTTTGAAAATTCGTCAACTATACAGTTTGTAGGGAGGATAGCCACGTCTGAAGATATATAACTGTGTGTGTATGAGTTAGTATCACTTTCTTAATCATAATAAAGAACTGTTATTCATAACTAATGAGAGTTAAAGAGACATGTCTCTGCAAAGACGTACCTCTTAAATGACATATACATATGCATTGAGAATGTTATTAGGAAAACACAAAAATTACAAACAGTGTTAGTACCAGTGTTCTAGGATTCTACTAGTCTGAGTAGGACTCTATGAGTCTGAGGCAGAGGCGGCCTTTCCGATGCAAATGGGCTAGACTCGGCCTAGTCCTGGCAAAGTCCATGTGGACTCACCGAGTCCTGAGCACAAGACTCTCCGAATTTTTTTTTTTAATTTTTTTTTATTTTTTAAATTTAAAAAGATAGAGATTTTTGGAAGGTGTTTTTTGTTTTTTAGTGTATACTAATTCTGAAAATGATTTTGTGGTATGTTAGGAATTTATTAAGGATTGAATCTTAAATCTTAAATCTTCAACTTTATATTATGTTATTCAGTTTTTTTCCTTTAGAAATTCGTTGTTATACCTATGTGATTTATGCAAAATTGTGTATGAGTGTTAAATAGCTTCTATTTGTCTCAATTATTGTGTATTTGATGTTTTTGATTAAGTAAAACAAGTTTTGAAGGGTGCCTAAAACCCTATACAAGTCTAAAGATTTTCAATGAGTGCATAAACAAAGGTACAACAAACAAATGCAAAATTGGTCACCCCCCAAACTAAGGGTAACCAAGGTGACAAAAAGCTTATCACCAGCCAAAAGAAAAGATCCAGCAAGGAGGTAGGGCCAGATACATCATGATTTTTCTTTTGATTTAGAGCCTCCCTTGCATGATCGGAGGTTCATTTCTAAAGGAGGAGCAGATGGCCTAGTTTTCTTTCTTTTTACCACAGTCCAACCATCCTCCACCTTAGTTGCCTCAGCAATCCAATCCTCTGAAGAAATAGAACAATGGAGCCTAGGGGAATCAAAAAAACAACAATCTCTCGAGAAGAGCCCGAAGCCAACTGGCCCCCCACAAAACTAGGAGGAAAGTCCAGTACAGGAGTGAGGGCAGGAGAGGGTACATCCTTAAAAATGATGCAATGTTAATTGACTAAATGATGCATGAAAAAATCATTAAATCCTTAAAAATCTTTGAATTTCATGAGTTTTTTGATTTTTTGAGTAGATGTCGAGTCCAAGCCGAGTCTAGTCACCGAGTCCAAGTTCGAGTCAGATTTTGACTTTTCGAGTCAAAGGCAAATCTAAGTCCCGTAACTATGGTTAGTACATTTACATCCTCTGGAAAACTCAATATGATATCATAACAATAGATTTCGAGACCCTTTAATAATAAGGACAAGGAGCTCAGTGTTTACCATATGGAATAAATGAATTAAAGCACACAAACAATAGACAAGAATAGCAGTACTCCTTTTATAGTTGCATAGATGCCAAAGAGATTACATAATGCTTTTTAGATGATTACAATCCATCTCATTGTTAGTGTAGTTTTTTATTTTTTCTATTTTGCTAGGTTTTTCCTATACTTTTAATAATCTCGCTTAGGTTAATAAAGCATGTCTTATGAGGTGAATGGTTGTGAGGTGTCACCTTCCTACATGTGAGCATCCATTAGCTATCTTGGGAAGATACTTTGCTATCTTTAGTCCGATAGATGGTTGCTCCTCATTGGTTGGTGTTGCCACCTCCTCCCTCTTCCTAGCTTATATAAGCATGCTACCTGGCTTGTATTTGTATCTCTTGTTTTTGCATCCTCTTAATGCTATTTTGCTTCCAGCATTTGCATTACTCTCTTGGAGACTAACTCTATGATGTTATTTTGATTTTGTATCATCTGCATTCATAGTTTAGATATTTACTCTTTGCACTAGTTTTCTGGATTATTAATCTTTTAGATTCTAACATCGTATCAGAGCTTTTCTATGTGCAAGAGTAGATTTTAGTTTCATTATTTGAGAGATTCGGGGGGGGGGGGGGCTAATAAATTTTATTATAGTTTTTTGAAAAATGAAGTATGCTCTTCTCTTGCATCTTTGGATGATCTTGAGAATCAAAAAAGTTTTGACAAAAATAGTTTTTCTCTGGGGTTTCAATCTCAAATCTGACAACCAACTTGCATATTTGAAGTTTTCAATCAGTATTGCAGGTTCTAGCATGCCATTGATGGACTTAGGAAGCTGATCCAGCATGTGCATGTCATATTTTGGTTGCTGGGGTCGGTTTTTGATTTTTGGAGCCATTTTTTACTGTTAAAGGCGTCTAATTTACACTACAGCGACATCTTCTATACATCAACAAGAAAAATGCTTTCTGGGTTTTGTTTGCAGCCCCGAAAAATCATCTGGGTATCTTTTAGATTTTGCATGCAAGCTGTATATTTTTTAAAATCGAACATGCAAAGCTACAGCCATACCCCTCTCCATTGGCAGTCGCAGATTTGAACGCAGTTTTCAAATGTCTCATTCTTGCTCATACGGACTCTGATTTTGATGATTCTTGTTATGAATTTGGCTATTTTTTTGTGCTCTATCCACTAGTGGAGTTTTTTTTTTAATTTTCATGCATGAATTCTTCAAAAATTGTAGATTCTCAGTCGTGACTATGCACAGTTCTTATTTTGGAAACTTCGAAGGATCATAACTTTCTCATACAACCTCGTATCGAGGCGATTCTTTTTTTGAAAGTGCATGATTTTTTGAGTAGATCGTAGTGGTTCTATTTGTTTCCTTGATTATTTGCCCAAGTTTCACTTTTAGCATATGCTCTTCATGAGAAGGCCCTACGGTTTTTCTTCTGTAACTTGAGCATACGGACGTATTTTTTTGATCCAAAAAATACGTCAAAAATTTGTTTCTGAGATGGATATGATGGTATAGGTTTTTTTTATTTTTGCTACAGTCTAGTTGCTTGTTTTGGCAGTCAAAGCCAGATGTTCTATTTTGCCTTCCGGGAGCCATATCTCTCTCATTCAGACTCTTTTCTAGGCTTGCCAGATATCGTTGGAAAGCTGGTTCTATGAGTTATTCAGTTGCAGAGGTCTTTTATCCAGGTTCTGCTCTATGTTCTTTCTCCTTCGATTTTTGCACTTTTGCACTCTGGCGGATTACTTGGATTCTACAGGTCCTAGAATCTCTTCTTCTGTTCTTTTTGCTCACTCTTCTTTTTGACTTATGAGCATTGTATGCTTCTATTCTGTTGCATTCCTTTTTCTATAAATGCACTGAGATAAAGTGCCTGCTTTTGCATATCTGGGATCTTGTACACCTTGTGTTTGTTTGTACTCGCACTCAGTTATAAAGTGCCATGGGGGGTCATGATGTTTTGCCATTTTGTGCTCATCCACCTTTGTCAAGTGAATTTTTCTTCCACGACATTAGCCCATGCAGTGTGTCGGTGACACCGCCCTTTATCCTGTACTTGTACTCCTATTGCACTATTGGTGTTCTTGATTCTTCTTCTTTTAGATGTTTTTGGCATTGCATTTCAGTGCTCCTATCACCCTCTCCCTGTTCAGCATTATGGGGGGGTTCACCTGTTGGCTCTATTGCTTCTTTGGTTTGGTTGAGTGATCTACATATTCAATTTTTGTTCCTATGTACTAGGCGGATGCAGTGGCTAGGCACCTATGCATTTTGGTGAGATGGTTCATCTACTATATAGACACTCATTCATTCCTACCTTTGGAGGTCACCTCTTTGATTGATCAGCTCTTCAAACTTTGTCTTCTCTACCTGGTCATGCACTATTTCAATGGGGGTTCCAGCAGTTTCTTCTGACAGTGTTTGCAGCTTCATGCTTCGGAGATGCTTCATGCTCTTTTTTGTTCCTCTCTTTGGGACATTTCCTAGATTGGAGGCTTAGTTTCCTTCATCTAGTTCTTTTTTTTTGTATTGGGTACCTGATTAGGCCTTGTTGTCGGGACCCATTTTCCTGCTTTCATAGCTTTGCTAGGTTAGCATCCACCTAAGCTTCGCTTATGGGGGGGTGTTAGTGTAGTTTTTTATTTTTTCTATTTTGCTAAGTTTTTCCTATACTTTTAATAATCTCGCTTAGGTTAATAAAGCATGTTTTATGAGGTGAATGGTTGTGAGGTGTCACCTTCCTCATTGGTTGGTGTTGCCACCTCCTCCCTCTTCCTAGCCTATATAAGCATGCTACCTGGCTTGTATTTGTATCTCTTGTTTTTGCATCCTCTTAATGCTATTTTGCTTCCAGCATTTGCATTACTCTCTTGGAGACTAACTCTATGATGCTATTTTGATTTTGTATCATCTGCATTCATATTTTAGATATTTACTCTTTGCACTAGTTTTCTGGATTATTAATCTTATTAGATTCTAACACTCAGATGGTGTACATATACCTTTCTAAAGGGCCTTCCAGAAGGTTCCCGAAGGAACCCGTCAGCTATATATCAGCTACATAACAATTAATTCATGTTAATCTACCTGTCAGTTGTTTTACAAATGTTTACTGATGACATCATCCCCCCCAAAAGAAAAGTCATCTCTGGATGAAAACATAATAAAACTCAAAATTGCACAACTAATTACATCAAAACAAAGATACTAGGTAGGGGGATGGGTCCCTGGCATGGTAGGCGTATGTGCTCTTAGGTCACTCAGCTTAGCCTGTAGCTTTTATACTTGCTCCTTTCGAACCTTCAATTCAGCTTCCGCTTCCATCTGAAGCTCCAAAGCTGACTACATCATCTTTGCAATTTCTCCCAACTCTTTCTCCTTTCATGCTGCCACTTGTTCCTTTTCCACTGCCAACTTCTGTAGCTGACTCTGGCTGTCTAATAGGGTTGTCCTCTCAGATTCCCAAGTGGCCCTCTCTGAGGCTAACCTTGCAACTAACTCCTTTCGAGCCCCCTCAGTTGCTACTTGATCTACCTGACTTCTCTAAAGAGTGTAATATGCCTCCCTATATAACTTCACTATCTCATGATTCAAAGCCTCTACTCGGCTCTCCATCCCAGGATCTCTCATCGTGGCCCACTCCTATCGTATCTCTACATTCTCCACATCTGGCCATCCCCACTCCTCAAAATAGATTTTAAAGGCAATTGGGCATCCTAATCTCATAAAAGATATGAGTCCCTCTAGCTCCTTCTCTACTAAGTCCAATGCCTGAGTCTCTGTCGAAGCTAACACTTAGCGAGCCTAAGTCGCTAGAGCTACTACATCAACAAGAAATGCCTCTCTCATCCCTATCTCCCATGCTATTGGATATTCTTGTTGCACACCCATAGCCCTCTCTAGTGCTTCCTCCATATGCTCCACAATGTTGTGTGACAGTCCCACATCTTGTACTGGCTCCACTACCTAAGTCTACTAAGTGTCTTCCTCCAAAATTTTGTCCTGCATAGGTGTCTGCATATAGGCCATCTGAGGTATTGGAGTACAGTGAAACCATGTACTCAAGTAAGTACTCAACCTTTGAGCTCTACTCTCTCTATCATGCTCAGGAGATGCTAAAAGTGTTGCATCCACCGTAACTATTGCATCTGAACCCACTACATCCAAGTGCACACCAGGTGTATTCTAGCTCTCTACTATCTCTGGTACTAATAGTTTGGGTACCTCCATGGTAGTCTCCTCTCACTCCTGTAGTACACTCTCTATTGTAGGTGCCACAAATTTTGTTGCTAGTTGTGCTTTGATAGGTACCACCATTTCTACTACTGGAAGTCCTTTGGCAGAAGCTGGTATACTCTCTTGGCCGACAAGTTGTGCCACTCGTGCAAACCCTATGGTAAACCCAACTATTAGTGGGACTGGGGGAGGCCTTACCCCATGCTGCCAAGGTGTTGCTACTATAACTGCCTATTGTGGTGTTGTAGTCATCACTATCAACTGTCATGTATGTCCAAACCCTGGTATATGTACCATGTGCAGACCTGTTGGGACTAGGCAGGAAGTGGCGAATAGTGTAGGGCACGAAAATAATAATGGAGTGGCTATGAAAATCTCGACCTCTTCATCATCATCTTCCCCTTCCTCCTCTCCCATGTTATTCTCCTCAAAAGATGTCTCATGTCATTCATTGTCTATATCACCTCCTATATCTAGATGGGGTCTCTTCTGCCCTACAAAGCCCTTTTTCCTAGCGGTTGAGTCTAAGTGTCTTCACTACATGATAGGAGGTTCTCGGAGAGCTAATGGTCTAGGTCTCACCTCCAACCTATCTTTTGGAATCACTCGCATTGTAGCATCAAGAAAGAGACCTATGGCATAATGTGGCATATAAAATGTCTTATGTTGAGTGTTATAAATTCATGCATACGTTCAGCCAGCACAGATGCCCAATCATACACCTTCCCATTCATTATGTCATTCATCATGAATACCAGCGGAAAGGAAATATCAGATGCCCTACTTGATCTCATAAGTCTGCTCTTTACCAAACCCATCAGGCATCGCCACGGTCCCTCCTAAATGTCTATTTTCTTCAATCCCCTATCTTTTGATGTCTCATCCAACACTTTTTATTCTACTTCATCCATATCTTTGCATACCAACCTAATCAAAAACATTTTTACCGTCTTGAAAATCTTCTTAGGTTGTACCTTCTTTTCCTGCGGCCCTAGTATGCCAAACATCCACATGAAATCTACTACTTTGAATGAAACTACCAAGTCTCTTCCCAAATACTAAAATGTGTTTTTCCAAGAGCCCCTACTATAAGTCTTGATCATGGCGCATAGGAAACCCTCGTATTCTTTGATGCAAAAAATAGGCATCCAAATCACTCATTCCACCTGTGCCCTTCTAATGTTGGATTTTACTAGATAGTCGTAAGGAGCTTCCTACCATCACTTCCTATAGTTCATATGTCTCAGTCCTTCGAATGCTATATTATGTGGTGTGATTTCAGCGGTTGCAGGTGCATGTGTCTTATGCTTCTGCTTGCTGCTACTACTAGTGTCTTCAATCTAGTTACCTGCGGTCAACATTTTCATGCCCTTCCCAGTTGTAGATTCTTGTAATTCTCTTTTCCGCTCTCTCTTGCTTGCAGACTCCATTTATTCCTCTTTTGGATTAGGTCAGTTATCCCTCTATGCAAAAAAAAAAAATCCTTTCGTAGAATCCGTACGAATCCGTACAGCCCTTCCTCACACTTTATAGATGTATAGTTAAACAATCCCTCACTTTCAAACTTCTGCTACAGTTACTCCATCTAACTGGTTGTATGGCCTTTCCTTCCAAGATCTTGAAAACATTGTTGGTTTCTTCCTAGATGATGTCTAAATGTAGGCTTTGCGATGCCCCGTATGTTATTATGAAGACTTTCTGCTATGGCTTAGATGTCGTACAACCTTTGGTCTGCCTCTTGTCTTCAAAACACACTGTACAGCCTATGTATCTTCTCCTATATGTATCATACAAGATTTACTTCAAGTATATTTATTTTTTAACTTTTCCCATATGGTTCAGAGAAATAAATGTTTAATGGTTAGCCACACGCTTCAATCTGTCAACTCTCCTTGTTTTATTGTACTTAGAATCCTTCCATCTCAATTCCCTCTCACCTTCCCAACTAAATCTTTGGCCCATCAAACTCAAGCTTCCAGTAGTCAAATCCCCTAAAACTTATGCACCCTCCCATACATAGCATGATTCAATACATGGAGACCACTATTAATCTCATGGCACACTCATACTAGACAAAACAGGTGAACCCAAATGTGTTCTCAATATGCTCAATTCATGTAGAATATGAATATTTTCACGATCTCCAAGAAGCTTGAGCTTAAAATTTACATATTATGGTTGCAATATGCTTGGGGGCTTCCATACGGTTAATTCCCTCTTAAAAAGGCATACAGGCTTCTAACATCATACACATGTGCACTTATCTCGCAGTCATATGGTCATGGACTAGAAAAAAAATGTACAATGAAATTGAAATTCGTACGGTGAGCCAGTCTACCAGGTGATATTAGTTCATCGTACTGTGAGGCATTTAAAACCTTGCACAGGGCCACACACAATACCGTACGGTGTTCCTTGCAAATGATAAGAGTTGTTACTTCATTCCTGATACTTCTATTTGATTATGCCATACGATCCCTATTATGAGATGCATTAACTATACGGCCCATCCATGTTATAAATTGATTCTTTTTTTCTTGGTCATATGGTGGTGAGTAGTCTATTGCCTTTTCCATACGATAATTGTATGGTGACTCAAAGCCTTTTTTTTCTTTTTTTTCTTTTTTTACTAAATTTTACTGCTCCTTGATATTTGCTGACGACAGAATAGATCGCGCATGATATATTTTCAACTTCAAACTGTTCACGATTTTCAAAATTTTGTACCTATCCAGCATCCATAACTTTATTACTCTGTTATCACCTACTTCCCAGATCTGGTATGGCCCGACCCATTTGATTTCAAACTTGTCCGGTTTGATTTTGTTCCATCTGCCATACTTCAACACCAACTCTCCTGGTTGGAAATTGTTCAGTTTTAGGTGTCTATCATACCATGCTTTGTGCCTATTCTATGTTACCTCTATGGCCCATTTTGCCAATAGCTACTTTTCCTCGAGTTTGTTCAGATTATCCAACCTTTCCCTTAGGCTTTCCATGTCGCCCAACTTATTCTCCAGTGCGATCCTCAGACTCGATATCATAAATTCTGCTGGTACCACCACCTCCTATCCAAACATCAACTGGAATGGTGTGTGTCCCGTTGTCACCTTATATGTCGTGTGATATGCCCAGAGGGAAGAGGGTAGTTTTTCCTCCCAGTCTTCACCTTCGACCACACATGACTTGTACATGATTGCTATCAGGATCTTGTTCGTAGCCTTAGCCTATTTGTTTACTTGTGGGTAGTATGGGCTTGATAGAGAATGGTTTATCTTGAAAATATGTTGTTAACAATCTAATGATGTGATTGAAAAAATTCCCTCCATGATCACTCGTTATCTAAAGTGGAATCCCATATTGAGTGATTATTTGTTCATAGATGAATTTTGTTGTACTGGCTACTGATTTATCTAGTAGAGCCTGTGCTTCCACCCACTTCGTTAAGTATTTTGTGGCTACGACAATATGTCGACAGTGGTGTATTCGGCCTACTTTCAAAGGTCCCACAAAATTCAATCCCCATCATTTGAATAATTCATGTGCATGTGAGGGGTTAAGCAGCATGAAGTCTCTATTTAGTAGCCTTCCCACTCTTTGGCAAGTGTCACACCCGATGACCCATTTGCATGCATCATTGTACACAGTTGGCCACCACAGTCCTACCAGAAATATTTTTCATGTTGTGGTATCAAGTCCCACATGTCCTCCCACCGGACCCTCATGTGCTTCTTTTAACACTCTTGGTATTTCCTCCTCTAACACACACCGTCGCAAGATGTGATTAGGCCCCATTTTATACAGTAATCCATTAATCAATTGACGTATAGCTCTTGATTGCTAATTTTTGTCTTTCACTTTGTGGCATATCCTTTAGTGGTTGTCTCGTGGAAAGGTACTCCCCAATACTTGTGTACCATTTTTCCAGTACTACAATTTGAAATAACTGTGCATCAGGGAAATCATCATTCACTCCATCAACTGGTTCACCTATTTTAATTCACAACAAGTGGTCTACGCTGACATGATTCTTCCTAGGTCATACAATGATTTTGAAGGTGAATTCTTGCAACAAAAGTAGCCACCAATTGATTATGCCTTAGATGACAGGTTTATTCAGCAAGTACAATAGAGCTTGATGGTTGACATAAAACACGAACGGTGTCACCAATAAGTAATGTCGAAACTTCTGCATTGCATAGACTATTCCTAAGGCTTCTTGTTCTATTGTATTGTAGTTATGTTCTATTTTTTACAATAGCCGACTGGCAAAATATATCGAGTGATCTAACCCACGGTTGCCTGTCTGGGCTAGAGTTGCTCCTATTGCATAATTGGATGCATTGATGTGAACATGGAATTCCTTGTTCCAATCTGGGTAGGCCAAGATAGGTGTTGTGGCCAATCATACCTTTAACCTTCAAATGACTCATCTTATTCTTTCTCCCATTTGAACAGTTCCCCTTTACATGTTAACCTATCCAGTGGGTATGATACTTTGGCAAAGTTTTTGATGAATCTTCTATAATAGCCTGTGTGTCCCAGGAATGACTTTACCTCCGTTACATTTGTAGATGGTTGCATTTCCATTATCACTCTAACTTTGTCTGGATCTATTTTCAATCCCTCCTTGTAGACTATATGTCCAAGTAATTTTCCCTATGGGATTATGAATCTGCATTTCTTTGGATTTAAAGCAAGGCGCACCCTTCGACATCTTTTCATGCATTCACCTAAAGTAGCCATATGTTTGTCTTCGATGCTGAATATAGACCAGTCATCCAGGGATGCTTTGAAATTTTTGATAGACATTTTGTTGAATATGTGCAGTATGATTCTTTGGAATGTAGCTAGTGCATTGCACAGGTCGAATGGCATCTAGTTGTATGTGTATACCCCACCTTTTACCACAAATGTCATTTTAAGTTTGTCTTCTTCTACTATGCGAATTTGATTATATTCTAAGAACCAATTCCATAAATGAATAAATCTCATGTCCAGCTACCTCCTCCAATATATTGTTTGTGAATGGTATTGGAAAGGGGTCCTTGATCGTTATTGCATTGAGACATCTGAAGACGACACATATCCTAATTTGGGTGGTATCCTTCTTCAGGGATATTACAATTTACGACACCCATTCACTTGTTTGAACCTTAAAAATAATACCGGCCTTCAACATTCAGTTAATTTATTCTGTGACCCATGCCGCATAATTTTTATTCATCCTATAAGGTCACTTCCATACAAGTATTGTACCTTCGACCAGTGGAATGCCGTGAACACACAACTCTAGCAGAACTCCTTTCAGATCCTTATATGTCCAAGTGAATACATCTTTGTGTTCCAAAAATATGTTAAATGTCGTTGCTTTGAGTACTGGATTCCAGTTATCCCCCAGTAGTATGTTTTTTGGTTCGGCTTCATCTCCCAAATTCATAGTTTGTACTATGGCTTCACTATATTTGATCAGCTTCCACTCACTGAATACATGTGTGGGTGTTTCATCTAGCGGTGCATCCCCTTCTTTAATTTTTTTGAACTCTTTTGAAAATTCATCTCTATTGTGCCCTTCCTCGATCATTAGTATGTCACAGCTCTGGAATAGCTCATAATCCTCCATCTGCTAGTGAAATAATCTATTGACCAAATTCAAATCATCATTTGTCGATCCACCTTTTAATCGTAGGACTCCTTCCTGATCTGGTTCCATTCGTTGCTTCCTCGCATCCTCTTCTTCAAAATTAGATGATAGCACTTCTTCACCCACCATTTGTGTGTTTGAATCAATAATGAATTTTTGTCCTTTGCTTTCTAGTGATAGTGTATTCTTCTTCTAGTCATGCTTAACATTTTTTTGTATGAGCCATCCTTAGCCTAGAATGGCGTCATATCCTCTCCTCTTCAGCGGGATGATGACAAAGTTGAGTAGGAATGGTTGTCTTTCAATAGTCACTGGTTGTGCCATCAAGATTTCCAATGGTTTGATCCCATGCGAGTCTATCGTGAGCAACTGAAATGTTGGTGGCCATAATGTCGGCTATCCTAACTTCTTCCAAGTATCTTCTGGTAAGACGTTTACCCCTGAACCTCCATCTACAATTGTGTCTGAAAGGATCATTCCTAATATGCCCATCTCTATGACCACAGGATGCCATCCAGATGTGAGGACTAGCAACATTAGGTTTGCTACACTTTCTCCACTTTCCTTCTCCCTTCCATGTTCTCCTGATGGTTTGGTAGTTGGAGCGATGTTTGTGAGTGTCGATCGAAGTTGATGCATTATGAGTAGCAAATCATTTATTTTGACTGGTACTTCAGTTTTGTAATATCTATCGTATGATGTTTTGTTCTATGTAGTTCCTTGTTGAGGTATCGGTAGTGTCTTTCAATTGTGATTTCTCTGTCTACGTTGCTTTCTCAGTTTCTGCTTGCACTTCTTCTAATCTCTTCTTTTCTTCCTTTGGGTTAGGGTACAATTTTGTTTGTTTCTGTGTGATTGCCAAGACTTCTTCATCCGTGCCAATGCTAATCAGATTCACTCTTGATTTTAGGCACTTGGCATCTTCATGATCTCCAAGACCACACCATTGGCATAACAACTTTGGTGTATTCGCTGATGTACAGTTTCGTGCAAAGTGGCCCTACAAATTACATGCTCAGCATTGAACAATCAGTCGGCCATTCGCATCGTACTGAATTCGGCTGTGGCCCCCATTATTATTGTTGGTATTATTATTTTGTCCTCTTTTATTATTTTTATACCCACCTGAAGTGACACCATCATTGCTGGTGTTTCTGCTCCCTCTTGACGCGGAAGCCTCCTGTGTAAAGAGCACTTGTTGACGTCCTCTTGTTTTCATATTGAAAGGGCATTCTTTTATGGAATGTCCCATAATTTGGCAGATCTCATAGAACTATTTCTTCGAACAGGATCCCTTTGTGTGACATTATGTCTTGCATTCTATGCACCATAGCTCATTTCCCTTCGTCTCTTTTTACATATTCATAAATTCTTTCATCATTCTGATCATATCCTTTTGGAGAGCTCGGACCTTCTTGCTGCCCTTTTCATCACCACTACTATCTTCTTCTGAAGACGTGTTATCTTAGTCAAATGAGCTACTTTTCTTCTTTTTCATTTTATATTCACTCTCTAAGTCCATCACCTGATTGTATGCTTCGGTGTATGATGATGGTAGCACAATCTTCATTTTCTTCCTTAACTCTGGGCGTAGTCCTTCAATGAACCATCACTTTTTCATCCCATTTTTTGGCTTACTTTCTATTTTATTTATTAATTCTTTTAGTTTTCTCGCATATACATAGACTTTTTCATTTTTCCCTTGCTTTGTGGTGTAGATATCTACTACGATCTCATTGCCATCGCACAGCGATAGGAATTCGATGATAAAATCCTTTTTAACTCCCACCCATGTAGTTAATTTTTGGGGATCGGTGTCGGCAAACCAATCAACTGCAACACCCCTTAGGGTTGCTAGAAATTGTTGGACCCATTCATCTGTGTCAGTTATGCCATTCACCGTCCAAATTGTTTTGCATGTCTTATAGTGTCTGATTGGATCAATCATTCCATCACCATCAAAATTAGACAATTGTTCCTTTGGTCCAACCATTACTATTCGAGTTGGAGGTACTTCTGTACCAGCGTTTTTTTGCACACCAGTGCAATTCTGTACACCTGCATTGTTTTGAGCACTTGCACTGTTTCGAATAGTCATTTTATTTCCAACAGCTGCATTACTTGGTGAAAAAAGGTTTTCCTCAAGTCCTTCCGGAAGTGTATCACAAACTAAGAGTTCACTCCATGCCCGTGCTCCCTCGGCACTCTGAGCCATGCAAGTTGATTCCCTTCCGTACGGATTCTCTTCCCTTAGCGTATACAGGTTTAGAAATTTCTCTCTTGTTTCTTCCACCAATTCCAACCAATGTTGAGTCTTCCAACAATTCCTCGGTGCTTCGGTGTCCATTGGCAATCTACTGAAACCTCCATCTGTGCTCGGCTTATTGTGCCAGAATTAAAATTTCTTGTGTGGTGCATATTCCATCTTTTCCCTTTATCTTATTTCTATCCTTGTTATATAAACTAATTTGGCATTAGTCTGCATTCCTCTGCCTTCGTTCCAAGTCCATTGGGCAACGGCACCAAATGTTTATCGTATGGGGTAAATGAATTAATACACACAGACAAAAGACAAGAACATAACTACTCCTTTTATTATTCGCATTTATGTCGAAGAGATTACATAATTCTTTTTTTAATGATTACAATCCATCTCAAATGGTGTACATGTACTTTTCTAAATGGCCTTCTGGAAGGTTCCCAAAGGGACCCATCGGCTATATGTTGGTTACATAACAATTAATTTATGTTAATCTACTCATCGGTTGTTTTACAAATGTTTACTAGTGACACTCAGAGAGACTTGAACCTCGTTGTCTTGCTACAAAGAAATTATCGTCGTTCAAAATTGCATCGCCAGTCGTTGTCCCACAAGTTATTTTACCAAACTCGGTGACTTTTCTCTTCTTCATATAATTTTGCATTCAACATCTTAAGTGGCACAAATGCAAAAAACATGCATGCACATTTCATTCCATTATGCCCCTGGAGCTCCAACATAAAGGAAGATGAAAAAATTTGTGGTAGCCTACAAGATGGAGTTTGAGATAACAGTGCTTGTGCATTATGCATAAAGATGAGTCGACTAAAATCATATTTTTTTCCAAATGGAAATAATGGCAGCTTTAAAGCTAAATTCTAAGCCAGTGTCCTTTGTATTTGTGAGGTGGAAGATTGAAGAGTGGTGTGGATGTTTTTCAAAGTTTAGACCACCTTAGACACCATATTTCCATTTTGAATAGTGATTGTAATAGTGTAGGCACAATACTCTTGAGAATTGGAAAGAGCATGGGTATGGACTATATCTTCCATGTTTCTAGAGTCATGATTTGACCACTAAAGAGGGAGTCCACAGTCTGCAAACAGTAGCACTTGCAAACTAAAAACATATACCATATTACCATCGTCTGGAACTAGACAGTTTAGCATGGGTAATTGTAGTTATCAAGTCTATATTGCAAGTTAGTTGTATATGGTGGTGTTTTTAATATGCATCATCAAATGATTAAAGTCCTTGCTCCAATGTAACATGCTCAAATACATTGATGTCACAAAATTTTAGAGTTCTTTGTAATAGCAAGTTGCAGGGGAGGATGGCAGAAATGAAGAATAGACATGATGTAGGAGCATCCTAGGTTGCCTTGTTATCCTGCTCATTTTTTGTTCATTATGCATGTTGATACCGAGTTACCCAGTGTATGCCAAGTGACTCTGCATTAACCTAGTTACCCAGTGTTTACCAAGTGACTATTCATTAACCTAGTTACCCAGTGTTCACCAAGTGACTCTTCATTAACCAAGTTACCCAGTGTTCACCAAGTGACTCTTCATTAACTGAGTTACCCAGTGTTCGCCAAGTGACTCTTCATTAATCGAGTTACCCAATGTACGCCAAGTGATTCTTCATTCGTCGAGTTACCTAGTGTATGCCAAGTGACTCTTCATTAACTGAGTTACCCAGTGTATGCCAAGCGACTCTTCATTCGTCGAGTTACTCAGTATACGTCGAGTGTCAGCATTTGAACGTGATTTTTGCGAGCTGACTTGCGAGATTTATTTTGTTTGTGACATTTATGTTAAGATATTTTCTTGAGATGCGTCCAGACCGTTGTTGGGTCATCCTTCCTCTTATGTAATATTTTATAATAATCTGTAAGCCATTTTGGCAAGTAGTATAGACTGTTTAGGCTTAGAGTTAGGTAAGCTTTTGGGAAGAAGATTAGAGAGCAGAACTGAAAGTGTGAATTTGCAGTTGGATATTTGAATGTGAATGTATTTGTAATTGGTTGTAACCCAAAAGGCCTTACAGCTAGGCATGTATGAAGATATTTTGATGAATCAATAAAAGTAATTCACTCTTCTTCCTCCTTTGGTTGTTGTTCTTTGTGTTCATTTCCATTGTGTTAACTCTTGTCGGATGGTTTGGATAGCTGGGTGAGCCTTTGGCCCTAGTTATTCACCCTTTGCCTACGTCAATTGGTATCAAAGCCTGAGGTTCATCCTTGTGGAGATTAGATCGTGTAGAACCCTAATTTGGATTTGATTGTAGGGTGGCAGATCTGCGGATTTGACCTATAACTTGCAGAGGGTTACGATCTTGCAGGAACCTGATTTGTAAAGATGGTTCATGGTAGAGTAAATAATGTTGATAATGCTATATTAGATCAGTTGAGACAAATTGTAGCCAGATTAGATGTTGTGGAGACAACCCAGAGGAGAAGAGCACATCTTGATGATGTAAGTGATGATGAAGCAGTGGCACCAAACCATAATCTAGAATCTGAAGAAGATCAAGATGAGGAAAGATTGTTGCAAATATTTTCTAGGGAAAATGCAAAGCCTATTGTAGAAGTTGTTCCTTATGATGGAAAATTGGACACCAATGTTGTGTTGGATTGGATCTCTGATATGGAGAAGTTCTTTGAGTATGAAAACACTCCTGATAATAGAAAGGTAAAGATTGCAGCCACTAAGTTGAAAGGTCATGCATCACTATGCTGGGAGCACTTGCAAACTGATAGACAAAGGAGAGGAAAGGAGAAGATTAGAACTTGTCCAAAGATGGTGAACAAGGTAAAGAAAAAATTCCTTCCTGATGATTACCAAGTTAGCTTGTTGAGAAAGATGCAAAATTTGAAACAAAAGGACATGACTGTGAAAGAATATATCGAGAAATTCTATAGATTGGACATCAAATTTGGACATGTGGATGATGATGTTGAAAAAATTGTAAGGTACATTAATGGATTGAGATTTGGAATTCAGGATGAAATAAGTTTTGTGAAGTTGGAAAGTGTAGAAGAAGCATACCAATATGCCTTGAAAGTTGAAGAGTTCTTGACAAAAAAGCATGAACAAAGACAAAGAGGTAGAGGTGGTAGATTCCAGAGAGGCAAATGTAAATCTTATGGAGAAAGTGTCAAATCTGAAAATTCTATGCAGGATAAAGGCAAATCTGAATGGAAGAATGATGACAAAGGCAAGACCGAATGGAAAAGTGGTAATTCTTACTAAGGAGGCACTAGTTCTTATCAAGGAAGAGGTAATTCCTATTCTAGAGGTAGATTTCATGGTAATTGTTTTAGATGTGATAAAGAGGGACATAGATCTTTTGAATGTAGATCCTCTTAAAGTAGGCAAGGTAACAGAAATGTTGTGATTCAAGAAGATGATGAGGGTTCACCAAGTGGACTTGAGGCTAGAGAAAATTTGATGGTGAGAAGAACCTTATGTAATAAGGGAGGTGATGAGGAACTTGTTTTAAGGAGAAGTTTTTTCAAGACAAGATGTATGATGGTTGAAAAATGCTATAAATTGATCATTGACAATGGAAGTTCTACAAATCTGGCATCAGAAGAGCTGGTTACTTGCAGTTTCAGAAGCTAAAACATCCCAAACCTTATCATGTTTCATGGATCAAAGATGAGCATAAGATATTGGTAAGTGAGAAATGCCTTGTGAAGTTCAAAATTGGACATTACTTTGATAAAGTTTTGTGTGATATTATGCCCATGGATTGTTGTCATATTTGTTGGGTAGACCTTGGCAATATCATAGATATGTTATACATGATGGAAGATTGAATCAATATACTCTTTGGGTAAATGGGAAGAAACAAACATTGTTGCCTTTGATTGAAAGTCCAAATGAGGTTAATTGTACTATTGTAAAAATTTGCATAGTTAATGGGAAATAATTTGAAAAGGAAATGAAAAAGAATCAAGTCTATTTTACTATAATTCCAAAAAAATCGAGTTTTGTCAATGGAGACAAAGTGCAAGAAAATAGTGTTAACCAAGTGCTAGTCAGTGGTGACCGAATGATAGATGGTAGTATTGACCGATTACCAAAAAAAATTGCTGAGTTGTTGAATAAGTATAAAGAAATTATTGCTGATGATATTCCTGATAGTTTACCTCCAGTAAGAAGTGTAAGTCATTGTATGGATCTAATCCCTAGAGCTAGTTTGCCAAACAAAGCACCATATAGATTGACACCTGCAGAGAATGAAGAACTTAACAGACAAGTGCATGAGTTGTTGCAGAAAGGTTTGATCAGAGAAAGCTTGAGTCCATGTGTTGTACTTGTTGTATTAGCACCTAAAAAGAATGGAGAATGGAGAATGTGTATTGATTCAATAGCCCTTAACAAGATAACAGTAAAGTATAAGTCTCCTATGCCAAGGATGGATGACATAATGGATTGTTTGAGTGGAGCAAAGTATTTTACCAAGATTGATTTGAAGAGTGGCTATCATTAGATCAGAATCAGAGAAGGTGATGAATGGAAGACTGCTTTCAAAACAAAAGATGGTTTGTATGAATGGTTGGTTATGCCTTTTGGTTTGACTAATGTACGTAGTACTTTCATGAGGTTCATGAATGAAATTCTGAAAAGATTCTTGGGTAAGTTTGTGATTGTTTATTTGGATGATATTTTGATATTCAGCAAGACTAAGGAAGAACATCTTGAGCATATTAGACAAGTATTGCAGAGGTTGAAAGAAGAAAAGTTACTGATTAATCTGAAAAAATGTTCTTTTATGCAAGAGGAGATTGTGTATTTGCGATTTGTGATTTCAGCTGATGGATTGAGGATGGATCCTGAGAAGGTTAAAGCAATTTTGGAATGGCCTACACCTGAGAATGTAGGTGAGGTAAGATTATTTCATGGTTTGGCTAGTTTTTACAAAAAGTTTATAAAGAATTTCAGTGCTATTTGTAGTGCTATGACTGAAACAATGAGGGGAGATAAAAAGGAATTCAAGTGGACACATGGAGCTGATAAGAGTTTTGAAATTTTGAAACAAAAAGTTGTTGAATTACCTGTATTGGCTTTACCTGATTTCAACAAAGTATTTCAAGTTGAATGTGATGCAAGTGGTAATGCAATAGGAGCTATATTAAGTCAAGAAGGTAAGCCTTTTGCTTTCTTTAGTGAAAATTTGAATGATGCTAAATGAAAGTATTCTGTGTATGATCAAGAATTTTATGCCATTGTTCAAGCATTGAAGAAGTGGAGTCATTATTTGATTCCTAAGGAGTTTGTGTTGTATACTGATCATAAAGCTTTACAATACTTGGGAAGTCAACATAAATTGAATCAAAGACATATGAAGTGGGTTGAGTACTTGCAGAGTTTTACATTTGTGATCAAGCATAAGAGTGGAGTTACTAATAGAGTTGTTGATGCATTGAGTAGAAGACATTCTTTGTTGACTGAAATGAAGGTTGAAGTTTTTGGTTTTGATGAAATGAAAGAATTGTATGCTGTTGATCTTGATTTTTCTAAGGCGTGGAGAGAGTGCAGAGCACCAAATCTAACAGACCACATAAGTAAGTACGATGAATATTTCATTCAAGAAGGTATGTTGTTCAAAAGTATTCAGCTGTGTATTCCTAGAAGTCCTATGAGGTTGAATTTGATTAAGGAAAAGCATAATGGTGGATCAGCTGAACATTTTGAAATTGATAAGACATTGAGTTTGTTGAAAGAGAAGTATTATTGGCCACAAATGTATAAGGATGTTCAAAAATTTGTAAAGAGTTGTGGAGTTTGTCAAGTTGCAAAGGGAGTGAGTCAAAATATTGGTTTTTATACACCTATTATTGTTTTTAAGAAACCTTAGACTGACATTAGTATGAATTTTTTCCTTGGATTGTCTAAAACAGTGAAGGGGTATGATTCTATATTTGTTGTAGTGGACAGATTTTTAAGATGGCTCATTTCATACCATGTAAGAAGACATCAAATGTTGAGCATGTTGTTGAACTTTTCTTTAAAGAGATTGTGAGATTGCATGGATTACCAAGAAGTATTATTTCAGACAGAGAGTGTATGTTTGTTGGTTATTTTTGGAAGACTTTGTGTCATGCCCAAAACACGAGGGCAAAACACACGTAAATTTTTTTTATTTTTTTTTAAATACAATATTATGCTCACAAGTTTGATAAGTTTAATTTCAATAAAAAAAGACTAGGGTACATTGCAAGTAAAAAAAGAATAACCAAAATCCTCAGTCAATACTGTGACACTACACTTAGAATAAAACACCAAGTAGGATTAGATTGTTAAATCTAGACACTCATTGATAAATCAATTAATTAAAATAATTAAAACTAATATACATTTTTGCATAATGTTACAACTCAAATGAATTCTCTTCTAAGTCTTCCACAAGGGATCCTTTCCAATATCTTCAATACACCAAGGGAATCGTGGAAAAGACAAGAACTGACCCGCAGGTAAAATAACATAATATGATGAACATTTCAAGCATGCATCCCCAACTCGATTTTGCACAATAGGTTCAACATTGAACCAAAATAGGGGGGAGGTAGATTTTTTCAATAGGAGATGTCAAACACCATACCATAACATAGCCCTCTCAGAGCTACAATTCAAAAACTTTCGTTCTTCTACAAATACCCTTTCGAGGCCAATCCCACAAGGATTTTCATTTCTTCCCTTCTTCAAGAATTCAAATTTTTATACAAGGTATGCGATGACAAGTAAGGGCCCATATACCCTACCCTCTTTCCCTCTTCTAACCATGAGAGGAGAATCTACACTATTGAAGTCCAACTAAGGCCCTTCCCCCGTACTTGACCACTTCTTCCCTATCCAAGGGTGAGTAATGCCAAAACAATATCCATGAAATCCCCTCAAAAATTCTAAGCAAAGCATAAGAATGACACCCAAGAACAAGTTAAGATCCCTCCCCAACAACCTCCACACACATGCAAGCAATACAAGGACAACACAATGCCTTATGCATGAATCAAAGTATGAACAATATGAAGAACATGACCAAAAGAGTGAAGAACCCTACCTTCACAAAAAAAGTTATGGTAAACTAACAAGTTGAGAAGAGCTTATCCTTCCTTTCCTTCAATCTTCAAACTTCTCTCTAAAACTAGAGATTGGGTAACAACCCCAAAACTTTTCCAAAATGCATCTAAATATGATCCTAACTCAACGAGGCTTTAGGTAACCCCAAGGTGGAGTTAGGGTTACCAACTCAAGAAGGAAGCAATCAATTTTTGTAATCAACCAAAAGTAGGATTTTTGAATGACCATAAAAGTAAACCAAAGAGGCTAAGGGGGTGGAAAGTACTTCCAACCCATGCCCTTACCCATGGGGTACCTAAATTTAATGTTTTTAGGCCTTAAAGACTTAATAGGAACTAATCAAAAGCTAGGAGAATTTTAAAACTATATAACAACCCTCAAAGAATGACAATGCAATATAACACCAATCGCAAGGGGTTTAGTCTCGTCTTTCCATTTGATTTTTTGGTTAAATATCTTACGCACTAATTGCACACATCAGTAGTTCAAAAAAATCACATACATATATTTGAAACTTATTTGTATAATTACATAAATCAAATCATGACCCTTTCATATAGTTAATCGTTTAATTCATTTCTTCTCACATTTAATCATCAACAGACACAATTAATATATTTTTTTGATAAAAGGGGTAATTTTATTTTGGTGGGTTTAACCTAAAGTTTAATAGTATTGTCAACATTACAAGATCCATTTTAACAACAACAATGCAAAATTGTTTTATTTCCAATAATCACGAAAACTAAACCTTCTTTCCTAACATAATTTTTTTCATTTTCAACATATAAGAAAACTTCAAATTTTGCTTAATTGAACCATCATCATTTCATCTCATTTTTTATGTGCATCCATATAATCGAAAGATACCAAAAATCTCATGAGAAGCAATAATACTCAACCACTATTTTATTGGCAAACCTGATTCAAAGGCTCAGCCAGGAAAGAACCAGGAAGAAAACCTAGCATCGTTGCCATTACAACAAAGTTATTCAATACAATTTTCATAGGATTTCAATCCTGAAATTTCAACAATCAAATAAATTTCCTTCATGTCCCTTATCAAAGGACCCATGTCATTTTTTTTGCACTACATTACTTAAATCATGGAAGGAACAGAATCTAATCAGGTGTCAAACAAGCATGACCAAGAGACAAAATCAAACATGCATATTCATACTAGATTTTCACAAGACCATAACATCTGCCCAATAGGGGCTAAAATCTCAAGAACTTTCATTCTTCCACAGATGCCCTTTCGAGGCTAATATAACAAGAACTTTTGTTCTTCCATTCTTACATACCAATGCTCAAAGCATGGTTTTTGCTAACAAGTAGGGGCCCATAACACCCTACCCTCTCTCCCTCTTCTCGTCCTGAGAAGAGACTCTACACTGTTGGAGTCCAACTAAAAAGCCCTTTCCCGAAATAGGCCACTTCTAACCTATCCAAGAGTGAGTAATGCCAAAACATCCATACAAGAAAACTTAGAAATTCAAACAAAAACATGAAAGAAAAGCATTCAAGAAACATGGTTCCAATTCTTCCCAACATACCCACCATACATACAAGAATCCAAATAACAACACAATAGCATAAGCATGAAACAAGCATGAAGAATCTAAACACGGGAGATGAAGAACTCCTACATTCACAAAGAGGTAATGAAAAATGAGCAAATTGAGAAGACCTTTCCCTTCCTTTCTTCAATCTTCCAAGACTCCTCTCTAAAAATAGAGATTGGGTAACAACCAAAACTACTCCAAGAAAGGCCTCTAAATAATATCCAAACTCAACCACCCAAAAGAACAATAACTTCCCCCACTCACCTACAAATCTAGAAGTTTCTAACTCAACTCATACTAAGGTTAACCACTAAGTGGAGTTGAGGTGATGTAATTCATGGTAACCACTTTCAATTTTCGCACAAAGGCAAAAATAGACTTTTTGAGTGACCTCAAAAGTCAATAAAAGGGGCTTAGGGGGTGGAAAATACCCCCAACCCATACCCAGACCCCTTGGGTATAAAGATTTCATGATTTAAAGCCTTAGGAATTTATTTGGAACCAAAAAAAAGCTAGGAAATATTTAGGTCCATCTAACAATTTTAGAATGCAGATTAAGCATTGATCCAGATTAGGGGTGACTGAAGTCGATTAAGAAACAAATTATCGAAAAAGGTTACTAACTTAGTCCGACTTTGGTCCAAAGGTTACACAGATAACCCTAACTAGCATGCTGGAATGTATATGCAAATTTATGAGTGTCAAGTGACACTATAAGAACACAATTACGAAACATTAACATTTTCTAATCACGGAAAGATACATTCATACATCTTCACAATACAATTAAGATACGAACAACAAAGTTTCCACAAATGGCACATAGGACTCAGTTCTGTTCTTCCGTCGGGTTTCTTGGCTAAAATATCCTGCACACTCATTGCTAACATCAGTAGTCCCATAAAATCACATGCACATATGTATATATGTATCAGGGAATCACATAAATTAACACATACATCTATAAATCAATCAGGGTTTCTCTCATCCTACTCATATTCTTAACCATTAAAATCTCTTAATTATAGTGTTAATCCTACATTTACGTATTTCATCAACATACATGTTCATAACGCATTAAATGATGAACTCAAATATCTGAAAATAAACATCACACAACATGACATAACATAACATAATATGTTCAGTGTATCTGATAGTGTCTCAACGTATCGAGTCATAAGTGTCAAATTAATAAGGTATCAACTATGCTATGAAGGGTTGGGGCAAAGCCTCACATCCTCCCCCACTAAGCTTTGACTTCCTCCTAGAAGTCGCACAACTAAAATGTTCATCTTATGCTAGACCTCACCTAGAATTCGTTCCAAAATTTACTGAAAAAAATAATTCACATACATACACAGGGATGATAACCTATTTTTCCTGATTGCCATTGTTAAAAGAAAAGTTCAATCCAAAACTCTGATGTGGTTACATTTTCCAAGGTCAATTATTCCTTAAAACATTTCGATCATATATAAACAACATTCTAATCTCTTATAAAATACTTATAAAGTCTCTAATAATAATCAACGAAATAAGGTATTCTGAAATCGACGTACCCACTCATACAGTAATAGTTGTACAAGACTCACTCAAATGAGGTTTCATATTAAGGAACTTGTCCCTTTATGAAGGGTTAATAATTTTTCCATTAGAATTTCCATGACATACAAATTCTTGATAGGATACTCAACGAGTACATGCACCTTTCCATCTAGCAGTCCTTTCGGTTAACCCGTAATCTTAACCAAATCTATGTTGGGGTGCAATTTTCATTACTCATAACATCTAACGGATATCACTAGTCCTACTCTCAAAGTCTTGGGGGAGGGTGGGGCACGAATACTCTCACTAATAACCCCAAACCCTAAAGTTGTGAATCCATGTGATTGTCAGGAATCCCTTTAGTAGGCTCATCATATGTCACTTTGCCAAAAAAATTCAAAAGAAAGTGCCTCAAAAATTTTAATTCAACACCAAAGATGAAACATCCAACGCAAATGTTAGAAATAAAAGAAATAAAGAGTGGCCACAATAGTAAAATTTCAAATCAAGAAGTGAAGACATGACCTACAGGCAAAATAGAATCATTAATAATAAAGTTGGCTAAGCAACCCCACATCACATTGTTGACAAAAAGGAAAGAACACTAAAATACCAATATCTGAAATCAGACAAATAAGGACATAAATCCAATCACTTACAAAATTTACATTACTGACATAATGCGGCCATACCAGGGTCACTAAGGAAAATGAGGGATCTTAAGTCTTCCAAATGTTACTTACAGATTCCAAATTAGCTCTTGTTTGCTTTCCGAGGATTATCGGAACAAAATATACTAACTTCTCCCATGAGTGATCAAGTCAGACAAAATCTAACTTCTACTAAAGACGATGAGAAACATTGATTCATTGATTGCTAGGTTATGTACTTGTTTTCCACTCTCATGATTCAAAGTCATTTTAGGGTTCTTAATTTAGTTTTCACTCAATGTGATTGTGTTTAAAATAATTTCAATTTCTCACTAAGATCATGACATACTTTAATATAAAATTCTTGCATCTAAACATTCATTTCAAGTCATTAAGACCGGGTTATCTAATATGGTTAACCATTTGCATTCGTTATTACCAGTTCAAATTTTTACTAAGGTCTAATTATCAGTGTTGCAATTTTAGAAAGAATACATTTGCTTATTAAATTCTTGCAAGGGAAAAATTCCTACTTCATATAATAAAATTTAAATGTCCACACTTATCATGGACCCATTATTGCCCAAGTGTCACGAAATCGAGCTTTGATACCAAAATGTCATGCCCAAACTACGAGGGCAAAAACACACAATTTTTTAAAATTTAATAATAATAAAGTTTACTAAGGTTTAAGATTTGAATTGCAACAATAGATTTACTATGTTCATCACAATTTTATCCTTATGAGAAGAAATTCATTTCAATGATTAAATACTTGTACCAACTTTTGGTTATGTTGGTTCGTTTCGATTACAACAATACTTGAAATAGTTTTGGATAATATAATTTAACCTGAAAACATAATCTTTTACTTTAATATTAAATCTCCTAAGATCCTAATATTTACTAACAATAAAATAATAATAAAATAAAACATAATTATACATACCCAATAACTCTTACTCATTCATAAAAAAAGTTCAACTATAAACGATTTACTCATCATACATTAGCCTAAAAAAAACTTTTTAAAAAAATAAATAAACTAAACTATCAATTTCTTTTAATTATCATGAGTTCTAAGCAATTCTAAACTTATAAATGATCCTACAAAAAAATTTTAAATAGCAATTTAACTAATCTAAAATAAATCTAACTAATCCTAAACTCAATTGAATTAAAAACTTTAACTAATCTATTCTTATTAAGATTACTAACTAAAGTTTTAACTAAACTAAATTAACTACAAACATAAAATAACATAAACTATCCTAACAAAACAAAACAAATGAAAATCTCAAACAAACCTTAATTAACTACTTCCTAACTAAATGAACATAAACTAGCTTGAACATATACTAATCTTCACTAAACTAAACTAAATCACATAATCATAATACTAAACTAACCTAACTTACCACTAACCCTCGTACCCTAACTCCACTCAAGAGGCTTCACTAAACATTAACTACCCCACTTTATGAGCTCAATGCTTCCAAGCACTTTCCAAGGCACTCTGCCCCATTAATCATGCGCAGACAAGGTGAAATGGTGGGAGAAGGATTAAACCCAAAAAGTAAAGTTGGTAACAAAAAGATACTTGTTAGTTTAACATTAAAACTACTCTTCTCCAACCACGTGGGCCCCTTTCGCTGCGAATTGCATGGGAGTCTTCAAGGGTCGAATCACCATTAAATAGCATTGATTTTTCTTAAAGTCAACTCTACCTCCCAGCCACAGTACTGATGCCTAGGAAGGGGGGAAAAAAAGGATATACATAAGTTTTAAAGTCTTCCGCACCCCTCTCTCCCCAAACAAACACTTGGTGATGCACTTTCCTAAGTCAAGTTGACATTGACCATGGTGATAGTTCTTCCATTGCTATTGGCAGCCCTCTCAGATCCCAACGTGGGTATTGGGAGTAAGATATTTGTTGGACCAATGACAAGCTAGGAGTTACTTTGAAAAGTTTGGTAGCTCAAGTTTTAGGATAAAAAGAATAGATACTAAGAATAATGATTATATATATATATATATATATATATATATATTCTTTCTAATAAAAAAAAAAAATTATTTAAATTTAAAAGAGCATCAACAGAGAATATTCTCTGTTTCTACAAAAGTTTTAATTTTGTTTGCCCATACAAAAACCAGAGAGTTTTTGCTCTCTTGGGACTATTTTTTTTTTGATGTCTTAATTTATGGTAAGTATAGATTTTCAAGCAACTATATTTTTTTGATAAAAGGGGTAATGTTATTTTTGTGGGTTTAACCTAAAATTTAATAGTATTGTTAACATTACAAGATCCATTTTAACAACAACAATGCAAAATTGTTTTATTTCCAATAATCACAAAAACTAAACCTTCTTTCCTAACATAATTTTTTTCATTTTCAACATATAAGAAAACTTGAAATTTTGCTTAATTGAACCATCATCATTTCATATCATTTTTTATGTGCATCCATATAACCGAAAGATACCAAAAATCTAATGAGAAGCAATAATACTCAACCACTATTTTATTGGCAAACCTGATTCAAAGGCTCAGTCGGGAAAGAACCAAGAAGAAAACTCGGCCTCGTTGCCATTACAACAAAGTTATTAAATACAATTTTCATAGGATTTCAATCCCAAAATTTCAACAATCAAATAAATTTCCTTCATGTCCCTTATCAAGGGATCCATGTCATTTTTTTTGCAATACATTACTAAAATCATGGAAGGAACAGAATCTGATCAGGTGTCAAACAAGCATAACCAAGAGACAAAATCAAACATGCATATTCATACTAGATTTTCACAATAGGATTCACAATGAATCAAAACTAGGAAAAGGTGGATTTTTTTCAACAAGAGACGTCAGACACAACACCATAACATATGCCCAATTGGGGCTAAAATCTCAAGAACTTTCGTTCTTCCACAGATGCCCTTTCGAGGCTAATATAACAAGAACTTCCGTTCTTCCATTCTTACGTACCAATGCTCAAAGTGTGGTTTGTGTTGACAAGTAGGGGCCCATAAAACCCTACCCTCTCTCCCTCTTCTCGTCCTGAGAAGAGACTCTACACTGTTGGAATCCAACTAAAAAGCCCTTTCCCGAAATTGGCCACTTCTGCCCTATCCAAGGGTGAGTAATGCCAAAACATCCATACAAGAAAACTTCGAAATTCAAACAAAAACATGAAAGAAAAGCATTCAAGAAACATGGTTCTAATCCTTCCCAACATACCCACCATACATACAAGCATCCAAATAACAACACAATAGCATAAGCATGAAACAAGCATGAAGAATCTGAACAAGGGAGATGAAGAACTCCTACCTTCACAAAGAGGTAATGGAAAATGAGCAAATTCAGAAGAGCTTTCCCTTCCTTCCTTTAATCTTCCAAGACTCCTCTCTAAAAATAGAGATTGGGTAACAACCAAAACTACTCCAAGAAAGGCCTCTAAATAATATCCAAACTCAACCACCCAAAAGAGCAATAACTTCCCCCACTCACCTACAAATGTAGAAGTTTCTAACTCAACCCATACGAAGGTTAACCACTAAGTGGAGTTGAGGTGATGCAACTCAAGGTAACCACTTTCAATTTTCGCACAAAGGCAAAAATAGACTTTTTGAGTGACCTCAAAAGTCAATAAAAGGGGCTTAGGGGGTGGAAAATACCCCCAACCCATACCCATACCCCTTGGGTATAAAGATTTCATGATTTAAAGCCTTAGGAATTGATTTGGAACCAAACAAAAGCTAGGAAATATTTAAGTCCATCTAACAACTCTAGAATGTAGATTAAACACTGATCTAGATTAGGGGTGACTGAAGTCGATTAAGAAACAAATTAGCGAAAAAGGTTAATAACTTACTCCGACTTTGGTCCAAAGGTTACACAAATAACCCTAACTAGCATGCTGGAATGTATATGCAAATTTACGAGTGTCAAGTGACACTATAAGAACACAATTACGAAACATTAACATTTTCTGATCACAGAAAGATACATTCATACATCTTCACACTACAATTAAGATACGAACAACAAAATTTTCACAAATGGCACATAGTAATCATTTTCGTTCCTCCATCGAGTTTCTTGGCTAAAATATCTTGCACACTCATTGCACACATCAGTAGTCCCATAAAATCACATGCACATATGTATATACGTATCAGGGAATCACATAAATTAACACATACATCTATAAATCAATCAGGGTTTCTCTCATCCTACTCATATTCTTAACCATTAAAATTTCCTTATCATAGTGTTAATCCTACATTTACTTATTTCATCAACATACATGTTCATAACGCATTAAATGACGAACTCAAATATCTGAAAGTAAACATCACACAACATGAAATAACATAACATAATATGTTCAGTGTATTTGATAGTGTCTCGATGTATCGAGTCATAAGACGCCTCACATCCTCCCCCACTAAGCTTTGACTTCCTCCTGGAATTCGCACAACTAAAATGTTCATCTTATGCTAGACCTCGCATAGAATTCGTTCCAAAATTTACTCAAAAAAATAATTCACATACATACACAGGGATGATAATCTATTTTGCCTGATTGCCATTGTTAAAAGAGAAGTTCAATCTGAAACTTTGATGTGGTTACATTTTCCAGGGTCAATTATTCCTTAAAACATGTCGGTCATATATAAACAACATTCTAATCTCTTATAAAATACTTATAAAGTCTCTAATAATAATCAACGAAATAAGGTATTCTGAAATCCACGTACCCACTCATAGAGTAACAGTTGTACGAGACTCACTCAAATGAGGTTTCATATTAAGCAACTTGTCCCTTTATGAAGGGTTAATCATTTTTCCATTAGAATTTCCATGACATACAGATTCTCGATAGGATACTCAACAAGTCCATGCACCTTTCCATCTAGCAGTCCTTTCGGTTAACCCGTAATCTTAACCAAATCTGTGTTGGGGTGCAATTTTCATTACTCATAACATCTAACGGATATCTCTAGTCCTACTCTCAAAGCCCTGGGAGAGGGTGGGGCACGAATACTCTCACTAATAACCCCAAACCCTAAAGTTGTGAATCCACGTGATTGTCAGGAATCCCTTTCGTAGGCTCATCATATGTCACTTTGCCAAAAAAATTCAAAAGAAAGTGCCGCAAAAATTTTAATTCAACACCAAAGATGAAACATCCAACGCAAAAGTTAGAAATAAAAGAAATAAAGAGTGGCCACAATAGTAAAATTTCAAATCAAGAAGTGAAGACATGACCTAGAGGCAAAATAGAATCATCAATAATAAAGTTGGCTAAGCAGCCCCACATCACATTGTTGACAAAAAGGAAAGAACACTAAAATACCAATATCTGAAATCAAAAAAATAAGGACATAAATCCAATCACTTACAAAATTTACATTACTGACATAATGCGGCCATACCAAGGTCACTAAGGAAAATGAGGGATCTTAAGTCTTCCAAATGTTACTTACAGATTCCAAATTAGCTCTTGTTTGCTTTCCGAGGATTATTGGAACAAAATATACTAACTTCTCCCATGAGTGATCAGGTCAGACAAAATCTAACTTCTACTAAAGACGATGAGAAACATTGATTCATTGATTGCTAGGTTATGTACTTGTTTTCCACTCTCATGATTCAAAGTCATTTTAGAGTTCTTAATTTAGTTTTCCCTCAATGTGATTGTGTTTAAAATAATTTCGATTTCTCACTAAGATCATGACATACTTTAATATAACATTCTTGCATCTAAACATTCATTCCAAGTCATTAAGAACGGGTTATCTAATATGGTTAACCATTTACATTCGTTATTACCAGTTCAAATTTTTACTAAGGTCTAATTATCAGTGTTGCAGTTTTAGAAAGAATACATTTGCTTATTAAATTCTTGCAAGGGAAAAATCCCTACTTCATATAATAAAATTTAAATGTCCACACTTATCATGGACCCATTATTGCCCAAGTGTCACGAAATCGGGCTCTGATACCAAAATTTCATGCCCAAACTACAAGGGCAAAAACACACAATTTTTTTTTTAATTTAATAATAATAAAGTTTACTAAGGTTTAAGATTTGAGTTGCAACAACAAATTTACTATGTTCATCACAATTTTATCCTTATGAGAAGAAATTCATTTCAATGATTAAATACTTGTACCAACTTTTGGTTACGTTGTTTCATTTAGATTACAACAATACTTGAAATAGTTTTGGATAATATAATTTAACCTGAAAACATAATCTTTTACTTTAATATTAAATCTCCTAAGATCCTAATATTTACTAACAATAAAATAATAATAAAATAAAACATAATTATACATACCCAATAACTCTTACTCATTCATAAAAAAAGTTCAACTATAAACGATTTACTCATCATACATTAGCCTAAAAAAAACTTTTTAAAAAAATAAATAAACTAAACTATCAATTTCTTTTAATTATCATGAGTTCTAAGCAATTCTAAACTTATAAACGATCCTACAAAAACTTTTTAAATAGCAATTTAACTAATCTAAAATAAATCTAACTAATCCTAAGCTCAATTGAATTAAAAACTTTAACTAATCTATTCTTATTAAGATTACTAACTAAAGTTTTAACTAAACTAAATTAACTACAAACATAAAATAACATAAACTATCTTAACAAAACAAAACAAATGAAAATCTCAAACAAACTTTAATTAACTACTTCCTAACTAAATGAACATAAACTAACTTTAACATATACTTATCTTCACTAAACTAAACTAAATCACATAATCATAATACTAAACTAACCTAGCTTACCACTAACCCTCATACCCTAACTCCACTCAAGAGGCACCACTAAACATTAACTACCCCACTTTATGAGCTCAACGCTTCCAAGTGCTTTCCAAGGCACTCTGCCCCATTAATCATGCGCAGACAAGGTGAAATGGTAGGAGAAGGATTAAACCCAAAAAGTAAAGTTGGTAACAAAAAGATACTTGTTAGTTTAACATTAAAACTACTTTTCTCCAACCACGTGGTCCCCTTTGGCTGCGAATTGCATGGGAGTCTTCAAGGGTTGAATCACCATTAAATAGCATTGATTTTTCTTAAAGTCCACTCTGCCTCCCAGCCATAGTACTGACACCTAGGAAGGGGAAAAAAAAGGATATACATAAGTTTTAAAGTCTTCCACACCGCTCTCTCCCCAAAAAAACACTTGGTGATGCGCTTTCCTAAGTCAAGTTGACATTGACCATGGTGATAGTTCTTCCATTGCTATTGGCAGCCCTCTTAGATCCCAACGTGGGTATTAGGAGTAAGATATTTGTTGGACCAATGACAAGCTAGGAGTTACTTTGAAAAGTTTGGTAGCTCAAGTTTTAGGATAAAAAGAATAGATATTAAGAATAATGATTATATATATATTCTTTCTAATAATTTTTTTTTTTAATTTAAATTTAAAAGAGCATCAACATAGAATATTCTCTGTTTCTACAAAAGTTTTAATTTTGTTTGCCCATACAAAAACCAGAGAGATTTTGCTCTCTTGGGACAAATTTTTTTTTGATGTCTTAATTTATGCTAAGTATAGATTTTCAAGCAACTATATTTTTTTGATGAAAGGGGTAATGTTATTTTGGTGGGTTTAACCTAAAGTTTAATAGTATTGTTAACATTACAAGATCCATTTTAACAACAACAATGCAAAATTGTTTTATTTCCAATAATCATGAAAACTGAACCTTCTTCCCTAACATAATTTTTTTCATTTTCAACATATAAGAAAACTTGAAATTTTGCTTAATTGAACCATCATCATTTTATCTCATTTTTTATGTGCATCCATATAACCGAAAGATACCAAAAATCTCATCAGAAGCAATAATACTCAACCACTATTTTATTGGCAAACCTGATTCAAAGGCTCAGCTGGGAAATAACCAGAAAGAAAACCCGGCGTTGTTGCAATTATAACAAAGTTATTAAATACAATTTTCATAAGATTTCAATCTCAAAATTTCAACAATCAAATAAATTTCCTTCATGTCCCTTATCAAGGGATCCATGTCATTTTTTTTGCAATACATTACTAAAATCATGGAGGGAATAGAATCTGATCAGGTGTCAAACAAGCATGACCAAGAGACAAAATCAAACATGCATATTCATACTAGATTTTCACAACAGGATTCACAATGAATCAAAAATAGGGAAAGGTGGATTTTTTCCAATAGGAGACATCATACACAACACCATAACATATGCCCAATTGAGGCTAAAATCTCAAGAACTTTCGTTCTTCCACAGATGCCCTTTCGAGGCTAATATAACAAGAACTTTTGTTCTTCCATTCTTACATACCAATACTCAAAGCGTGGTTTGTGCTGACAAGTAGGGGCCCATAACACCCTACCCTCTCTCCCTCTTCTCGTCCTGAGAAGAGACTCTACATTGTTGGAGTCTAACTAAAAAGCCCTTTCCCGAAATTGGCCACTTCTGCCCTATCCAAGGGTGAGTAATGCCAAAACACCCATACAAGAAAACTTCGAAATTCAAACAAAAACATAAAAGAAAAGCATTCAAGAAACATGGTTTCAATCCTTCCCAACATACCCAACATACATACAAGCATCTAAATAACAACATAATAGCATAAGCATGAAACAAGCATGAAGAATCTGAACAAGGGAGATGAAGAACTCCTACCTTCACAAAGAGGTAATGGAAAATGAACAAATTGAGAACAGCTTTCCCTTCCTTCCTTCAATCTTCCAAGACTCCTCTCTAAAAATAGAGATTGGGTAACAACCAAAACTACTCCAAGAAAGGCCTCTAAATAATATCCAAACTCAACCACCCAAAAGAGCAATAACTTCCCCCACTCACCTACAAATGTAGAAGTTTCTAACTCAACCCATACTAAGGTTAACCACTAAGTTGAGTTGAGGTGATGCAACTCATGGTAACCACTTTCAATTTTCGCACAAAGGCACAAATAGACTTTTTGAGTAACCTCAAAAGTCAATAAAAGGGGGTTAGGGGGTGGAAAATACTCCCAACCCATACCCATGCCCCTTGGGTATAAAGATTTCATGATTTAAAGTCTTAGGAATTGATTTGGAACCAAACAAAAGCTAAGAAATATTTAGGTCCATCTAACAACTCTAGAATGCAAATTAAGCACTGATACAGATTAGGGGTGACTTAACTCGATTAAGAAACAAATTAGCGAAAAAAGTTACTAACTTAGTCCGACTTCGGTCCAAGGGTTACATAGATAACCCTAACTAGCATGCTAGAATGTATATGCAAATTTAAGAGTGTCAAGTGACACTATAAGATCACAATTACAAAACATTAACATTTTCTGATCATGGAAAGATACATTCATACATCTTCACAATACAATTAAGATACGAACAACAAGGTTTCCACAAATGGCACATAGGGATCAGTTCCGTTCCTCCGACGGGTTTCTCAGCTAAAATATCCTGCACACTCATTGCACACATCAGTAGTCCTATAAAATCACATGCACATATGTATATACGTATCAGGGAATCACATAAATTAACACATACATCTATAAATCAATTAAGGTTTCTCTCATCCTACTCATATTCTTAACCATTAAAATCTCTTAATCACAGTGTTAATCCTACATTTACTTATTTCATCAACATACATGTTCATAACACATTAAATGACGAACTCAAATATCTGAAAGTAAACATCACACAACATGAAATAACATAACATAATATGTTCAGTGTATCTAATAGTGTCTCGACATATCAAGTCATAAGTGTCAAAATAATAAGGTATCAACTATGCTACGAAGGGTTGGGGCGAGGCCTCACATCCTCCCCCACTAAGCTTTGACTTCCTCCTAGAAGTCGCACAACTAAAATGTTCATCTTATGCTAGACCTTATCTAGATATTTCCAATATTTACTCTCATAACAAGAATGACTAATAATTCTCATATATACTTAGGGGAGATAACATATTGCCTGATTACCATTACTAAAAGCGAAGTTCAATCCAAAACTCTGACATGATCACATTTCCTAGGGTCAATTACTCCTTAAAGCATAACTTATGTCACACATAAACAACATTCAAATCTAGAATAACATACTTATAAAGCCTCTAATAATGACAATATCATAAGGTATTCTGAAATCCACATACCCACTCATCAAGGTAACAACTGTACTAGTCTCCCTTAAATGAGGTTTCATTTTAAGCAACTTGTCCCTTATTCAAGGTAAAATTATTATTATTATTATTTACTTATTTTTAATAGTTTCCATAATGCACTGATACTTGATAGGGTACTCAACGAGTCCATCACTACATATGCACTCTTCCATCTAGAAGTCCTTTCAATTAACCTGTACCCTTATCCAAATTTATGTTGGGGTACAATTCATTACTCATAACAAATCAACGAATAACATTAATCCTATTCTCAAGGTCTTGGGAGAGGACGGGGCATGAATACTCTCACTAATAACCCCAACCTTAATGTTAAACATCCACTTAACTATCAAAAATCCCATTTGGTAGGCCCACCATATGGCACTTTGCCAACAAAATTTAGAAGAAAGTGCCTCAAAATTTAAATTCACATCAAGGATGAAACATCCAACACAAAAGTCTAAAGAAAAATAAATAAAGAGTGGCCACAATAGAAAAAAATAAAATTAAATTAAATTAAATCAAGAAGTAAAACATGACCTAGAGGCAAATAGAATCATCAATAATATAGTTGGCTAAATAAACCCCACATTGCACTACTTGACAGAAGGAAAGAACATTAAAAATAACAATATCTGAAATCAAACAAATAAGAAAATAAATCCAATTACTCACAAAATTTACATTACTGACATAATGTGGCCATACCAGATTTCTGAAAGCAGTGAGAAATCTTAGGTCTTCCAAAACATTGCAGGGATCTAGAATTGAAAATAGATGGAGGTCTAACAACCATGTCACCCAACTATGATTGATCCCACGTACTCACTACTTACTCATCTTCATCGACACTGCCCTATAATTAGGGTTTACTGCATAAAAGGGGGTTTGGCTTGATTAGAACTCACTCAAAAGTGCAAATGCAAGGATATTAATATAAGTCCCCCTCCAAACCTGTTGTTGTTACATTGGTTTCCTTTCGCAGAATCTAATCATGTGGGAAACTTTTAGTGTCAGTAGAGTTGTACACAAAGTTGCAGCTACAATATCAACTCTCTTATCCTCGATTTACTATACTTGCATAATAGCGCATATCCCCATAATCTTTCTTACGTCAAATTTCACCAAAATACTAGCCGGAGTTGTGTTATCAATCTTACCAAATTCGTATGATCCTGTGTGTGTGTGTGTGTGTGTGTATATATATATATATATATATATATATATATATATCCACGTTCTATTGATTCCATTGTTTACACAAGTTCTAACTATCATTTGAGAATGTATTGAATGCTATCATTCTTAACAGCAATGCATATTTCACATATTCCTAGTCATAAGTGACTTATGAATACTCCCTTAGGTTGTAGGTTTGCAACTACTTAGGTATAAAACCTGTAGTGCCTGCCCCTAAGTCGCATTTCTGTCATCATTGCCAAACTCTTTTAGGCCAATTTATGTTTGATGATTAGTATTATTATTTTAGAGATTATCAGATGTTGTTTTACACTCAATTTATTATATGATGAGATGACTTGGTACTCTATATTTCATGCATGTATGATGATTATTCAATGTTTTCAATTATCAATGATGATTAGTTATATGGTTTATTATCACACGTGCTTTCTTATGGATACTTACCCCATACTGCATGTGTATGGTGTGCGTGTTTGTTTTCTTTATGTATGGTGTTTCTGATGTGGTTAAGGAAGGGAGTCGTAGTCACCTGCTAGTCGGGATCTACACGATGCACCACTTCCTGCCATTGTCTGTTTAGCTTAGAATATTGTGTCTGTACATGCGTGGATTTTATGCAGGTTGCAGGTACCGGGTATCGACTTCCCTGAATTGCTAGGATGAGCGTACCCTATCGCATTATCTCAATGGTAAGAGAGGGGAGATAAACTCTTAAGTCCAATTCCTAAACCCTTTAGCCAATTGTCCTAATTGATAATTAGGACAAGTATCTGAGTTAAGTACCCTCTGAATGCATCAAATGATGTTATTTCGTGATTATAACCCTTTTTGTTTGATTTAGTATGTGTTCTTCTATGATGGGTTTTCATATGTTGCTTTATGAGTCCTTGATGTATTTTCTATTAATTAAGTTTAATTAAAAGGATTAATTAATGATTTAATTTAATAGAAAATTATTATGATATTTTAATATTTAATTATATTTAATTAATTGAAAAATTAATTAAATAAAAACTATTAAATTTGGAAATAAAAGTTTTAAGTATAAATTTAGAACGTGATAATATTTAGTTAATTTAATAATAATATATTTAGAGTTCATTTTTAAATAAATGCTAAATATTATTATTATTTGAGTTAATAAATATTTTTATCAATTTAGTTTCTAAAATAATTTAAAAAGTGAAAATATAATTATTTAATAAAAGATTCTAGTTCGCATGACTTATGCATAAGATTAAATAAAAGAAATTTATTAAAAGATAAAAATAAGTGAAAATAATAATGTTACTTGAATTTCATAAAGTGCGCATGAGATTAAAAGTAATAAGGATTAAAAATAGAAGTCAAGTGGAATATTAAATAAAGTTATTTAATAATTCAACTTAACGTGCATGAAAGATGAATGCAAAATAAAATAAAAGATAATAAAGGTTAATTTGGAGTTAACTGAGTTGTGCAAAGAGTCTTCTCGGGTAAACGCACAATTAGTGCCTCGATTTGAGGAGAAAATTTGCTTATCACAACATTGAAGGTTCATTTCTGGGGACATGAATTTGGACGTAAATTTTGGGAAAGCAAAATTGGAGGCAAACTTTGGAAAGGAATTTCAGGGAAAGTATCAAGGAGAGAGATTTTGGATAGAGGCGAATTCTCTCACAATCTTCAGGTGGTTGCATATTAGCATCAGGTTCAGGTAGGGTCTTGTGTTTTTCATCGCTGATTAATTACGCAAATTTCCTTTCCTGTCTACTTCGTGCTTGTAAGAAATTGTGTTCTCAAATCTTGTTGCATGAATCTTGTCACCCTTCGTTCTGAATCTTTTGTTATTCAATTTCATCTATAAATCCAGATTGGAAAACTATTTTGAAAACCTTGTTCAACAATTGAAAGAAATTAGAATTAAATCAGGATTTGGATTTGAATTAAAATGAAATTGAAAAATTTTAATAAGGTTTGATTTTGAAAATGAAGATCCTAGATTGAAAATTCGGATGGTTAATAATATTTTCTCTATCAGATTAATGTCGAAAAACAATTAAAAATAAAAAAAATAAAAATAAAATTAAAATAAATAAATAAATAAATAAAACTACAATGCAAATTATAATTATATTTATATATATATAATTGGGAGGAAGTTTGTTATATGAAAATTGATATTAAACAAAATTTTATAACATTTATATTAATATTGATAAAACAAAACAAATGAAAAAAAAAAAAAAATTAAAATGAAATTATATATATAAACCCACACCTCTTACTTGGCGGCGGCCCCCCACGCATACATGACTGTACCTGTGATGGGGGTGCAGTTTGAAGTAGAAATTGTCGCATGGCTTAATAAATGGATGGCTGGCAACATAGTTTAATAGCCCTGTTGCGATTTAAAATCGCATAACCTTTATTAAACTTTTGAATTGTTTGTCTTTTTATATATATAAGTTTTAAGTTATATAAAACTTAGTAAAATTATTTATTAATATATATATTAATTAATATGAAATTTAATGTGTATTAAATGCTATATAATATATAATAAATATTTAAGAGTTTTAATTTATAAATGTCAATAATTAATTATTAGATATTAGATTATTAATTAAACTAATAGTTGTTAATTATAATCTAAGTTATATTCAAATAAACAATTGACATTAATGATTTAGTTAAGTGACTTAAATTTTAGTAATATCTAATTAAGTCCTAATTAAGTTATTAATAAAAATAATTTGGAGTCGTAGATGTGAATTATACACTTTAAGTAATTAATTTAATTAAAACGTAATTTAGTTAGGATTAATTAATAAGGAAAGTTGATTGCTTTAAGTTTAAAATTTATTAAAATTATTAAAATATTAATTTTAGTAGAATTGTAGATTATTTTCTTGGAAAGTCACCAAGCATTAGTTTAATAATTTAAATAAATAAGGTACCCTTAGATTACTTTAGGAAGATGTCTTAAAATCAAATAGGGGTAATTGCACTAATAATTTTTTTTTAAAAATGTGGTTAATTGTGACAACCTATTAATTGAAAAGCATATGAAACTGGAACTTAAACCTTACCTTAACTCAACAGTATATTATCGTTCAGATCCAACTGTATGATGACTTTGTTTTTCTATGAGATTATTTGGTTGTCTATGTTTTGAGGTTTTGGGGTTTGTTCTAGTATTGACCAGTTTAGGTTGTTACCAGAGGCTCGGGGTTGTGAATGTGATGTTATGATGATTTGGTCTCGATCTTTCTTAACCCAACCAAGGTAATGTGATAGTATGCTCTATTATGAATGAATTTACTAGTTGTTTATGCTTTCCAGTTTCCTTGTGTGAAGCTGAGATGTACGTATTTGAGATACTTGACTTAACCATTTTGGAGTCATCGATCAGTTATATTTGATAACCATTTTTGAGTCTCGATCAGTTATACTTGGTTTGTTTTTTGGTCGCTTGAGAGGACTGAAGTGTTTGTTATGTTCTTGATGATGTCATGTTTTGACTTGACCATTTTGGAGTCTTCGATCAGTATTGTAATTTACTATTGGGATACTTTCTGGTTGCTCATTGGAGAACCATTGGATTTTGTGATTTATCATTGATGCCTTCAGTTGCTGATAGAGAACTGTCGTGGTCATATGATTATTATTTGGTGCTTATCTGTTGCTCATGAAGAACTGATGTAGTTTTGTGGCTTATCTTTTATGATGTCTTTTCAGTTGCTCATGTAGGACTGAGGTGGTTTTATTATGATTCTTGATTTGTATTTTCATGAGCCTAGGGTAGGTTATCTAAGTGTAGAGTCGGGAAGTGGCTTGCAATGGGGATCGGGGCCCTAAGAGGCTGCCTGGAGTAACCCATTGTAAGTTGATTTAATAAGTGAAAACATTTACACTAAATAAGGGAAAATGAACCTAATAAGATAATTGTATGTTCTCTCCCATGCCTTGAGTGCTAGTACAGACTAGGATGGGGTAGAGAGAACGCTTGGTTACGACCTTGCACTCCATAGTATGCCTCATCAGTACGAGAGGATACTAGTGACCGCAGGATCAGTAGGGACCCGGGATTCCTAAGGGATTGCTCGGGTAACTTCTACGTGACTTTTCCGATGACACTTTCCCACTTGCATATCAGGTTTCCTACGTGTCTTGTGGTACCTCTGGGATTTAGATGTCGATCTTTTTAGGAACCCTTGAGTTAGCATACTTATAGGTTTTCCTGGACTTAGAGAGTATTTATGATTATAGGTTTTGTTATCCTATTTGGGACTTGAGACTATCTCCTTTGCGCAGTGGGAGTGGACCATTTAGGTTCCACGCGGTCGGGTGGTAGTGCTTTTACTCTTACCATTGAGATCCATTCCGTGGTCACCGTGGCTGGAGATTTCGTGATTGGCATTTACCTTCACTATGTTCTTGGATTATTATGATGGATGGTTAGATTTTATGATAGATGTTTTATCATTATGGATGTATGGATGTATCATGTATGGTGAATAGTTTTGTATATATCTTTACTTTACTTTGTATCATGGATTCATGGAGGTTGATGTATTTCTATTATTACATATGTATATTCTTTTAAGCCTTTCATACCCTGTGACTTGTACAGTGGATGATTGAGCATTCCGAATTAGTTTGCCGAGAGGCATTCGGATCAAATGTATATTATGGACATGGGACTTTCTGATTTTTCTTTCATATGTATGTGATAGTTGTTAGACTTAAAATTAATTAAATTTAAACGTGACTCAACGTCTTGGGATCTTTAAGAAATGTAACTTGCAATGTATGTTGTCAATGATTACATGTTATTGCTTCCGCTACTATGTGTTTGATGTGTACGTTATACTTCTTGTTAAAAAAATAAAAATAAAAAAAATGTTTAGCAAATTTAGAGAAACTTTAGGTTAATTCTTTTGGATCCCTTGGCGGGGCGTTACAAAACCATTATCAGAATGTCATCAATGCTTACGTATTCACTCTTACATTGTCTCCTTGCTTTTGATATAGGTCATCATCATCATTCTTAACATGCTTTGTGGCTTAAAGTCTACTTATTACTTAACTTTGATACCTAAACCTTTGGTTTATACTAAGTTGATGATCTCATCACGACTTTGCTTTCTCTAAATTGTAGGGTTATAATTGATCCAATAGTTTCAATTAACAGTCTATGAACACTCACTTGATAGTTTAGAATTTAGTATTACTCGTGTTTATAGAATAAGCCTACCAACATAATAGACTCACATAACCCTAACTTATAAGTTTACATCTTCCCATCTTACTGATTCAATACTATATACTACATACTTATCACCTTTTAATTTCATTTCTTAGCACCATATTAAGATAGATTGATTCCCTGATTAGGGTTCTATTCCCTGAAGGTTGAGATAATCTCTTCCTTTGTACGTTCCTTACTAACTCTTTCTTGTTGAACAACTTCTCACATTAGTAATCCTATCATTCGAGGTTTCCAATGTTACTTGCAAATTCCTAATTGGCTCTTGTTTGCTTTCCAAGGATTACTAGAACAATATATACATTAAATTCTTAATAGGTTTATATGTATCTCAATCACTTGGCAACATGATATAGTCTTCAAGTGTTACCTTCTTATTTACTCACCATTTATTTTATCGATTCAGTATTTTAATCCGAAGGTACAAAATTAGATTATGATGGTCATAGATTTCCTTTACTTATGTTAGAAAAGTCTAAAATAATACTAGTTTACTTGGCCACTTGCATGTTTGATATGAGCTACAATGCTTCCACGAGTGATGACGTCAAACAACATTTACCTACTACTAAAGATATTGTGAAACACTATTTCTCTACTCATTAGGTTATTTACTTGTTTCCACTCAGATGATAAAAAAATAAAAAAATAAAATTAGGGTTCTTAATTTAGTTTCCCCTCAAGGTGGTTATGTTCAAAATAATTTTTGATTTCTTGATGAGATCATAATATACTTTAGTCTAACATCCTTCCATCTAATCATTCATCTTGAGTCATTATGACTGGGTTGTCTGATATGGTTAACCATTTACATTTGTTAATACCAGTTCAAAATTTACTTAGGTTTAATTGTCAGTGTCAGTGTTTAGAAGGAATACATTTGCTTATCAATTCTCCGTGAGGGGGAAATCCCTGCTTCGTATAGTAAAATTTAAATGTTCACACTTATCATGGACCCATTATTGCCCAAGTGTCATGAAACCGGGCTCTGATACCAAAATGTCATGCCCAAAATATGAGGGCAAAACACACGTAAATTTTTTATTTTTTATTTTTTAAATACAATATTACGCTCACAAGTTTGATAAGTTTAATTTTTTTTAAAAAGACTAGGGTACATTGCAAGTAAAAAAAGAATAACCAAAATCCTCGGTCAATACTATGACATTACACTCAGAATAAAACACCAAGTAGGATTAGATTGTTAAATCTAGACACTCATTGATAAATCAATTAATTAAAATAATTAAAACTAAATTCAATTAATTAAAAGTCTAACACTTAATTACATCTAATTACTCTTAAAATATTACATTATTTGCACAATAGTACAAGCTTAGTAGTTAGCATATTTTGCCATTAATTTCGATCACGTTAATCATTATAATATCCATTGAGCAAAATATCAATTCACGTTATAACTAATTGATTTGAATGTCCAATAAAGAATTAAATTTATTCGAGACTTTTAAATAAAGGCACCTATTAACTATAATGTCGTCACATGATTAATTAGACAATATTCTAATTAATCACTTGTTTGAACTTATAATAATAAAAATCAAAAACAAAATAATAATGCATCTAACATTAAATAAAAACTAAATCAATACATGAGATATTAACACTATTTTGCATCTGAGAATTTGTGATGATAAACTTCTAAATATACTAACTAAACTTAGCTTAGGACATACTAATACTTTAACAATTTAAATAAATTACTCATAATATAAAACTACTTAATAAACGACTTATGTATAAAAACAGAAGCTAATCTAAATAACAAGAGTTGACACCACTTAAATTCACACTAAAATAATATGATCACCAACATTATCATAACCAATTGACTAATCTCTACTTCTAACTTTAACTAATACTAACGTTCAAATTAACAAAACTAACCACAACTTACTAATACTAGAATTTAAATTAACAAATTAACCTACTACCTAATCCACATAGTATTAACTAAAGCCCACTAAACTAAAGCTAAATTCCAAATTAACCAATTACTAACTACATTTAGTTTAAACACAAAATTCTAAACTAAGTATTGCTAACTATATTTAAATTAAAACTAAACCTAGCAAATCTTAACTAATACTATACTAAATACTATTTAAAGTTTTCGACTAACTTAATAACCAGATCTAAAGATGCTAACATTAAGCAAAGTCTATATTTAACATACTAATTTAAAAGAAAAACAATAAAAAAAACTTTATTTAAAACATTTCTCTCAACTAACTAACCCCTAAAGCTTCCCTAGTCCCTATGCACCCCTCCTACCCTCACTACTCAAGGGCACTGGCTAAATAGCCACGATAATGCACCGGCTAGCCAGTGCCGTTACATTTCCATCCGTTAACTATTCGGAAGAAAACGTACTCTGACCTGCCAAACGTACTCTGACAGTCCTGTTCGATCCAAACGTACTCTGACAGTCCACATCAGAAATCCAAGGCATGGAACGTCTCTCGTGCCCAACGAAAGAAGCCACGGAGGGACGTACAAGCAGAATCAGTAAAGCGCCCTGAATTGCCTTCGCATTTGATATGTTATTTTTAAGGTTCACTGCATTTATTTAATTAAAATTAATACACTTGTTTTTTTAAAGTGTAGAAAGTAAGATTATTAAAAGTAAAATGAATATATTTACATATAATAAATAATAAGATTACCATTACTTATATTGTATTAACGTTTTAACATAATAATTAAAATGTAAAATAATATCTAAGTCAAAGTTTGTAGAATAATGAATTTACATAATGTGTCAATTGAATTTTTAAATTAAACAATAAATATATATTTTTTAATAATAAAATTGGTAAGAAAAATAATAATAAATAATTTTAATAGCTATCTTGGCTATTTTAGAAGTGATTTTTTTTGTAAACTAATGAGTAATTGATATATTAAATGAAAACATGTGCTAGCATCTTCGACAAGGTCTATATATCTCACTAGATTTGTAGTGATCTACGAAACTTTATGAACATAGCCAAATTTGAAAGTATTTGGGGTTGTCAAGTAAATATTTTATGAGGTAATTTCCAATGTATGTTAAGATTGATTCAAGAAGCCATGAACAAATAATCAAAGTGTTCCTCATTAATTTGGTGTTTGTTCATCGATATATGAATTGTTGAGCATTGTTCAATTCATAATGAAACAACCATTTACTTAAAATGTGCCATAACCACCAAAAGTTATCAAAACATAAGATTTAAATTAACAGTTTTTCAATGTACATCATAATGCAACAACCATAAATTTGCAATGTACCACAACTATCAAGAGTTAAATCAAAATATAAGATTTAAATTAATTATTTTATAGTGTACATCATACGCAACAAGCACAAACCAATATTGTACCACAACCATCAAGAGTTATTAAAACATAAGATTTTAATTAATTATTTTCGAGTGTGCATCATATTACATCAACCATAGACATGAAATATACCATAACTATTACGATTTATCAATTTAACATCAGATTTATATTTATTGTTTTTCAATGTACATCATAATGCAATAACCATGAACTTAACATTATCATATTTCTACAATCCATGTGATTAAATTTCTAGATTCGATTGTGTGTATTTTTAGCATCAATATTTTAGATCACACTCAGTGATCCATCTTCAGGAAGAGAGAGTGAAAGAATAGAAAAAGAAAGGAGTAGACCAAGCCTGACTCAACAACTATACTTTTTAAATGTTAATCAAACAATCAATATGATCAAATGTACATTCAAAATGATAAATTAACAAAACATAGTTTTCTCCTATTCATTCTATGATACTATTAATAGTTCAAAATTCTTTTGTAGAAGACCTATAACAATAAAAAATAAATTAATTTTATCTTATAGATAATTTTAAAAAATTATCAGAAAAATAAAATAAAATAAGTGTTATTAAAAAGTTATCAATGAACAGCAAGATTTTTCAAAATTAATTTTATTTTAAGCAATATGCTAGTAAATATAGTGGCTAGTAGTTTGCAATTTTTCATTAAGAACAATCAATTTTTCATGGACTTTCCAGTGGTCTTTTACACTGTGAAATCTAAAGAATGTTAGGAATCTATGTTAGAAATATCATTTTTGAGTTTTGTAGAGAGCAAGTGACAATTAGAGAAGTGCCCATTACTATGAAATTAAATTTGTCTATATCTATTGTCAGATGTTCTTTGAGCTTAGTAGTGGGAAAAATTTTATGGTCATGACCATTAGCCTAGAAAGATAGTGGTGTCCTTAATCATCTTTCAATGAAAAAGGGGAAGGTAATCCACCGGGTTCCACAGATGAAAATTTGTGTAGTTGTACCAATGTTAATCAAATGGGGTTGCTCTTCAAAGTGGTGTTCTGGTACTTTCAAGGTGACTATGTATTTGGGCTTCAATGACATTAGCAATATGAGCTCCAAATGATATTGACAATTCATTTAAAACCCATCTGGTTGTTGAAATGGAAAGTTCAAATATCGCAATTCCCAAATTTGCAGTTTATTCTTTAAAAAAAAATTAAAAATGATAGATTTTCCAAATTCTAATGTTTGCCTAAAATGAACATATGATTCTACCACCTATAAAGGTAGAAATAGAAAACTAATTCCAACTCCACTTTTTTATAAATCAAAATTTATAAAGTTTTTGGGTCTGTTTGCTTATGTTTACCCTTGTGTATATGTACACATCATATTATCCCAAAAATAAAAGTTTTTGTCTACAACTATTGGAGATTTTGAAAGTTTTGTTTGCTTAAGTGCTTTAGGTTGGGTTTGTGAGAGTTGAATTTGTCGACTCCTAGAGATTATATGTTGTTAGTTGTATAATGGGGTTTGATTTTTTGAGGTTTTCAAGCATTTATTTGTAGGTATGTTCATTGGATAATATCCTCTCTTCAGTTGTATTAATCTCCACAAAAAAGATCACACAGTCTACCTTGAAAATGTCATCGTGTAATGTGGTATTTCATGATGGGTTTTTTTATTTTGTCTTATAGGTCGTTGGTGTTTTGTTCCTATTAATTAAGTCAAATTAAATGATTTAATTTAAAGAAAAATTGTTATGATATTTTTTTTATATTTAATTATATTTAATTAATTTGAAAATTAATTAAATAAAAAGAATCAAATTTAAAGAGATAATTATAGTTTAATTTTGGAGTGTAATAATATTAATTTAATTTAATAATAATATATATTTAGGAGATCATTTTTAAATAAATGTTAAATATTATTATTACTTGACTTCATAAATATTTTATCAATTAGCACTTCAAAAATAAATTAAAGAGTGGAAAAGATAATAATTTATTAAAGAGTTTTAATATTGCATAAAGTATGCATGAGATTAAAATATAATAAATTAATTTTAAAAAGAAGGCAAGTAAATTTAAATAAAGATATTTTATATTGCAATAAGCGTGCATGAAAACATTAAAAAAAAAAGTTAATAAAGAGTTAAAGAGTTTAAGAATTTTCCTTAAGGAAAAATCACCCAAAACCAAGAAGCACAATAACTAGCACAAAATAGACCAATAGAGTATGATCAGAATAATAATATGATATTCAATTGATGTGTTGATTGATGTTCAAGTATGCTAGAGGTGCCTATATATAAAGGTCTCTAAGATGCATCTAGAATGTCTAGAGTTAGTAATTTGATAAGCCTCACAATTAAGCACATGTCCACCAAGAGTGGGTTATCCTCCATTAAGCACAGGAGTTAGTGTGATGATAAGAGGATAAGGCTACAAAGGTGTCTCACATAAAATTATGTTGTAGACACCATGTGCTAAATACGAGTGTGAATAACTGTGTTGTCAACATGACAACTCAGTTGATTATGCAAACTCCAGTGCTATAGACACCATGTGCATGACAACTCATATGAGTATGCAAACTCCTAAGTGTCTAACCTAAGAAATAATAAAATAATGCATTTATCAGGTAATTAAACTTAAGAAAAGCATAAATAATAATTATCCATTTGATGAACAACCCATCGTTGAGCTACTACTATAGCTAGTGTCAAATGAATGGAATTCATCTTTTCCACTAGTGCAAATGTCTCAGTGTAATCAATGCCAAGTACCTAAGAGAAACCTTCTGTAACAAGTCCAGCTTTATGTTTGTCAACACTTCCATCCACTGCGAATTTGGTCTGATAGATCCACTTACACCAAACCAATTTTCTTCCCTTAGAAGAGAGACTAAGTCTCATGTATCATTTCTCATAAGAGAATTATATTCTTCCTCCATTGCTCTATCCCATTATGGAATACTCGATGCTTCTTTAAAGGATTGTGGATCTGAAGCAACTACAATATAAGCATGTGGGAGTGAGTTGTGTTGTGATCTTGTCCTCCTATTATCAAAAGGATTCCCTGCCAATGGTCTTGTTGCATCCAATGTCTACTTAGCCCATCTAGGTATATTGGAAGAAGATGTAGAAGGAGTATCCTCAAACTCTGATGGTTGATGCCTCTTTTTGGGTTAGGGATGAACATCTTCCAAGTCATTATTATCACTATCACTCTCTTCAATGGAGGAAGAAGGAGGAATCGAAGAAGTAGAGCTTGGACAACTTTCTTCAAAATGTAAACTCCTCTCATCGAATATATCGTGTGTACATAGAATATATCGTGTGTCTCTGGATCCATTAATATGTAGGCTTTATGCGAGTCCACATATCCAACAAAGATGCAAGGTTTTTCTTTGAGCTTCTAATGGCTTGCATTTCTGTGGAGGTATTCATGCCCATGCTAGACAACCAGAGACTCTAAAGTGCTTAACCGTAGGTTTCCTGCCAGTCCATGCTTCAAAAGGAGTTACACCATCCAAATCTTTATGAGGAATGCTATTCTGGATATAGTTAGCACAATCCATAGCTTCAGCCCAAAAGACTTGATCAATAGATTTTTTTAGTAGCATGTAAGTGGTCATCTCTTTGAGAGTTTTGTTTTTCCTTTCAACAACACCATTTTTTTGTGGTGTATATGGTAATGAATGCTGAAGGTCAATGCCCTCTTGAGTGCAAAAGTCTATTAGTCTTGAGTTCACATACTCCCCCCCATTATCTATTCGAAGAACTTTGATTGCTTTCCCTAACTTCTTTTCCACTTGAGCAGTGAAGCTAAGAATTTTTTCAAACACTTCACTCTTATGAGCCACAAAGAAAACCCAAGTAAAGTGAGAGTAGTATCTATGAAGGTGAGTGCATAGTGAGACTTTCCAAATGATGGCACTGGAAATGGTCCCGCTACATCACTATGAACTAATTCAAGAACACATTGTGCTTTGCAAGACTTCTCCTTTTCATATAATTTTTATAGATGTTTTCCAAGTGAGCAACCTGAACAAACACATTTTGAAAACAGGATTTGAGGTAGACCATTGACCATTGACTATTTTCTTGTTGCTAAGCTGCTGAAGATATATGTAGTTGAGATGTCCAAATCTCTCATGCCACAGTTTTCTTTTTGCATTTGAATGTAATAACAAGGCTTGTGCATTTGATTTTGGCACAAAGGAGGAGAAAATATAAAGCCTTCAGTCATGATTGGCTTCACCTATTGTAATCATTGAGTCATCCTTGATGCTTTTCACTACCACTGAATTTGGAAGAAATTCAACTTTATTTTCACCTCCATAGTAAGTCATTTGGTGGACTGAAAGAAAGTTAGGTAAGATTAGGAACATATAGAACATCCTTGAACGCTCCACTGTTCATCTTTGGCATGGATTTGCCAAGATTTTGGTTCTAATTAGATTAAAATGTATCGTGAAAAGTGTACCAATTAGAACCAAAATCTTGGCAAATCATGCCAAAGATTAAAATTTCTATAAATTTGTAAAATCCATGCCAAATTAAATATCATAATATAATATTAAAATTAATTATTAATAAGTTAGTAATATTAAAACTATAATATGTATAACTTATTAATATATTATATAAATTATAATTATTATAATGACAACTATAAGATTAACTTAATATAGTTAATTAATAATATTATTAATTATTAGATCAATAAATACATTAATTTATTAATTTAATAGATAATTAAACTTAACTAATTAATATTATATTAATAACTAATCATATTAATATTAAGCTAATATATTATTAATATAATATAATATGATAATAATAATATTATATTATTAAGTTGATATATATATATATATATATATATTAACATAATTAATCATATAATAATAATAATAATAATATATATATTAATTTATGATAAATATTATTAGAAAGTTTATAGTTGTCATTATAGTTTATGATAAATCTTATATGCTTCAGGTATCCTAAGTTTATAGTTTATTATCATATATAGTTTGAAACTCTGCAAAATTGATTCACGTGATTCACGTACGCAGGATGTGGATTTTGATTTAACTCTTGATAGTTGTGGTACATTGCAAATTTATGGTTGTTGCATTATGATGTACATTGAAAAACTGTTAATTTAAATCTTATGTTTTGATAACTTTTGGTGGTTATGGCACATTTTAAGTAAATGGTTGTTTCATTATGAATTGAACAATGCTCAACAATTCATATATCGATGAACAAACACCAAATTAATGAGGAACACTTTGATTATTTGTTCATGGCTTCTTGAATCAATCTTAACATACATTGGAAATTACCTCATAAAATATTTACTTGACAACCCCAAATACTTTCAAATTTGGCTATGTTCATAAAGTTTCGTAGATCACTACAAATCTAGTGAGATATATAGACCTTGTCGAAGATGCTAGCACATGTTTTCATTTAATATATCAATTACTCATTAGTTTACAAAAAAAATCACTTCTAGAATAGCCAAGATAGCTATTAAAATTATTTATTATTATTTTTCTTACCAATTTTATTATTAAAAAATATATATTTATTGTTTAATTTAAAAATTCAATTGACACATTATGTAAATTCATTATTCTACAAACTTTGACTTAGATATTATTTTACATTTTAATTATTATGTTAAAACGTTAATACAATATAAGTAATGGTAATCTTATTATTTATTATATGTAAATATATTCATTTTACTTTTAATAATCTTACTTTCTACACTTTAAAAAAACAAGTGTATTAATTTTAATTAAATAAATGCAGTGAACCTTAAAAATAACATATCAAATGCGAAGGCAATTCAGGGCGCTTTACTGATTCTGCTTGTACGTCCCTCCGTGGCTTCTTTTGTTGGGCACGAGAGACGTTCCATGCCTTGGATTTCTGATGTGGACTGTCAGAGTACGTTTGGATCGAACAGGACTGTCAGAGTACGTTTGGCAGGTCAGAGTACGTTTTCTTCCGAATAGTTAACGGACGGAAATGTAACGGCACTGGCTAGCCGGTGCATTATCGCGGCTATTTAGCCAGTGCCCTACTCAAGCCATCCAAGCCTCCCAAGGACAGGTCGACTCAGGCAGTAGTCAGGGTACGTTAGCAAGGTCTGCCACACGCTGTCCAAGGTTGACCAGCAAAAGGAATTTGCATGGCAAGGATTTGTTGATAGATATTTAAGAAATGTGAAGGCAAAAGGGGTAAGTTCCCATTGCATACAACTTGCACACTGCCCCAAATAAAACCTTTCCAATCCCAAACTCTGATGTGACTAAAATGGCAGTCTAACATGGTATTAGGTATGAGTTGGAGAGATTTCGTGGGGATTACATGGGTTAAAGGTCAGCACCCCACCAAAAGCCAATGGCAAATGAATCTGCGCCTAGTAACATACAAGCAAGATTTATTAAGCAAACACGACTGCTCTCCCTTTCACCAACGTAGCCGCCTAGTGGGGCCCTCTACCCATGTTTTCCTTTGCATGAATATCGGATTGCTTAGACAAGAAGGGTCGCCTAGGTAAGGATATATAGCAGTGAGGAGGAGAGTAAGTTCTTTCATCATTACTAGGTACTAGTTGGATTGCTAATAAATCATCGTAGATATGATATAAATCCCCCTTCTTCTTTTTTAATCCTAGATTCAGGTGAGATGGTGACTGGATGTCACGAGATTTGCATGGACTTCTAGTGCTAGTAATAAAATAAGATGTTTGTTGTATTATATTATGTTATTTAGGATGTAGGCTTATCATTAATATTGAGGCACTTGATCTTAGGGAATATTCTATGATTATTTTAATGTCTGTATTATAGGAATAGATTATTTTTCCTTTTCCATACATTTTTCACAGAGGAAAATAACATCTTCAGCAAGTTCATATCTTGTGTCCTCATATATCCTATTTCATTTATTCATTGTCTTACTTCTATAGTTCAAGGTATTTATACTATGTTGTTGTAATGATAATTTAGGAGTCATTTATTATGTTATATATATAGTGTAGATTGATGAATTTTATGGATTCATTTAGACTACATTTCAATACAAAAGCTCATATAGAAGCACAACAGAAGTCATGTAAGAATAAAAATGATTACTCTTATCCTGAATAATTTTGTAAACCATTTACTTAAGATCTAACATTTCATTCACAGGCAAGGATCCAACTTAACGATGCATGTACACTTATTATTCAAGAGAGTTACAAAGGACATCCTTCCACGAATTTAATTCTACTCATATGGCTATTTTATTTTCAAGATAATTAGACTCAATCTTGTAATTGCATAGAAGCCATGGAGCTAAAACTCTAAGAACACAATACATGTTCCCTCCAATAATCCTTACAGTGCATAAAAAGGTGGTAAGATCTTCATAATACGACATCACAAGAAGGATGCTATTCACATAATTGATCATCACCATTTACCCTATCTATCAACACACATATGCAAGATCTGAATAACATAAGACACATTGCAAGAAAGTTTCTCAATCTTTCTCCCTTTATTAATCAACCTGGTTCAAGGCTCTATCAGGAAAGAACCAGTAAGACAATCTGACATCCTTGCCAAATACATCAAAATTTAATATACATTTTTGCATAATATTACAACTCAAATGAATTCTCTTCTAAGTCTTCCACAAGGGATCCTTTCCAGTATCTTCAATGCACCAAGGGAATCATAAAAAAGATGAAAACTGACCCGGAGGTAAAACAACATAATATGATAAACATTTCAAGCATGCATCCCCAACCCGATTTTGCACAATAGGTTCAACATTGAACCAAAATAGGGGGGAGGCGAATTTTCTCAATATGAGATGTCAAACACCATACCATAACATAGCCCTTTCAGAGCTACAATTCAAGAACTTTCGTTCTTCTACAAATGCCTTTTCGAGGCCAATCCCACAAAGATTTTCATTTCTTCCCTTCTTCAAGAATTCAAATTTTCATACAAGGTATGTGATGACAAGTAGGGGCCCATACACCCTACCCTCTTTCCCTCTTCTCACCATAAGAGGAGACTCTACACTATGGAAGTCCAACTAAGGCCCTTCCCTCGTACTTAGCCACTTCTTCCCTATCCAAAGATGAGTAATGCTAAAACAATCCCCATAAAATCCTCTCAAAAATTTCAAGCAAAGCATAAGAATGACACCCAAGAACAAGTTAAGATCCCTCCCCAACAACCTCCACACACATGCAAGCAATACAATGACAACACAATGCCTTATGCATGAATCAAAGTATGAACAATATGAAGAACATGACCAAAAGAGTGAAAAACTCTACCTTCACAAAAAAGGTTATGGTAAACTAACAAATTGAAACGAGCTTATCATTCATTTCTTTCAATCTTCAAACTTCTCTCTAAAACTAGAAATTGGGTAACAACCCCAAAACTTCTTCAAAATGCATTTAAATATGATCCTAACTCAACTAGGTTTTAGGTAACCCCAAGGTGGAGTCACGGTTACCAACTCAAGAAGGAAGCAATCAATTTTTGCAATCAACCAAAAGTAGGATTTTTGAGTGACCATAAAAGTCAACCAAAGAGGCTAAGGGGTGGAAAGTACTCCCAACCCATACCCTTACCCCTAGAGTACTTAAATTTAATGTTTTTAGGCTTTAAAGACTTAATAGAAACCAATCAAAAGTTAGGAGAATTTTAAGATTATATAACAACCTTCAAAGAATGACAATGCAATATAGCACAAATTACAAGGGGTTTAATCTCATCTTTCCATTTGATTTCTCGGTTAAATATCCTACGCACTAATTTCACACATCAGTAGTTCAAGAAAATCACATACATATATTTGAAACTTATATGTATAGTTACATAAATCAAATCATGAACCTTTCATATAGTTAATCATTTAATTCATTTCTTCTCAATTTAATCATCAATATACACAAAATTAATATAACATAACTTATTCATTAATTTGGATTAACATACTAGAATAATCATCGTTAGGCATGCATCTACCTAACATCATAACATCACTAATTTAGGAATACTGAACTACCTGAAAGCATAAAACTTAATCATCGTGGTACCAAAATCAACACCCTTATCACTGGGTGAAAAATGCCTTGTATTATTAATAAAATTTTAATATTTACACAGTCAAGATAATGTAGTAGTTCTCGAATTACTAAGCATTTTAAACCTAGAAGAATTAACTGATCACAATTTCATTAGGGCATTCACAATATAAAACATTACTTCTTACCCATTTCAATCTCATATAGCAGTTTTAACAAAGCATTTGTATTGATAATTACATAGAAGGAGGGACCTTACACTTTGTGGAAGAAGATGGGTACTGAGCTGAAATTCAGTTCTACATTCCATCCACAAACAGATAGAGGTTGTGAATAGAAGCTTAGGAAATTTGTTGAGATGTTTGCTTGGGAATAAGCCGAATAATTGAGAGATGGTATTGGTAAAAGCTGAATTTTCATGTAATAATTCTGTGAATAGGAGTATAGGGAATATACCTTTTGAGATTGTTATCGGAATGCATCCTAGAGGTATATCAGATTTGAGAGATGTTGTTGGTGAAGAAAAGAAAAGCACTGCAGTAGAAGAATTTGCTGATTTTATGGAGTCTTTGCATAAGGAAGCGAAGTTGAGGTTGGAACAAAGTAATCAGAAGTATAAGGAGAATGCTGATCAGTCTAGAAGACACCATGATTTTCAAGTTGGTGATGAGGTGATGGTTCATCTAAAGAAATGAAGATTCCCAGTTGGAACATACAATAAGCTGAAGATGAAGAAATTTGGACCTTGTAAGATCTTGAAGAAGTTTAACAGTGGTAATGCTTATGAAGTTGAGTTACCTGATGACATGGATATATCTCTTATATTCAATATTGCTGATTTGTATAAGTATCATTACTCGGATGATGAAATTGTTGTATTAGAAGATTATCCTAAGAAGCAGATTGAAGAAGTTGAACAGATATTGGATCAGAGAGTTCGCAGGAGCACAAGAGGAAAAGATTACTGTGAATATTTGGTAAAGTGGAAGAACAGGCCTATTGAAGATGCTTCATGGATTTTGCAATTTGAGTTGGATTCCACTCAAATTGTGACATCTCAATGATTCAAGAGAATCATTCCTTTCAACCACGATTGTCTAATACAAGAGCATCTTGGGTTGCCTTGTTATCCTACTCATTTTTTGTTCATTCTGCATGTTGATACCGAGTTAACTAGTGTATGCCAAGTGACTCTTCATTAACCTAGTTACCCAATGTTCGCCAAGTGACTCTTCATTAACCTAGTTACCCAGTGTTCGCCAAGTGACTCTTCATTAACCGAGTTACCCAGTGTACGCTAAGTGATTCTTCATTCATCAAGTTACCTAGTGTATGCCAAGTGACTCTTCATTAACCGAGTTACCCAGTGTACGCCAAGCGACTCTTCATTCACCGAGTTACCTAGTGTATGCCGAGTGTCAACATTTGAATGTGATTTCTGCGAGCCGACTTGCGGGATTTATTTTGTTCACGACATTTATGTTAAGATATTTTCTTGGGATGCATCCAAACCGTTGTTGGGTCGACCTTCCTCTTATGTAATGTTCTAGAATAATCTGTAAGCCATTTTCGCAAGTCTATATAGAGTGTTTAGGCTTGGAGTTAGGTAAGCTTTTGGGAAGAAGATTAGAGAGCAAAACTGAAAGTGTGAATTTGCAGTTGGATCTTTGAATGTGAATGTATTTGTAATTGGTCGTAACCCAGAAGGCCATATAGCTGGGTATGTTTGAAGATATTTTGATGAATCAATAAAAGTAATTCACTCTTCTTCCTCCTTTAGTTGTTGTTCTTTGTGTTCATTTCTGTTGTGTTAACTCTTGCAGGGTGGTTTGGATAGCTGGGTGAGCCTTTGGCCCTAGTTATTCACCCTTTGTCTGCATCAAGACAATCGTTCACATAATAAACGCATATCTATAAATGATTTGGGTAAGTGTGGGCTTCCAATACAAGATTCAGTGACACTATGTAATGAGACTCAAGGGCTCCAATAGTGTCATTTGTGGCAATAGTAGCAGCTTGCAATCATAAATATGACAAAATGACAACACACATATATACAAATGATTTAGGTGACATCCCAAACACAAGCCACTCTACGCTTCTACTTTGGTGCAACTTTTCCCTATATTGTCATGGAAACTCATGTTATAGCGGAGACGAGGAATGCAAATTATAATTACTTGATAGAGAAACTATTTATCTAGAAGTTTGGCTAGACACAATTATACACTGAACAAAACCAAGGTCAAATCAGTGAGTGTAAAGTCAATTGGGCATTAATAAACTACAAGCGCTAAATAAGAAAGGAAAAACATTGAAAATCACGAACATCAAAGTCTCTTAGAAGGCAGTGACATTGGACATGTAGTGACTGTACTGCCAGTCACTAGAGTACAGTCAACAGTAAGAACCTTACGTGGCATCCACGGCATATAATAGATCGCTACTCTTAGTAGACAAATGTAATAGCAAAGCAACATAAAGCGGATAAGCATCGGCGGTAAAGGGTATCTTCGGTACTTCTTAAGGTCATTGAACCCACACATAAACTTGGACCTGACTCAAAGGTACAATATATCATATGTTTTATTCCAATTGTGTTAAGAAGGGAACGATACCCATTTCAATCGCCACCGTATGGAACACCCCACATGTGGAGGTAGGGTCTACTCACCCATGTTATTTTGTGATATTGACAAGATATGTAAGGAAACTTACACATATGAACAAAATTAAGCTTTCAAAAGTCTAATATTGAATTATTTGCATATATATATATATATATATATATATATATATGTGGATTTATCTTATTTCTAATATTAAAAATATAAAATAAAGAGTTATGTTAGAATTATTGTTACTAATAGACATGAGTTAAATTACTAACATTCTTATTTATATTTACATAAGAGCTATGTGCCTTAATCTTTTCCTCTAAGAATGTCCTTGTAGGAAAAGGAGAATTGAAAGGAGAATTGATGTAAGATTCAGAGGGAGGCTGACACAACCATCTGAAGGAGCGGGTAGAGGATATGTTTCAATTCATTTTGAAAATCTTGATCATATCAAAATCAAAGGGAGTTTTGACTTCAAGTAAAGTTTTGACATCATTTTGTTATCATGCATATGACCATGATTTAGTGGGCCTACCCTCTATGTACATCATGAGGAAATGACGACTTCCAAATGATGTCAATTGTATTTGCAAAAGTTATCAAAAAGTGACGATCTTATAATAACTTAATTTTCTATTATGATGGGTATCTTACAATGTCTATACAAATCATGATAGATTATACTTTGTATGTTGGATGTTTATATGATCGACATTATGAGAATGTTTGCACATACCTTGTAAACATTTTTTTGAGTACACGGTGAATGTTATGCAAATTGATGTTTTGGAGAGCCATTACACAAGGTACTTGGTGAACATCATGCGACTTGATGTTCTGGAAGGCCATTACTCAATTTTTGATGAACATCTTGCATCTCAACATTCTAGAAGGTCACTACTCAAAGGTTATTTGGTGAATATCATGTGTTGATATTCTGGGAGACCAATACTCATGATATCAAATGTGATATCAAACATTTTTAAAGTGTTTGGTGAATATCATTTATCGATATTCTTGGAGACCAATACTCATGATTTTAGATGTGATATCAAACCTTGTTTGAGTACTTAGTGAATATCATGTGTTGATATTCTCAAAGACCAATACTTGTGATATCAATATTTGGAGATTATGTGTTGATATTATAGAAGACCAATACTCTTGATATTAAATGTGATATCAAAATGGTTGATATTTTTATCCTTAAAATTTGGCATTCCTAATATTACCAATGGTGTAATATATGTAATGTGTTTATCCTCCCTAGCTAAGAGAGAGTGTGTTAATGTTTTGTAGCCTCTGTCGGATAAAATTCATTAAAGATATATATATAAGAGTTATTATCACTTTCTTAATCATAATAGAGAAATGTTATTCATAACTAATGAGAGTTAAAGAGACGTGTCTCTACGGAGACATCCCTCTTAGATGACATATAAATATGCATTGAGAATGTTATTTGAAAAACACAAAAATTACTAGTGTTAGTACATTTACCTCCTCTAGGAAACTCAATAGGAGGGGAAGCAAAGTTTGCACTAAAAACATTTCCTCTTCTCTGTTTTATACTCATGTTTACTGAGGAAATCGTGAAAGAGCTCTTTATTCAAAGACCTAGTAACAAAAACAAGAAAATTTGTTATTTGCAAATTTCAAAAGAAATTCAAAACCACAGGTTATTTAGTTTCTCAACGCTGTAATAAAATGTCAAATATACACTATCATAACTATATCAAGAATTTTTGAGAAAGGAGAATCAAGCATGTACAATATTTTATTGGATAAAAATATGTAAACAAGTGTAAAATATGCACTACAATGACATAGGCATAAAACTTTGACAAACGAAGAATCAAGCACATAATAATATTTTATTTTAATAAATGGAAAACATAAAAAACCATCCCAATAAGGATAATAAAAATGTTTGAGCGATAAAAGCTCAGGCTACAAGATGTCTTATAGAATTTATTTTTCAGCTTTGTATGCAAGAATGAATCCCAAATTTTAATTTGCAGCCTCTGGAACAGAAGATGGTCTCCAAAATAACAATCAGCATGCTTGTTTCCAAGGAAGTCAATCAAGTATGTGATAACATCATACAGCCACTGTATAACTTGAATATGCGGCAAAGAGAACCAATTAATGACCCAAATCAAGAGATGGGTGTTTTGTAAAGAAAGCCAACTTCATATTATCTCTTGTACTTCATCATTAGATTCTACAAACCTTCCAGATGCAACTCAAGAAATCTGCATGTTCCATTCCATTATATAGAAGAGGATGACATAAACAAACAATTTCTACCTGCCAATATGAGGTGATGAAGGGAGAGGCTGCACAGCTGCAAGAGGATTCACTTGTACACTGAATGCAAGTTGCCAAAAGTCAATCAATGTCCTACGAAGAGCTCCTAATCGTTTCCTCAGATTTCTGCACGATCAAAAGAAATATATGAAGGCAAAATAGTTTCAATTCACATTAGTCAGTAAGTCAGGTGCTGAATCTAAAACTAATTATATGCAATGTAGTAGGTGCCTTTTTAGATGCATTTGTATTAATGGTAAAGTCTAAACTTGTGGATGCTGTAGCAGAAATGTTTTGCCTGCATTGCATCCCACACCTCATACATAAAGAGATAATTGTAAACAACACCAGTAAGATGAAACTGTTATACAAGAAAAATGTATGTCATTATAAAATATTATTCTCAAATTTGTTTGTATTGTATTGCATTTGAGTATTTTTTTAATATCATAGATCTTACCAAAATATCTCTATTTTTTGTACCAAACATTAGAACTAAGAATTCCTCTAGATGATTGCTTAATGCACTTCTTTTCCAAGGGAGATCTAATTAAGAAAGCTATGAAACGAGTCCATATATACATGCATAGACACAAACTCTATCTAAAGTATGTGTGGTAAATTACCACAGTACATACGAAAAAAAGATATTCTATTAGCTCAATAATCACATTAACAGTGGAGTGTATTAATTGCGTGGCAGATGCAAAATATTTTGTTTTTAAAGGTTCAAGCAAGTAGACCAATGTGGTTGGATGAAAAGCTAGAGAGAGAGAGAGAGAGAGAGAGAGAGATGACATAGTTGCATTGTAGCCGTCTATATGTTAGTATAATAATAAGCCTCAAATGCATGTAAGCAAGCAGCTATGGATATAGCCATTCCAAGAAAGCAAGTAATGTCGTGAACAATGAACATATAAACATAGATATGGATGGATGGAAAGGAAATTTTTAATTTGTCACATAAACTAAGGATGTGTACATAGAGGGAAGAAGAATATTTCACATATGAAAATGACCTGAAATGATTCTCCTTCAAACCAAAAGAGTAAACACTGGAAAAGAAATCTCAATTTTCATACCTCTTCACAAACTCTCGCTTCCTTTTCAATCCATAAGCAAGAAGAAACATTGTTCCAAAAATAAATATGATATTGCTCCAAGGCATTGCTATGTACAGGTTTCCCAGCCTCAGATGAATTGTCGGAAACCACAAGGAAAGTGATTCAAGCAACCTTGACATCCTTGAGACAGCTTGATTTTGCTCAAGTGTTCCACATGTTTCAGTACTTTTTGAATGCTTGTTACTTTCTATAGAAGCTTTGCCCATTTGTAGGACTCCAGTTTCTACATTATTAAGCAAATGATCTTTACCTTTAGATGCCTCTTGTTTAGGCCCCGTATCATAATTTGCTTCCGTTATACTTACAACTGACCTTATCTTCAGTCCCATATCCTGGTATATTAACAGGAGATTTTAAATACAAAAAACACTAATGAAAATTTATAGAACAAAATATAGGAAGCATCTCTTAATATACACATGCAAACTCTAATGTCAGTATAAAGAAAGAAAACACAGACTTTCATTTTGGAGGCCTATTTATTTATAGAACATTTTCAGATTTATAAATTACAAATATTGCTTCAAATTAGACCATTGCAACACTACACAACGCAAATTGGTAAAATATCTGTGATGTGCTTACCTTATTAGTTCAAAACTAAAAGTAAATAAAGCATAGGTAATAAAATATAACATCAACCAATTTTATCTAGCATTGCGGGCCATTTTTTCCAAACCACAAACCACGACAAACTTTAAAGTTTGAAGTTAGCCTTACTGCTAGATTTGCTAATGAAGTGACACTCTGAATAACATGTAATCTTCCATTTTGGGACTGCCCTAAATCTTGCCCTAAAATCAGAAATTCCATTAAAATAAGAAATGCAAGATAGATAGATAGAGGGGCAACTTTACCAATCAAAATGTTGATTAACAAAATGTAACATACTAATTTTCTGAAACTATTTAACCATTCCTAACCTAGTAGGATAGTTATGTCAAAATTGCAATTTTGGGGTGAAATCTAGTGCATTGGGAAAAGGAGCATTACAAAGCAATAGATGTATTCTAGACAATAAGAAGGATCTAGTGTGTACTCACATGTATGCATTGTGTCTGCATATTTATGTGCACACTTTATATCAGTTATTCTACTGTTTCACATGAAAGGGAAAATACAAGTTGACCGTAAATTATATTTCCAAATAAGTAGGAACTAACGATCATTTCAACTATTAGGTTCACATGATATTCGGTTAAAAACTAGCATTTCCCTTATAATTCATGCATCTAATTTCTTGACATCTAAAAATAAGAAATACATGATAATGTTATGTACATCAATTGAAAATACAAAAAACATGAAATAGATACCAAAGAATAAGCAGATGTTGATGTCCCTATGTTGTGCAAGTCTTGGCATCTGGAAGAGAGGAGAAGCATTGCCATGGGCTTAACCTCCCAACCACAGACCTTAAGTATCCCCACATAATCTCAATTGAGAAATGCCCTCCCTACCTTGGGAGTAGAAGTGGGACACCCCTATCTTGCCACTGAGGATCTTGGTGTTAGAGTGTCGACTAGTCAGTTGACGAGGTTGTGGACACTTTCCAATCAACCTATCTTCTAGCCGTTAGCATTCTGACCTCTGGTGATCACAACGCAATCGTGCCATTAACCTATCTTGGCCAAGAATTTCAAATGGGCAACAAAGATGCTCGATCACCCACCGCTCGACTTGACAACAAGAAATTACACAAAGGATTTTCATGAGCTAACTTAGTTGCTGAATTTTGAGTGTTGTTACTGATTGTATTCACTTTTCATTGCAGGATTCTTCCCATTCTCTCCCTTCGTCTCGACCATGCCAGTCCCCATGGATGAATTCTGGGGAGGTTTATTATGTGATATCTGGTTCATAGAGTATATAAAATGCCATCTTTCATGCCAGTTCTGGCCTATGGCATCATAAATGAGTTAAGCTTTCATTCTGATTATTTCTTTATCATATGGAGCAGCACCCCATCTCAAAGATATATTGACCATATATGTCTATGACTTAGCACTCTTCGACAGAAAAACATCCGTTCTATCACATTCAAAATGCTATCACAAGCAAGGTCTTTTGACAACCAGATAATTCATTTCTTGTGACAAGATTTTAATAGAAAGAAGAATACTCAAGCTGAAACATCCCGATTCTGGATTCCAAGGAAAAACAGATAGAGAAGCCTTCTCTATAAGGCAAGGCAGCAAGTTCAATATGCATGACTTGAGCACGATAAACAGTATATAAAATGTAATACATGACTTGAGATTAGTAAGTGCAATTTGGAAATATGAATGTGATGGCGTCGGGTATATGCCACCCACTCAGAGCTACCAAAGCTTTCAATTCTGTCCAATATAAGGAATGCTGAAATATCTCACAAGCTTGGCTAATTCAGAGACAGTCGTCAATTATGATCACAATCTTGCTTGGAAAGAGCAAAGAAAACATAGCATGAACAAGAATGAATTACTGTGAAAACAAAATGCATGGAAGAAATGCTCGATAGGGTTGAGAGGCAATGTATATAATGCATTCTTAATGAGGCGAGCAAGATAACCAAAGAGACAACTGTGTGCAAGCTCAGTTACGCAAGAATGATTGAGGTGGCAAGGCATTTGCAAGGCCTTCTAATTCAGGTTTGAATGAAAAGAAATGTAAATATAGCCTAATGACATAAGAGAGATATGAAAAAGGTGGCTGCTCAAGGCAAATAAATAAACCATTGCCAAGGTTTGAAATAGAAGAATAAGGGTGGCAACAAATATCTTCATTCATGCCTTAATATATTCTAATGTCGCTCTTTGTATTCATGCTTCTTCGAGTAGCCTTAACATGTATGTATATATATACATGTATGATGCAGGAGCATCCAGAGGTATAAGGGCAATCCTGTGTCACCCAAAAAAAAATGTACTTAGACTTAGTTTCTATTTCATGTCTTTACATTTTTGGATACCCATTTGGCTCAAATAAAGGTTCCAACTCTCATAGTTCAACTATCAGTGCGTTTGAAAATCCCAAAAAAATAGGAGCATGTATTTGGGCCATCATTTCGGTAAACTAGAAGGTGTGAATTGGCCAGATGAATGTAATTGTGATTTAGAGCATTCCAGAAAAAGAATCAAGTCAAAAGGCCCCACGGTTTGAAAGTTATTGCAGTTTTTTGGGTTTTGGAGACCTCCTAAGAATGCTTCAAAGTCAGGTTTGGGGCATTAAATGACCTTGAAAAGGGTCGAAAAATGGGTGACGAGCGAAGCTGTCCATAGGGCTATAGAGCGCTTCGAGAGCTTTCCGAAAATGTAAACGGTTCGTCAATCGGAGCTACGGTTCAAAAGTTATGCCTCCCGGAAGTTCGGCTACCGTTTCTGGATTCTTCTAGATTTTCACCGACTTCTAACGCAGCTTCTGGAACCTTCTATTTTGTCGGTGGATGCCTACTAGCACTTTCTAGAATGTACTCCTAGTCCTTAACCCTTCGGGGTCTATTTAAGGAGATTTCTGGCATTGTAAAAGGTAGTTCGGAGTGGAGTTTGAAAGGAGGTGCTATAAGGAAAAATATTCTCCAGATTTATGCTATTGTGAGCCCATAGGGCATGTTCTGAAGTTTATTTTCTCTGTACTATTTGTACTAGCTTATTTTCTCAGTTAATATAATTTCCCTTTTCTGTTGTGTCCATTTTGTTCTTGGGTTGTGTCCCCATCAATGTAAATACATACACACACACATATATATAGGGTAAATTAGAGATTCACATACATACATACATACATACATACATACATATATATATATATACATACATACATGTGTATATATATATATATATATACCCACACAAGTATGAGTATAGACATGATATTATTATACTAAGATGATAGAATATATTGAGACCATCCACATAATAAAAGTAATCTTTTTTATTTTTGTTTTTATAATGTTATAATTTAATTGGTCATCTCATGGTCATCATTTGTACATTCTTTCTTGTCTTGTCATTTCATCCTTGATCAAGGTGGTTAGATTTCATACTTGATGGTTTGACAGTGGACTTGGGTGTCCCATTCCTAACTCCCATTTTGTCAATAATCCGCCCCTTCATCGTGCTCTTGCAAAAAGGAAATGGTTCCAGAGTAATAACATATTTCCATAATTTAAAATATAAATAAAATATCAGAAAAACATTTTCAATTTCTAAGATATTCATTTTTCAATTTCCACCATAATAGCTAACTAACATATCACATGATATAATAACTAATAACCGAAGTTTCATTTCACATGAATCAAATATCTCAACAATTTTACTGATAAATCAATTTCACATGAACCAATTATCTCAACAGCTTTACCGATCAACTAGCTTCACATGAAGCCTCAATGGCTAGAAGATTATTTTAAATTAAGCAAAGATTTGCAATGTAACACAAAATAAAACCTGATTTAACTCTTGCACCTATATTAAACAATATTGGAGATATATGCCACAATTATTTCCATTAGGGTTAGCAAACATATGTATGAGTACAAATACTCATAATTATCATTATTCATTAGGTAGGCCATGTCACATATATATTTGTTTTTAGTATCAAATCGCAATTAGTTTGAATGAGGGAGCATGATAGTTGGCCCGAAGCAATCCCATACCAAGCCCAAGAGCGAACACTCGCCCTCTTGGCCCTAAGTGGCAGGAACATTGGCCACCCAGCATGGTTTACCTAGTGGGATACTTTTATCTGCACTTCGTATTCATGTTTTACTATTCATCCTCTTATAGCAATGACTATGATACGTTGGCCTGTAGCAATCCTCACACAACCCAAGAGTTGACACTCATCCACTTCGCCCCAAGTGGTAGGCACACTGGGCATCCAACATGAGGTGGTCTGTCTAGTGGGATCCTTGTATCTGCACTCCCTATTCTATTAGAATTGTATCTCCAAATATCGTATTTATTAATTCCTTAAATGGCCAATGTTGTGTATCTTGTAAGTATTAAAATGTTTCTAATATTCTTTTATTCCTTCGATACTAAAATGGTTTTAATAACATTGTCTTTGTAAACTATACATGAGCATCTTGCCCATTTATTAATCTATCCAATGTTTTACCAACCAAATAGGGACAAGAAGCACCACAACACCCAATATTACAATTACTTAAAAGGAAAAGGAAAATTAAAGTGCATTATTATGATGCCAACAATAATAACTCTTTAGTTGTGATGCCAACACACACTAGTTTGTAAATGGCTAGACTACTTTCGGATTTATCTTAGCACTCAATGAGTCAGATCACCTAACTTTTTCATAATAGCATGCCCAGATTAAATTTATTCAAGTTGTCTATGACATTTTCTCATAAAATAATAAATATAAACTGAAAATAGCTAAAAGAAAACAAAAATGAATCTAAAAATATCTAGAAATGGATACCAAAAATTGTGTACACTCTTATGAGGTTGATTTACATTGATGACGACAAATGTAAGATAGATAAGATCAGGCATGAGTACAGAAACCAAGACACCTCAATCATTGTCCCAGTTATTAGGAGACTCATACCCTGACCCTTGCTACTCATCTCCTATATTGGAAATGCATCCCTATCCATAGGGAACAATTTCCAAACATTAGGATACTCTAAGTGAAATTAATTTGTATCTCTATATGTCTTCTAGAAGTATCTTTTCAATGTAAGGAGACTTCCTACAAAAAAATTTCAAGTATATCAAATCAATAACAATATGTTTTCTTAAAATGTTGATATTGGTTGACAAACGCTAAAAACATAGTCTGCAAACTTTCTGAGTACTTGGCAAAATCTCATTGTATGACCCAAGTTGTTTGTAATAACCCCAATAGGTTATAACTTCTTCAAACACCAAAAAATCTTTATACTTCAATTGTTTGACATTTTGTCAAACACTTTGCAAGCAAGCTCTGATACCACTGTAATAACCCTCCTCAAATCTGCCCTCAAAAATGCTGATGAAAGCTCAAAGAATTTCATCAAACAATTCACATGCAAGGGACGTATGACTGATATAGTATTTCAGCTAGCTTCAAGTGACTTTTTTACAATTTGCATCAATGAAAATCTTGTGCTAGAAGACTACAATGGACTACACAATGACCTAACATGAGTGTGCTACTAATTTTGACAATATTCAGTGCATATATATGGTCTAAGCATGAGAAATGAACACCTACAGCCAACTGGCATTTTTACAAACAGTTGGTATGCAAACTAACTAGCTGATAAATAATGATATTAAATTGCTTAAATGACACCAGCAACTATTATCTTCTTAATTGCAATGAAAATTACAATGCTCATGAAATATGGCCAAGACTTTGGCATTTACATGGATTACAAAATGATAATGCTAGTATAATGCACACTTATAGCTGAAAGCTTATAACACCCTAAAAAACAATACTAACAAAACAACCTAGTTGTAGATGGCTGTAATAATTTCCTTCAATGCTGCCCCTTCTGCGTTGTTTTTTACGAACTGCTTTTTCGGCCTACTTTTTCAGTTCCGCTTTTTTAGACTGCTTTTTTGTACCCACTTTTTCAGCCTGCTTTTTCGGTTCTGCTTTTTCGGACTAGTTTTTCGTATCTTCTTTTTCGGATTGCTACTATATTGAATCTCAAAACCATATCTTTCAATGGTGTCAAGATTTTCAGCTTGAAGGGTTTTCTTCCTTCAAACTATTGAGACATAATCTCCAGAAAATTCCCCAATTTCTTTGATATTTCCAAGCCTGTTTAAAAGAAGCTCTTCTATTTCTTTTATAGTGTTCTCACAAGAGCTCCATCCTTCGTTTTCTCAATGTGGGATAAAACATAACTCCCTTTATGTAACTTATGTCTCCAATGTGTTATAAAATAAAGGGGACTCTTTTAATTTAAATATTTCCCACAAATTATAGTCTATGCATTAATAAAGTTAAATATTTAAATTTAACTTTATAAAATGGCTTTATTAATGCATAACAAATCTTATCAGTGATAAACAAGTCTTCTTGTTGATTTTAAACAATTACCATCGACATAGCGCTGCCCCTGGATGTCCGACCATGTCCAAGATGACTTACTATAAATAGTAAGTATGCCCAAAGTTGCCTCAAAACCCCTCAGAAAGACCTGCAACTGAAACTATCTAGGCCAAATGGCCTCTAAGTCCCTTTAATGTCCTGTTTAGCCTATGGGACTGTGGGGAAATAGGCTAACGACAACATCATGCTATGAATGCTAAAAAAGGGACATTACATTGTCGCAAATCCGACATGCCATAACTTTGTTTCCATATCTAAATCCAAACTGATTAGTTTGTAATCTGCAATCTCTAGCAATATGTCCAAAGTTGTTGCTCTTATAACACATAACTCCATTTATGATAATATTAGTTGCTTCCAATGGTTTACTAGCTTCAGGGTTAATCCTTTCATGTATACTATTATCAAATATAGGTTTCCTACATTCATTAGATCTATAACCATCAATAAAGCAATTATAGAAATAACCAGAAAAGGGTTTAGAATACTTACCTGTGTAGTCCTTAATGTATCCAAGTTAATTACATGCAAAACATCTTCCATTGAATTGTCTCCTTGTATCCTCAGGTTGTTTAAGTTGATTAGGTACTTCTTTGCTCTGATCTGCTTTATAATCTTGTCCTTAAGTAACTTCAAATCCTTTAAATGATTCTCCTTCAACAAACCCAATCCATGTCATGTCTCCAATAGGTATTTATGCCATGATTTACTCATTAAGTTTTTCGATGCTTGAATATAACTTCTCAAGATGTTGCTTAGTTTGTGTAAGTTCTCCTTTAACAATAATATTGTATTTCTCAAGTTCTACAAACTATAACATTGTAGTCTTAATTTCAAATGTAACCTTAATAAGTTGAGATTTCAAATCTGCATTCTCAAAAATTTCAAATCTATTTGACTTTTCTTCTCATCTTTTAACATATCCTCATCTTTGTAATTCCAAGCTCATGTTTCAAAATCTCATTCTCCTTCTTAAGCCTTGATGCTAGTTCATCGTCCTTGATCTGATCATGTAATTCATTCTTCTTTACTCTAGTACTCTCTATCTATTCTTTCAAATTCAGAATGAAATCTTGTGCATCTTTAAGCTTGACCTTTAATTTATTTCTTTCATCAGTAACTGTATCAAGTTCCTCAAGAGCTTCTTCAAGATTCTTTTGCAATTTTTCCAAATCCACAGTGATCTCACCCAAGTTGTTAGGCCTTCCCTGAGTAACAAGGCTCTGATACCAATTGTTAGATAGAGGGAATACTAAAAGAGGGGGGGGTGTGAATCAGTGCTCCACAAACTTTTTCCCAACTATGGATATCATTAACAATCTTTAAACCTGCATAGATGGTCAAACTAAAAAGTAAGCATAAGCATAACACAATGAAACCCATAACACCATTATTTGTTAACCAAGGAAACCCTGACCAAGGGAAAACCCCGGTGGGGATGGTACCCACAAAACGGTCCACTAATCAAAAATATCTTGTGAAAGATATTGACTATGTTAGGAGTCTATTACATTTGTATAGTGTATATGTCCTTGTTAGAGGACTAGGCCTTGTTAGAAGCCTCAACATTGTTAGGAGTTGTGATTACAATACTTTGTGCAAGATGAGCCCACTGCTCAAACATGCATATACAACTGTACAAAGCTATCAATAGAGATAAATACAAAATCCTTTGATTGTTGTTGATATCTTCAATATCTGATCAGTCCTTGTAGTTCCTCTTCACAAAACAATCATACAACTGTTGTATTTTGATCTCTTCATCAAATTCGCATCTATACCAATCCTACAGAGTTTGCATATAAACATTATATCATTACAATACAATGGCACACATCACTAAATAAAAAGATAAGTTCTTTATACCAAATACTTTAATCCAATAGGCCTTGTGCTTCCTTGCATGTTACCAAACCTTCAAATTAGGTTCTTCTATGAGGGAGTTAACATCTAGGATGTCATCCCAACCTTGGTAAATAATTATTTTGCAAGGCAAAATAATGCCTTAACCAAAATACCAATACTTTGATGTTCACCCTGTTCTGTCTAGTCAAACCCGTCTCTGGTAGACTACCCATAACTCATCCAAAACATTTATTTCCCCAATCTTTCACATGTGCTCTCTAACATAGTCAATTTTCTAAGTATTCCTTCATCAAACTTAACCAAAACTTCTGCCATATCAAAATGAGTGATATGTTGCCATAAATGCCAACCCTATCAACTACCCTTAGCCAAATTGCCAACAATGCCAACATGAGGATGAGGAATAATTGGAGGTGGAATAGGATATGCAATAGGTGGAAGATTAGCATCGTCTGAAGGACAATCAAATAGTGCATCATCAAATTCAGATTTGGTATCATCCCCATCAGGTGGACCTAACGGAAGACAAATACCCAAATCAAAAGCCTTCAAAGGTTGATCCTCAAAATTTTGCTCAAACAAGGAAGAGAGAAATGGTCGTCGTTTTTCATCAAAGACAACATCTCGACTGAAGATAAGATAACCAATATCTACATCAATCAGCCAGTAAGCCTTATGGTTGTCACTATTGTTGTCACTGAAGTCTGCACCCTTGTTCAAAGTTGCTACCTAAGGACGACCTCATGAAACATGGAAACAACCTCCAAGCTATGGGACTTGAACTATGAGTGTCATGTCCCCTTTCTAGCGACATGACTTCTACAGTAGATTTGCCTATCATTAACTCTCGTAGGCAAATGATTTTGGAGAGAGAGTCATCCTGTTGCCGGATGATTGCATTTTGCTCTCGGAGAGTTATAATTAATCTTACATCTAGTAAGTGGGGCCTACTTGTTCTAATGTTGAATTGAGATTGCACTTTTAATTTTATAAAGTTATTTATTTAATTTTATAAAAGTTATTTAATAATAAAGTGCATTATAATAAGATATTATAAAAGATGTTTCTAGAAGCTTCCAGTGACTTCTTAAAAAGTGAATAAATAGAGGGCAGGAGGCACTCATTTGAACAGGTGATTTTGTGGATTCAACTTCTTATCACATTGGAGCAATTTGTGGTCTTCGGTCTGCAAATTTCCATTAGGTCTTTGGGAACGAAAACTCCCTTGGATCTGCATAACTGAGGAAGTGAGATATCTTCTGAAGGGTTGCTCATTGGAGATGGTATTCAACCATTTCATGAAGGACAAATCTGAGAAGAAGTTGTGAGAATTTGAGTTCTTGCAAGGGTTTGGAGTTCATCATCTTTACAGGATTAATTGCTCAAGTTCAGGAGAATCTGTGCATTTTTCGGATGAGTTTGTGATCAAATCTGAATTCATATTTTGCTCATAACTATCCAAAGCGTAGGAGTCTGAATTTTTGCTCAAGAAAGGGTTATATATTACCCTAAGGCGTCTCAAATTATACCAAAAAGGGCATCCAATACACAGCCAATTATTTGTTGAACAGGGCTGTACACATCAAAGCCGTACCAAGGCACAAGACACAAAATTATCTCCATTGAACAAACTGTCCAGAATTGCCTTCGATATTTTTGGGGGCCATTTAATGCACACTGGGCGATTCATCATATATCACTTTGGGAACTGTTTGGAGGGCTGAGATATTGTATATAAAAATCGTACCAGGGCCGTACAGGTGCGGCAATACTGTAATGTCCAGAAGGGTTGCAGACTGGCAGGAAGAGTTTCAATCTGAGAGGCTATGATTGCATTAGTGCTTTCTGAATTCTTGTTGAGAGTTGGTTTTGTGCTGCCGGAGGGTTGTCATCACTTCACAAGGCAACGGTTTGACCTGTTGTAAGCTGCAAACGTCTTAGGCTGGCCTGCATTTGTCCCAGGAAAGCCCTGCATCCAAGTTTGAAGGCCTGCGATCAGACATAGAGAGGCCGTGTGGGAATTTTCAGGCCCTGCGGTAATTATATGGAGGTCCATGCTGCTCTTAATTGGCAGACGCCTATACACATGAAGCAGCAAACAGGGTTGTGAGGGGCGGATACATACAACTGATCCTATCCTAGCTGCTAAAGAAATTATCAGAACTGAAGTATGGCATGTTGGAGTGGGTAGCAGCTGTTGGCGAATTTTCTTCAAATCCCAGGTTCTTGATGTTGCTTCATTGTTTTAGAATTAAGATCAGAACTGTGTATGCCCAGATGCTGTTACCTATAATTGAAATATTACAAAAATTGCTATTTCCACTAGAGTTTGTACGGATCAGTCTCTGAATGCTAATAACAGTGAATTTTTCTTAAATATTGTTGGTAACTATTGCTTTGGTTCATCCGTTTACTTGGTGAATAGTTTCAAATATTATGCCTTCACGCATTTATGGTTGCATGCTAAGTGTTTGACGGATTGCCAAAAGTCAGTTTGGATAACCTTTATAGTAAGGGTCATCTCAATGAGGTTGAGTCTCCAGAGAAGGCCGGCTTCCTCCTACTATCAAGATGCACCTAACTACTCTTGGAGAGGAAAAGGGAGAAAGAGAGCATGAAGCGAATCTACCTAATCTAATCTAAAGAGGTGATGCACCAAAATAGAGTGTTCAAACCAATCTCTACCCATATATGCACTATCGAACCAGAATGAAACTAAGGATATACACATTCAAACTTGCTTTAATCTAATAATCACATGCAAATCGGAAGACCAAGATAAATGACACAAGGAAAGAGAGATTCACTTATATTATCATTCATAGGCCAAGGAGATACAATCATGCAGATCATAGATCTTTACAAAACACCAATAAGAGGCAAAGAGTTCTTGCACTTTCATACCAATGGTTGAAAGAGATAAGGCAGAAAATCATGTAGTTCAGAGGCACAGGGGAATTTACATTGAGAATCTGCAGAGCAATAACAGAGAAAACAGAGAAAGGTCGACCCCACAAAATTTTACAAAATTTGCCTTTATAGTTCAGGCATAACTAAGATGTCCTCTCCCTGCAATTATTCCACAACCACTGCATTGAAGTCCCATAGAGAATAATCAAGGAGAAAGTCTGATTTGGGTACAGATCCAGACGCAATGATATCTGATCTTCTGTGTCAAATAATGCCTTGAGAAGATAGAAACGTCGCCATTAAGCCACTCTGACCAGGTAGATGGATTGGATCGGAGGTGGAGTGTTCTTCCTAGTTTTGCATTCATTCTGGGTTGGTTGGGATTGATTACAGAGATCAAATTCGCAAGATAATCCTAGTTTTCCATCATTTTGGCTCGTGAATCAGCAAGCCAATGAGTCAAACTAGACTCGCAAGCAGGACGAGCCACGTCGAGCTTATTTCGTTTTGCCACCCCGCGGGTCTTCCCGAGTTGACCACCTCTTTCATTACTAACCGCGCCATCTTCTTTGAAAAAACTTGACCACAACGTTATACTAACTGTCGGCCACGCGTCGCCGAGGCGCTATGTCGCTATGCGTATCCTCCGAGCAATTTCCCATAGCGAGATAGCGCCCACCGTGGATTTAGACTGATCTGACAATCGTGAAGACTCATCGTATTATTGCGCTATCTCCTTTTTAAAAACTTGAAAACTTGGGCCCATGAACCACTCAGCACACCTGGCATCTTCATCATGTCGTGACCTGGTCCCACTGATCCACGTGGCACAATGGCGCTATGTCGCTATGGATAATATCCTCGCAGCTTTTCATAGCGAGATAGCGCCCACCGTTGATTTTCCTTAGATCTATGGCAAGCAAGAAGATTGCACGACTGCACACGGAGTTGGCTGAGTGGACCAACGAAATACCACCATCGTACTATGACCCACATGACAATTGCCACTGAGGACGAGCTGTAATATTACTTTGGAGAAGGGCGGGCCCATGATGTCATCTGTGCCACGCGTCGCCAAGGCGCTATGTTGCTATGGGTAATATCCTTGCAGCTTCCCATAGCGAGATAGCGCCCACCGTTGATTTTCCTTAATCTGGTGGCAAGCAAGATGGATCCGACTTATCAGTATACCAAACCAATAAGAAACTGGCCACATGCCAGCCTGTCTGACAAATCCTCGTTTACGGCCCGCCAAGGGAAGTAGGACCCACATTCTACACAATCATACCTTAGCCAATGAAAAAAATTGACCAACTGCCAATGTGTGCCAAATTTCATCACTGATATCCGACAGGGCATAACTGTGACCCACCTTCCTTCTGATGTTGCCGCAGTATCACTTTCCGTCTGGGCGCTATGTCGCTAACGGCGAGAAACACAGATTTTTCGATAGCGCCATAGCGCCCTCCGAGGATCTATCAAAACTCGGCGTTGGAGAAACAAGGAAAAAAGAGAGGACCCACCGGCCACACGGCCAAAAGGCGCTATGTCGCTATGGCAAAACAACGTGCAACTTCCCATAGCGAGATAGCGCCAACCGTTGATTTTCCGAGATCTGACAATGGGGACTTGCGAACCCGCAGAAACATTAAAATGCACAGGGAAAGAAATATTATAAGGTTGAGCGTAAAGTATTTTGTGCCCCTTTTGAATATTTGAATATTTAAAACCTGTAAACGTTACTACGTCAAATTCAAATGCAGTGATTCTGGCCGGAAGGCAAAAATGACCAACAACTATATCTGTAAACATGAGCTTCTAACTCTTGGAATCCACCTTGGAGCACTGGGTATCTGGAATCCAAACATATGCTAAAGAGCCAAAAACTTTTAGATAGATGATCCTAGGTTTTCAACCAGTACAGGGTTCCTCAAAAGTCTTGCCCCTAACAACATTTCTAGGAGACAAATCAAGGAGATAGACTACAGTAAAAAACTGCTTTTGCCCAATATTTTTAAGGAACATTTGTGCATTGCATCAAAGACCTAGTCATTTCTGTAATGGTGGGGTTGCAATGCTCTACGAAGTCATTTTGTTATGGGGTGTATGATGTGGTTAACCGACATCTTATTCTATGCTCATCACAGAAAGTGGAGAACGAAGTGGAACAACACACCCCCACAATTATCAAACCTAAGAGAAATAATAGAACCAAGCTTTGTTTCTACTAAGGCCTTAAATTTTTGAAATACAGTAAATGCATCTGATTTTTGTTTAAGAAAGTACACCCACATTTTTCTATTGAAATAATCAACAAAAAGTAAGAAACACATGCACCCAATAATAGAAGTATTCATTGGACCACGTACATCATGGACCAACTATAGTACCCTAGAGGCTCAACATGAGTCACCATCCTTGAATGACGTCCTCTATTGTGTTCTAGCCTGACAGGCTTGACAAACTCGCTGATTCTAAGTTTGAATTCCAGGAAGGCCAAGTACTAAATCATCTTGAACAAGTTGAGAAGAGAGAAAATGTACATGTGACCATGTAGTTGATGCCAAAGACTAGTGATTAAAGATGATTTTGTTGGAAAGTCAAGCTCAAATGAATCACTAATATCTACAAGTCTATATAGACCATGATCCTCAATGACCATAGCAACAGTAGTGTGTATCGCACGATCAACAATCGAGCACTTGTTTGTATTGAATACCTCATCAAGCTACAGAGAGTATTGCATGATCTGACTCGCTAAGAGTAGCTTTAGCTCCATGCAAAGAACATAGTGCACATCGAGGAAAATGAGATTCCCCCCACTGAATCGTATTTGTATGTTGCCCTTGCCAACAACAGTTTGCTCCTCCAAATATAATTGAATGAGTAAAGGGAGAAAAATCTATAAACCAATCATGCATGTGAGTGAAATGCCAAGAAGCCCCAAAACCCATATACCAAGAAGAAGATTTAACATGATCTGCAAGTCTTTTAGCCATGAAGGCATATAAAAGGAAGACTCTTTTTTCTCTGTGTGCTCAATAATATTGGCTTTAGCTTGAGATCTTCCATGCTTCCATTGTTCAGAAGTCAACTGATTACAACAATCCTTAAATAAATGGTCATATTTGTGATAGTAGTTACACTACACCTTTGAAGCATCTTGTGAGTAATTTGAGCCCTTCTATTGAGATGGTTGAGAGTGTTGAGATTTACCATTATCCCTGTGGAAGGATTTGGCTGAAAATGTTTTCTCTAAGGAGGATGAGGTGGCACTGCTACTAAATTGTTCTTTCCAATGATCCTACAACAGATTTTTACTGCATAACTATGGAAATTTCAAATAAACATTAGTGGAAGTAATGTTGAGTCTTTATAAAGTGCTTGTAAGATTTTGGTAGACTCTTCAAGGTGATGACTACCATTTCTTCCTCCATTTTTCGACCGGTAGCTTTGAGCTGATCTCGAATGTCATTAATCTTCATGAGATGCCTGTGTATGGACATGCGTTCATTCATCATGATGGAGAACAATAGGTTCTTTAGAAAGAACCCTCAACTTTTGTTAGATATCTCATGCAACTCCTTCAAATGCTTCCAAATGTCAATTGCAGACTTGCTAGAAGGAATTTGAGGCAAATGATCATATCTAACAAAGAGCTTGAGAAGCATGACAACTTCTCTATTCCAAACATCAAACTTGTCTTGGTCGGCTTGGGCTGTTGTAGGAAAAAATTTTGTGCCCAAAACAATTTTCTCAAGGTGGTGATATTCAAAGATTGTCAACATGCGTTCCTTCTAGAAGTTATATATTTTTTGTCGTTAATTCTTTGATTGCCCTTTAACATTAAGTTGCCCAATGACACTCTTCCAGATTTCCCAATGCATAGAAAATGAAAATAAAGAAGAGGCAATAGCACGAATTCAAAACAATGAAAGCTAATGTGGAAAACAGAGGCAAACACGGGTACAAACTTCAAAAAAATGATGAAGTATAGCTGCCACCGATTTCAAGAAGAAATTACAGCTAACCCAAAAAGATCTGACGAAGACCCTGAAGATATCTCAAAATACCCAGAAAGAATCTAAAATTAGAAGAAAATTTTGACTAGTACAAATTTGGAGGCATGGAATTTGAGGCACTCCAAAAAAAATGACTACCCAGTTGAGATCTCAAAAAACCCAGAAGGAATCTGAAATAAAAAATTGACTTCAACTAGAGGGTCAAAACCCTAGTCAAAACTGAGGAAACCCTAGGCAACCATGAACAAACTAGAACTTGGTGCAAAAAAACAGTCACTAGCAACAAAAAACAACTATTATTATAGTCGAGAAACTCCAAGAAGTGGTCACACGATGCAGCAATGGTCGTCGTACGGCCCTAAATGCACTAGATAAAGAGACCAGTTGTAGAAAAATGGATGAGGATCTAGAAAATGATTTTTGTTTGCAGTAAAAATGGTTCAGAAACAGGTTTGATAATGCCACGATTGCAGTTGCAATAAAAGAAAAGCAGCCCTCAAAAAGAAAGCCCAACAACGCTGCTCAAGATTTTGCCACAAAAATGATCCAGAAAAACATGCAAATCCTAGTTGGGATTTGAAAACTAAGAGCAAGCTCTCAGAAGAAAATTCTTGAAAATTTTAGAACTAATTATTTCCTAAGATATTAAAAAATTCCACAAAACTACCTTTGCTCTTATACCATATTACGCAAAGTAATTGGTAAACATATTTGACATGTTAACAAATGATCAAACAGATCATTATAGAGATTTCTACAAATGTACAAAATAGAAGATTTCGAATAAGAAAGTTAAGAAGATTGAGTAATAGGCCTTATCTAACTAAATTACATTGTACACAAAAGATGACCATTAAAGTAATAAAATAAAATTATTCCAGCATTGTAGGGTTGAAGGTGTGTATTTTCGTACCAATACATAGAAAATCTATAAGCTCCTAAATCATTCAAGACATAATTGCAGATCAATTGCAAATTTGCAAGGTCTTCGTAGCAAAAATTTGAAAACAACATAAATAGAGGAGATTATGGGAAAATATCTCATCATTCATTAACTCACCAGATCATTTAAGAGGTGGTTGTTGAGTGTTGTATGGATATTCTTGAACAAAAATTATCAAGTTTGAAGGTCAAATTCACTTGTGTTGTTTTTCCTAGATTGCTGCAAATGTACTAGCACTCCCAGATTGTTATGTCTTTTCCAAATGCAACAATCACTTATATTTACATGGAGAATGATGTCCCTTCATGGGACATTGTTACATCCCAATTTTTGACCTAGCTTCAAATATAAACGTTGAGATTCACATGAAGTCAATTGGCAATTTAATTTGATATAATTTGGTGAAATGGTAAGATAGTCGTTATGATTTCAAGTGAAGATGACATATTAGTTGATCGTTATCGCGAATTCGTAGAATTAAGATGAAAGGTTAACCATTATGATTATTTAAGATTATATAATTTATAATTTAATTACAGAGAAATTCCTTGCAGGGAGCATGTTGAAGGGGTGGAAACATTGTCAAAAAAGAATTAGGCAAGGCATCACTATCATTGGACAGACAGGTAGTGGACCTAGCGATTTGAAACAGGACACATCTCTGGAACTGCATGAGTTGTTAATAATTAATTTAATTTAATTAATTAAGTTTAAATATAAACGTATTCTTAAAGGATTTTAAATTATCTTTCGTCATATTATTTTTAATAATAGTTTATATATGTGCTTTTGAATATAAAAATATTTTGGCATCTTTATATTTTAATAATTTAATAAAATGATGTTTTAAAGTACTTATAAGATTTTAATAATTTTTCGAATTATAATAATATTTGAGTTATTTTTGAATTACAACCTTTCAACTCTATTATTTCTAATTTAATATTCTTTAATGATATAACTTGGCATAATTAATCGATTTGAGGGAATTCGTAAGGGTTCTTTATAACTGTTGGGTAACTGTGAGGTCGGCTCAAAATTATTTATGCTACCTTAAAACATTCTCGGCAACCATCTTTGTTGGCTAATTGACAATCTTCAGCATAACTTGGCATTCATTTTTCTTGCTTTGGCGTCCATTATTAATTTCAGCTCTTGAGTCATTCACATCCGAGTTTTTCCAGCTAGCAATCAATACAGTCGCAGTGGTAACAGTGGGTTTTACCTTGCATACAGCTGAATAAGATTGCCACGGTTTGGAGTTTCCCAAGCATCTAAACATCTCAGTCACATAAGGTTGCAAATATGTATTCAATGAAATCATTTTCCATCCCATACTATTTGATAATGCATGGTGATCGATTCTGTAGCGGTCGTACATGCTCTTCACCTTAAATATATGTGTGCTAGTACTACTGAAGGAACTATGAATTGAGATTTAAGTTTTTCTTTACCTCTTTATTCTGCCTCTATATCAACCTTATTGCATGACAGTGAGTGAAGTCGAATAAGATTTCTTTTTAATCAGTATGACCTTCTGAGATCAGTCAGCTGCCATATCATAAATTTCCTTTTTAAAGTCTGAAACTGCATGCATTAATCTGAATCCATCTTGAGAAATCTGTCAACTCGAATTTCATTTATTTTTAATAATTGATAATAGCTCATGCATAGTCATTGTTGTTTAAGGGTATGTCATAGAGAAAACGAACTATGAAGGGAGCCATACATATTTCCATTCTGCCTTCACTTTCTTAATAATGAAAGTAATGTTTGAAGCCGGCTGCTATAGTAGAGTTCCAATCTTAAGATTGTTCATCATTATAACATCTGAATGTGCAATTTTCAGTAAATCTTTCCTTGGAAGGCTTTTTCTTCTCTGATCAAATTTATTAAACAAATTGAAATAATGTTTATAACTGAGATAAGCTAAGGATAAATGTGTTTACACCTTTTGTATTTTGATCATTGGAGAACCATGCTGTAAAACTCAGATAAATGCGTTTAAATCCAAATGCATCCAAATTTGATAGGACATTGAAATTATAAAGTCTGTTCTCTTATTCTTTCTTTTATATATATCCGAATATGTAGAGCTATTTGAGTTATCTCCGGATCCAAGATAAGAAAGTAAATCAACCAGTTTAGAATCAGGTCCATCCTGAATTATATATTTAACCGAGAATGAGATAATGCAATCAGAAGGAAATCACCAGGTAAGGTACCCGAATGTGGTGAAGAAGTTGTAAAATATAATTGTGATCTTTAACTTGATAACACCTAGGAATCATTGGCTTGGAGGCTTGAATAGGGTGAGGAGGTGTGAGGAAGGAATCATCGATAACATGAACCAGTATCAATTATGACCTTTTTATCATTTAATATGAATTAATTAATAGCTCATGCATATTCCTGTTAAGGTGATCTCTTGCTGCCAAGTCGTATGGTCTGTTATATATCATGATGCCCAGTGGATGGTAAGATGATCCCTATCAATTCCGGGTAGGGAGGGTCTTTCTCGTTAGAGATCATGTGGGGATATGCTGTGGTTCGAGGTTGGGTGGTTAAGCCCCTGACAATGTTTCACCCCTCTCAAGTTGTTGGATATGCATCAGACAAAGATAAGTCATGCATTCAATTGTTTATCGGAAATAGGTATTATCATTTTTGTTTATGAGAAGGTAAGATTAAATTGAAGTATTTCATTGTTATCATCATTTACTTTCATATAAATGAATATTGAATATAAGTATTTATCTAATCTTGAGAAACTGTCACAGATAAGTAATCGGAAGGAAAGGAAATCCAAAGCCCTAATTGATTATGTGACAACTGGAACCTTAAATGATACAGTGGTATTGGAAGCCCTAATTGAATCCGTGGTATCAAAAGCCCTAGTTGAATCTGAGGTCGCAGAAGCCCTAGATTAAATCCGTCGTCGTGGAAGCCCTAAATTGAATCCGTAGATGCGGAAGCCCTAAGTGGTAAAGCGGTATCAAAAGCCCTAAATGAACCGATGGTAATTGATGCCGTAATTGGTAAAATGATATGTGATGCCCTAATTTAAATTATAGTGGTATTTAGTTGTAATCATCAAATGATTTTTGAGATAGTAGTTTTTAGATGATAGTCGACTTGTGAAATTGTTATAGTGTATTTGTGGACCAATCCGGGTGGTTGCAGAAGCATCCTTTGCTGATTTTCAGTCTCAATTTTTTTGAGGTATGTGATTTTCAATTTTAGAAGTAATTTCATTTAATGGTATTTCAAGTATTTAGTTAAAAAAAATTGTTTAACTATTTTTAACGGTAAAATCTTCTTCACATGAACATGAATGATGTAATTGCCTTCCTATGAAATCGAAGTTATAACTATATGATAGATGTTAATTTAGACCCATAAAATCTAGATGTTACAAACATGTCCATTCATAATGACAATCATTATAACTATATATATATCTACAAATTTTATATATATATATATATATATATATTTCTAAAATATATAAATAATAATGATATAAATATGTATATAAATCTATTTAAGTATATATGTATATATCTCTTATACACTATATATATATATATATACACACAATAGAAATCATCCAACTGAAGCTACAAAACTTCTACACTCCCTCTTAGCTAGGGATGATAAACACAAGACAAATATTGCCCCATTGGTAATATTAGGAATGACAAATCTTAAGGATATATTTGATCAGAAGATATCCACCATTTTGATATCACATTTGATATCATGAGTATTTGTCTTCTAAAATATCAACATATGATATTCACCAAGTACTCAAATAAGGTTTGATATCACATTTGCTATCATGAGTATTTGTCTCACAGAATATCAATACGTGATACACCAAGTACTCAAAATGTTTTGATATCACATCTGATATCATGAGTATTTGTCTCCTAGAATATCGACATTCGATATAAACCAAGTAATCAAAAGGTTTTGATATCCTTAAGAATATCATGAGTATTGCTCTCCCAGAATATCAACAAATGATATTCACCAAATACTTTTTGAGTAATGGCCTTCTAGAATGTTGAGATGCAAGCTGTTCACCAAGTACTGTGAGTAATGGCCTTTTGGAACATCAAGTTGCATGCTATTCACCAAGTACTTTGTGTAATGGCCCTCTAGAGCATCAATTTGCATAACATTCACCATATACTCAAAAAACATTTATAAGGTATGTGCACACACATTCTCATAATGCCTACCATATAAACATCTACCATGCAAAGTATAATCTATCATGATCTGCATAGACATCATAAGATATCCATCATAATAGAAAATTAAGTTATTGTAAGATCATCGCCTTTCAATAACTTCTGCAAATACAAGTAACATCATTTAGAAGTCGTCACTTCTTCATGATGTACACAGGGGGTGATCTCATTGAAATCACAGTCACGAGGTATATTCATGAATAACAATCCTCTTGACGGCTACAATTTATTGATCACTGGAGAATCCATCTCAACATGGTTTACACCCTCTAATCAATATGACCGAGATCATCGAAGGTTGACTAAATCACATCCTCTATCTGCTCCCTCTCTCTCAAGGTTGCCTCTAATGAAATGTTTGTCCTCCCTCTTCCTGCAATAACATTCTCGAAGTAAAAGATCAAGGCACATAGCTCTTATAGTACATATTGAAATACAAATAAGAGAGAGACTAATATAATTCTCAAAATAAGATCTTTCCAATAAAATATAGATAAAGTTTATACTATGAACATATATACATATGTTTCATTCAAATAGATTATTAGAATCGTCTTTTCAATAATAATTATAAATTTTCCTTTGATTACACAAATTATCCTAGAAAAATATGTAACCATAACAAGAAATAATCTTATTAATTATTAATCATTAATGACTTTAAATTAATCCTTATCTCATATATAAATATACATTTATATATATGCAACTATACAACAATATCTTCAAATAACTAATCATAATGGAAACAAGAATTTTAAATATATATCATACCTTGTTTACCTTACCAAACTCATTGCTCGATATTCTAATCACTCCTTAGTAAGTGGCTTCGTCACCAATGTCTAATGGAGCCCACCCAAACTACTAATACTTGCACGTCATCAATATTACCTTCTCTGGAAATATGAATGTTATTACCATTATTATTACGTTCAGCTCAAAAGGACACTTAAGTTTAATTTGCAATAATAAATGTAAATGACATGTGTCATTCACATGCATTGAGGCATGAACATTTGAAGAGTTATAATTAATTATAGGAGTTATGGGAATCTCAAGAGACCTTTAGTTATAATGTGAAGAGTTTTTCCTATTGTTATATATTCATTGCTACCAAAGGATATTGTACGCTTGAACTTTTGTTATCAATAAAGATATATTTGTGTTGTGTTGTTGGGTTTTTCCCTTCATTCTCGAAGGGTTTTCCAAGGATATTTTTGGTGTCTTTGTTTCAGTTTTATATCTTTATTATTGCTGATTATCTTCATTGATTTCTGGGCTCTAGTTTCAACATGATATCAGAGCCAAAAAAAAAGAAATGTTGAGTTCTTTTGCCTGCTCGTATAGCATTATTTATCTCAAATGATTAGTTTTGGCATATATTTGCTATCATTGATTATTCTTATTTTACTTCAAGAACCTGCGATGCTTATTAATTATAGAATCAAGCATACTCTTTTTTTTTTTGCATGTCTCATTTCGTAAACTTCATCAAGCCCATGATGAAGTTTTTATTCGTATCAGTGCATCCTTCTTGTAATCTTGTGGAGTGATGTCCCGAATTTATCTTATCTCATCCAAGGATTTTCTAAGTTTTGTTTAACTTTACATTCTAGTGTTGACTTCTTGTTTTTCTTTCCAGATCCATGCTATCTTGATCGAGTGATTCTATGGTCGAAGGATTGATATTTTTTATATGCATGTGATAATAAGTATTTTTTTGGGGACATCACTGCATCTTTTTTTTTTTAAGTTGTTCTAAAAGTGCTGATAGCTTCATTCTTTCATTCTTGAATGGTATTCTCATTTTTGTCTCTATTATATTATTTTTATTCAAAGACGTGCATGTATCATTTTCTTGGATATGCTGAAGCTAATAGTTGTGTCGGCAGCTTATCTTGAAGTTTTTAAGATGTTTTTTCATGTTTATTCTTGGTCATCCGACTGTAATTCTATTGTTATTGTGATCGATGCATTCTCTTAGTGATTAAGGATTTTTAATGTCTCTATTTATTTACCGGTGGTCTCCATGATTATTTTGATGTTTTGTATCTCCTGCACTCAAGGAAATTGCATTCACTCAAAACTCATATCGAGTGTTTTGTTTCTCATCACACATGGTGCGAAGTCTTCTTCGACACTGCTAAGCTGGCATTTCATTCTAACAGTCCTATTCCAAGTGCAATTTGTTTTAAAGGGAAAGTAATTGCCTTCTTTGTGTGACCGTCACAACCAAAGGCTCCACCAAGTAAAAGACGTTATGAGGAGAAACCAGTTGACATGCTAGAATGAAGATCATTATGTTTATTTTTATTTCATTCTTGAATACAATTTCACAATGCTCGTTATGATCGTAAATCATCGGGTGATTAACTCTCAGACATTTTTTAAGAAGAAAAATAAGAGTGTATTTTTTTTTCTCCGTATACAAGGAATCTTCGAGTGCAAAGTTCGCATTCGTTTTGTTCAAAGTTCCTGTCTTAATGATCTTATGCAAATAAAAGAGTTGATCATTAAGATATCCTTTTTCGAAGGAGTGGGAGCTATTTAAATTGACCATTTTGATACAATCAGAATAGGGAGTCTATAATATGTTCACAGAAGTGCAAGCAGATCGAGAGCTGAATGCAATTTATTTGTTTGTCAGTGGATGGCTTCCGCGAATACCCTTCGTGGTTATTATTTTATCTGTCACTCATTTCATGCCCAACTCTTGGCAAATGCGCTTGGTATTGTATGCTCTTTGTAACGTCTATTTGGTTATAACCGTCTTCGGGTGTGGTTGCACTCAGAATATTAATGAATACCTTGGGCGGCTTCAATAAAATCTCATCATCATAAAAGAGGAGCATATAGTAAGAATATGTTAAGTGAGGATTCAGTGGAAGCTTCATTGGCAACATTGGCGGCACTCATGGCTACTTCAAAGCAGTTTGTTGAGCAGAGATCAAGGTGTCTCTACTTTGCAAGAAACCAGACTCAAATCATGGAAAATATTTTCACGCATGAACTTACTAGATGCCAAAAGGAAATAATTTTTTGTTTGGGGTTAGTGATGATAAGACTGTATGTTTGTAGTTTTTTAAGCTTAGAAGATGCAACAGAATATTAAGAGTTTATGCTTTTTGTATAAGAACGTTCTCTAAAGAGGAGGGCTCATCAACCGAGTTTGTGTGAGTATTATTGTGATAAGCTCTTTTTTTTTTTTTTGCATTGATGCCCTAAATAGTTCATTGATTACAGAAATACTCTTGCGTATGTAACAGGTTGTATGTTGTTAGACACAAAGACATAAGCATTCTATATAATAGAAATTGTGATGGATTAATTTTTATCTGCCATGATTGCAAGGTGTTTTTTTAATGATGAGAGATTAATGAACATGATAATACTGAGGGAGAAGTTCAGCCTCATAGGGAGTATGCTATTGTATTAGTATCTCTAACTGATTTTTTTCTTGTATCTCTCATCGTTGTAGGATCAACAAGAAGGGCCATAGGTTGATTTAAGCAAGAGGGAGATGTTATTTAGAGGGAGATTGTAGCTTCAGAGGGAGGCTTCATATTTAGGAGGGAGTATTTATGGAATCCCCTTTCGTTCTCATTTATGCTTGTGATGCTTGTGGTATTTGTAAAATTTGAGACTTAAATGGAACAAAGTCTTATTATGTTATGCCTATTTCTATTCTTGTGTGAATAAATGAGATTGTAAGATCAGCTATGATAAATCTTTCATGATGCGATAGTAAACATCATGTTGAAAGAGTCCACGATGTGATCACGTTGGGAGATTCCATGATGGGAGTTGGATGTCATGTTGAGAGATTCCGTGAATAAAGGCTTAGCTGTGAGTCCTGCAAATCTTTTCAAGTTGAGTGATTCCATGAATGTGATTAATTGTTACAAGGTTTCACGTTCAGCGATTCCATGAATGTGATTAATTGTTACAATGTCGAGCAATTCCATGAATGTGATTGATTGTTACAGGTTTTCATGAATCTTATAGGATATATGGGATGAGACTTCATCATTAACATTTTGGTTGCAGTCTTTTGTGATTGTTCAACTAAAGATCTCTCTTTGGCTAAGAGGGAGTGTTGAAGAGGGTAGCTGTGATAGAGACCTTTTTCTTTGGAAATATTAACATTATTACCATTATTATTACATTCAGCTGAAAAGGACACTTAAGTTTAATTTGTAATATTAAATATAAATGACATGTGTCATTCACATGCATTGAGGCATGAATATTCGAAGAGTTATAATTAATTATAGGAGTTATGGCAATCTGAAGAGACCTTTGGTTATAATGTGAAGAGTCTCTCCTATTGTTACATATTCGTTGCTACCAAAGGATATTGTACACTTGAACTTTTATTATCAATAAAGATATATGTGTCGTGTTGTTGGGTTTTTCCCTTCATTCTCAAAGGGTTTTCCCAGGATGTTCCTTGTGTCTTTGTTTCAGTTTTATATCTTTATTATTGTCGATTATCTTCATTGATTTATGGGCTCTAGTTTCAACAATGTCTACACTTTAGTTGTGTTCAATTTGATAATTGTGCCATCTTAGTATGAATTTCGTCAGTTTAATCATCCTTGGGTTAAAAGTACATTGCAAGATAATTTCATGTACCATCAAAGGTGGAAAGTATGTAATTTTTCATCTCCTTTTATAATCTGACACCCCACATGAGGGGAGATAAGTTAAAACAACAAACAAATGTCCAACTGCCTGAATTACGGGTAGCATCTTAAAAGGAGTGGAGAATAATGTCAAACCATTAAGGGTGACCAATTATATATAACCATTTCGTCATGTTTATTGCTTCCATGGGAAATAAGAGGAGCATTAGATTTTGTTACTCATGTCCACTGCAATTGTTTATATATCGCCTCCATTCCAGGCGCTCTGCTACAACATATTCCAGATTCCTTTGGCCATTTCTCTCTATTTAAAGTTTGAAGAAAACCTTCAAATGCTGAAATGTCACATCCTCCTCCGAGTACTAGAGTTTGCAAACCCTCTGGACTTTGTAAGAGAGGCATCCTGCTGCGAGCTTGTGGATTTGATATTTCCAACCACCTACACTCTTCTAATCCTTCTATTTGCCTCAGCTGCTCGCACTCCTCTATACACACCTAGTCTAGAAGACCATGATTAAGGCTTACGCTTTCCAACTTCGAACATGAGCACAGATGTATGTACTTGATTGATGTTGATTGTAGTTGTGTTTCTTGGAAAGTTCTAGACATCCAAAACTAGGCCAACATTTTAGAGAGATCGATATCTTGGTCACAGGACAATAACTTAATTCATTTCTGTAAAGTCTATGTTTTTCAATGAATGCTGCAAGAGGAATTTAACAATAATAGTATAGCATCATTTGGAGATCATATACAGCATCGTTGAAGTCCGCCTCTTGCACCAATAAATAATTAAGGTTGCATCGACAAGATTTTGACTATATTGATGTATCATAATGTTCAATTGTGTTGTGATCACATTCTGAAATTTCAAGTATACTAAGTGTATGACTCTCATCTCGCAAATGATTGATCACTTGGTTTTCTTAAAGGAGATCAAATGCCAGTTGTTAAGAGTTACTGTCTACCACAAGAGTATTTGTTGATTGCACAAATCCGCCTTTACTGCCAAAAGAATCTTGAAATTCACTCTATTCAATGATATCACCTTACAGTCATAAGTGTAATGAAATGTTTAAGCTTCCTCCGTGTGAAATGTTTAAACTTTCTCCATTATATTATTGCCGCCAAGAAACTTGGGAGACCTAAAATGTCAATGCCAGAGTTATTGAAATGCTCCCAATATAAACTACTATGTTCAGACCCAATATAATATCTACCTCCTCCTGTTGATATTATTAGCAACCTTGATATAAATTCTTTATCTCAATGCATCATTGACAGACACAACACCAGGCATGAATCCTAATCTTCGGTGACTATAGATTGATCCAATGACTGGAAAGATGATATCGATATGTATTATTCCTGTTCTGATACCATGTTGTTTTTCCAAGATCGCTGCAAATGTACTAGCACTGCCGGGTTGGTATGTCTCTTCCAAATGCGACAATCACTTATATTGATAAGGAGAATGAAATATAGACATGTCCCTTCATGGGACATGTCCATCCATAATGGCAATCATTATAATTATATATTTACAAATTTTATATATGTATGTATGTATAATATCTCTTTCTCAAATATATAAATAATAATAATATAGATATGTATATAAATATCTTTAAGTATATGTGTATATATATATGTATATGTGTGTGTGTGTGTGTGTACATACTAAAATCATCCAACTGGAGCTACAAAATTTGAACAATCCGGAAGATAAGTTTCAGAATTGTCCTCAAAAAATCTGAATATGACATTATGGTGAAGTGGGTCTACTGGTTTGTATTTTAAATCCTAATTAATATTGAAAACCATTGACCGTGGTTTGTAATGAATTTAAGTGTCAGGACTGATTTTTTTTGTCTTCATACTGACCATGGGCTGTCCTCAGAAAAAATCAGAGTTCTTTCTTTGGCAGTACAGTTTGATCTTATCATTTTAAAAGACTAAGTTTGATCATTTTCATTGTCCTAAGACTCTAATTCAAATCCATGTTCCATTTGCAGCCTTTTAAGCATGAATTTTCCAAGGCATTAAATTAAAATCAAGGATCTAAAGGTCTGAAATTCATTATTTTGTTAAGTCTTCTCTAAATGCATCCTAACTTCCAGCGTCAAGCAGGGATATGATGGAAATAAAAGGGATAGCAGCGAGGAAGGTGTTACAAGCAAAGCTGTCAAATTAATTCTGTACTGAGTCCCTAATGGTTTCCAGGTGGGGGAGGATTCTGGATACAAATAAGAAGCACATGGATATGAAAAGAATGAAGAGAAGAATGTTTGGAACAAGAGATCGTCTACCTACAGACTTAGCAGTTAGCGCAATAAAAAGTGGCCTCTACCATGTAGTTGGATTTCCATCTGCAATTCAGTGCAATGAAATTATGGTGGAGTGTGTAAAGAATTGTGACTCAGAGCAGGAAAATCAAAGTTAAAGGAAAGGTGTTTGCATTCTTAAATGAGGTGGCAGTGCAAGAGAGCTTTGGGATTCCATATTACCAAAAACGTAGATCAAGACTAAGGAAGAGGCTCGAGTATTGTATGAGAAGCAGCCTGAAGCATGCATGGATATCATTGATAAGAATTGGATCAGCTAACCAAGAAAGCATCATTCTAAGTTGCCTAAGAAGCTTGCAAGTGAAGGTTTCACAGATGAGTATAGTGATCTGTTTTTCATGTTGAACAACATCATGGGAACACCCCAAGGGACTTCATTTCAGACTTGAATGTTTTACTTCATTGAGGAAATAACTTTCGGAATTATAATGGTGAATTGGCCAAAGATGATTAGTCACAATCTGGACACCCAGCTAAGTAACTTAGAAAAAACTAAGACATTTTATATGATTTTCTATGTGATCTATTTGTTGCCAAGAAATATTATCCAGGTCTTATATGCAAGGGCACAATAGGAAATGATAAGGAACAATTCAAGTCATATGCGTGTTATCCTGAGTTACAACTACATGAAGCTAGACATAGGAAGTACAACAATATTTTCACCATGAACATCACACACACACACACACACTCTTCAGAGTGGATTACATAGGAGGTTATGTAGGGAGGCCACTGCTTTGATTAAAAATTATGGATATCGGTACATCCAATTTCCAACTTTCAATTAAATTAGAATCCAAGGAAATTCTTCAAAACTTTACAAACTTCTTAATTATCCTACGAATAAAATGGTCTTACTAGAACTCGCCAGGTGATTATCAGAGTTTGCTAGTATGCAGAAGGATAAACATAAACAAGTAACACCTTCCTCTATCACACTACAGAAGTTGCTTGAAGCATGTCCTTCATTAGAGGAGGCAAGAGCAGTTAATGCAGAATTACAAATATTTCAACTTGGTGCCACACAAGGCAAGGAAGGAATCTGATCCATTCCAGAAAATCCACTCATAAGGGAAAGAGATATAGACATAAGATAGACATTGAAGAAAAATAAGCGAATCTAATGGACAAATATGCTATATGTTGAAATGTGTAGTCCAGGATGTCATTGGACTTCATGAATTAGTATGACATTTTCTCAATTCTCATTCGAGTAAAAGATAATGGAAACCTCATATATCCCCACTGTAACTGTGAGACAAACAACCCAACGCATCACCTAATTCATCACAGATTTGGCCATCTTGATATGAGATGTGGTAGACAAATCAAGAACATGGGTTGAGCAACGGATATACAGGTTAAGGAAGCAAGGTGCTACCCTCAAATAAAATGCAAAGTGAGGATTCTTCCTCAAAAGGAGAAGAAAGAATCATTGGTACTTCAGGATTACGCAATCAGGATGGGGGGCATATTTCAAAGAAAAAGGATAATGTGGGAGAGGCATCTCAAGCTGCAATTGAAAAAACTGTTAGTTAGGAATATGGAAGCAAAAGGCATGAGTCTACCACACATAGTCCCACTGCAAGATCTTCATCAACAAGGGAAGTAAAGATACAAAATAAGGAATAGAGTTCAGAGGGGTGGAGATACAAAGCTTTTACCTCGGGAAGATCAGGCGACAACTTCATCCACAAAGTCTGCATAGCCTGGCACTATCCCCTACTGTGCAGCTAGTAGTTAATTAGGAGATGATATGAGATAGCCTAGTCTCAACACTCAGCAGGTTGATGATGAGATCATTTTAGCATTGAAGAGAATGAGGGTGAACAGATGGAAGAAGGTATGGATTTGTCCATAGTTCCTGAGTGGCTACAGGAAAGTATGAAGAAGAAAAGGAGTACACCCCATGGATGACGTTGATAAAAAATTTAACAGTGTTGGTAAGGGGAAAGAACCTAAGAAAGCAAAGAAAATTCATAATACTACTAGGGAGGCATTTGGCTTTCGCATTTTGCATGTGGTTGTCTCACTTGGTGACAAGACTTTAGATGAGATCACTCTGAAAGACTATCACATCCCCTCGTTCAAAATTGGGAAAACAATAAAGAAGCAAGAATTTTAGGAATTGAGAGGTACTGCAGATGCCATTGAGGAAAGGATGGATAAGTCAGAAAAGAAAGGAGATCTGAAATTGGAAATTATGGTGCTAAAGGAATACAGAAATAAATATATGAGTTTATCAAGACAAGAGAGTGCAACTTACAGCACTTGTTCCATATGTTATCAAGATTGGCATGGTACTTATGATGCAGTGTGAGGTACTTACTTGGGAAGTGAAGGAATGGGCAAGTGACATCAAGAACAAGGCAGAAGCTTTCCTCACCAAGATAGTTCAAGCATACAAGAGAACTACAGTGTTGATGAATAAGTGCAAGAATTAGGAAATGGGAAAGGAATTTCAGCCCATTGAAAACAAGATGATTACTTGTCATGAGGAATTGAGGAGTTTCCCTGCATTGGTCACTGCTCAAGGAGAAATTGATAGAGGAAGTGCATATGACTTTGGTTATTGGCATTTTTCACTAATCATAAGGAAGTCTACAATTGAGTATGTGTAGTCGGATTGTGTGAATGTTGAAAGTTGTGTTCTGGAGATTTGTTTGAAGGTCCTTGTTGCAATCAAGGAATTGCTTGATTTTGACATTGATGCTTCCAATGAATAAGTTTGGATAAGTTGAAAGAAAAGATGGAATCAGTCAACTTGGGAGACATGCACTCACTTGAGAAGAGCCAATTGAATGGATTTCTCTCACTTATGACTTCCATAAATGATTTACAGAGGCATACAAATTGGGATGGCATATTGGATACCTGCATGGAGAACTTAGAGACCATTGAATTACAGCATAGCAGTCTTCCCAGTATTGACATGGTGCTGTTTTGATTAAGTTTGTTGATTTTGCTAAAAGGGAAAGGGAAAACAGAGTGCATCATTTGGATGATGAGTTGTACAATGACTAGGCAACTTTCCTTTCTCTTATGACTCCTCAAGCTACTGAATTTTCTCATTTTCATTCTCATTGGATGTTTTGTTTGCCCTAATTAGGATTCTATATGGATTAATCTGGGTCATTGATTCTATTTTAATCTTGCTCATTCATTGTTACAGTGGCTTCTTTATAAATCCCACTGCTCTCATTCGTAACACAGAATATTTGGAAAGTTGTTGCTAATATACTTCACTCTACAATTCATTGCTGTGTCTTACATGGTGAATCATCGTGATCTTGTTTGGAGTATTGCATGGTGATTTACAATCCTCACTTAGAATAGATTTGATTTCAAGTTATTAAGTTAGAATTTTCCTAGAGCAATTTAAGTGAATAAGAGTAATTGTGAATGCATCCTTGCATGACTTGATTATATACCAACCCACTACCTGCTTATTGATTGTAAGTTTGCCTTGGATAGTTGAGTGGTAATTATATGCACTTAACTTCAACCCATACTTGATCTTTAATTTGCATCCATAGATGGGATTAAGGAAATGGTATTGATTTGAAAATCATTTGAACACACTTTAGAAACTTGCACTAGGAGAGTGGACCCGATGAAACAACTGCATCTAGTAGAGTCCAAGCATATTCACCCTTTATTTATCCTTCAGTAGAAGTAGAAATAGTGTAGATTCACAACTTCAAGTTCAATCGCAAATTGGAAGTCAAAATATGTTTTCCTTGCTCATTGTGATGCCATATCAATCAATGTCAAGATGACAATGCCCTATTGAACAGTTTAAGTCCCCTTGTGGTACCAACATATCACATTATTATCACCAAGCACATTAAAAATGAACCTTGGAGTCACCAAATGATCTTTCATTGCAATCTTAGCATAAGTGGTGTCTTTGTTCAAGAAGATTTGATATTCAGTGTTTCTTCCTGAGATATTGAATGTTCTATCCTATATGTTGGTGGGGACTAAAACTCACATCGAATGTACCCAAAGGGCAAAAAAACAGGCCATACTGACATACCTAATGGAAACTAAGGAACTAAGTTAATACAAGTTGATTTCTTACAACAAAATTTAGATTTTATATAAGTAATCATATAGATGTCTTTTTCTGAAACAAAGAATAAATAAAATTGAAAAAGAAGGAATTCAAAAAAAAGTTATTTAGTTCAACTTTAGAAACAAACCTGCCTTTCTTCTTCTGATAGGTCTGCCTTCTTCAACCAGTTAAGCGCAAGCTGTGCATTCTTTAAGCCCTTCACAAGCACACTCAAAGTATACAGTTCAATGATCTGCATGTATTTTTCTCTTGATAGATGGGAACAAGTCCAGATTCTACCCCAAGGAGATTTTCTTCTTTCTACTTCCAAGAGTATGTAACACAATTCGCCCTGGGAAAAAATCCACCCTTCAAAAAATTCCTCAAGTGTATCTTGAGCTACCAGAGATTCTCCTTCGTGAACCTGCAAGCATACACTGCCACACACCAATAACCTGAGGAAATGGATACATGCATTGGAGCAACTAAGTTGAGTCTATCACTAAGATGCTCATGGACAAAAGCGATATTTACTTGTTTGTAGGAAGCATGGAACAGATCTATGTGAAAGAAGAAGAATGAAAGACACGCCTGCAATTTCACAGTTCAACAAATTAAAGCTACTAGAGTGAGAGTGTACCCAGTTAAAAGAACAGAGCAAGGAATAAGTGAAACAGAACCAAAAAGAGGTTTAAGATCTTGAAAGATATCTCTTGTCCTGCAAATTGAACATTAAAATAATCAATAAAACGAATTCTTTCAGTAAACATGTAATAAAATTACACATTAAGGGCTAGAAGAGTAAAATAAATATGATAACATGCATATAGCTTTTATTGATGGTAATAATGTAAGATAAGTGGAATCTGAGGACACTTGCGTTGACTTTTGGTGGCATAATTCCATTCCACACATCTTTGATGTGAACTAGTGTAATATATTTTTTAAGCTTTTTTGGCATGAGCATTCATGGTGTAGGGGCTATCCTTATGAACCAAAATATGTTCTACTTTAATTCATAGCTTAGATGGATAAATGTTAAATAAATATTTTTTATAAAGGCTAAACTACTTGTTAAATTTTGGCCAGGTCGTCATGTTGCAGCATTATGCTAACTTGGAGACCTAGTAATGGTATCTTCAAAGCATATTCTTAAGAATATTACATATTGGAATGGAACTCAAAGTTACATGACATTAAATATGTCATGGTAATATAAACTAAATATTACCAATATGTAATGGTAATATAAACTCCAAACTGTTGTGTGATATACTTATTTGTAATAGTTGTGGTTACATGTCCGACAGCCAAAAGATAATTCCTCAAGGACGTGAAAAGGAAGTTTTACATATCCATGATCTTCACAAAATCAACACACTCAAACTCACATTCGTGTGAGAGAGATAGCTTCCCCAGTACCAATTGCTGACTTGATATGGTTGCACCAGTAGAGATGTTGTTTGTAGCAACTATAGGCATAGTGGTACTAATATTTGACTCATTGTTATGCATGTTCTGAGCCTCCATTCTGTGTGATGAATGTTATATCGATAATCTCCTATGGATTAGTTCTTAGCTAATATTATGTCATCAATACTGGAATCATCTGCAGAGTAACCCATTATGGATGTTTATCCGACTTGGTGACTGATGCATCTATTATTGTTATAATTTAGTGTATATTCCTTTCCCTGGACTTATACTTCTATTGGTCACCCTTACTCACCGATTAAATTATCTCTCCTTGTTTGATGTTGTCACAAGTGAAGGCCTAGTTTGATTTATCTGTTGTTTCCAGCAAGTACAATATACCTCAAAAACTACTTGTTGGCCTCAACATTCATTAGCCCTATTCTTGTGTGTGTGTGTGTGTGTGTGTGTGTGTGTGTGTGTGTGTGTGTGTGTGTGTGTGTGTGTGTATCAGATGTATCCTCTCAGTGGCAATTGGTTTTCATTTAATTTAGTGCCTTGCTGAAGTTTGACTGAGGCTTTGACTTATGAAAGTTTCTCTGCATATCAGAGAATTTGTTTACAGACATGGATATTGTATCATTATATATCTTCTTCCATGGGTGAGGTGTTTTCTTATATGAGATTGGTCTTATGTCTGGAGGAGTTCACTCCATTTGATGAATAATCTAATCAATGAACTAATATTCTATTAGTTATCACACCATCTGACACTGTTTCTTATTAATTAGCTCACATTACTCTTTCATAAGAATATCGATTTCTTTGACCAATGATAATTAGTACCACCACATCTTTTATGAGTAAATTAATCTTATTACACAAGCAATTAGTTACTTCCATATGTTACGTTTGATAATATCTTCTCCTTACTGTTTCTTCCCCACTAGTTGATCGGTGTATGATTATTCATTAAGGTAATTGTTCTCATAATCTTGAGTGATAAATTTCCCCTTATTATTATTCCATGGCTTGGACGCCCGCTGGATTATTTCTGTCCATTTCAAGGATTGTTGGTCATGTAATTGCCAAACTGTTCATTGATACGTTGCACCACATCTCATAATATTCATAAAGCCTATCAAAAACATAATTTGTTGTACATCCCGTTATCACCATCTTGTCAACTCTTAAATCGATGTTCTGCAACAATTAGCTGCTATCAATATTAAGGGTGCTTTCAACCAATAATAACCTAATAAGCAGATGCTCCTCATATGCCATGATGAGATTTTCTCTTAAGAAGATCCAATGTTGAAAAAGTGTAAAGAAGAATATCCCCCCCTGGAAGACTTAAGACGACTCCTGACTGCATCATACTCTTGGTGAATTGGACAATAATTTATGGATTGTAGATTCCAATATATATTCCTTGCATACACCATTACTGATGGGATTGCTGAGCATGTGTAGGCCAGGACTTGCTATTTGATCACACTGACTGCACAGTTCATTTCTTTTTCTCTGATTGTCTTCTGTTAAAGATCTATCTTATTATTTGAGTCTTTTCCTCTGACTCCTGTTATTCTCTTCCAGATATTAACGTCTTGCTGTTTCTAATCAGTCATATCATGTTCGAAGTGTCTATTGTATTGTCCTCTTTCATGTAAGTTATCTTTCCTATCTCATAATTTTGGCTATCTTTTTATCTTTATCTATGTATTGTACTTAATAATACTCATCTTCCTCCTTGTCTGTAGGGTTTCCTTCATTCCTTCCTACTGTTCCTTCAGCTTCTTTTTCTGTCTGCGATAAATGATATTGTGTTGCTTCCTATGTCTTCTTCTCCTGTGACGAGTTAGTCTTTCCCTGATTATTTGTCCAAGAAACCGTATTCAATTTCTCTGCGACTATGAATATAAGTATGGTGTTGTGATACTATTATCCCTCTGCTATTAATATATAACTCCATCATGCGTCAGTACATGAGTGTGGACAATGGACTTTGCTCTGCACCTCCAATATGTATTTGGTCAGAGATCTTGTTTGTGTTACCTATTAGTGAGGCACAATTTAACAGACGTCAGGTGGGAGTCTGCAAAGATGTGAATCTCCCTTCCATATCCTTTCTTTTCTGCATCTCCTTAATCCCTTTCTTACGTTTGCAATTTGGCTCTGATACCATGTTGGGTAAACATGGATCGGTTTCTGCAAATGTAATTACACTGCCATTGTTATAGGTATGTTCCAAACGCATATCCCAATCTCTTATAAATATAAGAGTAGGGGACATGTCTCTATGATTAAGCATTATTAGTTAATATATATTAACAATATAAATCACAATATAACATATGTATTATTTAGAGTATATATGTATAATATATATATCATATAATATATTTATGGTATTATATATATAGTATAATTATTATATTATATATATAATATATTCTATCAACATTGTATGTCAAGATTAAATCAATCCGACTGTAGCTATAATCTTAACAAAATAAGGTTTAAAGAGCATATCTTTGCAGGTGGGAATCCAGGTGACAAGTGGTAGTGCATGTTTTACTACATTTATGAAGTATCTTGTATTTTATTTATTATTTTAGGCTGGCCTTCTTGTTTGGATTTGGTATTTTGGGAAAGTGCATAAGTGTGTAATTATGTCTAACCAGATATAATCCGACAGATGCTGTTTCATCAACAGTAAGGAAGGTGATGATGAATAAGCATAGGATACATATTTTATCAGTGTGACTATTCATTCCAAATGCAAGGTATAAGGAGAATGATTGGTGTGTGTCAAAAGGGAATAAAAAATATATTGCTGGGAACCAGCAATGAAGTAATACTGATCACACAATAGTATGTCTGAATCTTCTTAGCATAAAGAACCAGTATATGGTCGAATATAAATATATATATATATAGAGAGAGAGAGGGGGGGGGGGGGGGGAGCGGGCGGGGAGGATAAGGAGAATGACTGGTGTCCATCAAAAGGGAATAAAAAAAATATCACAGGGAACCAGCAATGAATTAATACTGATCACAGAATAATATATCTGAATCTTCTTAGCATAAAGAACTAGTATATGGTTGGATACATACATACATACATATATATATATGTGTGTGTAAACACACACACACAAACACATATGTTCAGATTTATTACTATTTAATACCTAAAGATGAAGGGACTGGAGTCTTTCCAAGAAGAGGTCAGTCCAAATACATCCAATAAGTTGATTCCAGAGATAGGATGCGGATCAGCGACCCTGAACGGCCTGTGCGCATAGTCCTAAGAAAGGATAAGAGCTTGGATCTATGAATTTTGAGGGAACCTATTGTGACTGGTATCTAAGCAACTTGGTTATATCCAATCTTCTTCTTCTTGGACTAAAATGGTAATAAAGGTAGTATGGACATAAAGGATCATAAATAGTAAGATTGTGTAATATGTATGATCGACGCATAACTTTCCTTACTTCAAATAATGGAAGAACGTAGATTTCATTCGATGAAACTTAGTACATTCAGTCTAGGCAACAAGTATATTAAATAGGGCATAATTTTGGTTATAATAGGCCAAAGTGTATTAGGGGCCACTACAGAGAATATTAAGCAAGCCCAAAAATTTTGACTCCGCAACTATGAAAGTAATTAAACTAGAATTTTGTAAAGAAACTTGTTTTTTTTGCAAAATTCAATTACAAAATGTAGTAAATTAAAAATGGTTTTATGGCAAAAATGGTGTGAAATATGTGTTTTAACTCGCATTTAACCTGCATGTCAACATTTTAACCCCTTTTTTATATATTCCATGGTGTTTCAAGGATGGGGACGGGAGGACGGCAGGGAACATGTTTTTGGGACATTTCCTAAAGGGACAAAAATAGGGAATGGCAGTATAGTAATTATTTAAAATATATATATATATACACATATGAATTTTTCATATTATATTAACATACTATAGATACAGGAAGAAAAAGAAATATGACAATAATTGATAATAAGACAATATGCAAATAAATCACAAATTCTCAAGATACAAGAAGTATAAAAACATAAATGATAATAACAGCAGTATAAATCAGTATAACAATATTATAACAATAGTCTCAAACATCAAAACCGTGGTCTATCAATATAAATATCCAAATCAAAATGTCTAATACATGTATCTATGGGTCTTAAATATTGAAAACATGTATCCACGGGTCTCAAATATTGAAAATATGTATCCAGAAGTCTCAAACATCAATATATTTTTATTTAATAAATAAAAAATTTAACATAATTTAATTTAATATCTAAAAGTTAATATGTTTGTTTCTTTTTTTATCGGTAAAAGGCCAAAGTTTAAACTTTTTATTATTAATTTGTAAAGTGTATACATGGTTCCTCCGTTAAAATAAGTATTGGTAGGAAAGAAAGGAGTTGAGAAAGCCTCCAATCTTGCCTGAGGACTTATGTCCATTAAAGATACACAAATTAATATAGGGGCATTTTGCTATTTACAAAATTTATGAAGTTTATAAGGATTATTCCTCAATTCACGCAATTTGAGCTTTTCCTTTGTATGTTTCTCTCTATAGTGCACTTTTGCTGCTTTGTCTTTGTATTTGATTCTTCACTTTTTGTCTACATACACTTTCTTCTTGACCAATATTGTTGTTAGAAGAAATCGATAAAAAGTCTTATAATATTTATATGTATTAATTTAAGTTATCCATCTTAACATGACATTCGAATCTTAGTCTAAATAATAATTTCCCAGAGTCTAAATGCATCGAAAGGTTAACATTTTTATTTACTTCAAAGAGGAAGCTTCCTATGTAATTCCATTGTGATAACGAAGTATTTTGATCTTGACCTTACCCTCATTATCAAGTTGTAATATTTACATATTGAATAAACCCATTTTAAACATGTATAGTTCATAACATATCATCACCAAATAATTATTTTAATTGAAGATTCTCATGATTACTTATATTGCTAATTTCTATACTAAAGTATTATATTCAAGCTAATAGATACAAATTTTGATTTAATTTGAAATGTAATATACTTAGTGTTGTTCACCCTATTGATAGCTTACTCCATCATACATGACAGTCTCACTTTTTATCAATTATATTATATCTTGCCTAATTACCATGGTATCATTTCTTATTACACCTTTATCATTATAATGAATTTAATTGATTTAATGTTTAACAACATTTCAGCCATTGATGGATTATCCGGGCATTAGACAATGCCTTCAATTTCCTCTCGTGTAAAATGGTAATTTGGATAATCCTATTGAATGTCAATCCATGTGTTTATATGGCTCCATTGTTTTGTATGATTGTAATATAATAAGATTATTGATCTTTGCGTATTATTTTTAGGTTATAAGTTTAGGATTGGATGACTTAATTATTCTTTAGGAGAGAATCCTCACCAATTGCTCCTTTGTTGCCTATGTATTTGCTTCTTTATTTCCTTCTCGATATATATGTTTAATACTAATTTCTTCAAATTTATCAACTATCTTTAACGTGTATTCAAGTTTGAATTTTATATCCAATTAGGAGCACTTATTTTCCTTAAGGCATTTAGAATTCTTTGTGAATCTGCTTCAATGATTAACTTTCTAATGTCCATTTCCAAGCTACATTTTAGACCTTCGATCAAGGCCTCTAATTCCGCAAGATTATTAGAAAGAACCCCTAAGGGATTGGCTCGTTTAATTATCCAGGAACCTCTATTGGAATGTATAATACATCCTAATCCAGCAAGACCTGGATTGCCTCTTAAAGCCCCATCAAAATTAAGTTTTTCCCCTCCTACTGGAGGGGGTTCCTAATTGAAATCCAACCTAGCTTGTTTATTTGCTTTTGAGTAGCTCAAAGGTGGGTTAATAAGCTTAAACCAGTTTTTGTACATTTATGCATCCTACTCAGAGAAAGAACCCTCTTCCTTATGAGAATTTTTAAGGTTATTATTTTCCAACTCAAAAATGCATGCTTCCACTTTACTGAGAAATGAGGTTAAATCCAAACTTTCATTAGCAAATATTCTTCTATGTCTCTCCTTCCACATTTCCATAGAAGTGTGGATGGAGAAATTTTCCATAAATTACTATAGACCCTAGAATGCCCATGTTTGGGCCAAGAATTTAGAAAATCCTGAAAGTTATTGGGAAATGTTGTTAGCCAGTGAAGCTTTTGTGTTGATGTTTTGTAGCTTTACTCGGATAAATTACATCAAGATAAGTATATATAAAATTTAGTGGTGTTGTGACTCGATAATGTGTTTGTGATTATGGAATGTCGAGACTCTGAAATGTATCACATGAATGTCACTATTGGAATCCCAAAGTGCAACAAACTGTTGTGGGAGATGTATGATATTGTCTCTGATTGTCAATATGATGGGTTTGTGAAATTGTTTCTCTAGGAACAATATAGAGTCATTGTTCACCCCTTCAATATAGAGACTGATTGCAAAACAACAAATTACAACAAGGGCAAGTTTCTATGGTATATTGATTAGTAGGTATTACAATATGATCTCTGCAACGAAGATTACAATGTTGCACTTTTTATAAGTCCGGTGGATATAATATGTAGCGCCATTATGTATCCATGTCATCTATAAAGTTATGTTGGATCATATAACTCTCTAACACTAATACTAATATTCAAAAGGAAGAAAGAAGCAAATTGCATTAGGGAGGATGTTGATGAGCATTTGTTTGATTTTTTTATTATCTTGGGGAGGTTAATGATTATTTGTCTTATACTTTGGGTGTTGGAGGCATGTTCAATGTAGCAGAAGATTCAGATTATGTGCATACTTTCCTTGTTAAAGTTATTGATGAGGAGGCAACACAGATGGACCCTAGACTAGAGTCAATTGTAGAAAGGATGTTAAACAAATGCATTTTGGATGGCAAGTTTCAACAAGCTCTAGAAATTGCACTTGAATGCAAAAGGCTTGACGACTTAGAAGAAGCAATCATGAAAAATTATAATACTCTTGGAATGCTTTCTTATTCCATAAGTGCTTCTCAAGCATTTATTAGTAGAAGAGAGTACAGGTGTGAGGAAGAGAAGAATGATTCATTAGGCATATTGTCGAGTCATTTGTGCAAGTGATGCTAGCATCAAAGATTTTATAGCAAGGTTGAGACAAGAGGGATCTCCCAATGAGAGGAAGCGAACTGTGAGGGAATTTTTTATTCTTAGGAAGATCATATTCATGTATTGTCTAGGTCTTGATCTTATAATAATAGGCCCAAAGTGGTCTCGGATCTAGCAATTTCAAACGTATGTGGATCATGCCAGATAATAAAAGTCTATTGGAGCAAGACATCTCCCATGATTGGGACCATGTGAGCAGGGTATGCTTTTGTGACAAAGGGAGCAACTAGAGGGTTTTCTTCGGTTGACTTCTGAGGATCTTGGCCATATTGGTTCAAAGGAAGTAGACCATGTCGAAATGGTTGCTCTAGTAATCAAGAAATTATAGCAGTCAAACAACTATGATTCATGAGATGGAGTTCCATGTGTATAAGCCGCAAGGCCTTTAAACCAATACCTAGATCTAGACATTCTTAGATAGATGGGTACTTTGTGAGTTCGAGATTCACCAAGAGTGATGCAAACTCCAACCTTTTATTTCATGATAGGTCAAAACATGTGGAGATCAAATATAACTATATTAAGGAAATGGTATAAATGAATGCTATTCAATTGAAGTACATTAGTATTGATCACCAGATGGCCAATATTCTCCCCAAGCCCCTTGCCAAAGCAAAGCTTGTGCATTTTTGAGACAAGCTTGGAATTATGGAGAATGAAGCTCTTGTTGAAAGGGAGTCTCAGCATTAGTGATTTCTAGAGATGTACTATAATGCACTCTTCTATGAGAGTAAGAAGTTTGAGTTGCAAGCCCTTGTTAATGCACTCTTCTCTGTGAGAGATAAGTTTGAGGTGCAAGCCCTTGTTAATGCATTTTTCTCTATAAGAGAGAAGCTTGAGGTGAAAGCCCTTGTTCCACCTTGTAGGAGTAGCCATAGTGGATCCACCCTCTGGTAGCCAAGGTGGATGTCATGTTGAAAGACTCTATGACTTGGCACCTTTGTTTATTCACTCTCTAGGAGTAGCCATGGTGATTATCATGATGAGATGAAATAATCACGTTGAAAGACTCCGTGATGGGCACTTGTGTTCATATTCACTTCCATGCATTGGTGTAGCCATGATGGATGTCATCACATTGACTACCTCTATGATGATCTCTATTTCACCCTTTCAGAGCAATTGTGTTAAATGTCATTCCATAACTCAGATATCGAGAAGAATTCCTCCCTGGCTAAGAGGGACTGTTAATTTTATTGTAGTTATGGTCAATTTCCTTCAGGCCAACTTAGATAACATAAATGTCTAATTGGCCTATCAACCTTAGACATTTGTATGACTCAATTCATTAAATATGAAAAATATAATTAATATGACGACTTGCAAATTCAATTTGTTAATAATTGATAAACACTAATGGGGTTGGCTTGGAACTCTATCTCCCTCTCATTGAGTTGTGTTGTTTTGGGGAGTCTCGACTCTTGGTGGAGGGGCACTACCAATAGGTATAAGAAAGATTGAATCTTCCTTCCTTGTTATCAAACACACATATGCACACACAATCAGCAGATCGAATTTATTTGGCAACAAATCTACATTATTTAGAAGTGAAGTGCTTGAGGAGACAGTAGGCACATATCGTTGATGTTTGGGAGGGCAACAATGATCTATGTCATTGGTCATGGTTAAACGAGTAGACCAAACAACACAAACCTTCTCCAACCCGACATGATTAGCTCTACTCAATTATCAAATGACAGATGGCAGTCACTATAATGTTGGAATGTGAAGTCATAATGAACTGTCACTACTTGTGGTTAAGTTTGTTCACAAACTCACTATAAATAGTAATTTTGAAATGGGTTGAACATGTGTTGTGAGGTTTTCACACCATCACCCCAAAATTTTGGGGACCCCCTTTTTTAATTGCCTTAGCAAATTTTTGGATTGTCCAACAATTTTGAGTTTTGAAAATTTTGAGCCTTGGACACCTTTAGGCCAGTGGGAGAGACTTAGCTTATTTTCACCCGATTTTTTTAGCTAGATTTTGCAGAGCCACCAATTTTATCCTTAGGCCGAACAAATTTCAAAGTTAATTCCAACTTGGCAGGATAAAATTATAAATTTTGTATTTAGACGTTTTCTTTTGAAAATTCGGATATAATTGTGTAAATTTGGATAATTTTCAAAAAATGAAATTTTTTGTTAAATCTGGTCTTTTGGAAAATCTTCAATTTTTTGTGAAGAAAGATTAATTTTTGTGATGGTGAAGTCAAATTGCAAAATCGATTTTTAGGCTCTAGAGAAATAATTTTATTTGTGTTAAAATGCTAAAATTGCTTAGCCAAATCGATTGAGATTTAAATTGCAAAATTTGGCTTAAATGGATTAAATTGCCTTGAAAACCTTTTTAGCCTTTAATGAAATTAGTAATTTAATATTGAAAAATGGCTTTTGGCTAGCCAAATCTAATTTTAATGACGTATTAATTACTAAATCTTCATTAAATGGAAATATTTAACACCTCTAAGGCATTATTTATTTTCTTTTTCCAATTTTGGTCCAAATGGCAGTTTAAAAAGTTAATTTTCATCATGGCAAAATTAATTTTAGCTAAGTATTTAATTGTGGGCCATAATTTTGCATTAATTATTTGTTTTTCTTTCTCCCAGGGTCCAAGTCGGCTAGCTTGGAGAGAGTAAGAAAGTTGGGTATAAGAGGAGACCTCTCTCCCATTTCCTCCTCACTTCTCACTTCTCCTTCTCAAGGTGTTGGCGATTTTGCAAGAGCAAATCTGCACTCTTCTTGTTTGGCGAAATTTGTGGGGGCTGAAATTTGTGGGAGCCGAATTTTGTGGGAGATAAAATTCTGAAGAGGATATCAATGAGATAAGACTTGGATCAAGATTGGATGAGCTAGAAAAGGTTGCAATCAAGAAGAAGCATCTAAGCACTCTTTCCTCTCTCAATGCTCTTATTGGATTTGCGAAAGAATATGAGAAGGATCATGAAAGGATGCTACAAGCAGCAAGCAACGTGGTGAAGTCAGTAGAACTCAGGGCGAAGCACACACCTTGTCCTCCTATGGAAGAAGTTAACAAAAGGCTAGCTAAGTTCATTGCCTTAGCTAAGAAAATGAAAGAAAAGGGAAGATTTATATTAGAAGATCATTTGATGTAAGCCCAAGTGGCAATTTCCCTTTCTTCTAGAATAGGACAAATGTCTATTTCTAATTGGCCACCATTTTGGTGCCTTCTCATTGGTTGCCACTTTTTGCACTTTTTTCATTGGTCCATTGATGAGGTGGTAGCTTCTCATTAGCCGATGGGGTGGCAACCCTATTTAGGGTTTTGAGGATCCAATCTAGATCGTTGATCTTGTTTTGATCTCCACATCCATTGTATTTTTGGCCCTTATATAAGGCCATTTGCTCTCATTTGTAAGTTGTTGGAGAAATTGTTGCGAAGATAATACCAAAATTGCTCTCTTTTTCATTGTTGTGACTTGCATGGTGATTAAGAACATTGGGTATTATTGCATGTTTTCTACTTACACATAGTTAGATTTCCTTTCAAGTTGTTAAAGTTGGTTGTATTTGAAGTTGTTTAAGTGAGGTTAAAGTAGATGGATAGTTGTATGGTAGCATTGGTAGATGTTTGATAGGGATCAATACTAGACCACTAGCATCCTAGTGGCTGGTTGGGAAGCCTTGTGTGGTAAACTAGTTCATTTTCCTTAGAATCATTGCATCTATGCAAGTGGGGCCGTTGGTTAGCCTTCATTAGATTCGATCCCCGTCCATTTGCTAACCTTCCATTCGTAGGAGTAGGAGTAGAATAGTGAGTAGCTAGGTAGTCGAAGCTTAGAGAAGGAAGTTAGAGAAGTAAGTCAAGTATCAGAACACATCCATTCACCTTCCACCACCATCGCTTTCCCATCAACATCACCATTGGCAGACACATCCTCCATCATCGTCACCATCAACATTATCTGCCACCCGCATATTTCACAAACCCATCATCATCCCTATCATTCCACTAAAGTCCAAGTCATCCTCGAATGAATAGCGTAAGGCCGCCTACGTGATTACCAGCAAATCACATCGATAAAACTGAGCAAGTATCCACAAGAGTAAGGAACATTGGAGTTATTCTCATTATCCCATGAGCAATAGCTTTTCAAGAGAGGAATTGTACGTTTGATACTCCATATCAAATATCCAATTACTAATATGTTATGTAAGTGATACAAAACTCGCATCAACAACATGTAGTTGTACCAGTCATGCTTCCTAAATTTTGGTAAGTTGCCTATAATTAGGACTCTAGTTGGAGCAGATGTCATTGTATGTTGGGCACTCCTTGATAAAATGTTACTCTATCTCTGCCACTCCCACATTTCAAAATAGACATATCCTCTCCTTCCATTCTTCCTTAGGCATCATCCACCTACCAATTCACATCTCAAATAATGAGAACTTGTTCTAGGCTACACTATAAGGATTTTTTATCTCCATTTAATATTTCCTCCTACGTATGCTTTCTATTCATGATGTCTCATGGGATTAAATTCTTTGATATAGTAATCTTTTTGTGCACATTTTGTTTTGACCATATGATTCTCCTGAATTTATCACTCACAAGCTTTTGTATTTCTACATTGTTATCTGAACGCTCATGCATATTAACATTTCATTTTTTTCATCAATTTGACGTTTTGTTTCATCCAAGTGTTCTTTCATCTATCTAGTTTGATGTAGTGCAAGGTGCGTGAGTCTCCAAAGGAGATGACTTGGCCCATAGAAAGTAACCACACAACGAAATATAAACAATAACAGAGAGATTTAGATGCAAACAACAACAATTCTCATAATAGAATCATAAGATTTACATCCAACATGCCCAATTGTAAGGCCTTCCAAGTTGTGGCCAAATACATAAGCAATTACAATAATAGTTTTGCACGACCTTGCAGGATCCAAACCCCAGCTACCCCAGACCAAAATCAAGAAAAAATCCCAAGAAAAATCTAAACTTGTGGTCACAAGCCAGCAAGCAACCTTCTTGTTTCCCAAACCCACACTTTGTTAGCATGAATGCTGATGGTAATCCTTTCAGGGAGTATTCTAAGCATTGCTAGAACACTCAAGGAGATCATTAACATGATTGACATGTTGCATTCATGATTGTGTTTGTCATTGATGTCAACATAGTATGGTTTCTGTAAAGACTCACAGAGTAGCAGATAGAGAACGAGGTTGTACGGATTGTACATTGATACATAGGTCAAGCACAGTTAAGGACGTACTCTACATTGTGTCCTGAAGAAATAGACAAGAGCAAGGAGATATGCCTGATTTACAAAGGACAATACACAGACAAAGTACCTAAAAAGCAATTTTTGATGGTTGGATTATATCTCCTACCCGAGATAGAATCTTGATGTGCGAAGTTGAACAGTGACAGAAGACATCCTGATGGTGACGTCAACGAGTGCACAAGGACAGAGGTCGCACATGTGAGAAGTTGTAAAGATGTGAGTCAACAGTGTTGTATAATTGTGAAATAATTATTTAGCTTAAAGAAGTCCTATTATAATTAATTGGGAAAGCCTCAAGGCCAACTCACGGAATTATTTTGAGGATATGGTATAAAGGAAGGTTGTTTTCCTTGTGGTAAAATGTGATATATAAACAATAATTCAAGTATGATATGCGAAGTATGTGGTAAATGCAAGTAAGCAATCCATGGTATTATTGGATGCAAAGTTGGTGATCTAATATCAAGATCAGACGAGGTTTGGTCCGGTTAGAGGACAAAGAAGAAGCTATACATTTCTATTATTTTGCAAGGAATAATACAGAGATTGATTGGACAATGAGCTCAGTGGTCTTGCCCATGAAGTTGTTTAGACAGTGGGTTCATTTTCCTTCTACAACTCCTAACAAGATTGGCACAACTCCTAACACAATTGGAATGTCCTAACAAGGATTCAAAGTCTCCTAACAAGCGCTGATATGTACTAAATGTATTTCATTGGCTCCTAACAGAGTCCATCCTCTAACAAGGAACTTTCATATTAGTACATCATTTTGTGGATACCATCCCCACCAAGGTTTTCCCTCTGATCAAGGGTTTCCCTAATTAACATATCTGGTGGTATTGTGTATCAGTATCTTCTTATGGTCGTTGATTATATTTGCTCACATGGTTAAGAATTAATAAGGATGATAAATATTCTAATAGTTGGAGAACTGATTCAACCCCCCCCCCCCCCCCCCCCCTCCTCTCAGTTATCTTAGTGGACTTTACTTTCTAACAATTGGTATCAGAGCATCAAATCCTTGAAGAGAAAGCTTAACAGCTTTGGGAGATCAATGGCAGGTTACTTCAGAAAAGAAAGTCCTAAATTTGATGGAGTTAACTATAACAGGCCGGAAGGAGAAGATGAAGACTCATTTGCTATGTATGGGTCTAGGATATTGGCCGATGACAAAGAATGAAAGGGAGATTGTGGAAGAAAACAAACATGAGGAGTGCAATGAAGTTGAAAGATATCTATTCATGTGCAATATGCTTGCCAGAGAGGCATTATTGTCAGCTCTTCCTGAAAATGAATACAGTCAAGTAAAATCACTAGAGACATCTTATAAAATTTGGACAGCCTTAGAATCTACTTTTGAAGGTGATAAGCATGCTAAAAGAATTAGACTACAGAATTGGATATGTTTGTTTCAAGATGCAAAAATGATGGAAGATGAATCTGTGAGAAGCTATGTTGGTAGAATCTCTGAGATTGTTGTAGGAATTAAGTCTTGTGAAGGATCTAACAATGAAGATGAAATTATCTAGAAGATTTTGAAAACATTGACACCACCATTCAAACAAATAGTGCAGATGATTGAGCAAGTGATACCTTGCACTAAGAAGTTTACCAAAGAGACTTTACTTGGAAGGTTGGAAGCAAGTGAGCTTGAAGCAATCCGGAGAATTGCCTAGAGTGGAAACAGCTTTTAGTGCATTAAGTGGCCATCCTTCTTTATCAAGAAGTGCAAGCACCAATGGAGACTATGCTAGCTACAGCAAATCCAGATTTGAAGAAGATAAGAAAATTGAAGAAGGAATAGCCCTGTTTGTAAGAAGAGAGCCAGATGGTAAAAAAATCTTTAAATGTTGGATTTGCAATAAATTTGGTCATTATGCTTCTGAGTGCCCTAAAAGAGAGAAAAAGTATAAAAAGAATTTCAAGCCTAGAAGACCTAGAGATTGTTTTTATGCAAATGAAGATGATGAGTCTAAGGAAAGAATTCAGAGTAAAGTGATGATGAATTAGGATTTGTGGCTATAAAAGAAGAGAATTCTGAAAATGAAATTAGAGAAGAAAAAGCCCTAGTTTCACAAGTTGAAAAGAAATCTAATTGGATTATAGACACTGGATCTTCACATCATATGACTGGAGATATGAATAAGTTTGTTAAATGTAGAAATTACGATGGAGGAATTGTTAGAGTTGGTAACAATGCAACCTGTCATATTACACGTGTTAGTAAACATATTTGTCCTTTAGCAATAATGAAAGAACTTGATTCTAAAATGCCTAGAAAGAAGAACAAACAAAACTAACAACTAAGTCGTTTACAATATTATATGCAAACGCTCTCTGAATTTTGATACTAAAGCTCGGCTCCCTTCTAAAGATATTCAATGAATTTAATATGGGTAATGTTTTTAACCTGAAGACACAAAGGCTCTTTACATCCACTCGTCACTATGAAATGAATGTATTTTCAGACTTAGATAATTAGAGGAAGAACTAAGAAATGACCCAAAGATCACCCGCTAAATCCTCCCTATTATAGAGGAATCAAGAGATTAAATATCTCAATTCACAGAACATGAATGCACAAACTAAAAAGCTCCTTAACTTGACATGATAACAAAACTATATTTGAATAAGAAAGAAATAACCATAAGATTGGTTCCAGTCAGAAAGATAATCACTTAGACCATAAGATATGGGATGAATAACTTTCCATTTAATTCAAATACATAATAGAAATAACCATCAGATTATCTATCTCTGCAACCTTATCAAACTAATTAGAAAATATTGTGCATCCAATATCCCCCTTTTTCTACTATAATCAGAACATCTATTCCTTCTCACTAGCAGCCTTAGGACTTCCAGAAAAAGAACCCCTATTTTATTTTTCCCTTGCATATTTATGCTCCTCTTTCAGTAAGTTCTATTTCAATTATTAAAACTGACCTTTGTTTTTCCCTTATCACATTTGTTTTTATCCCTTCATTCCTTTTGACATTCGGTGTTTTATAAACACTATGTTTATAAGGATAGCAATGAAGACATTTATCAAATCAAGAGCCTATATAATTTGGATAAGTGTCATATAACTTTAATTTTTAACTCAAACTCAGGTGTTGATAAGAGCTTTCAACTCACAATATCTTTCGTTTGGTTATCTAGCGGCATTCTATCAAACAGTTAGCATACATCTACCATGTGTTGGATCCATGGAAAAGTTTTGGCTTGCCGAGTGCATGAGGTTGTGACTCTCTACCTTGAGTATTCCCGTGACAACTAGTAACTTGCCCTATGACACCAATCTTGTCCAGTCTTCGTAGATTTGACACCATCTTCACAATGCAATATGTTACCTATTAATGCATGTTGTTGTCTTAGCAAATAGGAGAAACCTGATCATCCTTGGGTAATATGAAATCATCATGCCTATGACCATGATTATGTTGCGAGGACGTATATTTTACCACTGATAGAGCTCGCATCTTTATTCATTGTCTTGCCATTTTGAATGTAACTAGACCCGACCAATCTGTACTCAATGCTCATTGACCTCTGATTTCCACACATTCTTTTTATTTAATCAAAACCATCATCTTTGTGAGGAAATATGTAACAAAGCTAAATGCTTTAAGCCATCAGAATATAAGATTCTTGACTCAATGCACAACCAATTCCATTTGAATCTACTTATCATATGCTCAGATTGCTCGATGGCTTTATTCCAACTCATGCCCATGTTCCACAGGTGCCCAATGGTGAATGCAAGTACCTTCCATGTTGACAGTATATCCTTCACTGTGATATACACCTCAAGCTGGACTCCCATGGTACCCAAAAGCTACAACCTTCACTATTTGTCTTGAGGACTTTGGTGGGTAAATGCACTATCGGGGTTTACCTCATAGTGAGGCTCTTAACAATTTCATTCTTGTATGTTTTGCACCACACATGGGTAGCGTTATGTGAGATAAATCACATAGTGGCTCACTTCCTGTGATTATTCTATCAGTTTCTACAATGATTTTCTTATCATGTATTAGCTCTACAATTTAGGATACTAGGATCTAGGGGTTTAACTCATATCTGATGATCAAGTCCTTTATACATTACCTTTGTAAACTCCCTTTCAAACTACGCCTTCCAAAAACTGATTCAATCCCTTAATTGTTATTGGGTCCACATGGCCATCAGTGACATCTAAGGTAATATGACTACCACCAAGATTTATAAGCTTCACCCTCAAGCTTTTGGAAACAAATCATTCACCTCTTCCTTTGTTCGAGCATTTTATCAAACAATTTGCATCATAGCTGCGTGGTCTATTCACCTCACAAATTCAGAACTGTGAGCTCGGTGTTCTATTGGCCTCTATAGGCACATGATCACCATGAGAGTCTGTTCTCATTGATGCTAACTTGTGAAGACTTCATTAATTCGTGCAGAGAGGAAATTTCGAGTTCGTCTTTGAATTTTTGTGGGGCCATGAAGTAGAACCAACTTCATTATCATATAAGCATCTTTCTAATAAAATGAAGTGTTTGTCCTTCAGATGTCGTCCCATATCACAGTTCACGAACATCTTCAATCTAATTCATCTCTTGCACAGACAAAGATGCAACCAGAATAGAGCATAGTTGAATGTCGAGTTTACATTTACAATGATCTTAATGCTGACAAGTTTGTCTCAAATCATTATGATCATCACATGAGCCTCGCCATCATTAATATTACAAGGGTGGGGTCCCATGAACCTCAACAGAGAAGAGCACTCTTCGCACTTAAGAGACTTAACGCACTCACTAAGACCAAAACCAGGGATTAGTGATTCCACAAAACTTCCTTCAGGGCTGACTTTCCCTCTCATGGCACTACTATGATTGCAATAACCTTTGTATTGCTTGTAGCTTTGGACCTCAAGCCATTCCCTCCTAGATCAAGAGTTGTGTTCTTGAATTATGTTCTTGGCATCTGGACAATCAGGATCTAAATATAAATGTCCTCCATGTATAGGTGTCACTCATATCAGTAATTTTATGAAGATTCTCTTTTAAATTTGAATCTTGGACTTTGGAGTTTGAGCTTATTGAATTTGCACCATTTGGACCACTGAACTTTATGTTATTCCTATATGCCTAAACCAACAAACTGGTGCTCTGAACTTGAATCCAGACTTTGGACTGTACCCTGAATCTGAACTTGTTGTGTCTAAATCTGCATACTTTTGAATCAGTAAATCTACATCTCGGAGTTGAACCACTACTTTTGCATTTGAAACATTTGATCTTTGAACTTTGGATTTCGAACCTTGAGTCTTTGGGTTTACAAGCCCCAATTTTGAACTCTGAACTTGAAGTCTTAAAATTGAACCTCCAATTCTAAACCTCGAACCATGTGAACCTTCAAACTTGAAAACCGTGGTTCAAGTTCGAGTTCAACACAATATCAAGACACTGCATCTACGCCAAACAAACCTTACAAACACATTTTTAGCAACAAAAACCAACAAGGAACTGAAACAATTTCCCCACAGGACCAATTTACAAAGTTTAAAAACTCGAGTGCCGGGTGCAAAAGCATGCTTACAACAAGGATAGGATCTATTACCCTTGGTGGCAAGACTAACTCTGATCATGTTTATTTTGTTGATGGATTAAAGCATAACCTATTGAGTGTTGGACAGTTGGTTGATAAAGGTTATTAGTTGCAATTCACAGAGAGACATGCATTATCAAAGACAAAGATGGTAAGTTGATTGGAACCGGTACAAGATCCAGAGGTAATGTGTTTCAATTGAACCCTACTGAGATGACTTGTTTGGTTGCAAAGGTTGATAATAGCTGGTTGTGGCACAAAAGGTTTTGTCACATAAACTTTGATAATATTGTGAAGGCTAGTAGTACATTTGCAATTAGAAATCTACCTAAAATCATGAAGCCTACTAATGTTATTTGCAAAGAATGTGTTATGGCTAAGGAGAAGAAAGTTTATTTTCCTACCAAAGGTTCACTACCACAATAAAGTTGGAGATTGTTCATACGGATTTGAGTAGTCCTACCAGAACAAGAGGATTCTATGGTGAAAGGTACTTTATGATTTTTGTTGATGATTTTCACTAGAATGATGTGGGTAGTATTTCTTAAAGAAAAGTCTGAAGCATATGAGAAGTTTAAGGTGTTTAAGAATAGAGTTGTGAATGAATCTAGTGTAGAGATAAAATGTTTGAGATCAGATAGAGGTGGAGAGTTTACTTCTAGAGAATTTAACATCTTTTGTGAAAAGAATGGAATCAAGAGATAGTTATCATCACCCAAAACTCCTAAGGAAAATAGGATTGCAAAAAGAAGGAACAAGGCTGTATCAAAAGAAATAAGAGCAATGATGTTTGAAAATGATGGATCCAAGACATTTGGAGAGAAGCAGTCGACACAGCAATATACACTATTAACAAGGTACAAATCAAAAAAGGTACAAACAAGACTCCTTATGAACTATGGTTTGGACATACACCCTTAGTAAAGTATTTCAGAATCTTTGGAAGTAAGTGTTACATAAAAAGAGATTATGATATCAGTAAGTTTGATCCAACAAGTGATGAAGATTATAAGTTTGGAGTTAAAGAGAGAATGTTGGATTATATTTCTAATGAAGAAGAAGATAATCCTAAACTTGCTAGAGAATATACTGTAGTTTTCCTTAAGCCTAACAATGATTTGCAGAATGATGTTCAAATTATTGAACAGAGATTAGAACCAAGAGAAGAGATAAGAGTTGAGGTAGCAACTCCTACACTAAACAGAAATTTGGCAAAGAATCACCCTGTTGACCAAATTATTGGAAGCAAAGATAAAGGAGTAATGACTAGAAACAGAGTACATGAGGAATTATGTTTGATTTCTCAAGTTGAACCAAAGAGCGCAGATGAAGCATACAAGGATGATCATTGGATTCAAGCAATGAAGGAAGAACTAGATCAGATTGTGAAGAATGAGACATGGGAATTGGTTCCTAGGCCTAAAGACCGGAATGTTTTAGGAACAAAATGGATATTCAGAAATAAGATGAATAAACACGGTGAAGTTGTGAGGAATAAAGCTAGACTGGTATGCAAAGGATATTCACAGCAAGAAGGTATAGATTATGAAGAAATATTTGCACCTGTTGCCAAAATGGAAGCAGTAAGAATGTTTTTGGCTTATGCAGCCAATAAGAAGTTTAAAGTGCATCAAATGGATGTTAAGTCAACATTTTTTAATGGAGAACTTGAAGAAGAAGTTTACATTGAGCAATTTGAAGGATTTCCTTTGACAGAAGAAAAGGACATGGTATGCAAATTGAAGGAAGCATTGTATGGTCTAAAGCAAGCACTTAGAACCTGGTATACAAGATTGGACAATATTTCGCAAAATTAGGATTTGCTAAAGGTACAATAGATAGTACTTTATATTTGAAAGAAATTAAGAATGGATTGTATATCATTGTAATATTTGTTGATGACATAATCTTTCAAGGTAATGATGAAGCAAGTGATAAGTTTGCTGATGAAATAAAGGATGAATTTGAGATGAGTATGATTGGTGAAATGAATTTTTTCTTGGGTTTACAGATTGTGCGAAATAGTGATGGTATTTTCTTATCACAAGCAAAGTATTTGAAAGACTTATTGAAAAGATTTGGTTTGAAAAATTGTAAGCCTATTGGTACACCTATGATAATCGGTCACCAATTATCTAGCAAAGATGAGACACCTACAATTGAACAGAAGAAGTATAGATCTATGGTTAGAGGTTTGCAATATCTGACTCACCCCAGATCAGATATAGCAAATGCAATAGGGATAGTAGCAAGATTTCAAGTTGATCCTAAGAAATCTCATTATGAAGAAGTAAAGAGGATATTCAAATATCTAAAGGGTACACCTGATTTTGGACTATGGTATGATAGATCAAGTGATTTCACTTTGTGTGCTTATATTGATGCAGATTGGGCATGCAATATAGATGACAGAAAAAGCACTAGTGGTGGAGCATTTTTTCTTGGAGGAAGATTGGTTTGGCTAAGGAAGAAATAGGATTGTATTTCACAGAGAATAGCAGAAGCAGAGTATATAGCAGCTGCAAACAATTGTAGTCAAATTATGTGGATGAAGCAAATGTTGAAGGATATTGGGATAGAGTTTTCAAAACCTGTTATCATACATTGTGATAACACAAGTACAGTGAGTATGTCTAAGAATTTTGTGTTGCTTGCATTCTAAGACTAAGCATATATCCATTAAGTATCATGTTTTGAGAGAGAAAGTTGCAAAGGAAGAGATCAAATTAGAATATGTAAGTACAAAAGAGTAGATTGCAGATATCTTTATGAAACCTTTGCCTAAAGATACATTTGAGTATTTGTGAGGTATGCTTGGGGTTATGCCCCTGCCTACTTCTGAGTAGATGATGCAGAGATTGCATTACTCTAGTGGTACTAAGCACTCTTGTTTATTTGGACTGAATGTTGATGTTTTCTGTATGCGGGAGTATCTGAGATAAGCAGAGTCGTCAAGGACTCTTGGTAGTTGGTATAGAACAGTGTCTCTAGACGCTTGAGCTAGTTGAAGACTTCGAGCACATAACTAATATAATGAAGCCTTTGTCATTGATGCCAATGAGGGAGAAGTATACATGAAAAACATCTCCTATAAATGGGGGAGAGATTGCATAGAAGATATCTCCTATGTATGGGGGAGAAGTATTGTTGACATCAATGGGGAGAAACATTGAATGGTTGAGTTGTTAACAATTGATTTCCATCCAAGTAAGATTGTGAAAACATAGATGAAGTTGTTCTTGAGAATCAAAGTGTGAACAACATGTCGATCCTAAGAAAGAGATGTACACAAAACAATATTCCAATGAGTTTCAAATTTGATTGATGAAGAGGATTTGAAAAGAAGAGAACAAGAGCAGCAGCAGCAGAGCTTGATTTGGTATTCTTAGAACTTAGATGTTTTTCATCTATGTTGTCATCAATGCTAAAGGGGGAGACTTTTAGCGTGAATGCTAATGGTATTCCTTTGGGGGAGTATTCTAAGCATTACTAGAACACTTGTGGAGATTGTTAGCATGATTGACATGTTGCATTCATGATTGTAATTGTCATTGATGTCAACATAGTATGGATTTTGTAAAGACTGACAGAGTAGCAGACAGAGAATGAGGTTGTGCGCACTATACATTGATAATTAGGTCAAGCACAGTTAAGGACATACTCTACATTTTGTCCTGAAGAAGTGGACAAGAACGCATACAAAGAGTCAAAAACATGAAGAAGATAGTCCTGATTTACAAAGCACAATATACAGACAGAGTACCTGAAAAGCAGTTTCTGATGGCTAGATTATATCTCCTAACCGAGATAGAATCTTGATGTGCGAAGTTGAATAGTGGCAGAAGACATCCTAATGGTGATGTCAGTGAGTGCGCAAGGACAGAGATCGCACGTGTGAGAAGTTGTAAAGATTGTGAGCCAACGGTGTTGTGTAATTGTGAAATAATTAGTTATCTTGTAATTGTGAAATAATTAGTTATCTTGTAATTGTGAAATAATTAGTTATCTTAAAAAGATCCTATAATAATTGACTGGGAAAACCTTAATGCTGACTCAAGGAATTATTTTGAGGATATGGTACAAAAGAAGGTTATTTTCCTTGTGTAAAGTGTGATATATGAGCAAGAATTCAATTGTGATATGCGAAGTATTTGGTAAATGCGAGTAAGCAATCCAAGGGAATATTGGATGCGAAGTTGGTGATCTGGTATCAAGATCAGAAGATGTTCGGTCGGTCAGAGGACAGAGAAGGAGCTATATATTTCTATTATTCTGCAAGGAATAATACGAAGACCAATTGGACAGTGAGTTCGGTGGTCTTGCCCTTGAAGTTGTTTGCATAGTGGGTCCATCTGGCTTCTACAACTCCTAACAAGGTTGGAATCTCCTAACATGATTCAAAGTCTCCTAACAGGGACTGATATGTACTAAATATATTTCATTGGCTCCTAACAAATTCCATCCTCTAACAAGGAACTTTTATATAAGTACATCATTTTGTGGGTACCGTCCCCACCCGGGTTTCCCCTCTGATCAAGGATTTCCCTAGTTAACATATCTAGTGTTATTTTATATGAGTATCTTCTTATGGTTGTTGATTATACTGCTCACATGGTTAAGAATTAATAAGGCTAATAAATGTTCCAATAGGTGGATAATTGATTCACCCCTCCTCTCAGTTATCTTGGTGGACTTTAGTTTCTAACACACTTCGCTAGCTCTGCTGAACTTCGCTCCTTTTAGCTACTACCGCTCCCCTCAATAATGATTCTAGAGATCACAAGACCCTCTACTTATACTAAACCAAGCCACAAATCGGCCTAGCAAGTCCATTCAAGAGACAAGTCGGCCTAATGGACTAAATTAAATAAACACTTAGGACAAGCCCCAAGTTTACAAACATAACGAACTCATTGGATAAAATAACATTATGCGGCCTTAGACATAGAACCATACGCCATCCAATGATCCACATCTAAGACCGTACAAGCCAACTCCCACGGATTGAAGCTCGTGAAAACAATTTCAAAAGTCCGCCCAAGAAATAAGGAACATGTTACTAACAGCCACCAAAAGAGCTTTAACTCAAACACGATCCATCCAATCATTATGCTCTCATAGGACAAGGTCCACCAATATGCCTCGAACATAATCCCAACCGCGCGAAACGTAAGACCCACAAAATCCAACTCGATTCTCCTACAACGCCAACATATAGGATTGCGAACTACCTCAGGATGCTCCTACATTAGACACCCCAAGTACAAAAGGAATTTTCTTAGTAGCTGGAAGAACATCTCCGGAGATTTAGCACATAAACCCTGAATTGTTTCTTTACATACATGTCCTCTACTACATCAACTTGTACACTCTTTTCTTTGTTCCACTTCTACAAATCTTTTCCTACAATGGGCAACTTTACATCTGCCTTCGATGTGCCACAGGTCTGTTTGCCATGTTGATCTCTAATCCTTCAAGAATCCTTCAACTCAACTCGCCTACCAACACTCAGGTTCCTTCTACTAAGCTATGCAATCTACAAAGGAATCAGGGAAAGCTTCTTGTCACCTTTCTCAATAGTAAACACATTCTTGACACAATCATGCATCGCCCTGCAATCATACTGCCAAGGTCTTCCAAGTAGTATGTGACAACTATTCATGTCCACAATATCACACAACAATATCGACATATTGCTCAATCTGAAAGGTAACAAGACACTGCTCCCTCACCTCCAAAGCATGTTCATCTTGCAACCAACTAATCCTTTAACAACAAGGATGTCTCACTCTCTTCAAACCAAGTTTCTGAACCATCTCCTTAGCAAGTAGGTTATCCATACTACCACCATCCACAATTACATTCCAACATTTTTTGTGAAAAAGAAAGTCCACCAAGATAATTGAAAGGGAAGGTGGTGAATTAGTTATGCAATTAAAACAATTCTCAATATCTTTATTAATTCTAAAACATGTAAACAATAGATGCAACAACCATAAAAAAGATAACCATACACAATAACACCAAATTTGTTTACTGGGGAAACCTTTGATCAGAGGGAAAACCCTGGTGGAAGTGATTCCCACAAGATGATGTACTAATATAAAAGTTCCTTGTGAAAGGATGGACATTGTTAGGAGTCAATTAAATATATTCAATACTTATGAGTCCCTATTAGGAGTTGAAAGGAAGACAGAAGGACCCATTGTCCAAATAGCTTCAGTACTATCCTCACTAAATAGTACAATTGTACATCAACAACTGTCCAAAAGCAACTTCCCTTGCCAAATACAACTCCTTGTAAGCTCACTATGCCTCAACTGCACCAATCACTTCTCTGATCCAAAAGATATTTGCATGTAGGCTCACATAATACACAATGTCATATTATTCGAACAAGATACTTATCCACAAGGAAATGACCTTTCCTTTACACCAAGTCCTAAAACAAATTATTGAGTCGGCCTTGAGGCTGTCCCAACTTACAATAATAATATAGGACCAACTTAAGATATTACATTACAATATTACATCTTTTTCACAATTACAAGTAATCTATCGGCTCACAGTCTTCATAACTTCATACTCATTGTCATCTAAATATCCATGATTAACCAAAGCATCTTAAGCATATCTTCAACCTCTATCTTAGTTCGCTCAACTAGATTCCATCTATGTTAGGAAATAAAATCCAAACATCAATACTTATTTTCCAAAAACGTTGTCTAAAAGCTACCTTCACCAAATCCTTCATAACTTTGTCCAGTCTTTATATTTCCATACGCGCGTTTAACAGTAGCATCTAGACATACTCTAGAACATAATCACATGTGCGCATAAGCTGATCTTCATTCCTCAAGCTGTGTGAAGCCAAACTCTATTTGTTGCTCTTCCAATCTTCATAGAATAACTAGTATGTTGACATCAATGACAAACTTTGTCATGATTGCAACACACAACCACTGAATCATGTCTCAAGCACTGCTAGGATATCCCCCCATAGGAATGCCATCAGCATTCATGCTAAGAATCTCCCCACTTGGCATTGATGGCAACATAGATGAAAAACATCTAGTTTCCATGAATACCAAATGTGTCTGTTGCATCTGCTCTATGTCATCTGTACGGTAACCATCATGCACAAGAAAGGTGTTAATCAACAACTTTTCAAATCTTCTTCATCAATCAAAATGAATCTCTCCCTTGGGAACATCTCTCCCCCCAAAGGATAATCTTCCATGTGTTACTCTCCCCAAACATACATATCAAAAGATATTTCATGTGTTACACTCCCCCATAAGATATCTCCAAACATTCATATCAAAGGATGTTTTTCATGTGTTACTTTGTCCCATTGACATCAATGACAAAGGTATCATTATGTCAATTTTCTAAGTATGGTCTATAGCAAGCTCAAGTGTCCAAAGACATTGTTACATACCAATACCAAGAGTCCTTCTAACTCAGCTCAAACACAAATACTCCCCCATAGGAGAAGCATCAAGCCTCTGATCCAGATAAAGAAATAGTGCTCTAATACCAATTGTTAGAAAGTAGAGTCCACCCAAATAACTGAGAGGAGGGAGCATGAATTAGTTACGCAATTAAAACAACTCTCAATATCCTTAATAATTTTGAAACATACAAATAGTAGATGTAACAACCATAGAAAGATAACCATACACAATAACACCAGATTTGTTAACTAGGGAAACCCTCGATCAGAGAGAAAACACTAGTGGGAATGATGTCCACAAGATGATGTACTAATATAAAAGTTTCTTGTGAAAGGATGGACCCTGTTAGGAGTCAATAAAATACATTTAGTACATATGAGAACCTGTTCGAAGACTTTGAATCCCTGTTAGGAGATTCGAACCCTCTTAGGAATTGTGTCAACCCTATTAGGATTTGAAAGGAACACAGAAGGACCCACTATCTAAACAGTTGTACTATCCCCACTAAATAATACAAGTGTACACCAACAATTGTCCAACAGCAACTTCTCTTGCCAAATACAATTCCTTGTAAGCTCACCGATCCTCAACTGCACCAATCACTTCTCTGATCCATAAGATATTCGCATGTACATTCACACAATACACAATATCATATTATCCGCACTTGATAGCTATACACATATCAAGTCCTCAAACAAATTGAGTCAGCCTTGAGACTTTCCCAATTTACAATAATAATATAGGATGAACTTAAGATATTAAATTACACGTTATATTACAATATTACATCTTTTTCACAACTACAAGTAATCTGTTGGCTCACAGTCTTCATAACTTCATACTCACCTATCATCTGAATATGCATGATGTTACATCCCAATTTTTAACCTTATTTAAAATATAGCCATTGAGGTTCACATGAAGTTAGTTGACAATTAAATTTGTTATAATCCTGTGAAATCATAAGATGGTTAGTCGTTATAATTTCATGTGAAGATAACATGCTAGTTGATTATTTATCACGAATTCATGAAATTGAAAAGGTGATTAGCCGTTATGATTATTTATGATTAAATAACTTGTTATGGTAATATGATTTAATTGCAGAGAATTTCCATGTAGGAAGCACATCGAAGGGGTGGAAGCATTGTCAGAAAAGAATTGGGCACAGAAGCATCACCATCATTGGGCAAATGGGTATGAAACGTAAATCACCATGGTTGAGGACCTAGTGACCTGAACATTAGGATACAATCAATGGAACTGCATGAGTTATTAAATAAATAATTTAAAACATAAAATAATTTAATTAAAATATAATAAGTATCTCCAAAGATTTTAAATGATCTTTCTCTATATTATTTTAATATATACCTATGTACGTACACAGAGATAAATATAAAGTGACATCATAATATTATTCTCTTTATAATACAATGATGTCAGCTCACAAATATATCTACGTGTACGTAGATAACTATAAATCATAATAATTTCGATTTTAAACTTTCAAATCTTCTTCCAACCTTTATTCTTTCTTTTTCTTTTAAAAACCGATTTAACACTTGGCATTTTTAATTGGTGTTCAAAGAGCCAAGATATTATTTATGTTATGAAAGCCAAAGAGTCTTTTAATTCTTTTTTTTTATAACATAAGGTCGGGAGAGACAGGAGCAACAAGAAATTACATTTCCGACTTCTATTATTTTTCTAGCATTTTCCTAGCTCATTCTGGCTTCTTTCCATAAACGATACTTTGCAAAAAACCAATCGATTTTCTGCAATTTCCATTCAAAAACCTTTGCATTTATAGCAGTGTCATTCTTAATACAGACTGCTGCATGTTATTCCATCTATGCTGAAGATTGACATTGTATTTACATACTATGATTATGCCTGGAAGCAAATCAAAGAAGAGCTGATACAAAATTGGTAAGCAGCACTCTGTTCTTATTTCCTACAACACCTGACTACCTTGTTCATATTTATTCCGAGGAAAATCGTGAACACTCTTATGCTAAGATTGATAGATGTTTTGCAAGCAAAGAAGAGGTAAGTAGTTGAGCATCAATTACAAATTAATCCAGGTTATGTGGAAAACCCAAAATCCAATATTTCAAATATGGCTTTTCTTGATCAATGGTGCAATAACATCGAATTACATAACAATAAGCTACAGTATTTATCATGATTATGTCTTGTTTGATATTATAAGATTGATCCTCTTTAATTTAGAATTGTTCATGGCAAGTAAAAGCCAAGTAACCATGATATGAATCCATCAATCATTATGACATTGGAATTAACACAATATCTTCTGCAAATCTTTAAGAATATCTTTTTCAAATCACAGATTGTGATAAGCTGGAATATATATATTTTCAACTAATTCATGAATATTATATATATATATATATATATATATATATATATATATATATATATATATATATATATATATATAATATTCATGGGTTGAAAATCAACAAACAAAGCCGATTGCTCTGAGATCCGAACACCTAGGATTCACCAGTTGTATAGTCATGGAAAAGGTGAAGAGATGAGATGGAGTCTGCAATGACATAGAAATAAAAGTCAAATATGAAACATTAAAACTGGAATAATATCATTTAATAGCTTATGCATGATCATGTTTACTGTATTCTCTTATTGTTAAGTCGAGTGGTGTGATTAGATACCAGGATGCTCAATGGATGACAAGATGTTCCATGTCTATTCTGGGTAGGGACGGTCTTTCTCGTCAAAGATTGTGTGGGGATAAGTTATGGTCCGAGGTTGGGTGGTTAAACCCCTGACAATGTTTCCCCTCTCCACAAGATATCAAGATGTGCATCTAATAAAGATAAGTTGAGCATTCAAACATTTATCGATAACAAGTATTTTTACTTTTTATGATAGATTAATGTATATCATTGAATTCAGTTATCTCCTTTGATGTAAGCAATCTTTCTCGTTAATGTAATAGGTAATCATTAGATTGGTTGACCTTCCCACTGAATATGGAATATATCTATAGGATTGATAATTTAATCTTTCATTTATATGAATAATGATTATGAGCATATATTTTAAACCCGTGTTATTGCCACAGTTAGCAATGGAAAGAAAAGAAATGATACAGTGATATATGATGTCCTAAGTGATACAGTGGTCTCTGACACCCTTAATGATCCAGTGGTAATTGACGTCTTAAATGATACAGTGGTATCTGATGCCCTAATTGATAAAGTGGTTTGTGATGCCCTAATTGATCCATTGGTAATAATGCCCTAATTGATATAAGTGGTATTTAATGGTAATCGTCATTTCATTTTGATATTTGTGCACTAATCTAGGTGACTACAGAAGCATCCCTACAATGATTTCTCGATTCAAATTCCATGGTATGTAGATTTTAATTTCCATTGTAAATTTATTGATGGTATTTTTCAAATGTAGTTATGAGTTTTCCGTTTAAGTAATTATAACTATTAATCTCATTCATATGAACATAACTGATATAACTACCTTCTTATGAAAATGAAGTAATAATTGTATTTCTTTCATATGTTAGTTGTTAGTTAAGACCCGGAAAAAGTGAATGTTACACATGATTAACCAAAGCATCTTCAGTATGTATTCCACCTCTATCTTAGCTCACTCAACTAGATTCTATCTCTATTAGGAGTTAAAATCAAAACATCAGTACCTGCTTTCCAAAAACTTTGTCTGAAAGCTGTCTTCACCAAATCCTTCATAACTTTTTCCAGTCTTCATATTTTTGTGCACTCTTAATTGTAGCATCTAGACATACTCTAGAATATAATCCCACGTGCGCATAAGCTGATCTTCAATCCTTGAAATGGGCGAAGCCAAACTTTTTCTGTTGCTCTGCCAATCTTCACAAAATAACCAGTATGTTGACATTAATGACAAACTCTATAATGAATGCAACACACAACCATTGAATCATGTCTCTGACACTGCTAGGTTACTCCCCCATAGGAACACCATCAGCATTCATGCTAATATTTACCTCCAAACTTACGACAAGTCCTGAACAAATTTCTTCTCTAACAAGGTTCCACTACTTTTTTACCAAAAAATACTCGTCGGACCAGCAAGTTATCCTCCACCTCAAACTCATTCACCAAGTCCTTGTTCTCATTCACCACAACAGTTCTTCCATCATTGACCTTTCCATCAGTATTAGGACATTCAAAAGCTTTATGTCCTTCTTCACCACATTTGAAATAAGTACCTTTAAGTCCACCTCTACCTGCCCTTCTCTTATGTTCAACAAGTTTTGGTTCATCCTCAGCAATTTGTTTATCCTTTAGAGAGTGTTCCTTTTTTTCCTTCCCTCAAGAATTACCTTGATGTCTTCTCTTTAATTTATCTTCTACCTTTAAAGCATACCAATAAGCATTGTCAACTAAATCAATCTTCAACATACCAATCTCATCCTGAATATTGAATCTCACGCCACTAATATATCTAGCCACCTTTTCCTTAAAAAGTTCTCTATGTCCAAACCGAATAGTCAACTTGGAGAACTCCTCAGAGCAATCCTTCATAGACAAATCCTACTGTTTCAGATTCTACAATCTCTTAAACAACTCAAGTTCATAATAAGCAGGAATGAACTTAGCCTTCAATTTTGTTACTATCAATCTTCATCTAGTGATCTTCATTTTACCTTCCTCCTCTCTCTCTCACTGCAATTTTTTCCAAAACAGTGCAACATGTTCTTTCAGCTTTTAGTCTATGCCAACCTTACTCTGAGAAGATCACCAATTTCCTCCAACTCAAAATAATCTTCCAACTCACCAATCCAATCAATCAGGTCTTCAGGATTCAAGGTACCTGAGAAATTAGAAATATCCATCTTATGCTTCAGCTTCAACCAAGCTTCATGTCTATCTAACTGTCCAATTTTGTCTTCCACAGATCTCTCCATGCGATCAATTATTTCCTCACCACTTGATCCAACAACCTTGAAGTCATCAGCAGCTTCCTCATAACCATCTTCAGTACCCACGTTCTTCGATACACCAGATATAGCTCTCATGCTCTCAGCAACCATATCATTCTTCATCAGCTCCATCTCAGATCTAAAATCTGATCTAACCTTCTCTAAAATCTTAGTTTCCACACCATCACAATGATCTGTGATTGCCCTAGGGTCCAATCTTCTTGAAGAGATCTTCGAAGATCTTCAAAAACCCTCTGCAAAAAACCCCTAACAATCATCAACTAGATCAAACCTTCACTCTGATACCACTTGATATAGTGCAAGGCAGGTGAGTATCCAAAGGAGATGACCTAACTCCCAACAAGTAACCACACAGCGGAATATAAACAATAACAGAGATTTAGATGCAAACAACACCAATTCTCATAATAGAATCATAAGATTTACATCCAACATGGCCAATTGTAAGGCCTTCTGGGTTACGGCCAAATACAGAAGCAATTCCTACTTATCAATTGATGAGCTTAAGGGGCTTTCCAATGAATCGCTCATAAGGCACAACACTTGGTGAAGGTTTTGCAAATGGGGTTGCAAGCAAAGTGGGTTTAACCATGGAGGGAACTTCGTAGTTAAGCGCGCTCAAGTTGGAGTAGTATTGGGATGGGTGATCTCACGGGAAGTCCCGGTGCTTCACCTCTGTGTGCATCACCTAGATCAAATGAGTCCTAAGTGTTCCATTTATTCTCATGAAAGATAGATTCATGTCTGAATCGCTACTCATGATACTTGGGTCAATGAGTTTGACTTAAAAACTAGACAGTTAAATCCTAATAGCAATATCACAATTACAAAAACAATTCTGCAAGACCTCGCAAGATCCAAACCCTAGCTAGCACAGATCACAATCTGGAAGAAACCCCAAGAAGAATCTAAACTTGTACCCACAAGACACCAAACAACCTTCTTGTTTCCCAAGCCCACACTTAGCTAGCTCTGCTAAACTTTGCTCCTCTTAGCTACTGCCTACTCCCCTCAATAATGATTCTAGACATCACAAGACCCTCTACTTATACTAAAACAAGCCACAGGTCGACCTACCAAGTTACATTTAATAAACACTCACATCAAATAAACACTCAAGCCACAATCTCAGCTTGACAAACTAAATTAAATAAACACTTGGGACAAGCCTCAAGTTTACAACCATAACTAACTAGTAGGATAAAATAACAATGTGCAGCCTTAGACAAAGGACCACATGCCATCCAATAATCCACATCTAAGATCGCACAAGTCAACTCCCACGGATCAAAGCTCACAAAAACAATCTCCAAAGTCCGCCCCAAAAATAAGAAACATGTTACTAGCAACCACCAAAAGAGCTCTAACTCCAACACGATCCATCCAATTGTTACGCGCTCATAAGACAAGGTCCACCAATATGCCTTAAACATAATCCCAATTGCACAACACATAAGACCCACAATATCCAAGTTCCATGCTCCTACAACGCCAACATATGATTGCGAACAACCCCAGGATGCTCCTACATCATAGTCTTACCTCCATGATCAATTTAGGCCAATGATGTTTTTTTTAGATAGCTTAAAAACCAAACCATTTCTCAAGTCCCTAAAGAGAATATGTTTGTTTCACTGATAGGATCTCATACGGGACAGCGGTTTTAATTTTAAGGATGCTGATGATTACATGTTTTAGGATTCTCTCTACTTACCTACATTTCAGATCTGGTGATTAAATGTTTTTGAAGGATATTTGCATATTGTTTTTTCCCAAGTATAATTTTACCAAGTTTTTCCACGTAAATTTTTGTGTCCGGTGAAACTAATCTTCTCTATATTGTTTTTGCACTACTAATTTTCATAACATATAATTCGTAATATTGTACACCTTGATACCTGACACACCCTCACCATAGAAATTCCTCTACCCATGCCTAGGCCTATACATCATCAGAAGTTATAAAAAGCATTTTTTAATGTATGTTATTAAAAGCAAACTATACCCTTCATTTGTACGAATAGCAAGCAAATTTTTTATTCATGTTTTGAAATCTACTGAATTTTGAGTTTCACGGCCAAAATTCAGCAAACCTTATGACTAAGCATATATATATATATATATATATATATATATATATATATATATATATATACACAAATATATGCATGTATGTGTTGTGAGGTTTTCACACCATCACCCCAAAAATTTTGGGAACCCCCCTTTTTCGAGCAAGCCTTGGCAATTTTTAAGAGTCCTGGGAATTTTTTAGTCGCCTTAGCAAAATTTGGAGTTGTCCAAAGAATTGGCAATTTTACACTTTGGACGCCTTCAGGCTAGGAGGGGATTTGATTTATTTTCACCTAGCACAAAACTTGATTTTCTAGAACATGTAATTTCGTCCTTAGGCCTAACAGGTTTCAATAGCAACATTTTTTCAATGGTTAAAACAAAATCTGGCAGGATAAAATTGCAAATTTTGGACTTAGACGGATTTTGAAAATTTGATTTAATTGAACAAGCTTGAACATTTTCAAAAATGAATTTTAGATTTAGTCATTTTGGAAAATTTTGAACTTTTTTCAGTAAAAAGAGAAATTTTATAGTGAAATTGAATTTAGAGTTTGAATTTTGATTGCCAAGGAAAGGATTTATTTTATTAAAAATTTGAGATTGTATTGCAAAATCTCATTAATTTGGTTGAAATTTTGCCTATAAGATTTTAGAAATGTTAAAAGAAATTGGTAATTTGGAATTGAAAATTGATTTTTGGCTTGCTAGATTCGATTTTGATGATATTTTAACTGTCAAAATGTTGTTAAATGAAAATTTTGACTCTCCTAGACTTAGCTTGTTTCTATTTTTCAATTTTGGGTCAAACTGGCAATTAAAAGGGTCAATTTCCCTATGGGGCTTGGTTATTTTCATGTTTTATTTAAAACTGGGCCATTTTAGGGGGTTTAACTTAAGTTTTTGTTTTCCTCCAGGCAGGTCGGCCCACTCTGGACGTCAACAAGAGGATATAAGAAGAGGCTTCCCCCCTCTTATTTCCTCATTCCATTTCCACTCCTCTTGCTTGGTGTTGAGCGATTTCTTTTAGCTGGGCAAATTTCTCCTTTGGCAGCGATTTTGGATTGGGGATTTCCATTTTTGGGCAGCGAATTTCTTCCTAAAGGCTGGGCGATTTCTGCCCTAAGGAAAATTTGTGGGGGAAGATCTGATTAGAGGCAAGATTGGACAATTTTTGAAGGCTGATTTTCCTCCTAGGGCAGCGATTTTTTCCTTCAACTGGGGCGATTTTGTTTGGTGGAGAGAAAAGGTGCTTTGAGGTTTGATTTTTGCAAATTGTGGGCGAATTTAGGACCAAATTCCGACTTGGAGCAGACTTTTCTACCCTAGGGAAGCGATTTTCCTTCTAGTTGGGCGATTTTGGCAAGGAAGTTGAAATTTGATGAAAGGGGCAGATTTTTGCAAGTAATCCATTTGCTAAGGCTTCACATTTTGGAGGACTGAAATTTCTGAGATCATATATGAATTTGAAGGGGCCTGATTGTTGGTAAAAGGCAGATTTAAGGTAAGATCTTCTTTCATCTTTAGAGGTGAAGATTGGTTTTAAAGGCGGATTTTATTCCTTGTTCTTGCTTGGTTCGTTTCTCTTATCTTCTTCTTGTACTTTTCATCCACCACTTCATCATCTCCATTGATAGGAAGAAGTTGCGAGATATAGGTGTAGATTTCATGATAGAACACTTGGAGAGGCAAAAATAAACTAGACCACCCTAGGATTGAAGTTGGGAGATATGTGTAGTCCATCCTAAAGTAACGAAGAGGTAGAAATAAGTGGTAGTCCCACCCCTAAGCTGGAGAGGCAATTAAAAGTGTAGAGATAGGATTTGGAGAGGCAGAAATAAGTTAGATTCCATAGATAGAAAGACGTTGAGAGATTTATAAGTGTAGTCCATATCATTTAGAGCGAAGGGGCAGAAATAAGTGTCTAGGATGGTGGATGTTAGTACAAGCAAGAACCCAAAGGGAATGAATACCAAAAAAGACAAGGAAGACATGATGCCTAAGACCACCTTCTTCTCGAAAGTGAGGCGAATAAGTGATACAAATATTGGCACAGTGAACATGGTACAGCTAAAGGATAGATTGAAGGAAGGACAATCCCCCATGGCGAAGAAGATCTACAAGAGCGGAATTGTACACACGGCGGCTTTCCCTCTTACCTTGCCTTGTCCGAAATTGGTAATGGAGTGAAAATTTCGGTTTGATATTGTGACCAAGTCCATCATTTTTGATGAAGGGAAGAGAGTGTTGGCTAACATCAACGGACAAGTGGTCGAAGAATTATTCAATATTCTCCAACACAAAGGCATGACAGTGGTAATGATGGATCAAACAACCAAGTTCTTTCAAGATAATCAAGATGCCTACTTCATTCATCTAAAGCAAAATTGGTTACACGAAGGCAAGAAGGGAGTTACCAAGTCGTCAAAGCTCACCAAGACAGATTTCAAATCAAAGTATGGTGACCTTATTGTGCTTCTCAACCGAATCATGGGTGTGGCTCAAGGTATGCAATTCGAGAATTGCATGTACTATTTTATTGATGAAATTGAAAATGGAAAGAAAAAATTTGATTGGGCTAGAATTATAAGTGAAAATTTAGAGTTGCAACTAAGGACAATAAAAATTCAAAAACAATTCTACATGGGGTCCTATCTTTTCTATCTGATTGCGAGACTATATGAACATCCTAGACTTAAGGCCTTAGGAATGATTGGCAATGAGTTAGGGCAATGTTTGGTGCATGAGTGCTATCCACAGCTTCATTTGCACAACAAATATTATAAGATGTTTTATGACGCCTTTGCTATGAAGACGGTAAGAATATTACAAGGGAAACCTACTAGGAGGCTCTCAACAGAAGTGGAAGCAAAATTTAAGAAGTATGGGAGTTGGTTCATCCAATTTCTGCAATTCACATATATCAAAGTAGCGGAAAGTATAGTTTGTCCCAAGAGACTTCCCAGGTACCCACCCGACAGAATAGTTTTGATGGAGTTAGCCAGGGAATTTGAGCATTATGACAAGATGATGAAACTTAAAGGCAAGGCAGGGATTACCTTCTCATTTGGAATAGGCAATGATACTTGGTCCAATCCTGTCGCCTTTGCAGTGGTGGAGTTAGAGCGGTACTATCTAGGTTGGTATAGAGCAAGAAAGGGATTCGATCATAATGGTCTTATCAAGGCATCTCACGAGAACACATTCAAACATATTCCTACTATAGAAGATTTTTGGACCAATGCACAGGATAACTTTCATGTGAGGAAGCTAGCTTTCTCAAGGTTGTCAATGGGCATGATGAGGGAAATCAGATGGAGAGGCCTTGATATTCCCGATCAGTTGGAAAATGATGAAAATGTGCTAAGAGAAGATTATGATACAGTGGATGGAACAAAATTGGGTCCAATGGATTGAGATGATCATCAAGATCCTTCCTTAGAGGCAGTTACAACAACAGTCGATTTACACACTGAGTCATGGTACAATAAGAAGTTAAGGCAATTACAAAGTCGAAAGGTACGCCTTACTGATGAGATGGTGAAACTGGAGAAAGAAAGTCTAGTGGAGTCAGTCAGACAGAAATGTGGGGGCAGTAGCCAGCAGTTAAGAGCAAGAAGAGAAATTTGGAGGTTGAGAAAAGTAAAGAACATTGAGAGCCTCCAACAAAAAGACAGAATTGAGCACCATCAAGGAAGAGCATAATTGAGGCTAAGAGCCAAGAGGTTAATACAAGTGGACAAAGGGTCTCGGTAGAGGTGAGCTCTAATTTGGAATCAAGTAGTTATAGTGATAGTATTGAATACTCTCCTTTCTCGGAGAACCAACATGGCGGTGGTATGATAGTCACTAGTGAAGAAGAGGATAGGCCAATCGATATTGAGGAAGTAAGCCAAGCGCCTAAGGCCGTTGGTGATGCTTTGCTAGTCGAACTGAATCCAGATTTGGCACCACTATGGTTAAGGCAAATGCTTATGCCAAGTGGTGAGGTGGTGATTGTTTGAATAGTTGAAGATATTCAAGGGTTAGTGGAAAAGGAAGATAATGAGAAACAAAAACAAATTGCAAAAATGGTGGCAAAAGAAATCAGGAGCGATGATGAGGGTCACCAAAAAGTTCAGATTGCTATACCAAAGGTTAGCAAGGCAGTGGATGAGATTGTAGCCCAAGAGTATGAGATAGTAGAGCATAACTTGGGAAGAATCACAAATGACATGGAGTGTGAGGAAATCCAGGAAGGCATGGTTTCAATTAGAGAAAGGTTGAGGAAGACAAACGAGAGGATTGTAAAGTTGGAGGCCGAAAACAAGTATTGGAGAGATTGTTAGCCTATCCAATAGTTACATCAGGCAGCCCTTCCGCAAGACAGTGGGAGCAACATAGAAGAGCTATCGGCTCAACTGCGCAAAATCAAAGATTGGATCAGTGATATAATTCATGATGGGCGAAATTTCTTGCCTTCCTTTATCTCAACATTCAGGTCATTGTTGGCTATTAGAGACAAATTTAGAGCATTTGAAAGGGAGTGGAAGGATTTCCTTCTAGTCAAGGGCTTCGCCATTCCCAAGCTATAGGCAGTTATTGGGTTACCGGAGAGATATTTGGAAAGAACCAAGTTGGTGGATGAAGTAGGAATGAGTACGATGGAGTCTTGGTATGTTGCCTTGACCATTAGATTGAGGACACTTGAAGAGATATGGAATGATATTGCACAACATAGCCCAGGCGTTGACACTTCCATTTCAACCATGATGAGCGATGTTGGGGTTGCACTTGATTTTGAAGATATCAAAGAGGAGAACGACAATGAGACAGAGTTTGAATCGAGATTGGATGAGTTGGGGAAGGTTGCCATCAGGAAGAAGCATTTGGGCACCCTTGCCCCCATCAATGCATTTATCAGATATGTGAAAGAATATGAGAAGGATCATGAGAAGACATTGCAAGCAGCAAGCAACATGATGAATTCAGCTGAGCTCAAGATGTAGCACACGCCTTGCCCTCCCATGAAGGAAGCCAACGACAAGCTAGCCAAGTTCACTGCCTTGGCTAAGAAGATGAAAGAAAAGGGTAGAATTATATTAGAGGATCATTTGATGTAAGCCCAAGTGGCAAATTCTCCTTTCTTCTTGGGTTGGAACAGGTGTCTGATTCTGATTGGCTACCATTTTGGTGTCATCTCATTAGTTGCCACTTTCCCTTTTTTCATTGGTCAAGGTCCATTGATGAGATGGCATCTTCTCATTGGGCAATGGGGTGGCAACCCTAGTTAGGGTGTTTAGGATTTGATCTAAATCGTTGATTTTGAATCTTAATCTCTACCGTCGGTTGTAATTTTGGCCCCTATATGAGGCCATTTGCCCTCATTTGTAAAGGACTAACGAAAATTGTTGCTTAGATAATACCAAAATTGCTTCTCTTATCATTGTTGTGTCTTGCATGGTGATTAAGAACACTTGGTGTTATTGCATGGTTTCTTCTTCCAATAGTTAAAGTTAGATTCCATTGAAGTTGCTAAAGTAAATTTTATTTCAAGAAAGTTGTTAAGTAAGAGTAAGAATAGATGGATAGTTGTATGGTGATTTTAGTGGATGTTTAATAGGGATCCATAAACTAGGCCACTAGCATCCTAGAGGCTTGTTAGGAAGCCTTGCATGGTAATCTAGTCTTTCTTCCCTTGAATCATTGCATCTATGGAGCTAGCGCCACTAGTAAGCTTTCATCAGATTTGATCCCTATCCATCTGCTAATTTTTCCATTCATTGGAGTGAAAGTAAAGCAGCAAGTAGTTCAGTAGTTGGAGTTTTTGAAGAGCAAAGTTGGAAGTGAGATATATCAGAAAAGTAAATTGAGAAAGTCAAGTCAATATACATTGTAAAGCTAGATTTCATCACCATCACAGCAAAAGTTCAACATCCTTGAAAGAACAACGTAAGCCCGCCTACATGATTAACCAACAAATCACATTAACATAACTGAGTTAGTATCCACAAGTGTAAGGAACCTTGGAGTTTTCTCATTTTCTTTGTGAGTATTTACTTTTCAAGAGAGGGTTGAGTGTTTGGTATTATATATCAAGTATTTGATTGTTATATGTTATGTAGTGGTATAAACCTGACATCAACATTATGTCTATATATATACATAATTACATGCATGTATATACATATACATATGTATGTTATATACACACATACATATATATTTATATTTGTGTGCATGTATGTGGTAGGGGACACATTCATCTAGAACAATACTAGGGCAATCATTTGGGGACACTAAGGGGATGACGATATCGTAATGTCCCCTTCCAAACTAGTGGACAAGGTGAACTGCTAGCCTGTTCAGTCAGGTTTCCTTAGGCTAATGGGCATGATCATAGGGAACTCTGGTGGCAATTTATCCAGATTTGGACTTATTAACTCTATATTTTAGGTGGTCCGAGATTTTATTTTATTTTAAAGTAAGGTCTTAAGTGAATATTAAACTAATTCAATTATGTTATTTTAACATAAAGTCGTTTTAAAAAGGGGGACTCCTAGGAGTGAGCCCCCAACAAAGAGACTCATAAGCTGATTTTATTAATAAATTAATTAAGAAAAGGTTCAAGATGGTGTCCAACTTAGGGAGTCGAGGATTTTTTTTAATAATTTAAAAAGGGGGGCATAATGTGGTGTCCAACCCAAGGATACTTAAGGCTTTTAATAAAAATAAAAATAAAATGTTTTTTTCCTTCATTTTTGGCATGGGAATTAGGGCTGAAGTGGGTGTCCTTTTTGAAGGAATATTGAAGCATTTGGGCATTATTCAGGGTATTCAGATTTGGAATTTAGACTGCACCTTCTTGGGAAGCTTTCTTCTGGGTAAGTGAGAATGAAACCCCTGGCTGATGATGTCTTTGACGCTGTTGAGAGTTATAGTATGGCAAATTTGAGGTTATTACCCTGCAGGCAACATGTGGGTTCAATAAGATAACTAAATCATTCAATAAGAGGGGCATTTGTAGATCTGTAAAAGCTAATTAGACAGGTTCAGAAGGTTTGATCAGATCAAATTGGGTGGTTAGGGACTGTAGACATTCTTCCATCATTTCATTGCAATTGGTACTCAAAATTGGAGGTGTCGCGTCCAAATTTGGGAGTTTGCAGGTCTGATTCAATAACAGCAGTAGTTCCTGGTCAACAAGAGATTTTTAACGAGCTGGGTTGCTGTTGTATTTATTAAAAATCCATTATTTTTATCAGTATCTAAATCTATAAAATTCTGCTCCAATATTGCATGTTACATGTGTTGATCCAGAACTTGTATTTGCTGCTAGTTATTATTGTTTCCAGCTGAACCATCAAAAAAACAAACCTCTTCTGCACCTTTTTTCTAGTCTAAAAGATGACAAAAAGAAAGAACATTAGATTATTAATTAAAAAAAGGGCAATCTATTACAGTGATATCTAAGCATAGCTTTCCTACCATCCAATGGGTCAATGTTCTTCTATGAACACCAGTGAGAGAAAAAAAGACACCAGGAAAGACTAAAGAAATGGGAGGAAGATTTTCATTGAAAGAGGCATTCAAATCTAGAAGAACAACACTGAGAGAACCATTTTGAGCAATCATCACATTCTGAGAACATGGGTCAAAGAGGTGAAAGAGGTAACCAAGAACCAGATAACACAGCATTCATTTTGGATGCCTTGCTTGGAAGTCAAGAGCAATCCAATTGGTACAATTGCTGCAGCCGCCCAAATAGGAGTCAACAGTCAAGGAATTGATGAGCAAAGAGATGAAGAGGATCCACTTAGAGCTGCAATTCAACCCCTCCAAGCAGCTTTAGCTAGATCATTATGCCCTTCTTCCTACCCAAAGTGGAACTTCCAACAAGGAAAGATCTTACATGGTTGATTTACACGAGGAACTTCGACAGGATTGGGTTATTAACCTGGGTGTGCGCACCCGGGTCAAAAACCCAAAGCACCCGGTGCACCCGGGTACCCCTGCCAACTAAAATTGCATCGCCGCACCGGTCGAGCACCCGGGTGGGACGCGAGACCCGGGTGCGTGGCAGGTGCTCAGGTACGAGGATGCTCCCAGGGTGCTCGCGGGGTGCTCTCAGGGTGCTCGTGAGGTGCGGCCGGCTGAATGGCCAAAAAAGTTAGAAAAAAAAACATTTTTGCATTTATTTTTAGAATTGTTTTTTATGCATGCTAAACCTGATTGGATGTGGGTACCATGTGGTCTATTTGAAGGTTTAATAAGACCAATAGACCTCATTTTCATTTCGTTGTTTTGGAGCAGCAAGGAGCTAAGTGAGCAAAAGAGTTTTGAGGAGTTTGTGAGAGCTTAGTGGGTGATTTTGCAAGGGATTGCAAGATCAAGAGGAGCAAGAGGAGCAAGAAGATTTGATTTGGCAAGTGTCTCCTCAAGCAGTGTAACGAGACTCGGACTCGGCTCGGACTCGGCAAGGATAACTTGACTCGTGACCCGGCTCTGACTCCTGACCCGGCTCGGCGATGACTCGGCAAAGTGAAAAAACCTCGAAATTTTGAGATTTTTTAGGATTTAAAGAACATTCCATGCACCCATTATTGAATAAAGCGTAAAGACACAATAACATCATTAAATAGAAGATAATTTGATCATAATGCACATACTTAAAGTTAAAACTTAAAAGTCAAACATCGATTACATAAGTACAATACTACAAAGGTAAATTGCTAAAAGTAAATACTATATTACTAGTAATTAAAGTTTAAAGTTTAACTTCAAAGTTTAGACATGCTTTAAAGTTAAACAGTAGCTGAAGCTTGAAGGAAACATTATAAAAGTAAAAGTGTAAAACATAGAATCATATATAAAATGATAAATCCATGCAAACCATCAAAATGTATATCTATTATGTATTATGAAATCCAACACATCAAGATTCAATAGTCATCATCAAATTCAAATGTTCCAAATGCTGATCATATATTAAGTTAAACTGTTAAACAAAAAGTTAAAACAAGACTATAAGTCTACAGCTATGGCTCCTAGTCGGAGTCCTCATCATCATCCTCATCCTCAGGCTCATCCTCATCGTCATCCTCATCATCATCCTCATCCTCATCCCCAACCTTAGCCTCAACCTCAGGCTCAGTATAATCTATAAAATGCCTCTTAGTAAGGCGTCTAAAGTAGGTCCTGGATGTCTCAATAGCCATAGCATCAGGCTGTGAGGTGCCTCTAGGATCAACTGTACTCTCTGCCAATGTCTGTGATGTGCCACTAGGAACAACTGGCGCTCTCTGGTCCTTTGCTGCTATAGCCACAGCCTCAGCCTGGCCCTCTCTATCTACCTAGTCAAGCCACTATAGGTCCTCATCATCAAAGACAAGATCAATAGCCTCAGTGATCCAATCAAACTCTGGATCAACCTCCTCTAGAGTAATCGGAGAGGTGTCACTATCCAAAATCTCCCTAATCCTAATGCGCAAGTTGTAGTGGACAAAGACTAGCCTATTCATTTTCTGCACAAACAACCTATTACGCCTCTTCGAGTGGATGTGCTCGAACATGCTCCAGTTGCGCTCACATCCATAAGCGCTACTTGGCTGGCTCAAAATGCGGATGGCGATTTGCTAAAGGTTTTTGGTTGAAGGCCCAAACATTTGCCACCATCTATCTGAATTTTGAAAAAAGGAAAACAAAAAAATATTAGTCTCATTTCAAAATTTGAACTTTAAGTTTAAAGCTAGAAATTTAGAAACTAGATTGTATAAGGCTTAAGCTGCAATTTTATACAACCTTCTTTGCAAATTTGACTTGAAAAAATGGGCCCCGATGCATTATTATAGGCATCCATCTCAAGCAATATATCTATGGGATTAGGGGACATCTTCGATATCACCGTGTATAGGCCACTAAGAACCTCCTCATCTGCCTTAAAATCATCACGGAAATGGTATGCCGGATTGAGGTAATAGGCTGCTACATGGATGGGCTTATGAAGCTGATTTTGCCATCTCCTATCAATTATGTCCCAAATAGGGCCATAGTTTTCCTCAACTCCTACATATTTGGCCTTAATAGCCTCCTTGACCCTATCCATGCCTTCATAAATGTAGCCCATAGAGGGCTTCTCGCCATCAACAACTCGTAGGAGGGCTACACGGAGCTCGGTGATCTACAAAACAATTAAACAAAAAAACAATTTAGTGAATGATGAAACTTTGCAAAGTTGCACAATGAAAATAAAACAAAAATATGTATGAGATAAATTAATTTATAAAATTTTAAGACTTAAGCTTTTAAAATTTAAAATTTAAATTTTAAATTACCTCCACAATCTTCGAACATGGCTCCCAAAAACCATCATCATCATAAATGCATTTTGTTGCATCTATCCCTGCAAGGCTACTAGCAAAGGAGGAGGAACTCCATTCTGGACCAACAAACATGCACCTCAACTCTAACCTTGAAGTCAGCAAGGATTTTAGTGTGATAAAGTTAAAGGCAAATCTTGTGATACCAAGACGAGCCAACTCTTTTCTCTTCATGTATTTCCTCATAGTGTTGAGCACCAAAGCATGATTATAGATGAACTTACAAAGATTTTTGGCCTTGGTAACACATGATTTCACCCATACAAGCTTGCCAATATCCTTTAATATGAGGTCGATGCAATGGGCCGCATATGGAGTCCAAAAGATTTTTGGGTGTCTCTCCATCAATAGTTTTCCTGCAGCAATTTTAAATTAGTTAGTAAAAAATAAAAAAATTTGATGTATTAAAAAACTTTTAATTTTCAAAATTTAATGAAAAACTAAAACAATTTTTTTAGAAGAACTTAGAAAGTTAGAAGTTAAAATTTTACCTGCAGCAACATAATTAGCTGCATTATCAGTCACCACTTGGACAACATTGTCTTCCCCCACCTCCCTTATGACCTCCTCAATAGTCTCACATAAGAATTTTGCATTTTTCACACGTGAGGAAGCATCTATGGACCTCAAAAACATGGTGGATCCTAAAAGTAAAAATTAAACAAAATAATTATCATTCAAGAATTAATACTCAATAAAACAAAATTTTCGTTATTCAATAATAGTATACATTAAATTTTAGACTTCAAGAAGTAGAGCATGATGAATTACCTCCGCTAGAAACAAGAAAATTTAAGAAGGTTCTGGACCTCCTATATGTCCATCCATCTGTCATGATGGTACACCCCTTTTGTCTCCAAATCTTTTTGTGGTCCTCCAACTCAAGTTTCATCTCCTCAACCATATCTAACAAGAGGGGGCCACTCAACTCATTTTCAGTGGGGGTTTTGAAACCCGCACCACAGATGGAAACTGCATCAATCATCCCCTACCAATAAGGAGTCCTGTTACATTTATAAAAATATTTTAACTAGCATATTTCAAATTTTCAACATCAAGTTAAAAGTATAAAATTGAATATAAATTTTAAAACTTAAAACGTAAAACAATAAAAAATAAATAAAGTTGAAAACTTAAAGTACCTGGCTGCTATAAATGGAATGTCGCAGAAAACCCAAAACTTGCAAATTGCTCTTACTCTAGCTTCATGTATCTCCCTATTCCAGCCCATGCTCTCAAGTGAGGGTTGTGCACCGAGAGTGGTACGTGGTACAAAAAAATTGTCCAACCTACTAGATTTTCTAACTCTAGGACAAAAGGTAAAGCCAGCACTACTAGAAGGGGCAGCAGCAGTAGCATCACTAGAAGTGCAAGGAATAGATGTAGAAAAAGCACGAGCAACAGAAGCACTAAGACGATAGGGGGGACGGAAAGAACCTTCTCCAACACAGCCTACTGACTCAGAAACATTTGCAGATGAGCGTGGAAGGGAACTAGAACCAATCTGAGCTAACTCTTCTAATTGTTTTCTTTTTAATTATTTTTCTTGTTCATATTTTTCCAAGGCTACATAACAAAAACGTTAAGCCTCAACAGTTGCAGCTCCACAAGGCTCAGTATTATGACCACGTATGCCAGCAATATGGTATTTCAATCTATTTATCCCCCCACTATTAATGGTTTTGCAAAATAGGCATTTTGTTTGAGTTCTCTTTCTACCCGGAAATTCTATGGTGAACTTCCAACACATCTTTTTTGTTGCCTTTAGAGAGCTTGGGTTTTTTTACCTCCAAAAGCCATTATGACTTAATTAAAGAAAAATGTAAAGGTTGCTGCAATAAGACATTTTAGACCAAATATTACCATTTCAGCATTGCATTTTATGAAGATTTAAAGTAAAAAAAAAACTCATAAACAAACAAAAAAAATTTATGCAAAAAACCCATAAGCATAGACAAGAAAACATCAAAATCTAAACAATCAAGTCTTACCTCTTTCAAATGCTTTGGGAAGTGTTGAGAAGAGCTCCTATAAACTCCTTGATGATCTAAATGCAAGCTCCAATGTCACAAATGCAAGCTTTTCTCCTCTTCCTTTCAGCTGGTTGCAAAATAAGAAAACTTTATTTCTCTTCTACCTCTTTCTCTCTTTCTTCTTTTCACTATAGACTGTTATGGGAGCCCTTTTAGGGTTATATGAGTGAGAAATGTAAAAAAATAAATTAAAAAAACTTGTAAAAATTTATATTTTAATTGCCGGATTTCAAGCCTGCCGCGGCCGGGTCAAGGTGGGTCGGGGCACGCGAGTCACTCCTCGTGACTCTCCGCTCGCGGGTCACGAATCATTGTGACTCGACGAGGTCAGCGCGGCTCGCTGACTCACGTGACTCGCCGCGAGTCACGTTACCCTTTCCTCAAGTTCAAAGTAGATTTTTTTTTTTATTTTACAATTTTTTTTTACTTTAGAAATCAATTTATAATTTTTTAATTTAGTATTTAGTTTTACTTTCAAGTTTCAACTTTAAATTTTTCAATGTTTCATTCTTGAATCTTGTTGATAGTAGATAGTTGATAGTTCTATGATTATTATTATTTATCTTAATTTTTTCATTGTTCTTAAAATAAAAATTAAAAATATGCTGAAACGTATTTACTATTTAGCTTCCTTTTTTGTATATATAATATTTTTAAATAGTAAATGCTAAAATTAAATAGTAAAGTTTTAAGTAGGCTGAAACTAGTTTGTATAACTTATTTTTGCTTGGGCTGAAATGTATCATGATCATTTTTATAATTTTATTTTCATTTTGTGAAATGCAGTTTTATAAATGGCATCTAGATCTGGCCAAAGTGGAGAAGACATAGAAATTAATGAGGCAAGTGCATCTGATTATGAGCCTGAGCCCGAGGGAAGTCATCATGGGGCTAATCTAGAAGATCAATCTGAGGAAGAGCCTCCTTATGTTGCACTAGGCGTGTCTTCTATTGATTGCCCTTCAGAGATTTTGGCAAAGTATGCTAGAAGTCCTTATGATTCAAAGTCCCCTCTAAAATAGTTTGTTATGTAAATTACACGCCCTACACCTTCAAGTGGTGGCACACATAAATGGAAGTGTAATATATGTGGCACAGAATGGTTTGGCAGCATTACAAGAGTTAATTCACACCTTTTTTGGACTGGTTATGGTGTGAACCCATGCATATTCTTGTCAAATCCTGAGAATGTGAAATAGAGAATTGAATTGAACAAACTATGGGGCATTCTTGATGATATTGATGTTCCATTGCCTAGATCTTTGGCTGCTAGGCAACAGGTACAGGGTATACAGCAATTACAAAGGCAACAAGATACATCTACTCGTATCTTGCATCAAAGAGCAGAGATTATGTCACCTACACCATCCTTTTCCTCACCTACACACAGTTCAGCAGGGGATAATAGTAGGGAGAAACGGAAAGCAACTACAAGTCATAGTGATAGTGACATTAGTCATTGTCCACTCATCAACATTATGGTTACTTGCACCGAGGGCCCATACTTTTTGAGGGCAGTTGATTGTTCAGGGCATCATAAAGATGTTGATTTTCAATTTCATGTGCTTAGGGAAGCCATTGAGGAGGTTGGGTCACAAAACGTGGTCTAAGTTGTGATAGATGCAGCACATGTGTGCAAAGCTACAGGGAGGCTTGTTGAGGCAGCCTATAGGCATATTTGGTGGACTCCATGTTGTGTGCATGCCATGAACAATGCACTCAAAGACATGGGGAAAATAGAGTGGATTAGAAAAGTGGTTAATGATGGGAGAGGTGCAGATGTTTATCTACAATCACCATACATCACATGCACTTTTCAGGAGCTTTGCAAAGAAGCAATTCCTAAAACTAGTTGAGACTAGGTATGCATCATATTATATTCTCTTGGAGAGAATGATTGAGTTGCAAGAGCCATGCAACTCATGGTTATGACACAAGAATGGAATCAATGGCTTGAGTCTAGAACAGAGCAGGGGAAGAGGGTAAAGGAGATAGTGAAAAGTGATTAGTTTTAGAGTGACGCAAAATACATAGTCTCCATCATTACTCCAGTGTTTAGGTGATCAAATATGGAGATGCAGATTCACCTAGCCTTGGAGAGGTTTATGAGTGCATTGATTCCATGCTTGGGTAGATGAAGGTTGTTGTGCATGAGAGAGATCCCACTCTAGCATTCTATACAGAGCACATTGAGCCTATCATTCACCGCAGGTTGGAGAAGCTGAACACTCCTTTGCACATGGCTGCCTATGCATTGAACCTGAAGTGGTACATACCTAGGTTTGGTAGAGTCACACCACTTCAGGATGCTGAGGTGAAGAATGGGTTCTTTCGATGCATTGCCAGGATGTATGATATTGAGACTGCTGGTGAGATTTGCACCGAGTGGTCCAAATTTGCTAGTCTTTCAGGTAATCCTTAAATCTTGATTCAATGCTCTAAACACTTTACAATTATAAGTTCTTTTAATTGTTACTTTACTTATAACTTTATTATTATTTAAGTTATTTTAATATTATGTTGTAAACTTGTAGGATACTCAAATATTGCAAATGTGGATCTCAAAACTATGGCACAAAAGAATCCCATTTTGTGGTGGAAATGTCATGGGTCACAGAAGTCAAAGATCACCTCACTAGCCATCCAACTGCTTTCTCAGGTTTGTAATACTAATTACTAATTCCACCCCTTTATAATTTTAACTTTAAGAGTACTACTTTATTGATTTTAATTTATGATTCATTGATTCAATGATCATTGATTTACCATTTATCATTTGTTACAAATTGTACGAACGTTTGTTTGTAACTTGTAAGTTGTAACTTTCAACCTTATTATCTCAGGTGTCTAGCTCCTCAACCGCAGAGAGGAATTGGTCCACCTATAACTTCATTCACTTAGTTAAGAGGAATAGACTTACCTCTAAGAGAGAGGAGAAGTTTATTGTTGTACATGGTTTCTTGCGGCTCAAAGATCGCAAGACACGCGAGTACAAAGACAGCCTTGCAACACAATGGGATGTGGAGCCAAAGGATCTAGCTTAGATTGATGAGGATGACAATGTAGCAGAAGCCAATGTAGGGCTAGTTGGTGTTCCTTTAGAGGATCAAGATCTTACCCACAAGAACTCTAGTAGTTCCAGCAATGAAGATTTCAGTATAGCGGATGATTATAGAGCACTTGGGATGATTCCATTCTCATTATTGACATTTTGTCATTTTGTTGATTGTACTCACTTTGATATGGCTATGATACATTATTTCATTTCACTATTTCATGCTACTCAGCTCATTTTCATCATGAGCATCTTTATGATATATGATATTCATATTTGAACAATGAATTTTGAATCTTGCATCTTGAACTAAAGTTAATTTGTTAAATGGTCATTGGTAATGGTTATGAAGTTTCAAGTTTCAAGCTTGAACTTATGATTTGTGAATCGCATTTCAATTTTCTTTATTCAACTATATTTGGTATGTTATATAATATAATATATATTGAAGTATCATTTCATAATTAGCATTTTTAGTCATATATATTATTATATATACTATGCAACCCCCTCCCCCCCCCTTTGCACTCCTGCTGCCGCACCCCCGCCCGTCCCCAAATTAAGGCCCTTTTTTCCCGCACCCAAAACTCGTCCCAACATCCCTTTGCACCCCCGCACCGATGTAACACTAATTTTTCCCAAAGGGCTCTACGTCTTGAGACTTTAGGGAGAAATGAAGAGGTAGTGAAATTCCCGAAGGGAAATTTCCCCAGGAGGGAGATTTCCAAAGATGGGAAATTTCCCCAAGACCTAGTTCTCTCACAAACTTTGTCAATCACGCAAACCCTTCTCTCCTAGAGTAAAATTCCACTCTCAACTTGGACTTAGGCTATGAAAATTCCTCCAAGTGGCACCAAAATGCCTGCAAAAACCTAAGACAAAAATTGCTTCCCTACGAGCCAAATTGCTCAAACTCACTCCGAACTTAGAGACTTGAAAATGTTGCCAACTAAAACCACCTACGACAATGTCCCCTACTTGCTAAAGCAAAAAAGAAGGTGTCCCCATTTGCAATTGGACGATGGTATCAGGACCGCACAACATCTAGCACTCACCCAAAGCAATATTCCTGAACATTTCAAGAATAAAACTTGTGTGAAACCAAGAACCTTTGATCGACTTCACTTCTATCTATCCAACAACTAGGAAATGCATTAGAAAGAAACCACGAATTGGGTTGAGTGCCTTCATCCTCAATTTACACACGTGTGCAAGTGTATCCATTCCCTGCTTAACAAGAACCTAGAAAGCCTCACAAATCTATTAGACTTAGCAATTTTGATATCCTTATGCCAAAAGCATCCTAGATAGAGCCTCGCTGTTAGTCAAGCATCCATAGCCCCGACAAGGTTATCATTGTGTTCAATCACGAACATTGTTCTACCTTTAGTGATTATTTTTATAGCACTAGTAGAGATATTCGCACACCCAAAGCCAAGCCATTTCTTTTTTCTGTTTTCTTTTCTTTTTTCTTTTCTCTTTTCTCTTTTGATATTGCATTTCTTTCTTCTCAATCTTTTGTTTTGTCTTACAAGCAGTAAAGCTTGTAGAGGGTTTGGAAAGCCACAGTAGCGCTAAAGCAAGTGTATGATTTTTACTAATTCCAACTTCACCTTGACACTCCCAAAGAACTCAGAGCAATTAAGTGTGAGCAAAACTTTGTAACCAAAAGAGTTAGATGCCTCAAACCCAATGAATGAATTCAATCCAAAATTACTACAAATCCTTTTCGCAAGATAAGGTTAGTAGGAGTCGAATGTCCAATTAAGTAAACCTCACAAAGAGATATCCAAGAAATATACCGAACAAATCCACTGGGAGAAATACCAGAGTGTTAAGTCTAACACCTCGCCTTTCTCACAAATTTGGATCCCTTTAGCTAAACTAACCAAGCAAACAACTAAATTAAAGAAGGCTAGACAACTAAAGGGAACAACTACTAAACTACTTGGATCAAATGACTCAAAGCAAACCTACAGACTAACTCTCTAAAGCAAACTAAGACAAGCAACTAACCAAGCCACTCAAAGAAATCTCAAGTCAAATAACTTTGGGCAAGTTAACTTCCCGACTCAACACGGTAACAATTATTCTAACCAATGAAAAGGAAACCTACTCTAATCCTCTTGAACCAAGTGGTCCAAGACAAACCTACTCTAACTATGTACAAGAATCCCGAAGGAATGACGCAAACCAAACTAATATATACACTCAATCTAACATGGTTTCTCAAGATGTTCAAGAGTGGCAATGCTTGGGTAAGGATTCTCAATTTGGCATTTTTATCTTTGTACTCTAATTAATATTATTACCCCATTTTCAAACTCAAGAAAATTATCATGTAGAATCAACAGTTGATGCAATTCGTGCGGTTTGTGGTCAATCCAAATGCAAGTTTTCTTTCCTAAACCTCCATAATCAAAATAATAACTTTCAAAATTTTCAACATTAGAAGCAAAGAAAGAAACAACCTGGTATGTCTCCAACGATAATTCATGTTGAAATCCTTGTTGATCATCCACAGCTTCAGGAGGTCGCAGTTGGTAGTTGATTCCCCCTCTAGTGTCAGCATCAAATTGTTGGGTGTTCAAGGATCAACATTATAATCAAATCCGTGATATATTGCATTGGGAGGCTTGTCCTTGTATAGCATGAACCATGCATCCTTGTGTGTATAGCTAAGTGCATCCTCAAAAATCAAGGATTCCCTAATAATTTCTCCTTCAAACATCCCCCCAAATTGTTCAAATGAAAAGTCCCACAGTAACACCAATCCAAATTCTTTTTCATCATCTTCCCCCATGGTGTTGCATGTAGATTTCTCTTTACAAACATCTTGCAATTCTTCATGTAGAGTCTTATCAATCTTAGCCCGGAAGGAATCTTCTCACCAAACATCCTCATAAGTTCATCAAATTCAATCTCAAGTGGTGAAGTCTCTGGAGGTCAAAGTTGATGGTGAACATTGCAATAACTTGATCATCTTGAGATAGCTTTGGCAATGAAATAAATTCCTTCATGATATCCTTTAGCACCGCCCAAAGAACTTGGTGGTGATGATGTCTAGAAATGCTCTGTCTAATTGTTCTCCATATTTAGATTCCCATGTGATATCTTGTAACTCCTTGTTTAACTCATCCATTTGACTGCCTTCCAAGTTCAAGGATACACAAAGTTTCTTGCAATTCATCTTCAAGAATTTGTCCTTGTAGCATGAGGGAAAGTTCACCAAGGATCACCTCCTCAAACTTGTGTTGATTACGCTCTAGTTCTTCAAGATGTTTTTCTTTTGTCTCCTCTTCCTTCGTTGAAATTGATTATGTCCTTGATTTTGTTTTCCAATCCTTGTAGTGACATGATGTGTGAAAATTCTTGCTCTTGATTATCATTGTCATTATAGCCATCTATGCCTCCTTGATGCAACTAATTTCTTTCTTCAACCTTTGGTTCCCAAATTGAGTGATGACTACTACCTTCCTTGGCATCCAACTCTGGAGCTGGAAGAAATCCTTGTCACCCACCACAGATATTTCCCCATACCAACCCATTTGAAACTTGATCAAGTCAATAGTGTCTTGACAAGATGAACAAGTAGATTCTAAATGTAAAAGGCTATGCACACTACACCAAGTATTTTCTCCATATCCACTTCTTGGTTTCCTATTGATATCTTCTTTTAACTCAAGGAACTCTTCTTCGGAATCGACAAGTACCATATGCTCATATAATTGTGAAAAAGAGATTCTACCTCATAGTGTCAAGTCCACCCTCAAGAGAAATATCAAATAGTGCATCTCCTCATGTTCGGTGGTGTCATGTATCCTACATTACCCTATTTCTACAAGTTTAGTCAAATCACATGGATGAAACCCCTTGTCCAAATCAAACCAAATGGGAAGAACATCCACCTACCTATCCATTGAGAAACCTATTCTTATTTTATTTTTTGATTTTTCAAATTTTCAATTTTGTTGGTTTTTCAACTTTTCACTTTTTTGGATTTTTCACTTTTCAAGAGATCTCTAATCTCAAATACAACATGAAAGTTCACTTGTTGACAATTCCATGAATTAACTTTATTCATGCCCTCCTTCTAGTGCCATTTTTTGTTAATGGGAGTTTTGTTCCACTACAACATGCAGAATCAAATACTTATTGTTTCGAGGAAAAACACCAAATACTCAATTCTCTCTTGATATAAGGTCATCTCTAATGCTAAGCTAGCAAAGGAGGATCATGAAATGACTTCAAGGTTCCTTCTTAAATATGGACTTCACTCAGTTTTATGATGTGATATGTTGGTTATCACAAAGGGACTTGCGTTATTCAGCCAATGGATATCGACTCTTGCACTTCTATAGATCTGGGTCTACAATGTGCAACAAAAATGTAGTTTGATTTTCCAACCCCTCCACTTAAGATTAAACATAACTTCTACTACTACTTCTACCTCTAAATAGGAATGCAAGGAATCATGGACAGACTTGGACTCTACTAGATGTAATCTCACCAGTGGCTCCACTCACCTAGTGCAAGCTTCTAAGGAATACATGAATGATTTTCAAATCAATATCCTCTCTCCAATCCCCTCATCTAGATGCAAACCAAAGCTTGAACATCAATAGAAGTTAAGTGTTTTCATCGGCTTACCACACAAGGCACCCTTACCATCAACAAGAGGCTAGTGGCCTCAATTTGTTCAAGTTAAACAATAAAACATCCATAATAACTTCCATTCAACTAAACAACTTCAATCTGAAAATAAATCTACTCCAAGTGAAAGATCGAGGAAACCATGCAATACTACAAAGCAATATTAAGTAACCCACCATGAAGAAACAACAATGAATTATCAAATACTTCGACAAGAATTATAGCAACAATTTAATCAAGTCTTTCCCTTAGCTATCCTACTCTAATCTCCTAGCTCTCTACTACTTCCAATCTCTAAGCTACTCTCCTCTAATCTCTAAAATCAATGCCTTACAAATGAAAAGGTCTTGGCCTTTTATAAAAGTTCAATGACAATGAAGGGCCAAGGTTGATTCAAGATCAAGGATCGAGGTTTCTTCCCACAAACCGCAATTAGGGTTGCCAAATTTGCAACCAATCACATGAAGGCACCAATTCACGGGCCAATAGAAAATTTACAATAATTTTTGATAGCCAATGAGAAAATAGGCCACTTGGCATGATTCGATTGGTTGTGCTTGAAACTGAAATTTTCTAATTGAAGGAGGCAAACAATTGCCACCTCGCATCCTTATGTTGTGCTTGGAGTCATGAACTTGATCTTTCTTGTTTCTCCTTGAATATATCCTCGTGTAGTTGGATCCTCTATGCTTTCATGAATTTCCTCTTGATTCCGACTTGAGTTTGCAGGTTGATAGCCTGAACATGAATCCTTCCTTCTCACTTGAGTCCTTGGGCTTGAGCCATCTCCTTGTAGTAACCATGTAAAATTTTAAGGCCTTCATCATCAACTTGCCCTCTAGCTTCTCCTTCTTGAATTCACCTTGCCAAGCAAAGGAGAAAAGCATTAAAACATGTGAAAATTTTTGAAAATAAAATCACATCAATAATAAACAAAATCTATCCCAACTTAAAACCAACCAATTGGCAAAGTCGAGGCAAATTTTAATCTCATCAGAATCCAAAACCATTTATTATTATTATTTTTAAATTGTTTTTAATTCTAATTTTCATCACTTTCTCTCTCCTCAATTTTTCTATTGGATTTCTTTTTAGGAGAGGTAGGATGGTTTTGATGATTAACAAAAGATGATAGTGTTAGTATTTTCGTCATTGATGTCAATTGCATAGTGATCAAGGTTAAACAGTTTGGAAAACAATTTGAGCTAGCGTGTGATATGCTTCTATGTTATTTGCTCACATTTATGCTGGCATCTCTTTGTGATCAGATCTCGCACAGCTTTGTTTGTTGCCAAGTGTCATGTTTACAACTTTCAATTTTGCTCACGGTTTTCCTGTACCAGCTAGTTTCTCTGCTAGCGATTCTTAATTAGCATATTGCTCAATCTGTGGAACGTAGCATGTGTGTTTATTCCAGGCATTTTTTTGTCATCATGAGATGTTCGAGTCTTGTTTGGACCTTAAGGTTTTGTTCAACTGATACTTGAAGAGTCATAATGAAAAATCTTTGCATTTCAGTACGCAGGAGCTATTCTGTAATTGTAATGGCTATCAGACTACATTACATGTCTATGCATTTCATTCTGTCCGTCAGTCATCTTTCTATTGCTAGCATACCTGAAAGGAATCGTTTTTAGAAGCATGGTTGTGGATTGATAATTTCCTGGGAACGCAAGTGTTTCAATTTGATGATGAATATTCTCTGCTGGCCCTACAAGAATCCTGTGTGCTATATGCGTTTCAACTACATGAAGTATGGGTGTTTATCATATGTCAAAAACGATGGGAATAATGGGTGTGAAACTGTCTTCTTTCATGTGCAGTTGCATTCTGTTTGAAAAGCATGTATGGAGTAAAAAAGTTTTCTTAAGTGTGGACATATGTGATGTGCTCGTCCTATGCTCAGGAATTTGTTTAACGCCTTTCAGCTATGATAAGCCCCTTGGCCCTTCCTTAGTGTGATGCTCTAATGATTACGCAAGGCGTCTACAAGAAACTAATGCTAAACTCATAATGTTACATCCCAATTTTTGACCTAATTTAAAATGTTCGTATAGCCCTTGAGGTTCACATGAAGTCAGTTGACAATTAAATTTGTTATAATCCTGGGAAATGGTAAGATGGTTAGTCGTTATAATTTCATGTGAAGATAACATGGTAGTTGATTATTTATCATGAATTCATGAAATTGAAAAGGCGGTTAGCCGTTATGATTATTTATGATTAAATAACTTGTTATGGTAATATGATTTAACTGCGGAGAATTTTCTTGTAAGAAGCATGTCGAAGGGGTGGAAGCATTGTCAGAAAAGAATTAGGCATAGGAGCATCACCATCACTAGGCAAATGGGTATGAATCGTGAATCACCATGATTGAGAACCTAGCAACTTGAACATCGAGATACAATCGATGGAACCGCATGAGCTATTAAATAAACGTTTAAAACATTAATTATATAATTAAACATAATGTGTATCTCAAAAGTTTTGATGATCTTCCACAATATTATTTTAATATATACTTAAGTACGTACACATAGAGTTAAATACAAAGTGACACCATAATATAATGATGCCACCTCACAAATATATCTACGTGTATGTAGATAGATATAAACTATAATATTTTCGATTTATAATCTTCAAATCTTCTTCCAACCTTTATTCTTTCTTTTCTTTTAAAAACCGATTTAACACTTGGCATTTTTAATTGGCGTTCAAAGAGTCAAGATATTCTTTATGTTACAGAAGCTAAGGAATCACATTTTTCCCTTTTAATAGAAGTCATGAGTGAGAGGTGGATATCTTTTTCCAAGCACCCAACTACCTTTCTCAAGATCAGCTTCCTTTATCATTTTCGACTTCTCCATTATTTCCGTCTTTCCTTTGCTCATAGTTTAGGCTTCACTTGCCTTTCGAATCTCTACAAACTCCATTTGAAATCTCTGCAGTTTATAGCAACGCCTTTCTTGTTACAAGTCTGTCGTATATTGTTCTTCCTTGCTGAAGTTGATAGTGTACTGAAGTTGATGGTTTCATTTACACACTATGATTACGCCCGGTAATCAATTTGAAGAAGAGCCGATATACAAGTGTCTAGCAAGACTCCAGACTTCATTTCCAGATTTATCTAGGTCATGTGGAATATCCAAATCCAACATTGCAATATGTTTTATAACAGTTATTACTGCAATCTGATTTTTATAGCAGTTAGATACAAATCCAGATTATGAAGCAAATCACCCTTGTTTATAATATCATCAGTTAAGAAGAATAAAAGCCAACTAACCATGTTATGAATTCATGTATCATTATGTCATTGGACAATAGAGTTAAACAATAATCTCTGCAAATCTTTAAGAACATCTTTTTCAAATCACAGATTGTGATAAGCTGGAAACATATAATATTCTTTTATCAATTAAGGATCAATAGAAAAAGCCGGTTGCTCTGAAATTCAAACACCTGGGACTCACCCGACTGTATAACCAAGGAAAAGGGTGAAGAGGTGAGAGAAAGGAATCTGCAATAACATGAAACAGAATCAGATGTGACATAACAATGTTTATCATTTTTAAAATGAATCATTTAATAGTTCATGCATGATCATGTTTATTGTATTCTCCTGTTGTCAAGCTGAGTGTTGTGATTAGATACTAGGATGCTCAATGGCTGACAAGGTGTTCCATGTCTATTCTGGGTAGGGAGGGTTTTTCTCGTTAGAGATAGTGTGGGGATAAGTTATGGTCCGAGGTTGGGTGGTTAAGCCCTTGATAATGTTTCCCCTCTCCACAAGTTGTCAGACGTGCAATAGATAAAAATAAGCTATGCATTCAAACATTTGTCGAAAACCGACATTTTTACTTTTATGATGTATATGCAAGTAGAAGGTAAGATTAATTAAGTTGTATCATCGTTACAATTATTTCTTTAAATGAAAGCAACTCTTATCGACAATATAATTGGCAACCAATTAGATCGGTTGATCTTCTAACTAATTGTGAAATATATTTATTTGTGAGAGATAGATTTATCTGATGAATTGTTATTTCAATCTTTCATTTATAAGAATAATGATTATGAGCATATCTTCTAATCTTATGCTGTTGCCACAATTAAGCAATCGGAAAGAAAGGAATAATACAGTGGTATTGGTGCCCCAAATGATACAGTGGTATCTAATACCCTAAATGATCCAATGGTAATTGATGCCCTAAATGATACAGTGGTATCTGAAGCCCTAAATAATACAATGGTATCTGAAGCCCAAATGATTCAGTGGTATCTGAAGCCCTAAATGATATAGTGGTATCTGATGCCCTAAATGATCCAATGGTAATTAATGCCCTAATTGATATAGTGGTATGTGATGCCCTAATTGATATAGTGGTATGTGATGATAATCGTCATTTGATATTGATATAGTGGTATTTGATAGTAATCGTCATTTGATTTTGATATAGTGGTATTTGATGGTAATCGTCAATTGATCCTAAGTGATATATGTGGACTAATCTGGGTGATTGCAGAAGCATCCCTACATTGATTTTCGGTTCAAATTTCATAGTATGTAGATTTTAATTTCCTTACTAAATTCATTGATAGTGTTTTCAGATGTTAGTTATGAGTTTTCCGTTTAAGTAATTGTAACTGTTAATCTCATTCACATGAACATAACTAATAGAACTATCTTCCTATGAAAATGAAGTAATAATTGTATTTCTTTAATATGTTAGTTGTTAATTAAGACCCGGGAAAAGTGGTTGTTACACATAATGAGTATTCGTTTTAAAAGGTAAGATTGAATCGATTGCAAGAAAAGAAGTCAGTTTAAAAAGACAATATTTATGTCCTCTTTGATAGGGACATAAGGCAAAAAGACATTTTCTGATAAAACACAAAAGGTGCAGGTGTGCGCTCAAAAGGGGGGACGAGACAGAGAAAATCAGGTGTCTTGAAAACTGATTGCGAGTGGAACAAAAAGCATAGATACATGAAAATATGTATAAGTTCTGGTGTTGAGTAACGATACTGAAGCATGTTGAGAAAAAGCATGAGCAGAGGCGTATGGGTATATAGTAGAGTACAAACAGCTCTGAGTGTGACTTGCAGACTGAGGGTCTTGCTGACTGAACTCTTACTGATTAGCCAAGTATTTCAACATACAACAGAAGAAGTTTTAAGAATATTCTAGAACTGATAAAGGAGCAGTTGGCTGGCCTGTGTTAAAATTTAGTTGGATAAACCTATGAATAATTAAATATGAGAGATAATGTGTTTATGATATATATATGTGTGTGTGTGTGTGTGTGTGTGTGTGTGTGTGTGTTATTATATTAATTATATAAATAATGAATAGACATATCCCTTGAAGGGACGTGTCTCTTCATAGGCTTATTCTCAATGTAAATGACGAGAGATTGTGATATTTGAAAAGATATAGAAATCACAATCAATGTTATTTCATCTACAACAATCACTCAGAATTTAACATGGTATCAGAGCAGGTTCCCTCCAAGGCCTATGAGGTTTCAGAACTATTATGCAAAGTTATTTCTGAAAAGGAAGCATATTAATTTGGTACAATTCATCTTCTGGTTGATTTGAGCATTGAGGCGTGGTTCCATCTGATAAAATTGTGACTCTTGTTGATTGTCCGTGATTGATTGCTACTTCAATTCATCCATTGTCTTCCTTCTATGTACACTGGAAAATTAGAGAATTTTAGAGCATATTAAGCCTCTTTCTCCTAAGTTGTGACCAGGTTGCATACATCATTGTGCTAGTCGTTAATAACTTTACCTGTCACAAGTACTCCAATATGTAAACACCATGAGTCAAATTGTTACAGTCCAGAAAAAGAAAAAGCATTATATGTTTGTCGTCAGAAATTTATGCTTGGTACAATCTGAACAGATATTTGTTATAGGCATATTATCATCTCAATGATGACAACTCCCAGTTATGGAATCTGTGTAGTGGTTGTCGATCTGCATTATGGTTGATTAGCAGCATGTGAACAATCATATATTGGCAGTGAGAAAGGTGTCTTCGGAACTGGTATGACAACCGCAGAAAATGTAATAACCACCAGTTATGTCCATGAATGCTAAAGTCGATATGTCACAGTTGTAAGACTGATGTATGAGCAGCATGCAATCTGCATGAAAATGAACAGTAATGACATCATCAATGGACAAAAGCTGAGAATATCAGTATATAATAACATTGGATCTGACACAACCACGAAGGCAACGTAAGGGATAAGCTGTGGAGGATACTTGGTGCTGCCTACACCAAGTATTATACTCAATTGAGAAGCACGCAGGATTAAGACTTTAAGACCAAACACTAAAGGAGTGTGCACTAGTAATAAGAAGAGCAGGTGACTTACCCCACGCTTAAAACGTACACTATAGGACCGCATACAAGTCAACAAAAGGATGAACATAGACATAGATAAATAACAATCATTCCATATAAAAAGTGGAGCAGATAACTGCCAATGTCCTGTGTTGATCTTCTAAGCAATGTTTGAAAAGTTCCTTGTCATAACTGATAACTGTGACATCAACACACCATCGTATTCCACGATCTACATGGAAGGTCAAGGTGTGAAGGAAAATCGAAAAAGTAGGGATTATAAAAACAATTTGACATCATTTACTTGCAGACCCTTCAATTTGGAGGAGGCGTCAACATCCCCAGATTAAGGGGTCATATATAAAGAATATAGGCTTTATCGAAGGAGAAAGAATATATTACAAGCCAAGTCTACCTGTGAAACTTCATGTAGACTCTCCACATTTCAAGTTCTAAAAGGGCATCAGATTGGGACCACTTATAATTCTAGCATAGACAGTCAATACATTATCAGATCTAATCAGAAATCTCAAATTCTCAACCAGCAGAAAACTATACTCAATTAAGAAGGAATTACTTCAGAAGATCACTGAAATAGTATCAGCAAGTAATTAAGGGACGGTCTTAATCGACTAGCAATCAGCAGAGGATATATCCTGGAATCATATTAGCAATTTTAACACTTCCCAATGATAAAGGAACGAATGAATATTATCTATCAATACATATTGACTGATACCTGAAGACTATTTTAATAATCAAGTTATCAATACAATCGAAGGATTATAATATAGCAAACGAATCTTTGATCTTCAATTTAATTTGTGTCTCTAGCAAATTACCCCACTAGCAGATTCGGTCGTAATCTTTGGTGGAAGGTTCAGATAAAGTAATCTCCAGACTATACGAGTATAAGAAATTATATACTTCTTTGATGGGGAGAATCAATGCCTCCAGTTAAGTTTTTTTTTGTGGTGAAAATAATAGACATATTATTGGGTCCCTTGTAATGTCACAACGTCAGAGAGATTAAATAAGGTTTCATCAAGCTGTTAATTTCAATACTCATGGTATTTCTTGGTGTAAATCCACCGATCCCAGATATGTCAAGTTTGACCCTAAGATAGCTTCCAACAGCCATTTATATTTATCCATGCACTCAGACATTCAAACCAGCAAAGAGAGGATATATACATCTGCATGATATGATATGGGACAGTACGTCCAAACTGAATATATGTAAACTTCTAGTCTTTGACTATATCGACAAACCTTGAGGAGATTACATTTAGTGATAAATAAGAAAAAGAAGTTTCACAAGTTCACTATCATCGAGATGAATTGAGTGATGCACAGGTGATCACTAATGTTTGACAAAGAGTTTTGCGATAGGCAGATAATTAGCCCTGCTAAAAAAGGGTTTCATATATTGTCATGGTCAGTTATTAGGAAAAATTAAGCAAAAGTCAAGAACTTGTAATTTCCTTCACAACCATATAAGTCTGCAATATCAGTTAAATCTACTTGCAATCAGATTATGTCATACAAGAGTTATAAGAAAACATCTTCTTATAAATTTGATGGTCTATGATTAATATGGATATGGAGTTTCTATGAGCAAGACATTAGAATACAACACATATCAGATTTCCTTGAGAACTTCAAACATATCAGCAAGTGCTGTAATATTTTGATAGAATTTCTTCGAAGGAAATGGTAGTTGTTTGCTATGTCGATGCATGTTGCACATGAAACATTGGGTACGCTACCAAATAACAATATGGTTCATGCCCATGTATAATGGCAGCCTCCATGTGAATCACAGGTGTCACTCATGTCCTATCCATGGCACGCCATTAATGTATTAGAGATATTTATCATAACATATACATTGAAGAAATTAAGGACATCAAATTAATAAATTATTCTAACAGACATGCTTGTGTAGGAAGAGATAATAGAAGAGACAATAGATGTTATATACTAATACAAATATATGCAAAATATGGAAGCAGTCAAATTAGGCAATATCTATACAGCCTGAACCACTTAATAAATTTGTATAATGAAGGGCTTAAGTGTGACTTTAGTGTGGGTTTTCAGACTTTGAGAAATTGTCTAAAGCTTCAAAATAAGAACTTGGAGTTTAGTCAATGCAAGTCATTGTGGATTCGAACAAAAACATTACAACTAACATCAGAACATTGCAAATTTGATAGTCCCGATTGGGGACATCATAGTGGTATTGAGAGGGTGAAATATTTATACTGATGGATTTAAATTTCTTTCCTATCGTAGTTGTCCTAGTTGCTAGAAAAATATGTTGTTCTAAGATATAAGATTGGGAATTTCACATTGTAGGAGGGAATAACAATCAATGTTCCATTCACATTGTTGGATCCTCATTGGAACAATTTGTATCAAGAATGCATAGATGAATATTCTTTAGCCTTGAAGTATTGCATTTATCTACTCACTATATTCTCTCTTTTCTATACATACTGTAAGAGCTATTTAGCTTGATCTTTTTCTTTTTCTTTGGAGATGTTCTTGCAGGAAAAGAAGATTGGTACTTTACACATGCTACTAAATATTGTACAAAACTTAATCTTATGACAGTAGCTCCAAAGAAGTTTTGATCTCGAATTTGTTAGTTTGACGATCATGCTGGATATCTTTGATGATTAAGGCTATGAAGTATCCTTCTATATTAAGAGGGAGTCTAACAGTTCAGTAGAGGCAACCTTAGACCAAAGAGAGGGAGCAGATAGAAAATATGCTTCAGTCAAATTTTTGATGATCTTGGATGTGTTAATTTTGAGGGAGTAGACCATGTCAAGATGGATTCTTCAGTGATTAGAAATTATGGCAGTTAGAGTACTAGGATTCTTGGGATAAAGTTTCAAGCAAGTTGGAAGGCCTTATGCTATCAAGATATTAAACTAGGGAAGCATGACATGACTTGTTGCTAGTGGGTTAGAAGGATGATAATAGATTCAGAGGGAGTCTGACACTTCATCAGAGAGAACCATAGAAATGAGACTCGCCACAAGTCGGGCGAGTCATCCGAGTCGGCGAGTCAAGTTGCCTCAACCGGGTCAAAATGACCTGTGACCCGAGCTCGGCGGGTCAATTGAGCTGACTCGCCTAGTTCGCCTGGCTCGCCTGACTCATCTGACTCGGCTTATTTTTATTTTTTTTGCCTTTGTAGTTACGTAATTGATGTATGTTATGTATGTGATCAAATTACCTTCTATTTTATGATGTTATTGTGTCTTTACTCTTTATTCAATAATGGGTGCATGGAATTAATTTAAATCCAAAAAAATCTCTAAATTTCAAGGGTTTTATCACTTTGTCGAGTCACAGGTGAGTTCGAGCCGGGCCACGAGTCGAGTTACCCTTGCCAAGTCTGAGCTGGGTCCGAATCTCATTACTTTGGAGAGAATTTTGTACCAAGAGGTCCAAAAAAAAAGTTGATATAGACTTAGAGGAAGTTTTGACACTTTATTAGTAACCTTGACAAGGAGTCAAAAGGTTAGTGTTTCTTCATGAAAAAGAATTTCCAAGTGCAATCCTTTGTATTACATTCTTGTCTATGAGAGATAAGTTTGATGTGAAAACCTTACTCTCTGATATGATTCATGGTAGATGTCATGACAACACTACATGATAGTATCCGTAGTGACTTCACATGTATGGGAACCCTCCTATGCACATCATGAGAAAGTGATGACTTCCAAATGATTATCACTTGTACTTGTAGAAGTTATTGGAAGGTGACGACCTTACAATAACTTATATCATGATATACATTTTGAGTAAATGTTGAAATAGATCATGAAAGGCTTTATCTTGTAAATCAACAACTAAGTGTTAGACGTCATTAAATTGACTGTCTATAAGTTGTTTGTATAGAAATATGATAGGTATTTGGTGAATATCTTGTCTTGACATTCTGATAGGCCATCACCGCATTGAGTACTTGATGAATATAATTTAGTTGATGTTCTAATAGGCCATTACTCAGAGTACTTGGTGAATATCATTTGATTGATGTTCTAGTAGGCCAATACTCATGTTACATTATAAGATATCAAAAGAGTATTTGGTAAACATCATGTGTTGATATTCTGATAGGCCAATACCCAAATGATATTATATAATGAAAGTCTCCTCATCAAAGATTTCCTTGATGTGATTTCCTAATACTACCAATGGTGTAATATTTATCATATGTTTATCCTTCCTAGCTAAGAGGGAGTGTTAAAGTTTTATCTTTAGTTGGATAAACCTATGAATAACTATATATGAGATATAATGTGTTTATGAGATATATACATTATATATATATATGTTATTACATTAATTATATAATTAGTGATTAGACATGTCCTTGAAGGAACATGTCTCTTCATAGGCTTATTCTAAATATAAATGACCAGAGATTGTGATATTTGAAAAGATAGAGAAATCACAAACAATGTTATTTCATCTACAACAATCATTCAGATTTTAACAGCCTGAAAATCGATGAAGTTCTGCCGTAATGTGGCGAGCTATCCACTTTATGCTAAGGAGGTCGGATGTCATACGATAAAGAGTGTGAGCTTAAGGACTTTTTTCTGTGTTCATGTTATGCTGACAGCAGTATGATAGTTGCACTTGGATCTTAGTTAAGTCACTGAATAGGAATCTTAACCGGAGTTTTTCTGCAAATCCAGTAAAGGGAACTTATATGCAGGAGAGTGTTCAATGTTGCAGATTTTGAAGGATTTGTATATCAGCTCATTGGGTGTTTCATCATCTCATGAAACAGTGTTTTAAACAATTTGTAATCTTGTTGTCTATTTTCTATTTGTCGTGGGTTGGAACCTATTGAAAGATGATTGTTTATGTTCGTTCAGGTTGGAGCCTTAAGTGTGTCTGGTTAAGCCAAAGAGTTGAAGCTCTTGTTATATTGGGTTGCAGCCCATTTTCTTTGAGTTTAATGTTACTGTGGTTTTTACCCAAAGGGGTTTCCATGAGATAAACCTATGTCTATCATGTTTTATTTTGATTTTCTTACTGTTTAATGTTTTGAAATACTGATTCGTACCCTCCCCCTCTCAGCATTTCCTTGTTTTTCAGATAGTTGGCTGGGGAAAATCCTGAGAATACGGAAATTTCCGAAGATGGAAAATTTCCCTAGGAAATTATGTTCCTAAAATTTCCTCACTTGAGCGTTCCTTGGCGACTCCTTGCTCTATTCTTGTTCATGGTGTTGCCCTCATGCCATAAATCAACCTTCTAATGCCTTAGAAGATGGGAAAACTTGGGAGACTCAATGTGATGAAATTTCCGAAGATGGGAAATTTCCCTTGGAGGAGAATCCTTTGGAAAAATGTCAATTTCTTCCCCTCATCAATCTAATATTGAATCAAATATAGACCTCCTAAAGCATTTGCACTTCATCTTGCCTAACGAGGGAGTCTTGAGATTTTTGAGAGAAATGAGGAGCTAGGGAAATTTTTGAAGATGGAAAATTTCTTGGGGAAGTGGGGAAATTTCCCCAGGAGGGAGAAGATGAGAAATTTCCCCAAGACCTAGTTCTCTTACAAACTTCGTCAAACACGCAAACCCTTCTCTCCCGAACTAAAGTTCCACTCTCCACTTGGAATTGGGCTACGAAAATTCGTCCAAGTGGCACCAAAGTGTTTGCACAAACTTGCAACAAAACTTGCTTCCCAACGAGCCAAAATTGCTCAAACTCACCCCGGACTTGGAGATTTGAAAATATTGCCAACTAAAACCACCAACGATAACGACCCCTACTTATTAAAGCAAAAAAGAGGGGGTCCCCATTTGCAACAAGGCGATGGTGTAAGGACCAAACAAGAAGTCCCAACCCCTCGAATCATCTCACATGTAACTTGTACTACCAAACAATGAATAACAATGGTGTTGCAACAATGGAGGTCCCCAACAATGTTGCAGCAATCAAGGTTTTATTTGTTTTGCATTCAAAATGTGATTTGAGGGAGTATAACAAGCATGGCAGGTTATGTGGCACCACCACACCCATTTCCAATCCAAAAGCTTAAATCAGTATAGCTTTTTACTTTTTCACAAGGAATGGCCAGCCATCCCAAGGACAACCAAACATCCCCTTTGTATTCTTAAGCATCTCCAATTTTGCATACATGTTACAAGATGTTTCCTAAAAAAGCCAAATCAAAGGGGATGGAAAGGGGTCATCCCCTCACATCCCACCCTCCCCGAAACAGCTCAGGGGACGGGGACAAGAATTTGATTGGGCACATATTCCTATGTAACATGAATATATAAAATTATATTTTATGTAGGTGTATTTATGCATGTCTTTGTATATATGTGTATCTATACATATGTATGTATATGTGTGTATATGTACATACATCATATGTGTATACATGCATGCATATTGATGCATATCAAAGACCAATGCTCCAAGGAGCATTGATCTTTGTAGTCAAGAATCAACATAAACCCTCCTAACTCAAATTGCAAGCTTTTGGAATTGAAATTTAGTTCAACAACTCAAATTTCTTTCAAACAGTTCTAAAAGCCCACATTCTGAAAACCATATCTTGATAAACTGAAAAAATTCATTACAAACTATATTTTCTTGCAAAACAAATCAAAACTAGAATTAATCAGCCTGAAACACCTGCAAATACACCTTCAAGTCCTTTGCAACCCTCGGATTTGGCATTGGGATCTTCCTTTGCGACTTCATTGCTGAAACCCTTTATAAACATTTCTTTCTCCATGCCTCGCAATTAGATTTTATTGTTCTTGGCTATAAATAAATGTACCAAATAGCCCAAATGAACCTTTGGATTCCTCCTGGCATCCAGTTCCTGCAAATAATCATACCTGAAAATGTATCTCGACAATTGCATTCAATTTTTCTAACTCTTGGGCTCTATGATAGCTCTTGTAATCATTCAAGTAACTTCTCTAATTCCCGATTCAACCCTCAACATATGTGGGAAATGGTAACATTTTACAATATAATTAAATAACATTTCAATGTTAATCACTAAACTGTAGAATTTGGGCCAATAAATAAAATATCAAATATAATAATTTAGCCCCATTTTTCATCTTATGATACCATTAATACCATACCCAACCAAAAGAATAACCAAGTTTTCTTATGCTTCAAGTGTGCCCAAATCAAGTTCCCAGAAAAAATGCCTATGGCTGAAAACCACAAAGAAAAAGAAGCATAAAATAAAATAAAATTTGGTAATAAAAGATTGGCATACACCCATGGAAGCTCCTACATCACGTATACATAGATACATGTATTATCATTTCTTAAAAAATGGCCCTCACACTATCATCCCTGAAATTTCCCCTATCATCCCCCCATCTCATCCCTAAAACAGCATGGAACACAACTATTTTTGCATTTTGGCTAAAATCTCGATGTACCTCTTGATTCCTTCACTTTTTATATGGATCGACCTCTAGCCACCATTGCTTCTCGTGTGAAGGTTTATGTATTAGATTTTTTTTTGGCACCTCTTTAGACAACAAAGCTCCCACAGCATAATCAAATACAAAGGTCTCAATTGTATTAGAGCCAATAGAAGTGACTAAGCTATGTTACCTAGGGATGCATTCCCAACCCTTAGCCCATCTCTATTTCGAGGACTTGGGGACAGTCAAAAACATTTCCAAGCCATCCCCACCCAAGCAAGAAAATTGAAAATGCATCCCAAAAACTCCATAAATGGTCAACACATTTCTAGATGGCATTAACCATCTCGGGGACCGTGTAGCCATTTTCGATTTCAAAATAAAATTTAATTCAAAAATAATTATAAATGGTGATTTTTTGCCCATTCACAGCCCCCGCGCACTGGAAATCATTGAAATAAAAAATATGTTATGTTTAGCATAACAAATGTTGACAGTTTATTTTTTTGGAAGCCATTACATACTTGGCATCCAAATCTGACTGAAAATTCAAACTTCTACTCAACAAATTGGACCTGAAAATGATTGTAAATTAGACTTCTGTTAAATATTCATATCGCAGACCTAGAAATGACTACCACTCGGTGGAGAAATACTCATCGGTTCCATCTTTCGTAATACTCTCACAGTAGCAATAAGCGCCCAAAAATACATTGTTGTAGCTGATTACTGCTCAAACAAGACGGTTTCTACCTGTCTAGGAATGATTTGGCACAATAAATTTAATTCCTCTCCAAAAACCTCACGCAAGGACTCTAGAATCCAAATCTATCGCCCAACTATGGCAGATTGATTTTTCAATACCCAGAAGTAGATTGATTCTCTCATTTGATTCACTTGATGCCATCCTATATGCCTATTCTTAGACTTTAGTATTCATAAATGATGATTTGATTTGGCACTATCTTCTAAAATTATTTGATTTGATGCTATCATGCTATTTTCTATACTGACTTGATGAATGGAATTAATAATTTTAAATTATATTGCTATGATGAATGTGACAATGTTATGTAAGTCTGAAATTCGTGAAATGTTTGAATATATATATATAGACCTGCTCCAGCCAAAAAAAATCCCAAAAACCTATTTACCCATCCCCTCTTCCCAAAAACTTGGGGAACATAATGACTATGACTCCAAGATTTAGGCAATGAACACGATAGATGTAACTATCTTGTCTTCATCCTCAATTTTACACTAATAATAAATTATTACCAAATAAGAGTATTGAAAACATTTAAATGGTGAGCAATTTTTGTACCTTCGTTTGAAAACTATGCAACTATCTCTTCATGTAGATAATTTATTGAAATTTTAGCCATGTAAAAACTCTCAATTCTACTCCATAATAATCAAGGTTGCATGGGTACATGTACCCACACCCTGAAATGTCCCTTCCTCTGATTTTATATGATATGTCAAGCCTCTAATCAGATTTTTAAAATCAAACAACCAATATTTCAAAGATCCACCAATTTCTCAATAAACCCCAAATCGGGTATGCCCGAAATAGTGTCAAAAACTTCACAGCTTCACATATTATTAATAGATCTGAAAGTGGACATTTTTACAAAAATTTCAGCAACATAACAATCTAAAAAATGACATTTCCAGATCTGTATAACATTTACACAACAGCTCCCAAACGAAGGGCAAAAACAATGCTTATCAGGGTCCCGAAAATAACACAAAATAGCCCGGCAACACCACAAAACACTAATAAACTATCACAGAAGTTTAACCACGACCCAATACATATATTCAGCTCTATTTTAACATCTAAAAGTCTGAAATATAGCAGCAACCCAAACTGATATGAAATATTCAACCGGAAACACCAAACTCTTACAAAAAACACACCCGAAAACCCACAAATTTGCACTGTTCAGCACAAAGGCAAACTCTGCATGAGCTTGCACATGGAATGGCTTTAAACTCCCGTCCTTAGCCTTCCTAGAAACCTGCAAACTCCCGTCCTTCGGTCTCCTTCTCCACAGGTTTGGCAGGCTCTGAAGAACAACAAAGTAATGAGCAAAAATCAAGTTCTGGAATGAGCCCAAAATGCCTCCAAATCCCTTAAAAGAGGGCATAACCCTAACTCACATCCAAGAGGGGTTAATAAAACATATTTTAATAATAATTTTTATTTATTAGTCCATTGGTTTCCAAAGATTAGCCCATTTTGCTGAAACTTCACCTTTTTTAGCCTGCCTACCTTAGCAAAGATTATTATTTTTAATTATTTGAAAAGGGGACATAACAAGTCCTCCCCTTCCAAATATTGCTTGTCCTCAAGCAATGAAGGTTGGAATTCTCAAGAATATGTGCTCCTTCCCAAGTTGCATCCTTCAGTGGTAATCCTTTCCATTTGACCAAATGCTCTATGATGCTCCTATTTCTCAATCTTTTCTCTCTTGTATCCAAAATCTCTTCTGTTATCAAAACTAATTTCCCTTCATCATCAAGAGGTGGTAATTCTATAAATACTATGGTTTGCTGGCCTAGAACGTTCTTCAAACAAGATACATGGAAAATATTATGTATTTTGCTGTTTGGTGGGAGCTCCAATTCATAAGCTACCTCTCCTACCTTCTTGATGATCTTATAAGGCCCATAGAACCTTGGCTTGAGTTTCTCTGCCCCACTCCTCTTCAAGGTGCTTTGCTTATATGGCTGCAACCTAACAAATACCAAATCTCCCACCTCAAAAGATCTTTCAATCCTTTTCCTATCAACATACAACTTCTGTTGGTTCTATGCATGTTGTAGATTATCCTTGAGGAACCTTATTATGTCTTGGCTTTGCTTGACGAAATCACTTGCTGCAGGTACTCTGCTATCTGAAAATACTAGATCAACAAAGGAAAGGGCATCATAACCATAAAGAGCACGAAAAAGAGGCATACCAATAGACATGTGATGAGATGTATTGTAACAATACTCCCCTAGGTGCAACCATTTCACCCAAGCATGTTGTTGATTTGAAACATAGTTCCTCAAATATCCCTCTATCTATTTATTAACTATCTCTGTTTGAGGGTGATAGCTAGTACTGGGAGTGAGTTCAGTTCCTGCCAAATGAAAGAGCTCCTTCCAAAAAGAGCTGAAGAATCTACTGTCCCGGTCACTGACAATGTTTCTAGGCAAGCCATGTAATCTAAAAATTTCCTTAAAGAACAATTCGGCCAGTTGTGATGCCTTGAAATCAGATGTGATAGGAAAGAAATGTGCATACTTAGTTAGTCTATCTACCACCACATATATGCAATCCTTACCTCGAACCTTGGGCAACCCAGTGATGAAGTCCATGGAAATATTTTCCCATTTTTGTTCAAGAATAGGAAGTGGTTGCAACAACCCTGCAGGAAAATTTTGCTCACTCTTGCTTTGTTGGCATACCATACATTCCTTAATGTGTTTAAGGACATCCTCCTTCATACCCTTCCATGAAAACCGCTCTCGAATTTTCTTGTATGTCTTGAAGTATTCCTGATGACCAGCCAAAGGTGTGTCATGAAAGGCCCTCAATATCCTCTCCTTAGTTTTTGATCCTGGCACTAAGAAGATCCTATTCTTGTAATAAATCAATTCATCAACAACCTTGTACCTGTTATCATCCACTAACTTATCCAAAATCTTGGTGGCAAAGGAATCTTTAGCATACTCTGAAATTATGGAGACTTTCCAATCAGCAGAGATAGATGTTAAGGAACACAAAGTGGGCTTTCTTGAGAGAGCATCAGCAACCACATTATTCTTTCCTTTCATGTATTCAATATCAAAATTATAAATTTGCAATTTGTTTACCCATTTTTGTTGACGATCATTCAAATCCCTTTGGTTCAAGAAGAACCTGAGGCTATTATGGTCTGTCTTTACAATGAATCTCTCACATACTAAATATTGTCTAAACTTATGAAGTGCATGCATGATTGCCAACATTTCCTTATCATAGATAGAGTAACCTTTTTCTGATTGATTTAATTTTCTACTCTCAAATGCTATTGGATGTCCCCTTTGAGTTAAGACAGCCCCTATACCTTCTCCAGAAGCATCACATTCAACAACAAAAGGTAAAGAGAAATCTGGAATTGCAAGCACAGGGCATGAACTTATTACCTCCTTAAGCTTATCAAATGTTTTTTGTGCCTCTTCTGTCCAAACAAAAGCTCCTTTCTTTGTCAAATCAGTCAAGGGGGCAGCAAGCTGCGAAAATCCCCTGACAAATCTCCTATAGTAGCTACACAACCCAAAGAAACCTCTCAACTGTGTAAGATTAGTGGGTGGAGGCCAATCCAAAATTGCCTGGATTTTTTGTTGATCAACTTGTACTCCTTTAGAACTTATAATATGTCCCAAATATAGGATCTCTGTCAAACCAAACTCACATTTAGATAGCTTAGCATAGAAGGATTGCTGCTCCAAGATTCCCAAAACAGTGTCTATGTGTTTTAGATGCTCTTCCCATGTTTTACTGTAAATCAAGATATCATCAAAAAATGCCAAAACAAATTTTCGAAGATGCTGGCTGAATACCTTATTCATACAAGATTGGAATGTTACAAGTGCATTAGTGAGGCCAAATGGCATAACAAAAAATTCAAAGTGCCCATAGTGACATCTGAAAGCAGTCTTTTCCACATCTTCACTCCTCATTCGGATTTGATGGTACCCTGATCTTAAGTCAATTTTTGAGAAGTATACAGCACCATGTAACTCATCAATGAGATCATCTATGTGTGGTATGGGATACCTATTTTTTATGGTCTTCTTTTTTAGAGCCCTGTAGTCTATACACATTCTCATTGTACCATCCTTTTTCTTGACAAGTACCACAGATGATGCAAATGGACTAGAGCTAGGCCTTATGAATCTCATGTCCAGGAGTTCTTTAATAGTTTTTTCAATTTCTTCTTTATAACCTCTTGGATGGTGGTATGGGGTTGTTATAACTGATTTGGCACCCTGTTCTAACTCTATAACATGCTCAAAACCTCTATCTGGTGGTAATCCTGGAGGCAAGTCATTGAAAACTATACTATGCTTATCAAGAATATTTTGAATTTCAAAATGGAAATTACCTTGATTCTTTGGAGAGCTTGTTGGATGGATTATGACTCCTACTGCCCATGCTACTTATCCTCTTCGAAAAGTCCTCTCCATCCTCTTTGAAGAGACCGCCTTAGGTGCTCCATTCAATAGGCCTCTCAATATGACTTCTTTCCCATTGGAATGAAATTTAAACTCCATAGTTTGATGGTTCATGCAATAGCCTCCAATAAAGTGCAACCATTGAACACTCAATACAAGATCTATCTCCCCAATACCAACCACATAGAAGTCATCATATAACTCATAATCTCCTAAGGTCATGTTGAGTTGTTTCACCACCCGTGTGCAAGGCATAGTGAATCCATCAGCTACAATAACATTGAATCCCTCAAAATCTTCTGCTTTAAGCCCTCTTTTCATGACAAATCCCTCATCAATAAAATTGTGAGTTGCCCCACTATCAAGAAGAACTGTCAACCTTTGCCTTGCTAGTACCCCTCGAATTCGAAAGGGATGGTATCTTGGGACTCCTGATAATGCTGCTAAAGTGTCATCTTTGCTAATTTCTTTTTCTTTCTCTTCTTCTTCCTCCTCCTTAGTGTCATGAAATTCCTCATGCTCATCTGAATCAGATTCTGAAGCAACTTCAATATAGTGCACTTGACCTTTCCCCAAACATCTGTGTCCCGGAACCCATGGTTCTCTACAAGTGAAACAAAGCTTTTTCCTTCGTAATTCACTCCTAGTCTCTTCATCTACCTTCTTTTTTGCCACATTTATCACATCTTTTGGTGGTAGTGTTGGAAAAGTCTTTTTCTGAAAATTCCCCTTATGTTGCCCAAGATTTGGGAATTTTTGATTAGTGACTGGTTTCATAGGCACGCAAGTTTCAAGTTGCAAGCTTCTTTTGATAGCTTCCTGTAAGATTGAGGGTGAGAAAGCCGTAACCAAACCCTTAACAGAATCTTCCAAACCATCAAGAAAAAGATAAACAATCCTCTTTTCACTCATATCAGGTACCATAACAGCCACTTTTTGAAACTCTTCTATATACTCATTAACTGATTTGGTTTGCTTCAACTTTGACAATTCTTTAAAGTACTCTTCATCATCCTTGAGGTCAAATCTATCTATCACTCTTTGACTGAAATCATCAAATGTAGTTACGTGGTCATGATCTTGAGTAGTCATTCCATGATACCACCAATCATAGGCTGCATCTTCCAAGTGTAAACTTGCAAATTGAACAGCATCACTCTCCTTCGTGGGGTTAAGTGTGAAGAAGGTCTGTAATTTTTGTAGCCATGCTCTAGCTGAAATTTTATTTGTTCCATCAAAAGTAGGTGCTGTAAACTTGCTTATTTTATTTTTGAGCTCTCTTCCACTTATGTCATGCTCCCTCATGTACTCTTTCTTGGGCATCAAAGTGTTCATCATATACACATATTCTCTAAAAAGAACTGAACTGCGAAAGTCATCATCTAAGCCATTGTAAGTAGCTCTTAATGCAATCAAGTTACCTGTAACCTCTTCCATGGGATTAAGGGCTGAATTTGGTACTGGTGGCTCATCTGCAGGCAGGAAAATAGTTTTTGTTGATTTAGAGGGTGTGGGTTTCATATTTCTTGGCTCCTCTGAAGTGCTCCCTTTCTCATTAATAGATGCAACTCCTTGCAATTTTTCTGTCAATATCCGCAAAGCCTCTCTAGTTTCTGCCAAACTATCCACTGTTTGCTTATGAGTATTTTGGATGTCTTGGAAAAATTTCTTTGCCATCTCATCTTGATCAGCCATACTTTTTCCTTCCTTGGATTTTGTACTTTTACTTTTAACTAGAGGTTTGATCAAAATTTCTTTATTCTTTTCTCACTGCAAATATCTCTTTTCTCTTTCACTTGGTTGCATGCAAATTTCTACAAACCCTCAGGCTGGCAAGATCATGGCTCTGATACCATTGAAATGTCCCTTCCTCTGATTTTATATGATATTTCAAGCCTCTAATGAGATTTTTAAAATCAAACAACCAATATTTCAAAGATCCACCAATTTCTCAATAAACCCCAAATCGGGTATGCCCGAAATAGTGCCAAAAACTTCATAGCTTCACATATTATTAATAGAGCTGAAAGTGGACATTTTTACAAAAATTTAAGCAACATAACAACCTAAAAAATGACATTTCCAGATCTGTATAACATTTACACAACAGCTCTCAAACGGAGGGCAAAAACAATGCTCATCGGGCTCCTGAAAATAACACAAAATAGCCCGGAAACACCACAAAACACTAATAAACTATCACAGAAGTTTAACCACGACCCAATACATATATTCAGCTCTATTTTAACATCTAAAAGTCTGAAATATAGCAGCAACCCAAACTAATATGAAATGCTCAACTGGAAACACCAAACTCTTACAAAAAACACACCCGAAAACTCACAAATTTGCACTGTTCAGCACAAGGGCAAACTCTGCATGAGCTTGCACATGGAATGGCTTTAAACTACCGTCCTTAGCCTTCCTGGAAACCTGCAAACTCCCGTCCTTGGGTCTCCCTCTCCACAGGTTTGGCAGCCTCTGAAGAACAACAAAGTAATGAGCAAAAATCAAATTTTGGAATGAGCCCAAAATGCCTCCAAATCCCTTAAAAGAGGGCATAACCCTAACTCACGTCCAAGAGGGGTTAATAAAACATATTTTAATAATAATTTTTATTTATTAGTCCATTGGTTTCTAAAGATTAGCCCCTTTTGCCGAAACTTCACCTTTTTGAGCTTGCCTACCTTAGCAAAGATTATTATTTTTAATTATTTGAAAAAGGGACATGACACGCCCCTAGGATGCGTACCCACATACCCAAGTACCGAGTACTCATACCCTAGTAACAGGTACTCAATGGAGAGCATTGTAGCTAAGGATCTTGGTTACGATTTCTTATTTTTATTTTGCTTTTTTGTTTGTGTATCAACTTGTTGTTTGTCAAGCTTAATTCAATACATAATCAGTTTGAAACTATGTAGCCTGGGGATGCATCCACTCCCAGAAAGCCAAAGTTTCTGAGATGAGGACATCCCTGGGACAGGGGGGCAGGTATGGGACATCCCCCTACCATCCCCAATTAGGCAAAACATGCAAGGGACATCCCTAGAACTTGGGGACTTCTAGGACGTCAAGAAGTCCCCTAACCGTACCGAGGACGGCCAGCCGTCCCTGTTTTTGGTGAAGCTTAAAGAAGAAATTAAACAAAAAACTTAACTTTGTTTGTCCCTACTTGGTCGTCCAATGAGCTTTGGCCCTCCAAATGCCCTAAAAGATCAAAAAATGCCACATTGTGGTTGTTTTGTCATTTGTTTGGTTTTGTATGTCAAGTTGGAGTGTGTTGCAGCTGGCTGGGGATTTCATTTTGCAAGAAGAGGTATTTTTTTGCTTCCAAGAGCTTGAGCAGCAATCTGCTTCATTTTTCTATATTTTGTTTTCTATGTTGAACTTGAACATGATGATGAAACTTTATGGCAGCCCTCTAACATTTGGGCGTATTTAGATTTCCAGATTTTTATGATATTGTTCATTACTAAACTTATATTTAAATATTTTTGTTCACATATTGATATGCATATTGACAATTAAGTACTGAAATCGATTATTATTTCCTAGATGGCATTCAAATGGTGTATGTTAATGTTCTATAACGTTTAAATGACATGCTTTGTGCTTAGTTTCATATGAATGACATGTATATTTGCAAATTTCAGTGTATATTTCAAAATTTCCCTACATATATAGCTGTCCCCGTTTGCTGTCCACCCCCACCCACCCACCACATCCTCAAAATCGCCAAAAAAAAAATTCCCATCCCGGAAACCCATCCCGCCGTCCCCATCTCGGAAACTCAGGGGAACATAGGTTTGAAACTTTGATACAATATTGATTACAAGTAAACTATATCATTGTTCAAGTCAAAAGTTTATCATTTGCAATATCATTGTTATATGATTTATGATCTCCTTGTTCAGGTTTAAAGTTTGCCTTCTTTGTTAGGCATCTAAATATTTAGCATATATTACTATTGCAAACATATTGCAACTCTGAAACTAAAAACCATACATTACATCTGCAAACTTTATCGCTATTCTTATTTTTAAAATCATTGTTATAACTTAAATTTTCAGATCTTCTAAATTATATTAAAAAAAATTGATGTACCCATGTACCCTCGTCGTCTATTTTGAAAAATAGTTGTACCCATACCCTAAGTACCCAAATACCCCTATCCCCGTGCAACCTTGATAATAATATTTTGGTTCGTACTTTGAACTATGAAAATAATATTTTTACAAATGAGTCTCAAGATCCCCTCATAGAATTGCTTTCAAGATTGATCTATCATTCAAATTATGATCTATTTTTCAGGAAACTAGCTCACAAACTAAGAACCCTCTTCAAGTAGCACACTCCCAAGTTTTGTCCAATACAACAAGTATTTCCTTCATTATTGATTTAAAGAATTAATTAGAATAATTCAATGATTTTAATGATGTCCACAAGGCCAAAGCAGCTTATGGGACTTTCTAAGTAGCAAACGCCCTAAAAATGGGATGCCGAGGTCTTAGCACTTTGAAACCTTTTTTTTAGATCTCTTATTTGACAATGTATTTTAATCACAAGGTTTGTTGTCTTGTCTAGTTGTGCTCCTTCAAATAGGGTACATAAATTGTTCACTTCTAAGATATCCACATAGCTGGAATGGATGTCATTGTATGCTAGGAAATCTGTGTTAAAAAGTTGACACCTCTGTTGCAAGATATGCATATCTTTCTTCCCATTTTTCCTTGGCATTTCAACCATCTACTTGTTTCACACCACAAATGATGAGAACTGGTCCTAATTTGAGCTATGGTCATTTTTAATCTTCATTTGATATTTGCTCCTATGTATGTTTTTTCCTCATGGTCTCCCATGGGATTATATTCTTTGTTATTGAAGGGTTTTTTCCATCCATGTTGCTTTGACCACATGATATTCCTGAATTTTCCCCCACAATTTTTTTTTATTTCCTCATTGGTTTCCAGACATTTTTGTATGTTAACATCCCATTTTTTAATTCATTTGTCGTTTTGCTCCATCCATGTGATCTTTCTTGTATCTAGTTTTTCCTCTGTAATCAATTTAGGCCAGCAATATTGTTTCATGTTTTGTATGTTCTTTAAATAGATTAAGAACTGACGAAGCCTCTAATTGTTTAAATACCTGTTTCTTCCATAAGATATCATAAGAAACAGCAGTTATAACTTTGAGACGGCTAATGATAAGATATTTTTAAAATCTTTCTATCTTTCTCCATTTCTATTCTCACATGCAGCTGCCTCAAACCTGACATACGTAAAGTATCACCGGGTTGACCAACAAGCCAAAAAGCATCTTCTTGGTTTTCTAATTCCCCATCTTTACATTTGTACTGTTTAAAGTCATCACTTCAGCAATATTTATCCATCCCTAGCAGGAGATAATTACAAAAAATTATTTTTAATTTTGGCCCTGTTAAGACTTGGTGCTCAAATGCTAACTGTAGTTTAAGACTCTCAAGTTCAATGCTCAGCTGCAGATAAATTTTTCAATAGGTGCTATGTACTGTTCAACAGAAAACAGTTTATCCCAGTGGCCCGATGATTACACCCGATCATTTGAGAAAACACCCATATCTGCAAAGAGTAAAAATCCGGTTGTCTCTCTGCCTGCCCAGAAGAATCGCTTAGTCACTGAATTGAGTGTCTTTAATAGCAGTCTGCTAACAGTTGGGCAAGGGCACCTTGGCAATGCAAATTGAAAATAGAAAACGTAAGGATGGCCGCCACTGGAAAAGAATGCATATCCCTAGTCTAATTACAATTCTTAGAAGCCAACAAACGCATATTTTGCCCCTCGAAGCAAATGCTCCACTAGCATCATCCTTATCTTAAAAAAATCACAATCAACATTACGACCTTAGTTTTTAGTATGATTTAAGCCTTTATATAATTTCCAATTGAGCTCTCAGACAATAAGAAATGTTTCTTGGAAGCCCTGATAAGAAGCATTCTGCACAAAGTGGTCCCCGTGTTCACTTAAATATCAGGTAAAACCAAATTTTGAACGAGTTTAGAGAACACATCATGATGCATCCAGAATTAATTTTGAGGAAAACCCGTAAAATTATTAAAGAGCAAAATTGTGACCTGTTTGTGTGCTTGTAAGCTTGGATAAACACCATCGCAGCAGCCTCTAACATGGCGTACACCTCCATATTATCTTCTTCCTTGATGTCATTATCCATATCATATTCTTTCTCAAAGCCAATCTCTAAAGTGGGTTCATGTCTTGAACATTCAAGTTCAATGGATGTTATTCCCCACAGCTTCCGAAGCACAGATGATGATGATGACGCCGCATCTTCATACATACAACTCACCAAATAACTGAACACAAAATAACCCACACGGCAGCGAATATCAATAAGATGAGACTTCGCATACCCTTGTTTATCAGAATCCTAAAGGATTATGATATAGAGAAATTCTAACAATACCAAAACCAAATGAGAATGAAATTGGGCAACAAAAAAAGCATTCCAATTTTCTCTCTAGTTCACAAACCGTTCAGATTGTTCGATTTCTTCCCAGAGTTCATTATGTCGTGGCGAGTTGGGTTCACTCAACTCCATGGAAGTCCGGATTTATGTACAGATTTTCCCCTCGTCGGGGTTTACTATATCGAGTGTAACGTTCTCAAGTTGAATTCAAATTGGTAAATACCCGAAGCATCTTCGGATTGCACTCCCTATAAGTTTATGCCGATTTCCATTAGTTTGTGTTCTTTGTTATTGGAGGTCTCAAACACACTTCTGTTCTAAGATTTTGTTTATCATTATTATTATTATTATTAATTTAATCTGTATTATGGTGTTTTCAATTGGACTCATTTTTATATAATTGTTTTTTTATATTTTCATTTCTATGTAGAGTTAATTTATTTTAAATATATCTTCATATAACTATAAATTTAATTTTACAGTTTTCATCTTTATTATAGATTGTTGAAGTAGATGTAATATACATTGATTTGATATGTTTTTGAAATAAAAAGTGATCAAAATAAGGGGGTCAGTCCTTACATCCAAAAAGTTGTCAACCAGCACACTGCCAGTAAAACAAGCAGATGACAGTGACTTACTACAGAGAACTACAACTATCAACCAAAAAACACCATATGAAAAACATAGCTAACAGAGTGTCAACTATACTAAATCATAAACTATAGTACTAAGCATACTATGATTGTTCAAAACATGAACTGTTGGTATAAACAAACCAACCCAGTCAAAAAACAGCACACAATCATTTACATCTACCAAAGTATCATCTATACTAATTCTAAATACTATAGTACTAAACATACTATTAAAGTTTAGAATATAAAACTATTGGCATAAACAAGCCAACCCAAGTTTGAGAATAAGTTGTAGACCAGCAAACCAGGTAGCAACCGAAAACAAATAAACAACTAGGGCTAAAAAAAACCCTAGAAACCACCACATTAATTTTAATCTTTATCTTTTCCTTTCCCAGCCAAAAGCACTCTAGCCCAATCCCTAGCAAGAAACTTATAGAGGAGCTTGTTGTCCTCCATGTCCAGCCCCGTCTCGTCCTTCCCCTGCGGCAATAATTGGAGGGTAGTAGTAGCAGCATGGGTAACCTTCAAGGCAAATTTAGAGGAGGAATAAAATCCATCTTTTAAAGATTTGACCCTTTTCTCTTTCTGTGCATTGTTCTCATTTTATTCCTCCTCTTTCTCCTTGATTCATTTTTCAACATTCTTATGTGCCTCCTTAGTCTTTGTCAATGGCTAGTTTTCATCCTGCAAAACCTGGGGGTTAATAAAAACATTGGTTTTTTCCTCTGTCGGGGAAGAGATGGCGATAGGGGAGGTATCCACTTTATTGTTGTCCTTACAGAAGGTAATGGGCTACAAGGTAAAACTAGCTAACACATGCGTCGTTTCAGTGGTATTGACATTACCAGTAGACACTCGGGTGTTATCAACAGAGTTTTCACTTTTTTCTTTCTCCTCATTCCCCTTTTCTCTTTTGGAGTTAGAATTTTTCTCCTCCTCCAATTCTCATTCATTATTGTCAGAATTTTCCTCTTCTGCCTCCTCGACCCTAAATCTATTTGCCTTTTGTTTATACCTTGCTTGTGTTTTGGCTAACCTTCTCGACCTTCTCCTACCATTTCCTCCCTCTTCCTCCTCTGACTTCCCTGTCCACCCCAACTGGCTTTTCAATTTTGATTTTTTTACTACCCTTTTGTTCCAACATCGGATCTGGGTTTTTCTTTTTCTTATTATCCCTACTAGGGGAAGGGTGCAATGTGTGGATTCTAGTTCCAGTGCTAGAACTTAGAGGAGAATTTTGGTGATGGCATTGATTATCAACAATAACAACCCTAGGGGGATAGAGGGCAAGATGAAACTGGTAAAGTCTAAAAATCGGACCTTGGTGAATGATAGTGAAATTATGACCCTTACTTCTTTTCTCCCTAACATCACTTATCATGTCCTCAAGGGAGTGTAACAAAAAGAACAAAATAGAAATAAATTTTTTATTTCTAAAATGGTTCAGGAGAGGGAAGTGATAATAATAATAGACTCCAAACCTGCCTTTGAGCGTGAGGTACTTCATGATCACCAGATAAACATCATCCCAAGGAGTTGGTAGCTTATCCCTCTAAAAGCCTCCCCTATAGTAGATAGGTTCTTCATCCTCAGCAAAAAAACTATTCATGTTGGCCTCGTCTACAGTTTTTGTAACCTTCTTCCATTTTTCCCTTTTAGGGACAACCCAGTGGCCATCGCAATAACCTCCTCATTAACTTGGAATGTGATACCATTTATGGTAACTCTGTGATCATTCCAACCATTCACAAACTGAAGAGCACAATTTTTTTCATAAGCCGTCATTGCCTACATATACAGAAGAAATCCCCCTTCTTTTAACAGGAACCAAGTTGTCATTCTATCCTTAAAATTTTCAATCTTTGTTGGCTGTAATTGATTCAAATCCCCACCCATTTCTTCCTCACTAATTCCTGACCCCCCAACCTCAATAATTTGCATCTGAACCTTCTTACCCTCAAGCTTGTTGACAGTGGGGTTATTTTTCATCAATAACAACATTGTGATGTTGAAAATAACATCTTTAGGGCCGTTAAACATGTTAGAGTAAATAATTAATTATTTATTCTATTTACTTAAGCTTACTTAGGTAAATGCATTTATTTAATATTTTGTATTTAATGCATGTAGTGGTTAGTTGTTGACAACACGGGAGTTTGTTCCCTTCTAGCATGTTCCACCTTTTGTGGATATGTGTTGAGTTGTCATCCTTATCTTCTACCACCTTCCAGCTTGTTCTACAAGCTTCCGTGAGGTCTTTATAAGTGACCTCTCTCTCATTGTATTTTCATAACAACACATTGTGCATATTGTAAATACATATTCTTATTGTGTTTGCACATATTGTCTCTCATGTCCGTTTAGGGTTTTTCCCTTGCTCCATGCTCTTCCTCTCTTTGGCTTCTCTTTGATAGGTTCTCGCATGTAGGTGATCTTGGGCGTCTTCGGAGTTGGCTTTTCTCAACTCTAACATGGTACCAGAGCCTTCCTGCTACTGCTTCGTTGAAGAATTTTGAAGCCGTGATTTGAAGTCACAAACCCTAGTTTGTTTATGCATTTTTTCTTCAAATCGGGAGATCAACATTTTTTCGGAGCACTTTCATCCCAAACGGACATCACCATTGGATCCGAAAGGCCGTTTGCAGTCAGGATTCATATAAAATTTGTCGAATTTGGAGACAGAGCTCCGAGAGGCAAATTTTTTTTTACATCAGGGCCTTCCATACGGATCGTACGAATGCACGGCGATTTAAAAAATTAAAAAAAGGGGGCACAGGGCCGCTCCACCACAGCACCGCCCAGCGGCCACCGCGGGGCCACCCGCGCCACACCTGCGCCCGACTCCTCATCTCCTCGGCCGCCCGCGGGCCACCCCGGCGCCGCTCTCTCGCAGACCTCCGCTAGTGGTTTTTTCGGCCGCCGCTCAGTCTTCGCCACTTTCGACCGGTGCAGCGCCCAGTCTCCTCCGCCAGCGCCGCTCCGACAGCTCCGCCTCCAGTCAGTGCCAGCTCTGCAACATTTTAAGCACAGTCAGCAATTTTTAGACTGACACGTGGCAGGTTTGCCACGTGGCCCCTACCACATCATCATCCGTACATGCCACCACGTGGCATCCTTTTTTGCAGTGACGGATGTCTAGCCGTCAAATTTAATCACGCGACTTGATGATGTCATCGGCATCCAAGACCTTGCATGCACCTCTCCAAGTTCTATTTTGAACCTACTTGTGGTTTTTTGGCCATAACTTTTGCATACGGAGGTATTTTTCCAATCCGAAAGAAGCGTCAAAAAGTTGGTTTTGAGACGGAAATTTTGGTGCAGGTATTTTTAGGTTTTGATACTTTTTCATTGCCCATTTTTTCAGTTGAAGTTCGAAGTCTTATTTTTGACTCCGGCAAGCATATCTTTTGCATCCCATGCCTGTTTTTTGAAAACTTTATATTTTTGGAAAGCTGGTTCTGTCACCTTTTCAGAAATGTAGTCCTTGTCCTTAGTTTTTGGCCTCTACTCTTTCTATCATAGTTTTAGCATTTTTTCTCTATGGTAGATATCTTGAGTGTTTTAGGCCCGAGGATCGTTTTCCTGGCATGGATTCTCTTGTTTTTTGCTGTACTTTCTTTTGTTGTAGCTCTTTTTCAATTTTGATCATTGTAGCTATCATTTTGAAGCACTTTTTTCTATTGCACTGAGATAAAGTGCCACTTTTGCATTCTGGGGGTCATGAAAGTTGTTTTGAGTTAGTTGTACTTGCACTATTTTCATAAAGCACCATGGGGGGGATTATTGTTTGCTGTTTTAGGCATTCTCCCTTTGTCAAGTGAGTGTCCCTTCCACAACATTAGCCCCATGCAAAGTCAGTTAGACTGTGTCTTTATAGGTGTCTGTACCTCTTTTCCTCTCTCCTCGTTCTTGGTTCGTCTGCAGGAAACTTTGGCCCACCTTCTCAGTTGCCTGTCATCACACCCTGTCTGCATTAAGGGGGAGTTATGTTGTTTTTCTAATGCATTCATGGTTTGATGGTTCGATAGTGTGAACTATGTATTCAGTGGTTGATCCTATATACAAGGCGATTGCAGTGGCTGGCTACCTATGCATTTTGGTGAGATGGATCATCTACCATATAGACATGCTTGGTTCGTGCCTTCTTCTTCCATGGAGGTTCTTCATATCAACAGTTTGACAGATTTGCAGCTTCTTCATGCTTCAGTGATGCTCTTCATGATCACTCTTTGTTCTTGTTTTAGGGGACATTTCCCTAGTTGGAGGCTTCTTCAGTTCTTCACTAGGTTCTTACCTCTTTTTGGGGGAGGGTTTTTCCCACATGGTTCTCTCTCTTTCCCCATTCACAGAGGTTGCATCTTTTGTTGCATTGTACTTGGGTACCTAAAATGGCCTTGTTGCCGGGACCCATTTTGCATTCATCTTAGTTTTGTGAGCTTAAGGCATTTCCCTAAGTTGCACTTAAGGGGGGGTGTTAGAGTAAATGATTAATTAAGTATTAATTATTTATTCTATTTACTTAAGCTTACTTAGGTAAATGCATTTATTTAATATTTTGTATTTAATGCATGTAGTGGTTAGTTGTTGACAACACGGGAGTTTGTTCCCTTCTAGCATGTTCCACCTTTTGTGGATATGTGCTGAGTTGTCATCCTTATCTTCTACCACCTTCTAGCTTGTTCTACAAGCTTCCATGAGGTCTTTATAAGCGCCCTCTCTCTCATTGTATTTTCATAACAACACATTGTGCATATTGTAAATACATATTCTTCTTGTGTTTGCACATATTGTCTCTCATGTCCATTTAGGGTTTTTCCCTTGCTCCATGCTCTTCCTCTCTTTGGCTTCTCTTTGACAAGTTCTCGCATGTAGGTGATCTTGGGCGTCTTCGGAGTTGGCTTTCCTCAACTCTAACAAAACATCCTACAAGCAATTTTTTGAGGCGCTTCAAAATCCCATCCCTTCTCATTATGGGATTCGTGTGTACTTTGCATCATAACTCTAACATCCCTAAAATCTTTAACAATATTTGTAATGATATTTTTCGTACTTTGAAAAAGAAAATATTTTAAATTTTGCATTATGTTACCATAATTATAAAGTAACTCTTGCCTCAAATTGCATCAATTTATTATCCAATCTGTACAACAATGTCTTATCATCTTTCCCTTATATTTATTATTAAATTTAGCAAGCTTCGCCTTCCTAAATATGTTATTGCCAAATTTGGCATTGATCTTTATTTGTCTAGTCATTCTCAATTTTTACTCTCCCCCTTTCCTTGCAAATCAGGGCCTTAATTTCCTCCTTTAGGATATCCATGCTTCTCCAACACATCGTTTCCTTTAATTCAAACCCCATGGCAACTGCAGCATCTGCCACCATATTACCTTCCCTATATATGTGTTGTAACTAGACTTTTTCCATCTCATTTAGGATATGTCTAATATCTGTGATAATATTTTGGATATTCCAACCTAGCTAGGAGACTCCCTTTGCCATATCAATTATTAATTTAGAATCACCTTCTATAGTTATTTCCTTTATTTGCATATCCCTAACCAATTGTAGGCCCCAAAGTAGAGGCATCGCTTCCATCATGTTATTACTTCCTCCACCAACTTTATCGGAAGGCTAGTAGTGCTTCACCATTTCCATTCCTTAGCACTCCACCGACAGCCCCAACACCCTTTCTTGTAGCAACATTAAAGTTTAATTTAAGCTATGTTATTAATGGTGGTTTCCATCTTGTTTTTTGCCTCCTTATTACCTTAGAGTTATCAAAATGATTAAAGTTCTAGTGGACGCCCCATCTTTATGCTATTTGGCATTCTTTCCTTCCTGGCTCTTCTTTCGGTACCTTACATTTGGTAATCATTATATTTTCTTTCAGTAGTTTCTCCATAATTCCCATAGCTACTTCCATAGGCTTTCCTCTTCCTAGAAAATTCTATTATTTCTTTCCTTCCATATGTGCTAGCAAATGTATGGTGGGACAATTCTCCATAGGAATACTAGCCTGGGGTGATAAAATGGACAATCCCAATTTTCCACAAATTAAATCAAATTTTCCTTCAGCACCCAACATAGTCCAAATTTCTTCCAAACCAATGACCAGATCTTTAGTGTATACAAGCATTCAAGGAAAAGGTGGGAGATACTCTCCTCTATTTCTTTATAAAGATAACATCTATTTGTGATAAAAAAAAAACCCATTTTTTTTAGGTTTCTCCAACGATAGTATCTTATCATGTTGAACAGTCCACCAGAAGAAGTTGATTTTGGGTAGAAGATTAGTGATCCAGACTTTACACCATATTGTGGGACAAAGGTCCTTACAAAAAGAGGAGTTTGTAAGCAGATTTGACAATATAATGGCCACTAGAAGTTATCTCCCACACCACTTTATCCTCCTGCATTAACATTGGGATTCTTTGAGCTTCTATCAACTCCTCAAGTTCTTTAAGTAGTTGAATATCCTCTTAGGATATGTATCTTTTCATAATTTCTTCCACTTCCTTCTAGGGTCAAATAATCTGCTACTCTCATCCCCATCTCTACCTTCAATGTTTCCATTAGTCTTCTAAATTTGTTGTAGACCAGCGGTTTCCCCCCCCCATCCAATTATCCTCCCAAAACCTAATGCTATGCCCACTGCTTATAATCCACCTCACCCCTTCCCTCAGTATACTTCTACTTTTAACAATATTCATCCATATTTTGGATCCTCTCGAGAGGTCATTATTAAAGAGATTATGAGTAAAAAGGGAGTTAGATAGGTATTTAGCATTCATGATATTTCTCCAATCCATGTTATTTTCTCCCCAACTCCATCCAATTTTAGCGAGAAGGGCTTTATTCAAATCTCTGAATCTTCTCACTCCCAAACCCCCCCCCCCCACCCTCCTTTGGTTTGCAAACATCCTCCCAGTTGACAAGATTCAATTTGTTCTTTTCCTCCATTCCTGACCAAAGAAAGTTCCTCTGTATTCTCTCAATTTTGTCTGCCATGTTTTGGTTTATTTTAAGAAGGGATAAAAAGTAAATTGGAATGCCCTAGAGAGCCACAGAGAGTAGCTATAGTTTTCCTGCATTACTAAGAAATTTCCCTTTCCATCTTGCCAATTTTTTTTGGATTCTTTCAACAATGGTATTCCAGAAGTCATTTGTTACCTCCTTGGTGGTTAAAGGCAAACCAAGATAAGTATTTGGAAGGTTAGCAAATTGATAGCCTAAAATGTCCCTGATCTTCCTCTACATAACAACATCAGTGTTAAAAAAATAAAGTTTACTTTTAGAGTAGTTCATTTCCGACCTGAGCTATCTTCGTAGTTTCTAAGGATACTCTCTCATGCTTCGACTTCCATTATAGAGGATTCTCCAAAAAGAAAATTTTCATCAACAAATTGTTGTAACACTTCAGTTTCAACAGCAGTGGCAGATTTAATACCTTGAACACAACCCATATTTACTAGTTTGGAGAATGATCTCCCCTATACCTCTGCCACCATAATGAAGAGGTAGGGAGATAGTGGGTCTCCTTGCCTTAATCTTCTCCCCACTTCAAAGTTACCCCAAGGAGAGTTGTTTAGTAGGACCGCATACTGGACAGTACTCACCATCGTCCTAATAAGGTTTATGACCTTGTCATTAAACCCCACTCTTTTAAGAACATCATAAAGGAAACCTCATCTTACCTTATCATACACCTTAGAGATATCCAGTTCAAAGGCCATACCAAGTTTTTTATTTCTCTCCATTGAATGTATGATCTCATGAGTGGTTATCACAACATCCAAGATTTGTCTTCCTAGCATAAACCCCTTTTGTGGTGTTCCTATAATGTTATCTAGGAAGGGCTTAATCCTATTGACCATTACTTTGGCAAAAACCTTATAAACCGTGTTACAAAGGCTTATAGGTTTAAAATCAAGGAGACTCCTTATAGGTGTTGGAGTCTTAAGGACCAAAGCAATAAAAGTTTTATTTATCATTTTTAGTATCTTCCCCATTTTAGAGGAATCCTTGGTTGCCCAAATCAGCTCATTTTTAATAACCTCCTAGAATTGCTGGAAAAACACTAGGGGGAAACCATCAGGCCTTGGGGCTTTGTAAGCTTTCACAGAAAACACTTCCCATTTCACTTCCTCCTTCGTGATGTTCCATAGAATTCTATTATTTTCCTCTTCTCCAACCACTTGTGGGATTGTGTTTATCAAACTTCTTCTTATTACCTAATTTCCTATTGTATTTTCCTTTTTATAAGCCTTGCTAAAGTACTCCACAACATGTCTTCCCATCTCCTCCCCCTTCTCCTTCCAACCTGTTGATCGTGTTTCTTCTTTTATGTTTCGAGGCTAACCTATGGAAAAAGGTAGTGTTCCTGTCACCTTCAGTTAACCATTCAACTCTCAATCTTTGCTTCCAAAATATTTCCTCTCTCAAAATGATATCCTTCCATTTTTTATTGTACTCTTCTTCTTTTTGCATAGCTTCTTCTGAATTATTACCCTCAGCAATTTCCCCTGCAATTTTTAAAGTTTCTCCTCCACTTCTATTTTGACTTTGAACAAATCTCCAAAGGAACTCTTAGCCCAGCCCTTAACATTTCTCCTTATATTATTTAATTTTTGAGTTAGTATATACATTGCAATACCGTCTATCCTTATGTTCCACCATTCTTGGATTTGATCCTTGAATTCTAGGTGGGATTCCCACATTATTTCATACCTAAAAGGTTTTGGACCTCCTTTTATACCATCCTCCCAGTGATAGATTAAAGGGGAATGGTCATAAGCAGTTCTAGTGAGGTTCTCCAGAAAGGAATCACTCAGTCGATTCCAGTTCCCTGTCACCAATAGTCTATCTAGTCTTACTTGAATGAGATCACTTCCTTTTCTATTATTAGTCTATGTGAATGGGCTCCTTCTCAAGTCTACATTTATTAAATCCATTTTTCCCATAAAATCATGAAGATCTTGCAAGATTTCAGAGTAGTCTCTATTTCCCCCTAACTTTTTTGAGTGGTAGAGGGGAGTATTGAAATCTCCCATATGCATTATCTATTTTTCCTTAATAGTGTCCATTGCCCTTCCCATATTTCCATAGGTTTCTTTTCTCCCTATCTTATTATTAGAAGCATAGATATTGATAAGCCCTCATCTTTGATTACTAGTTTGAAACTCAGTTATTAGAAAAAATTTGTCTTTCCATAACTCAAATCCAGTCATAGAACACGGGTTCCACATGGTAGTAATACCCCCTGAGGCTCCATCAGCATCCACATGCATGAAGGCAGCCCCAGGCAAAACATGTCACACTAGCCTACCAAAATTAGCACTAGACATTTTGGTTTCTTGGATTAACACATAGTCAACCTTTTCTTGGAATATACACTACTGCAAAGCATATTGTTTCTGAGGGTTATTTAGCCCCCTTAAAGTCCAAGAAAGAAATTTCATTTCTTACCTCTTATTATAGTCTCTAGTGTAAGCTGCTTACCACTGGCCACGTCCCTTATTGCTTGTTTTATCCTAGTTGCTCTACTACTTGGTCTTCTAGTTGTACCACATGTTCCTACATCTGGTTTCTTCCCCCCTTTTCTTCCTTTTCTGAACCTCCCATTCCTCATTATCACCTGTCTGTGGGGAAGTGGGGCTTAGTTCCTTTTTAGCTCCCGCTTTATCTAAACTTGCCATCACTTTTGTTGCTATCTCTGTTGGAGAGGTCTTCATAATTTTTATAGGGGCGCATACCCTCTCATGGGTAACACAATTTATAGACTTTTGTTTCTATAATCCCTTGCTTCTCAAACTTGTTGGATAACTAGGAGGGTGAGTGGTGTACCACTATTTCACCTTCCTTAGGTCCTCCCAAAGGTGACCTTATTAATTCCTCTATCTCTTGTGTCAATGGATACTCTTCCAACTCTTCCATTTTCTTCTTTTCATCTAAAGCTTCCTCCACTTCAGGTTCACTTAGCCCCCCAGACCCTGTTATAGGGGTATCCTACACCTTGTTAGCCACTAGGTGTTGAGTGCTAGCAACAACCTCGTCCAGTCGTGGAGCTTCCAAGGATTCCCCAATTGTTTCTTTTACGATTCTTGAGGATCCCTCCTTTTCTTTCTCCTTCTGTAGCTGGGCTTTACAGTCCACTATGACATGCATGAATTGTCCACACTTCTAACATAAAAGTCCCACATTCTCATACTCTATAGGTTGGTATTTCTCTCCCCATTTAGTTTTTAGAGTGACCATAGTCGGAAGGGCCTGATTTAATGCCACATTCAGACAAAATCTGGCATACACCAATCTAGATTTTTGCATTATCACTGTGTCCATAGTAACAAAATGACCGAAGGAATTCCCTATCCACCTTAGACTCTTCTCATCCCAGAATTCAAGGGGTAATCTAGGTAGTCATACCCAAACAGGGGCTAGCTTGTTGAGTTCTACCCTCGCATCAAAGCCTAGATACCACCTTGTTAAGGCAAGGTAGTGCTTTCCATAATACCAAGTTCTCGAGAGTATTAAATTGATATCCTCCTCCGTAGTGAATTTGAAACAAAAAAGGTCGCTTGGCATTGCAGAAATACCAACACTTCCCTTAATCTTCCATTTTTGGCCTACCCACTTTCAGACCATCTCTATCATCGGTCTGAAGGCAACAAATCTACCAACAACACATAGTTTGAGGCCAGAAGTGACGTTGTCCACCAAAGTATCTGGAAGGGAGATCATTTTTCCATTATCATTGTGCGCAATCTTGGGATCCTCCATCGAATCACTAGCCCCTTTGGTACCCACTAGTACATTCTTCCACCCATGAGGGGTACCAAATGTCAACTTTTTTCTGGCTTCTACAGGATCACCAATAAGTTTTCCATTTCCCAAGGGGCTAGGGCTAGAGCTTGTCTTCATCTCCACATCTACTGCCCCACACCATTCTATTAGGGTGTCTAGATCCCTATGCAGGGCTAACACCATCTACAAGTTCGAGCACGGTGGAGGGGCAAGAGGCTTAGGGCCCGCCATGAAGCTAGATTCAAAATTTGAAAAGGATCCGTAAAAGGCAGTTGAGTTGCAGAGGGATTGAGTTATGTACTTCATTATACCTTATGTACTCCAGAGGGATTTGTTATATTGTTTATTATAGTTTTTTTTTAATCTAAAGGTATTAGTGTATAATTGATTCTTATAATTCAATAAGGGGCATTCATTTTAGAAAATATATGTAAAGTCATTTGTATGCATATGAATGTTATCTTTATATTTACTTAGAACTATGAAGTTAATTGATTAGAGAATTTGATCTAAATTAATTGTTTGTGTCAATTGTTATTCTGCATCAAATGTAGGAGTTGCTCCCTAGGTGCATTAAATAACTATATTGATTAGTAGAGAGATAATTTGAATGATTCCAAGTGGAAAAGTTATCCATATTACACTTTGATACTTATGTAGAAAATAACCTCAAGCATCCTCTAATATCATAAGTATTTCATACTTCCATTTTGCTAATCCTCTAGTTATATCTTCCATTTCTATATTAAGGTCATAGTTTATAACAACATAAAAAATGTTGTGTTTGTGCCATAAATTATATATGTATTCATTTATAACTCACTTCTTAAAATGAACTTTCAAAGAGAATAATCATGAATAGGATCTTTGTTTAATAAATTGTTTCTAAGAGTTGCAATTATCACCACTTAGTTCTTGGACTAAATAATCACCTCATTCAAATGATATAATAGGCATATTGTAAGGAACTTTTTGTTGGGAATAAAAATGCAAAATATATAATTGATGGGGGAGGTGGTAACCTCAAAACCTTTAACCATTCACCATAACACATAGATCTAAATAATTAAGTGCAACTAACAAGAAATAGCAATATAACGCATAACATCATATTTTTTGGTATGGAAACCTTGTTATGGAAAAACTATGGTGGGGATCAAACCCGCTAGATTATGTGTTAGCACATATAAAACCTTGTTAAAGGTTGATGGGGGATGCGCATGCATTCAAGCACTTGCTTGGAGTTCATTGCTCAAATACAACAAGGGACACAACCTTGATTTGGACATCAATCTAATTATAATGAGGGTAATAATCTTGATCTAGACAGCAACCAGAAAGGTGGAATGCAATCCACTATGGACACCAATCCACTAAAAAATTGAATTGGCTAATATACTCATCTATGCTAGTATCTAATGAAGTGCATCAACTCTATTAGATTTCACTCATACATCTTCTCAAGTTCTCTGAGATTTGATCATTGACTTTTATATGTATTACAACCTTTCATTAGATTCACATTTGCAATCTCAACTCCACATCATCATCATAGCATACTTACCCATCACATACCCTTAATTCACCAACATTTACTTTCTCTAATAAAAGTTCATAACTCTTCATTAGGTTGGCCTAATAAGAATCATTAATTTAAAATAAATCACATCATGTAATAAAAACATTAATCAACATGCTACCACAACAATAATTAAGCTCATTAATCAAAGTAACATGTTTCTTGACTAAGTCTACCATGAAACATTTCATCATCTTTTGTCTAAAGAAACATTTGTCTTCTATGTCTTCATTCTGCAAATAATTCTATCACTAAATACATATATATATATATATATATATATATAAAATCGCTAGCTTTGCATACCAAGATTCAACTTCATTGAAGCTTTCCTAAGAAAATAATGTGACATTGTGTTGATTTGGGGTGAATAATTAGGAAAGTAATGCACTTTTTAACTATTTCCCAGGGTTGACTCATCAAGTATGTTTAATGTAGCTTGTTAAGATGACATAAATCAAGTGATATTAGCTTAGGGTCAGGCTTCTCAAAAGTGGATATACAACTTGTTGTAGCAGTATTGAGCTACAAGGGAGATTGAAGGTTATAACCAGTTGAATTTATTGGATAGTAATATTGGACTCATTGTTTGGTCAATGTAGCTTGGGAATTAGGAGAACCACATTAAATCTTTGTGTCTTCTATCCATTTATGTGTGCTCTATTATTTTGTGATATTGATTATACTTACATGTAACTGTTATTTTTTGTCTAACTAATTATAACACACTATACATAACAGTTTACATATAAACTATATGTGATCAATCTCTGATAGATTCACTATAACATTTGTAAATAACAACTTCAATTCTTGAGATGACATATTTATCATCTTGAAATATCCAAGAATATAATCCTATCTATGTATGATTGCATTCTCAAACTTGTGCCTTCAGTGAAATGATCAAGTGTAGAGATCAACTCATGAATATTGTCTATGCAAAAAAAAAAACAAAAATAAATAAATATATATATATAGTGACATCAATGAAAAAGCATTAATACCAAACCATGAACTAAAGTAAATGACAACAATTCCATCTGGAATCTTTTCCAATATCCAAATAGTTCCATCAATTTTTTGATTTAGGTTTAATTTTATATTATTTAAGATTGAATTTGAGATATTTGAGATCAAATACAAAATCTAAACTTTTTTCTTGTTTAACTAGTAATTATGCACTAACCTAGTGCACATTTATTCAACTTTCTATATTTTTTTTTATGTTATTGTGTGTTGGCATTTAGAAGCATTCATAGAATATTTAGCTTGTATAGTTGAACAAGGAGAAATCATTCCAAGATCATTTATATTTAGAGCTTATAAGGAATGCATCATATTAGAATAATATCATTAGTATACTTGTGAATGTTATCTTCAAGTACTTTCTTAGAATCATAAAGTTTATCAATGTAAGGATTTGACATAAAATTCTTTGATTGACATTGAATTATGATTGTACACTGGTGTAGAGGATAGGGTTCACTATCAACAACATGTAGGCATCTCAATAATAAGTGCACACATTTTACAACAAAAGGGATCAATGACTCAAGAATTCAACTACGTATATTACTTCTCATTTCAAGACAACCTTCTTAACACTTGAATATCTTAGAATAAACAAGGTTTCTCATAAGGTTTGTTTTAAAACACCCCATCATCATGACACTTCACAAACTCTATGCCTTCCCTTCATAAGGCCCATTGCTTTAGAGGCTACAAATACCAAATAGGGGCTCCAAGCCCACAAGGCTAAAATTAATTTAGAGATATCTTAGATCAATCAAAAACATCACTTTGAAGCCCTTGGCAACTCCAAAAAATATCAACTACTAAACCCTTCACATAATTCATCCTAAACTCTAGTAGCCCCGCTTTGAGGATTTTTGACACATAACTCTTTGTGTAAACCATTTCAAGACAAAAAAAAATTATGGGTACCCTTTTGGGGGCTCTATAATATATGTAAAAATAGGTATTGTTACTTTGGAACATATCACCCAAAACCTAACTGATAATATGATCATGAGCCCCAGTTCACCCTGCAAAATGAATAAATTGCTCATAGCTTCCCACAAACAGTTTCAATCCAAGAAGTAATACCCTTTTGGAATATTTAGAATATTTTGAAAACAAACATATGTTGTTTTGGTCGAACATCTTATTAAAAAATAGATTGCTAATGTTGTTATGAAGGCCTAATTGAAGCAAAAAATAAAGTAACTTCCATATAGGATTGAAATAGAGGATACTCAACCATTTTTGGATACCCATTTAGACTTTATACAACATAAATAAATATCAAGATAGATTTTTTTTTTACCAAACCTCTTAAATACTATGTGTACTTCACTAATTAGATTTTTTTTCTTGCACAAAATACATTGTTACCTGCCTAGGGCATCATCATTGACCAAAGATACCATCCTCTATACCTAATAACTTCAAAATCATTAAATAAATTCCCCAAATATTCAAATTACCAATTTAGAGGAATTGGCATTGGTGGAAATAACTACAAGCATGACTTCACTTGTGTCTCTACCAAAATACATGGCACCAGATTCAAAGTAAAGCTAACTCATATCCCACATATTCCAATTCATTTTAGATTGTTTGGAATCAATACATAATTGTGCCAAATGCTAAAACAACAATAAATCAAATTATTTTGGAAATAATCAAATATTTTATTAATTTTCTTAATGTACAACATCTTCCATATGACCATACACCCTCCATGAGGTTCTAAAATAATTTATAAACTTAAACAAACTACCAAACTGAGAATACTAACTTTTAAACTCTCATAACCCTTGGGTCCCCATATTATGCATTTATTTGCATGCTACAAGATATATTTTTCAAGATTTGGAAAATCATGACAACTTCAACACAAACTAACCCATAGTAAATTATCACATTAAATATGGTCTATTATGACCTTATTAAAAAAAAAAACTAAAAAATACCAAAATCCTATCACTAGACCTTATTTGACCATATTTCCACAAGATGAACTTGATGCCCTTGCATCACACTTCCAACCAAAAGAAACTCTAAGCCGCCTTACACTGAAGGTAGAAATATGTCTTCATCTTTTGTAAAATCCCCCCTGATGTTTTCTGTGGACTATCTCTTATCCTCTTAGAAATATCTCTAACTTATTAAAGAAAACTTGGTTCCCATCTACCTTATTGCCTTACATGACCTACCTCATCTTGAATCTTGGCTCATCCCTTAATAAGTTTGATGTCTTAAAAAAATCATTTCATGTCCTTTCTTTTTATCTACTTATCCTTCCATCTAATTGATTTTTTGACTAGTATCATGCTTATATTTAAACATCCTATTGCACCACTCTTGCAAAAAAAAACATAAAATCCCTTATTATAAATTAGGCCCCTCGTATTCTTGTTTACCGATATTCTTGATCAATTTAATTGCATAGTTGGTTGCACCTTCATATTCCAACTACCAATATGGAGGCCCTTTAATGGGTTTTCTCTCCCCATGCATGAGAACAATCACCTTCATTTAAAATAACATCTACCACCTCATCTATATGTCCTTGCAAATTTGAACATGCATTTTCGACAAATAAACTTGTAGCCTATCTATCATCAAGTTGAGTATCAACACCAACTTTGATGTAGGATAATCCTTACATTATTTCATCAACCAAAAATATTTTCTTTTCAATTTATTCTCTTTGGCCAATTTATTTACTTTTAGGGGCACTCCTTTTTTTGGATCATTTTTATCATGAACCTCGCAGTAGGATCATCATGTTGCACTTATGTTTGTGGTGGATATATTCTAGATTCTTCTTTGATTTTGTGTACTCTTAATGGCATTCTAACAATTAGTTGGATTTTTTCATTTTTTTAAAGTAATTTATTTATTGATGAAGATTTGTGGCTCATAACGATGTTCCTTGGTCTTTGGATGATGTCTCTCTTGGATCACACTTTATTTTAATAACTTTTGCATTGACATCCTTATGATTTGGGTCTCGAACTATATTTATATGTTATGTTTTCTTATTCATGGAAGATGCAATTAATTTGGTCAACTTGTTTAATTGTGAAGGCTCAATATATCGAGGCATTTGATCTTTGTTTAGGGGACTTAGTAGAGATTGTAAGAATAACCTTTGGAAGGTTATATCTAAGGTTTAGATCTATATTTTTTTGATATGGGCACAAAAGCCTAAGAATATAAGTTGTTGTTGGAATTATTTAGAATAATTGAGAGGGGGGTGAATCAATTATCCAAGGTCTAGATGTACAAATAAAGCTTTTCAATGCTTAGTAGATCCATATCCATAAAACCTTATTATGCATGCATCCATTAGATCATACAAATATTAAACTTTGTAGGTTATTGTCCTAGGTCAAAACAAATGTGTAGAAATGTAAACATGAAACATAACAAATTCAATAACGCATTTGACACAAGGATTTTACATGGAAACCCAATTTGGGAAAAACCACCAATAACATGCTACTAATTCTCTCTCTTCTAAAGTGATGCCTTGTGAAAGACTGACCCTGTTAAAGGTTACAATACACACTGTTAAATGTGACCTAGTTAAAGGATTTCAATCACCCTATTAGGAGTGAGCCTTGTTAGAGGACTTTAGACCATTCCATTAGAATGTCACCTAGTTAAATGATTTACAAATGACTTTTAGGTCAACCTTAATCCAAAGGACTTACCCCAAATTGATACAATGATTAGAAAGTTATAGTAAGGCTTGATCTGATAACAAATTATAGCTCACTTGTAGATTACAGATCTCTATTTCAGTCCTCCATTCTACTTGGCATTCACACACTTCAATTCTAATAGCTTGTTCACCCTTCAAGCATTCCTACTCTTAAGCCTTCTTTCTTTGCATGCAAATTGAAGTCTCTCATGTTCGGTCATTGAATGGAGCAATACCCTAGACTCCTTGTCTTCATTAGGTTCTTGCACATGACAACCTTTTCTTTTGACCAACTCTCTCTATAAATAGAGAATTAAGATCTTTTGTCATTTAACCACAATCATCCATTTTAGGGTTAGGTAGAATTAGGTAAGATATAATGAATCTACCCATTTTTCCATTTGGTTCCTTTAGAAACCTCTTCTACAATCTTCCTTGAATACACCTCAAAATGGTTTACCTTGAATTCTATGCCACCAGCTCATCATAGTTATCTTCCACACGCTTCACACAATTCAAGAAAACAAAATAGTCGACTCAAGTTCGTCAAATTTTTGATTCAACATAAATACTGGCACACAACATCAATATGTTGGCACTTGACTTCCATATTATTCTTCCACTCAGCCAACACTAGTTTACTCAGCAAACACTAAAGTTTATTGATGCTTGGCATCAACTAAAATTTACTTAGCATATACTGACAATCACTCAGCTTGCACTATTTTTCATCTTTTCTCGACACCTCTTGTTTTTCACTCGGCTTACACTAATTTCTGCTTGGCTTACACTAATTACTTAGCAAGGCTCGACAAACACTTTTCATACTTGATCTTCTTGCAATCTTAACTTGAATAATCTTTCATTTCAAACTTTAAGTAGATAAAAAAAATACTAAAATATCAATGTCTTACTTGGTCTTAGTGCTTCTTTTACATACCATATTACTCAACCTTTCTCTAGTTGCTATTGTTATCTCCTCTTTTCAAATCATCTTCATCAATCAATTACACGATAGCTTTCAAACCAAAAAGCAATTGTCTCACTAGTAGGTAGTAGGTTTGACATCATTGACAAAATAATGATTGTTCCATTATAGGTTCTTCACTTCAAAACAATCTTATATCAACAATCCTCCTCTTTGACATTGATGGCAAACCAATACCAACAACAACATCAAAAAGAAAATAAATCTTTGCAATTTCTCTCTCTATCAGTGTAGTATATGTCCTTCCTCTATTTAGGGTAATGTGAGCTTTGTCAAATTCCTTTACTGTTTACTATATCTTCTCCCTCTAACTTATATCTCCCTCTTTCTAATTTTTAGGTATCTATCTCTGTCCGCTCTAATCTTATATCTCCCTTAGTACTTTCTCCCTCTTATTGGGTAGATGTATTTTTTCAGTTTTCTATCTCCCTCAATAGGTCATTCTCCCTCTTTGAAAATAATGCCAAAGACTTGAGATCTCTATATGCAAATATAATAAATTCCAAATTATCCCTTTATCACCTTACATGTAACTATAAATCTTCTAATTTAGTCCCTTCATTACTTTAGGCAGCTCCTAAAGTAATATCCACTTCATCAAGTTGTAAGATACAACATTCAGCTGGGTTGATGTCGAGCACTACTTATGCTTCTTAAGTAGCTTTGGATAGGGGTATCCCCCCTATTTACCTCTTAGATACCCATGTGCATCCTTAGGTAAATATTTTGTGAAGATATCAGCTATCTACTCTTTTTTATTCACATATTCCATCCTCACTTCTTTGTCTTGAACTAACTCTCTCAAGTAATGATACCTAATTGCAATGTGCTTAGTCTTTCTATGCATCATAGGGTTTTTTGATATATTTATATCACTTGTATTATCATAATAAAGTAATATGGATTCAGTGGTTTCCTCCTTCATACCTTTGAGTAGTTGTTTGATCCATACAATGTTTGTACAATTTACTATAGTAGCCACATATTCAGCTTCAACAGTAGATTAAGATATGCAATTTTGTTTCTTACTAGTCTAGGTAACCATTAAATTCTTTCCTAACAAAAATGCTCCACTACTTGTGCACTTTCTGCCAACTTTTGAATCATTATGCACTTCTCTATTAGGTAATTCAACATCTCTTTCATGTACAATTATCTCAAAATTAGAATGAGTCCCAACTTCTATCTGCAACTTGGCTCCTGACTATAGCCCAATTCCTGAATACAAGTTGACATTCATTGTATGTGACTCGACAGTCATTGAAACTTGTTGTTGATTTTAAATTTGATTTACAACATCTTCATCAGCAGGCATACCCTCATAAAAGTATACAAAAGATTTGTACTCCTCAAGTTCCTTCATAGGTTTAGCTTCATGTACCTCTGTATATTCATCAAACTTCACATTTGCACTTTTCACAACTTTGTTAGTGTTAGTATTTAAACACTTATATGCTTTACTTCTTGTGAAATAGCCATGGAATATACCTTGTTCACTTTTAGCATCTAATTTACTACTCCTAAAATCCTTAAGAATATAACACTTGCTTCCAAATACCTTAAAATATTTTACATTGGGTGAGTATCTATACCATAATTCAAAAGGTGTTGAATGAGTACCTTTCTTGACTTGTACATGGTTCAAGGTATAGATAGTTGTACTTACAACCTCTCTCTAGTATTTCAAAGCAACATTCTTCTCCATCACGAGTGTCCTAGCATAGTCCATTACATATATTTTCCTCCTTTCAACAAACCCATTTTGTGGAGGGGTTCTAGGTGTAGATATCTTTCTTTTGATTCCTTTGTCATTATAGAACATCTTAAACCCATTTTATGTAAATTCTCCACCTCTGTCAGATCTAAAATATTTCAAGCTTTTGCATGTCTCCTTTTCAACTCTAGCTAAGTACCACCGAAACATTTGGAAAGCATCATATTTATGTTTCAGAAATATAACTGTCATCATCCTAGAATAATCATCAATTAATAGGATAATGTACTTGTCACCCTTGTAGCTTTACACATTAATTGGCTACACAGGTCAGTATGAACAATCTCAAGAATTTCTTTATAGGTGTGAGTCTTACTTTTAAAACTAGATTTTGTCATCTTTCTTAACTAACATTATTTACAAATTATATTTTCAAGTTTCTTAAGTTTAGGAAAACCTCTAACTCTTTTCATGTTACTGATATTGACCAAGTTATCAAAGTTAACATGACATAACCTCTTGTGCCATAGCCACACATCATCAAATTCTACAACAAGACAAGTAGCATCATTCATGTCAAAAATAAAATAGATTATCTCTAGTCTAATCACCTTTCGTAATTAGTTTCTCGTCAATGTCATAGATCTTAGCTATCTTGTTCTCAAACTCAACTTTGCAATCTAAACTATTCAGTTGTGACACACTCAACAAATTATAGTTAAGTCCTTCAACATAATAAACATTATCACGTATAATCTTTTCTACGAGTTTGATAGATCCTTTTCCTTTTATCAGACAAGGTGCATCATTAGCAAACCTTACACTATTTCCATCATAATAATTTAGGGCAATGAACTTACTTTTATCTCCAGTCATGTGATGTGAACACCCACTATCAATGATCCATCTATCACTCTTGTTCACATAAGACGTGAGTGTAGTTGCCTCATCCTCATTAGAATCATCCTTCATTGCAACATACACCACTTCATCATCATGGTCATCAAATCCATCTTTGGTTTCCTCTTTTGCAATGTAGCAAGACTTCTTGCCTTTGTCTTTGTAATCTTTGGTGTCCTCATCTCTTTTACTTTTGTATTTGTCTCCATTTCTATTGTTCTTCTTCTCTAGACATATAGTAGCAACAACCTCATTGAAATTAAAACACATGATAGGTAACTTACCTTATAATTTGTCATTTTCTCTATGAAATATCCTTGCTAGTAGTGCTTCAAGTTGTTCTACATCCTCCTCATCTATATCACTAACACTAGAAACATGTTTTGCCTTTTTCTTCTTCTCTTTAGGTTCTTTTAATGATAGTTTAGCTTTAAAATTAGATCCAACATTCTCATATTTAAAATTATCAAAATTAGAGAGCTCAAAGGCAGTGAGCCTACCTACCAAACCTTCAAGAGTCAGACTAGAACATGGTATACATCTTAATTCTTGTATGATAGAAACTCTAATAGCATAGATAGGCAATAGTGTTCTCAATATTTTTCTTAATATAGTCTCATCATCAATTTTAATAGTATCTCTTCTTATAGCATTAACAACATCTTTTATTCTAGAGCAATATTGAGCAACATTCTCACCTTCTTGCATCCTCATGTTATCAAACTTAACTATGAGACTTTTAGATGTGGCCCTCAAAATATTTTCATCACCTCAATAAATGGTGTGAAGAGCATCCCACATCTTCTTTGTAGTATCACAACCCTTCACGTCATCAAACTTAGAATAACTTAGGGTAGAGGCAATCTTCAAATTGTCAGATTGTGTTCTTTCTTATTTTTTAGATCATTAATAGTTAGGGCTCTAGTAGGGTTGGCATGCTTAGTGGTGATGGTAGATTGTGCATAGTCTTAAGACCTCCTAGGTGTAGCTTCATCACAAATTTCCATGCAAGGAAGTTCTCCTTGTTAAGCTTGGGCACCTCTCTTTTAGACATCTTGATCTTTTGCTTCTAGTACCTTCAAACTAGTCCTCTTAAGCACTATGGCTCTGATACCAATTGTTAGAATTCTTTAAAAAAACTCAGGGTGGGGGTGGGGGGGGGGGGGGGGGGGGGGTGTGAATTAGTTATCCAAGGTCTAGTTGTACAAATAAAACTTTTGAAGGCTTATTAGACTGATATCCATAAAACCTTATTATGCATGCATCCATTAGATCATACAAATCTTAAACTGTGCAGGTTACTATCCTAGGTCAAAACAACTTTGCAAAAATGTAAACATGAAACATAACATATTGAATAACAAATTTGACACAAGGGTTTTATGTGGAAACCCAATTTGGGAAAAACCACCACTAGCATGCTACTAATTCTTACTCTTCTAAAGTAATGCTCGGTGAAAGGCCAACCTTGTTAAAAGTTACAATACACACTGTTAAATGATTTCAATCACCTTGTTAGGAGTGAGCCTTGTTAGAGGACTTAAAATCATTCCATTAGAATGTCACCCAGTTAAAGGATTTAAAAATGACTTTTAGGTCAACCTTAATCCAAAAGATTTACCCTAGACTGAAACAATGATTATAAAGTTATAGTAAGGCTTGATTTGATAACAAATCACAACTTACTTGTAGATTACATATCTTTATTTCAGTCCTCCATTCTACTTGGCATTCACACACTTCAACTCTGATAGCTTGTTCACCGTTCAAGCATTCATACTCTTAGGCCTTCTTTCTTTGCATGTGAATTGAAATCTCTCATGTTTGGCCACTAAATGAAGCAATACCCTAGACTCCTTGTCTTCCTTAGGTTCTTGCACATGACAACCTTTTCTTTTGACTAGCTCTCTCTTTAAATAGAGAATTAAGATCTTTTTTCATTTTACCACAATCATTCATTTTAGGGTTAGTTAGGATTAGGTAAGATACAATGAATCTACCCACTTTTCCATTTGGTTCCTTTAGAAAATTCTTCACACAATTCAAGAAAACAAAATAGTCAACTTAGGTTCATCAAATCTTTGATGTAACATAAATACTGGCACTCGACATCAATATGTTGTCACTCAGCTTCTATACTATTCTTCTACTAGGCTAACACTAGTTTACTTGGTGAACACTAAAGTTTATTGATGCTTAGCACCAACTAAAATTTACTTGGCATATACTGATAATCACTTGACTTGTATTGTTTTTCATCTTTGCTCGACACCTCTTGTTTTTCACTCGGCTTTCATTGATTTCTACTTGGCTTGCACTGATTGCTTAGCTAGGCTCAATAGACACTTCTCATACTTGATCTTCTTCCAGTCTTCACTTGAGTAATATTTAATTTTAGGCTTTAAGTAGATAAACAATTCACTAAAATATTAATGTCTTACTTGGTATTAGTGCTTCTTTTACATACCAAATAACTCAACCTTTCTCTAGGTGTTATTATTATCTCCTCTTTTCAAATCCTCTTCATTAATCAACTAAATGATAGCTTTTAAACCAAAAATAAATTGTCTCACCAGTAGATAGTAGGTTTGACATCATTGACAAAATAATGATTGATCCATTATAGGCTCTTCACTTTAAAACAATCTTATATCAACCATTGCAAGTTGCAAGCCAATCTATTGTAAATTTTGTGAATATTATATAATGTGAAGGTATGATATTGCATGCTTTTTATTCATTGACAAGTTTTTGTTGATCTTATGTTGTTAATTTCATTATGTTGACTTAGAAAGAATTTTTTGGACCATCTCCATTGGGAAAAATCCTACCATGATTACATGAGGTGGTATCATAGCAATATTTACTCTTGTGATTGCAGATCTATGTTCCTAAGATTGTGAAGCCCTGGTATTATTAGTTATGGGGTGGTAGATTATGAATTTGGCTTGCAGTAATTAAGGACTTACATTAAGTGGTTAGGATATTATTTTTTATTGATATTTGAGTTATTGAGGTGTCCCCTTGGTGGATAGATCACCATATTAGAGGCAGATTACAAGTGCATTCAATAGATCATTGTATGAGAGGTAATGAAGCATTATAACCAAATCATAGAGCATAGTTAGTTACACAAAAGTACCAAGAGAATTTATTCCAATAAGAATGGACCCAAAAAGACTAGAAAAAATGATGGAGGGCTAAACTTAAAAATGCATTAGCTAGATCGAGGAGGAATTTTGAGCTAGAGGAGGAATGTCAAGATGCTACTGAAGATCTTAATACTATAAGTACTGAGGCACCTATTGATGAAGAGATATTTTTGAGAGATATGATACAAGCTAGTAAAAATCATAAAAGAGAGGTTTCTAAATTTTCTTCCTCATTGCATCCTAAGGATTTTACAAACTAGATTGTAAAGTTGGGAAATTACTTTGAGCTTGAGGATATTAGAGATCTAGAGAGGGTAATGTTAGCACACACTAAATTGAAGGGCCAGTCTACCTTATGGTAGAAAGGTTTATATAAAGATAGAGAAGATAATGGTGAAATTAATATCACTAGGTGGAGAATAATGGTTGTAAGGTTAAAGACCAAATTTATTCGTGAGGAGTATGAATTGGAATTGCTCAAGAAATTGTAGAACTTGAAGAAAAAGAATATTAGTGTGCAAGAATATACTAAGGATTTTTACAAGATAACAATCAAGATTGGACACTGAGAGAATAATAGGGAGAAGGTTGATAGATGAGATGAGTATATGAGGATTAATGTAGTGGGAGATGCTTATCAATACACCCTGAGGGTATAAGACAAGGTAAAGAGAAGGAAACATACAGACCCTATAGGGAAGTAAAAGTTGGTGAGTAGAAATGGAAAAGAGAAGTAGGCAATTGAAGATGAGATAAAACCTACGTGGATCAATTAAACTTATTAGATGTCATCTAAAAGATGTAATTACATCAAGGATTTTTTAGGTACTTGTTTCAAGTGTGGAGAGATCAAACATATAGCTTTTAAATGTCCTTAGAGATTTATAAAAAGAATGGGTGAAATGAGTTATATGGCACATGAGGAGCAAAGGCTTGGAGCATGGGATGAGATCATGTTAAGCCCTAAGATGGGAGAATCTCTTATGCTTAGGAGAGTTCTATTGGAGTAGAAAAAGAAGGATGTTGAATGTTCAAAAGTGAGAAATATTTTTAAGAATATATTCAAATTAGAAGGTAAGTGTTGTAAGGTTATTGTGGATGTTGGAACTATTGATAAATTAATATTAGAAGAAGTGGTACAATGTCATTGTTTAAAAAGGCTTAAACATCATAGTCCTAATAGGATAAGTTGGTTTCAAGATTTTCATATGGTGGAGGTGAAATAACAATGTTTTAAAAACTTCAATATTAGTCCTTTCATAGATGAAGTATTGTATGATGTGGTTTGAGTGCTTGTCATAGTCTATTGGGTAGAAAGGTTCAAATTTATAGATAGGAGATATATATATTGTAGAAGAAGCTTAGTATTAGTAGAGAAGGATGGTAAAAGATTTAATTTTGCTCCCTTGATGGATGAGGAGAAAGGAGTAAGGAATATGAAAATCATAAAGAGTTTCAATTTTGAGAAAAAATATTCAAAGGTTATGTTGAAGGAATAATTGGATTTGAAAAAGGATCTAGAGATTAAATCAAAAAATAAGAAGGTATTGACTAGTGACCAAAGTAAGGTTAACTAGTAGGAGACTTTTGTTACTAATAAGATGAAGTCTTGTATTATAGGTGAATTAGATGTCTAGAAGAATAGAATTGGTGGTCAAGATCATTTACTATAAGTATAGATGTGGGACATGAAGGAGAATGTACAAAGTAGAAGAAATTAGAGGATTTTATAGTAGATAGAAAAGACTTAAGATGGAAGAAAGTTGCATATGTTGAAAACAATTGATTAATTGTATATTGTCTTTGATGTTAGACAAAATTTCATATCATTTCTAGTCAGTGTAAGTCAATCTCATTGGAGCAATGAAGACAATTTCTTGTATCTGCTAAGCATTTCAGAGTTTGCCAAGTTTAGAAGATAGTGTCTATCGAGTTCACTCGGGCTTCAAAAGAAAGTTTGCAGAAGTTGAGTGTTAATCGAGCTCACTCAGTTAATGAAGGAAATGTTGGATGGAACTAGTGTTAACTAAGCTCACTTAGTTACCAAAGTAACTTTGTGAATATGCAGTGTTAACCAAGTGGTTAACACATGAAAATCATTTATGAGTTAGTGTCTATTGAGTAAGGTCAATTAACAAAGGATTTTCTTGTTTTGGCATATTGAGTTCAATTGACTTAATTTTTGGTTCTAGCTAAATAAGGAGATGAATATTAAGCGTTCTAAGTAGTATTCAAGCTAGCTTGACAATGTGTAAGATATATATATATATGAGAATTGAATGTGTGGAACAATAAAAAAATATTTGAAGATGCTTAGAGAAAGAAAATTAAAAGGATAAGCATAATATCCTTATTGAGCTACAAAGATGCATTCAATCAGGAAGGATCAAGTATATAAGCTAGAATTGGGATCTGTAATCAACAATTCAGTTGCATAAAAAAATCATGTCATGTCATTGTTTCTCTCTAACCATTGTAGCAGTGATCTAAATCTCTTAACATAGTTGATTTAATAGCTATTTGTAAATCCTCTAACAAGGTGGCATTTCTACTTGAAGTGTCTTAAAGATCTCTAACAAGGCCACTCCTAATAGGGTGATCAAATCTTCTAATAGGGTTACACCTAACAATGTGTTTTGTAACTTTTAATAGGGTTGGCTCCTAATAGGGCTCACTTCAAAAGAGTGAAAATCAATAACTAGTTGAAATTGGTGGTTTTTTAGGTTTCCACGTTAAAATCTTGGTGTTACTTGTGTTCATGTTATTTCTTTTATGTGTTTGCAACTAAGTCAAATAAGGCTAATCATAGAAAATATCTTAAGATTTGCATTTGTCGTGCTACTAATGTTATTTCAATGTTTACTAAGTTACAACATTTGCTAGTGTAAACCAAACTTGCATGTGTATTTGTCGAGTTACTGTTGAATATAGTTTAATTAGAGTTTTTAATTGTATTGACATCTAAGGGATCTGGGATTTGTTTTTGTGGTAATTGATTCACCCCTCCTATCTTAGTTACTCCTCTTATATTTCCAACAATTGGCATCAGAGCATTTGGTGCTTGCAGAGAATGTTTCAAGGACCTAAGCTAAAGGTTAGGATGTCTTATAGAAGAGAGATTCCCAAATTGAATAGAGACAACTTTGTAGCATAGTAGGAACTTATGAAGTTGCATCTAGAAACCATTAGTGATTAAGGTTTGAAATACTTAAACACTGCTTTAAAAAACTCCTACAAGTTTAATGACCATAGAAGATATTGCTAAAAAGAAAAATCATAATATCACGATGATTGACATAGCATTAGCTCTTAACTATGTTGAATTTGATGAAGTCAAAGAATGTGCTATTGCTCGTAAAATGTGGACCAAATTGAAGGACATCTATGGAGGTGATGATAATGTCAAGAAAGCCAAGGCAAAAAGCTTGAGAGGTCAATTCAATCAAATGAAAATGAGAGAGGATGAAAACATTGCAAAATATGTTAAGAAAATCAAAGCCAGTGTTAGTGCTATCAAAGCCTGTAAAGGAACAATTGAAGATGTAACCTTGGTAAGAAGGTACATAGAACCCTTCTTCCTATCTACGCAATTAGAGTATTTTCTATTCAAGAGATAAGATGTGATCCAAATAACAAGATAACTTTGGATGCTTTAGTTGGAAGATTGACAACATTTGAACTAGATAACTATGATAGTTATACTCCTAGTTCTATCAATCTTGAGTTTGCATTTGAAGCCAAGGTATCACTCAAGAAGAAAGCTACAAATAGTAAAACAAAATAATCTAAAAGTGAAGAGGAAGATAGTTTTGACAATGATCTTGAAGCCATTGAATCATTACTTGCAAAAAGGTATCCCAAAGGAAAAGGAAAATATAAAGGTAAAATTCCTTTAATTTGTTTCTCTTATGAAGAAGTTGGACATATTGCTGCAAGATGTCCAAATAGAGAAGACAAAGATGAAAGGAGCACAAAAAGTATAGAGGTAGGAAGGATTTAAAGAATTTTAAGGACTACAAGGACAATTGTAACAAATCTTGTTTTATAGCTAAAGATTTAGATAGTAGTGAAGATGATGAAATGGTATATATTGTTGTAAAAGATGAATCTGATGATGAAGGAGATAAAATGACACCTATCTCTCATGTTAGCAAGAATGATACATGGATTATTAATAGTGGCTACTCACATCATATGACTAGTGATAAAACAAAGTTTGAACACATGGAACATTATGATGGTGGTAGTGTGAGATTTGGAAACAATGAACCTTATTTCATAAAGGGAAAAGGTTGTACCTCACTAACCAATGAACTTAGATATGATAATGCTTGTTGGGTTGAAGGACTAAAGCATAATCTATTGAGTGTGGCACAATTGAGTAACATTGGATTCAAGGTAGAATTCATGAATGGGAAAGCCAAACTGCTAGATGGAAAAGGAAATTTGGTTGGTATGGCAAACAAAGAAAAGGTAATCTATTCTACCTAGATTTCAATGAAAGTTCATGTTTTATTTCCCAAGTAGAAGAAAGATGGTTGTGGCATAAAAGGTTATGTCATGTAGAATTTGATAATCTAATCAAGATAAGCAAGAAAAAAAGAGTAAGAGCTATTCCTAGTATGAGGAAACCTGATATGGATCTATGCAAAAATTGTCAAATTGGAAAGACGGGAAAGACTAGTTTCAAAAGCAAGAACTATCATTCAGAAAAAGTTTTGGAGATGGTTCATACAAACCTTTGTGGACCTATTGGAATAGAGAGCTATAGTGGAGACACATTTTTTATTGTATTTGTTGATGATTATTCACACAGATAGAGGGAGTTCTCACAGATAGAGGGAGTTCTCATTGATGAGAATTAGAATGAAACTAAGGATATGTTCCTTACTTTATTCTTGCTCTAAAAATTTCATTGTATTATAATATGTTATGTTTCCATCAATGCCAAAGAGGGAGATTTTTGAAAATAATTGATTATTGTGTATTGTCTTTAATGTTATACAACATGTCATATCATTGCCATTCAGTGTATGTCGAGCTCATTCAGGAAATGAAGACAGTTTCCTATATCTATCGAGCATTCCATAATTTTCCAAGTTATGAAGATAGTGTCTATCAAGTTCACTCAGGCATCAAAAGAAAGTTTGTAGAAGTTGAGTGTTAACTGAGCTCACTCAGTTAATGAAGGAAATATTGGATGGAACTAGTGCTAACTGAGCTCACCCAGTTACCAAAGGAAATTTGTGAATATGTAGTGTTAATAAATTCACTTGATTAACACAACAAAATTATTTTTGAGTTAGTGTCTACCGAGCAAGGTCGACTAACAAAGGATTTTCTTGTTTTGGAATATTGAGGTCAATTTATTTAATTGTTGGTTCTAGCCAAATAAGGAGATAAATATTAAGTATTCTAAGTTGTATTCAAGTTGGCTTGTATATATATAAGGTCAAGTTGAGAATTACATGTGTGGAACAATAATAGAAGATTTGAAGATGCTTAGATGAAGCAAATTAAAAGAATAAGTAGAATATCCTTATTGAGTTGCAAAGATACATTTGATTAGGAAGGATCAAGCATACAAGCTAAAATTGAGATCTATAATTAGCAATTTAGTTGCATAAGAAATCAGGTCATCTCATTGTTATTCTCTAACCATTGTAGCAATGATCTAAATCTCTTAACAGAGTTGGCTTAATACCTATTTGTAAATCTTCTAACAAGGTGGAATTTCTAATTAAAGTGTCTTAAAGACTTCAAACAAGGCCACTCCTAATAGGGTGATAAAATCCTCTAATAGGGTCACACCTAACAGTGTATTTTGTAACCTTTAACAGGGTTCACTCCTAATAAGGATCACTTCAGAAAAGTGAAAATCAGTAACTAGTTGCAATTGGTGGTTTTTCCCAAATTGGGTTTCCACATTAAATCTTGGTGTCACTTGTGTTCATGCTATTTATTTTATGTGTTTGAAACTAAGTTAAATAAGGCTAATCAAAGAAAATATCTTAAGATTTGCATTTGTCAAGTTACTGCTATTATTTTAGTGTTTATCGAGTTACAACATTTGCAAGTGTAAACTGAGTGCATGTGTATTTGTCAAGTTACTATAGAATATAGTTTAATCAAAGTTTTGATTTGTATTGACATCTAAGGGATCTAAGATTTATTTTTTGGTAATTAATTCACCCCTCCCCTCTCAGTTACTCCTCTTATATTTCCAACATCATATACATAAGATATTTCAATCAAGAATAACATGTGATTTACATCTTGAATCCTATTAGTTGTTCATAAATTCCTCTTATAGAACATCCTTTTATCACTTGGGATTTTTGATAGAGGATCATTCTTTGGCTATTGACAAACTTGCATCAATGAAAAATATTTCCTTTTTGGTCTATTCAATTTAGCCATTTTTTTTCTATTCAGATTAATGTTCTCATGAACCTTAGGGTAGGACCTAGACATCATGTTGCACTTATTTATTTATTTTCTCTTCATTTTGAATCTTTGATAGAGAGATATTCCAAATTCTTGTTTGGTTTTGTGTTTTCTCAATGTTCTAATAGTTTATTGGAGTTTTCTAATTTCTTGAAAAAAATTCTTGATCAATAAATTGTTGTGGATCATATCATAATGTTGCTTGGAATTTTTCCAATGTCTCTCATGGATCACACTTATTTTTACAACTTGGGATGAAGATCCTCATAATTTGGGCCTTGACCTATATTTTCTTAGTAGATGTGATCAAGTTGGTCAACTTATTTGTTGTGAAGGATCTATAAATTGAGGTATTTAATATTGGTTTAGGGGAGTTATTAGATATTGCAATAATAACCTTTGGAAGGTTAGATCTATATTTTCTATTGTAATATGGGCATGGAATCCTAAAAATGTAAATTACATGTTTTAGGGCAACCTTATGCAAATTTACTTAATTTGATAATGTGACAATGTAATGTTGCATGCTTCTTATTCATCAACAAGTTGATTTTGATCTTATGTTGTTAATATCATTGTATTTACTTAGGTTTCATGGTTTGGACCATCCCCATTTGGGAAACTCCTATCATCACTACATCAAACTTTATCATTAACATCAATAAAAATTCTATTCCAAACTCCTTCAAAATAATCAACAACTTCAACATCCTTCTCTACTTTTTCATCCTGTTCAAACAACTAAAAATGGTGTGAAGACTTGTCCACTACATCTACCTCAACCCTTTAAACTTCTTCAATAATTGATGATGTCAAAAAAATCATAGTTTTTAATTATCACTCTAGTGTTTACCTCTTCCTCTATAATTCTTGTCCTTGATTGCATTTTCCTTTTTTACATAAGATTCATAATGGTATATGTGACCTTATTCTTAACTGATAAGTGTCATTTTTGCATCTGTAGAAAAAATCTTTTCTCCAATTCTTTTGAGGCTTGATCTAACTTTAGTACCTCATGCTTAATGCTTTCTAATATTGTGCTCTACCTTCTTATTCACACTTGTCTCTTTCCTCCTATTTTCCTTTGATGAACACTCACCTTGAAAAACACCTCTTCAATCTATCTTATCTTCAAGCAAACCCCTCTAACCTTTCTCCTAGATTCTCTTCTCAACCTAAATAGAAAAAAATGCACAAATACCAAACTCTATATTCTAACTCTTCTAAGTTGTGATGCCAGTTTGATGTAGAGGATGAGGTTCAATATCAATAACATGTAGGCATATCAATTCCAAGTAGGCATATTTCATAATAATGGCTCAATTACTCAATCATGGAACCATGTAGAACACTTCACCTTTCATGAAAACCTCTTTGACATTTGAATGTCTTAGAAAAAATAAGGTTTCTTTCAAAACACCCCATCACTATGACACTTCACAAACTCGACACCTTCTCTTACAACGATCCTTGCATGTAGGATACAAATACCAAATAGAGGCTTCTACCACAAGGTTTAACTAACTTTAATGACATATTATATAATAAATTAAATCATTTTCATTCCCTTTACTATCCCCAAAACTCTAATTTCATCAACCTCTAAACCCTTTACATAATCCATACTAAACTCTAGTAACCTTGCTTTGAGGTTTTTTTGACACATAATCCTTTATGTGAACTATTTTGAGAAAAGATAAGAACCTTTATAGATGTAATTTTTGGGGTTTCTCAAGAATGAGAAAAAATATTGTTACTTTGGAACATATAGTTGTCTAGTAATCTGAACATAAGCCCCAATTAGCCCTATGCTAATGACTAAGTTGGACATAACTTCTCACAAACACTTCCATCATAGGAATTGATTACCTTTTCAAATTCTCATTTGTACCATTTAAAACTATGATATGATGTTTATAACATATTAGTAAAAACTTGACTGGTAACATTTTCACAAACCCCTAATTAGAGATACAAATAAGATGTTAGAAAGTAAAGCCCACCAAGATTTTTTTTTTTTTTTTGGGGGGGGGGGGTTGGTTCAATTAGTTATGATATTAAAACAACCTTCAATATTCTTATTAATTCTAAAATATATAAATAATAGACGTAAAAACCATATAAAGACAACCATACACAATAACACCAGATTTTTTAACTAGGGAGACTATTGATCAGAGGGAAAACCCCAACGGGAATGATGTCCACAAAATGTTGTACTAATATAAAATTTCCTTGTGAAAGGATGGACCTTGTTAGGAGTCAATGAAATATAATTAGTATATACGAGTCCCTATTATGAGACTTTGAATCCTTGTTAAGAGATTCCAACCCTATTACGAATTGAAGTGAGGATAGATGAATCTAATGTCCAAACATCTTTAGTACTATCCTCACTGAATAATACAAGTGTGAATCAACAAGTATCCAACAACCACTTATCTTGCCAAAAAAAAATTGTAATATCAGTGTGCCTCAATTGTACCAATATCCTATTTGATCCAAAAGATATTCACATTCAAGCTAAAAAATACATCACATAGATGTGATCACATATCACACTAATGATCTCACCGATCTATGCATCTAAAAAAAAGAAATAAATTTTCTTTATACCAAGTTCTAAAACAAAATATTGAGTCAGCCTTGAGGCTTTCTCAACTTCTAATAATAATTTAGGATATCCTTAAGATATTACATTATATTACATGTTACAATACAATATTACATCTTTTCACAATTACAAGTAATTTGTCAGCTCATAATCTTCATAAATTTCCATTTGCTGCACATCTAGTTATGATAACTTAATCAAAGCATATTCAAAATGTCTTCAAAATTTTTCTCAACTTTCTCATACAAATTTAATCTCCATTAGGAGATAAAATCCAAACAATAGTACCCACTTTGTAGAAACACTGTCAAAAAGTTGCCTTCACAAATTCTTCATAATTCTATGTAGTCTTGCATTTTCCATACATGCTCTTAGGTGTAGCATCTAGAATTACTATAGAACATAATCCCAAGTGCACAAAAGATGATCTTTAGTCCTTAAACTATGTAAAGCCAATTTTTGTATGTTGTTCTTTTAGTCTTTAGAGAATAAGAAGCATGTTGACATCAATGAAAAACTCTGTCATGAACACAAAACATAATCATTGAATCATTTCTCCAACACTACTAGGATACTCCCTTATAGGAATACCATCAACACTAATGCTAACAATCTCTCCCTTTGACATTGATGGAAACATAGATGAAAAACATTTAAGTTCCATGAATACCAAATATATCTCTTCTTCATCTCCTCCCCCATTCATGTTGCCCATGAATGTAATCATACAACAACCAACATGCACAAGGAAGGTGTTAATCTCCCCCATACATTATCATATTTAAAATCTTCTTCATCAATCAATATAAATCTCTTCCTCATGCATATCTCTCCCCTATAAAATGTATTAGGTATAATATAGTCATCTCTCCCCCAAAGGATAATCTTTCATAGGATATTTCTCATGTGTTATTCTCTCCCCCATTGACATCAATGAAAATGACATCATTATGTCAATTCTCTAAGTATGATATGAAATAAGCTCAAGTATCCAAAGACATTATTGAATATCAATACCAAGAGATTCAGTTGAACATAGATACTCCCCCATTGGAGAAGGATCAAGCATATAGTCATGATAAAGAAATAGTGCTATGTTGTGAGTGGACTGATGTAATCTCTACATCAACTATTTAAAAGTAGGCTGGGACATAACCCCAAGCATACCTCTCAAGTACTCAAGTTTTCCCTTAGCCAAAGGTTTTGTAAATATGTCTATTATTTTCTCCTTTGTGCTAACATACTCCAATACGATATCTTCCTTCACAATTTTATCTCTTAGAAAGTGATACTTAATTGATATATGCTTTGTATTTTAATATAAAATTGGTTTCTTTGACATACTAATTGTACTTGTGTTATTTCAATGTCTGATAACAACCTCTGTAAACTCAATCCCAATGTCTTTTAACATTTAATTCATCAAAATAATCTAATTAAAATTGTTTACTACTGCTAGATACTCTACTTCTATTGTACTCTATGAAATGCAATCATATTTCTTACTTAGCCAAGAAACCAATCTCCCTCCCAAGAAGAATGCTCCACCCTTGTACTCTTCCTGCCATCTACACTTTCTTCCCAATATGCACCAGTGTACACACATAGAGTAAAATCATATGATCTATCATACCATAAACCATCATTAGGTATGCCTTTCAAATATCTAAAAAATCTTTTAACTACTACATAATGTGTCTCTTTAGGATCTACCTGAAATCTTTCCACAATTCCAATTGCATTAGCTATATTGAATCTAGTATGTGTAAAATATTACAATCCACTAATCATAGATCTATACTTTTTATATTCAATAGTAGGAGATTCATCTTTTCAAGACAAATTACATCTAGTTACCATAAGTGTTCCAATATGTTTAAAAATTTCCAATCCAAACCTCTTTAGTAGATCTTTAAGATACTTAACTTATGATATGAAGACACCATCTTTGTTTGTACTATTTTTAATCCCAAGAAGTATTTTATCTCACCAATCATGCTCATTTCAAATTCATTCTTCATTTATTATGAAAATACCTCACTTGCTTCATCATCACCTCTAAAAATAATGTCATCTTCAAATACTTCAACAATTAGTAATCCATTGTCATTCTTTCTCAACTACAAATTACTATCATCATTACCTTTAAAAAATCCAAAACTTGTCAAATATTTATCCAATCTTGGATACCATGTTCTAGGTGCTAGTTTTAATCCATACAATCCCTTTTTCAATCTACAAACCACATCCTCTTTATCTCTCAAGGGAAAGCTATCATACTTCTCAATGTATACCTCTTCTTCAAGTTCTCCATTTAGAAAAGTTGGTTGACATCCATTTGATAGACTATAAAGTTCATGTTAGTTGTATATGGAAAAATTATTCTTACTACCTCTAGTCTAGCAACAGGTGCAAAAGTTTGTTCAAAATTAATTCCTGTTAGAGTAATAAAGTATTTTCTTATTAACTAAATCATATTAATTTAATTACTATGTCACTTATTATCTAGTTTACCTAAGCTAAACTTTGGGCGTATAGTAATTAATTCTTTTATTAATTATTATCATGCAACCTAGGTTAGTTAATTGTTAGGGTTTTAATATCCTTTTATAAGGATTGATCTCTTTTTAATTTACTCATTCACTTTTGATGATAGCAATCTCTCTTTTTGCTCATTGAGAATGTCTCATCTATCGATCTGGGAATTCCAGCCTCCATAGCTTTTGCTTCTCTCTTTCTATGATAGGTTTTTGCATGCAGGTGATTCTTGGGAGCTGTGGGGTTGATCTTTCATCAGCTTCAACATGATATCAAAGCTCTAGACCTTCATGGCCCCATTCTATTTATGAGAGGTCTGACTTGGCTTTCAGATGTGTGATTTTTCTTTCAAAGGGTTTCATTTTTCAAAGGATTTTGATTTTGATTTGGGGGATCATCAATTTTCAGTGCACTTTGAGCCCAAACAGACCTTGTCGTTGAGCTCAAAGCACCCAAAAACCCTTATTTTCATATAAAATTTGTCTAATTTGGACACAGTTGGAATTTGAGGCAAACAAATATTGCTCCTAAATTGGGCACATTTCTTGAAGCAATAATTTTATGATTTTCAACAAAGAAATTGAGAGTTTTTGGAATACAAATTGAGACTTTTGGCATGCAAATTAAGATTTTTGGCACACAAATTGATATCTTTGGCACCTAAATTGAAACTTTTTGACACGCAATCAAGACAATTTTGGTATGAAACTAGCATGCTTCCTTAGATAATTTTTGGTATTGGTGGGCACATTTTTTGAGGTATATGTCACATATCTTGAGGTGGTATTATTTTTTTATTTTGCCCTTCTAGTGCTTTTTTGATCTACATGTGATTTTTTGGCTATAACTTGCTCATCCAGATTCGGTTGTTCACAAATGAGATATTGCCAGAAAGCTGATTACAAGCCTATTCCAGTGGTACAGGTTATTTTCAGTTTTATTACCCTTTTGATGGCTGTTTTGGAATTCAAATTTAGGAGTTCTATTTTGCACTCTTGGAGACATATCTTGAGATATTCTATTTTCCAGATTCTGCTCCAGGCACATCACATTCAGTTTTTGGATTTTGCATTCTAGTGGATATCTTGGTTATTTCAAGTCTAGAGATTTATTTTGTTGCTTCAAATGATTTTTCATGAGTTGTACTATCTCTTGTGTCAATATTATGTCTTTTATGATCTTTGTTGACATCATTTTGTAGTAGTTTTGGAAATGCATTGAGATAAAGTGTCACTCTATTGCATTTTAGGATCTTTTACATATTTTTGTTTTGTTGTACTCGCATTACACTATAACATTCCTTGGGAGGTTTCATGTTGACTATATTTTCCATCTTCTTTTTTTAAGTGAGTGTTCCTTTCATGACATTAACCTCGTGATGTATTGATGACACATACCATTATAGGTGTTTGTACTTCTTTTGCACTCTCGATGTTCCTGGCTCTTCTTTCTGAAAGAGATATTACATTCAATTTTAGTATTCATGTCTTACATCTTAGTATTATAGGGTGGTTATGTTGGTTCTATTGCTTTCTTAGTTTGATGACTTGAGCTATGTATTCAATATTTGATCCTATGTACTGGGCAATTGCAATGGCTAGATACCTATGGATTTCGGTGAGATGGATCATTTACCATATAAACATTCTTTCATTCCTATTTTTGGAGGCCATGAAGATACCTTCCATCTTTGACTGATCAACTCTTTAGACTTAGTCTTCTCTACCTAGTCATGTTCTATATAGTGGAGATTCTTTAGATCAATAGTTGGGTAGTGTTTGCAACTTCATGCTTCAGTGGTGTTCTTCATGATCATCATTTTCTTCCTAACTTTTGGAACATTATTTCCATCTCTTTTTGGAGTAGGGTTTTTCCCATGTGGTTTTCTTTATTTATCCTCTTTTCATAAGTTTGTTTGTACTTGGTTATCTTATTGGGCCTTGTTGTCAGGATCCAATTCTTCTTTGAATAGTATTTTTTAAGTTTTTAGCTACTCCCTAAGTTTATCTTAAGGGGAGGTGTTAGAGTAATAAAGTATTTTCTTATTAATTAAATCATATTGATTTAATTATTAAGTCACTTATCTCTAGTTTACTTAAGCAAAACTTTGGGCATATAATAATTATTTCTTTTATTAATTATTATCATGCAACCTAGGTTAGTTACTTGTTAGTAGAATATTTTTTAGTGGTGAATATTCATAATTTCATGAATTTTAGAGATTTCTTGCTAGTAATTTGGCTAATAATTTAAGATTTAATGCAACCTAAATCACCACATTTTAATTCAATTTAGTTCTAAAATATTTAAAATCGCTCAATAATTTATTTTATTATAAAAATTAAACTTAAAAATTCAACACAATATTTGATACGTGATTAGATTTTATTCACCTCAATATTATATATTATCAAAAAAATTAAAATTAATTCATGAATAATCATCATAATTATTAGTTACTTTAGGGATATATTACTAATATTTAGTTTTCACTATTGATTTAAAATATAATGTAATTATCCTCCTAATTTCTATGAGATAAAACATGTTCAATTTTGATTTATAATATTCCATGACAATTAACGAACTTCCTATTATTATTGAGATTCACCAATATTTTTTACTCAAAAGTTATGATTCCAAAATAATCGCAAATGTAAATAATATTTAAAATAAAAAATTGAGAGATTTGCCGATAAAACAATTTGGTTTTTCAAAATAATTAAAGATTCACCAATAATTTATATCTTTTTCTGGAGGGGGGTTTCTTTAAAGTTTACCCTGCTTGTTAGGGTTTTGATCTCATTTTATAAGTATTGATCTCTTTGTAATTTATTCATTCACTTTTGATAATTGAAATATCTCTTTTTTCTCATCAAGAGTGTCTCGTCTATGGATCTAGTGTTAGAGTAAATAATTATTTATTCTTTTACTTAAGCTTACTTAGGTGAATGCATTTATTTATTAGTTGTAGTTTAGGAGTTTTTGACAACATGAGAGTTTGTTCCTATCTAAGTTATACTTATCTTCTCACCTTGATCGAGGATATTCTACCTTTTGTGGACATATGCTTAGTTGTCAACCTTATCTCCTAGAGCTTTCTAGCTTGTTCTACAAGCTTCCTCGAGGCCTTTATGTTTGAGTTCTCTTATTGTTTTTTCAACTCAACTCATTTTCAAGGAATATTGTATAGCAGTACATTTTTTGTTTGTTTGTAATATCTTCTCTCTCTTAGTCCATTTAGTTTTTCCAAGCTCCACCTCTTCCTTCTTTGGTTTCCCTTCAACAGGTTATTTGCATGCAGGTGATCTTGACAAGCTGTGAAGTTGGCTTTCATCAACTTCTACATGGTATCAGAGCCTCCCTGCTACTTCTTGGTTGAAGATTTTTTGAAGCTACAATTCAGAAACACAAACCCGAGTTTGTTTGTGCATTTTTCTTCAATCAGGAGGAAGAGCACTTTTTTGGAGTACTTTGAGCCTAAATGGATGCTGCCATTGAGTTTAGAAGGCCTGTTACAATTAGGATTCATATAAAAAAAATTATTTTTGGCTTCTGTAGTGTTTGGCAATTTTTTAAAGCCCCCGGGGAGGATTGTACAGACGAGTTTTTCAAAAATAATAAAAAAATCATTTTTGATGTAGCACTGCGACACTGCCCCGCGGCCAGCATAGCACCGTCACCTCGACGGGCCTCCCACCAACCACTACTGCCCTGTTCCGTAGCTCTACCACTATTTGTACCAATTTCCTCTACCCCAACACCACCCACCTGTAGTCTGCTCACGTGGATTTTTTAGCACAGTTGGCCTGGCCTATTCTCCAGTTGCCACATGGCCCCTGCCACGTCAGCCTAATAGCTCAGCTTCTGCCATGTGGATGCCATGTGGCATAACACGTGTCATGCCATGTGGCATCTTTTTTTTCTATGATGGCCCCTTGGCAGTCAATTTTAACCTAGTGGTTTGCTGATATCAGCATGACATCATCACACCTGCAGGCTCTCCAGGGTCCTTTTTGACCTACTTGCAATTTTTTGGGCATCACTTGAGCATACAAAAGTATTTTTCCAATCCAAAAGAAGCCCTTAAAATTTGGTTCTGAGAGAAGACATTGGTGTAGGTATTGTTCAATTTTGATATAGTTTTGTGGCTCATTTTTGCAATAAAAGTCTGAACTTCTATTTTTCACTCTGACAAGCATATCTTTTGCATCCCATATTCATTTTTTGAAAAGGTTATATTTTTGGAAAGCTGGTTTTGTCATCTTTTTAAAAATGCTGTCATTTCCTTTAGATTCTGCCCCATGCTCTTTCTATCATGTTTTTAGCATTTTTGCTCTATGGTAGATATTTTGGGTGTTCTAGGTCTGAAGATTATTTTCATGGCATGCCATCTTTTGTTTTGTACTGTACTATCTTTTGTATCAGCTTTTTTCCCTTTTTGACAATTGTTGACATCATTTGTAAGAATCTTTATGCAAACACACTGAGATAAAGTGTCACTCTTGCATTTTGGGTTCATGAACGTTGTTTTGAGACAATTGTACTCACACTATTTTATAAAGCACCATGGGGGGGGATAGTTGTTGCCATTTTTGTGCCCTCTTCCTTTGTCAAGTGAATGTCCTTTCCATGACATTAGCCCCATGTAGAGTCAGTAACCGTGCCCTTATAGGTGTTTATACTCTTCAACTCTCTCGTCATTCTTGGTTCTTTCTACAAAGGATTTTGGCCCACTTTTTTAGTTGTTTTTCACCTCACCCCATCTACATTAAGGGGGGTTATTCTATTTTTCTAATGCTTCCTTGGTTCGATGGTTTGATAGTGTGAGCTATATATTCAATATTTGATCCTATATTTGGTGAGATGGATCATTTGCCATATAGAGATGCTCGGTTTGTGCCTTCTATTTTACATGGAGGTTCTTCAGATCAATAGTTTCTTTTTCATAGAGTTTGTAGCTTCTTCATGCTTCAATGATGCTCTTCATGATCTTCTCTTGTTCCTATTTTTTGGGACATTCTTCTAGTTGGAGGCTTTTTTAGTCCTTCACTAGTTTTTCTTACCTCTTTTTTGGGGAGGGTTTTTCCCATGTGGTTTTCTCTCTTTCCCCATTTTATGAGGTTGCATTTCTTATGCATTTGTACATGGGTACGTAACATGGCCTTGTTGCCAGGACCCATTCTGCATTTCATCTTAGATGTTGTGAGCTTAAGGCATTCCCCTAAGTTGCACTTAAGGGGGGGTGTTAGAGTAAATAATTATTTATTATTTATTTATTCTTTTAATTAAGTTTACTTAGGTTAATACATTTATTTATTAGTTGTAGTTTAGGAGTTTTTGACAACACCAAAGTTTTTTCCTATCTAAGTCATACTTATCTTCTCACCTTGATCGAGGATATTCCACCTTTTGTGGACATATTCTTAGTTGTCAAACTTATCTCCTAGAGCTTTCTAGCTTATTCTACAAGCTTCCTTGAGGCCTTTATATTCAGGTTCTCCTATTGTATTTTCAACTCAACTCATTTTCAAGGCGTATTGTATAGTAATGCATTTTTCTTTGTTTGCAATATCTTCTTTCTCTTAGTTCGTTTAGTTTTTCCAAGCTCCACCTCTTCCTTCTTTGGTTTCCCTTCGACATGTCATTTGCATGCATGTGATCTTGGCAAGCTGTGAAGTTGGCTTCTATTTGTCGTTGCACCAAAAGCCATGACTATTAGTGAACATGGAACACCACATAATTAACCACCTATGGGTAGGGGAGCACTCCGCATCACCCAACAATCTCCCCCTCGACGCGCATACTAGGTGCTTATGCGGGTCAGGAAGGCACCGAGGAGATTTGAACCCATGACCAGGCCAAAACTAGGCTCTGATACCAATTGTAGGGCCCATTTGCCATTACACCAAAAGCCATGACTATTAGTGAACATGGAACACCACATAATTAACCACCTATGGGCAAGGGAGTGCATCGCATCACCCAACATGCATGCAAGTGATTCTTGAGAGCTGTGGGGCTAATCTTTCATCAACTTCAACAATTCCTTCTTTCTCTGAATAACCTTTACATACCCATCTTGCTTTGTTTCTTACAATTTCACCTTGTTTATTCATCTTATTTCTAAATAGCCATTTAGTTTTGATAACATTCGTATCCTTAGGTCTAGGATCCAATTCCCATGTTTTGTTCTTTTCAATCTTCTCCAGATCTTCTTTCATAGCTTTTATTCAATAATCATTATAGGCTTCATCAACTTTCTTAGGTTAAACTTGAGAAATTAAACATAGTTCTTCATTTACCTTTTTTCTTATCATGATTCCTTTATCTATACTATTGGAAACATAAGAGGAGTAACTAAGAGGGAAGGGATGAATCAGTTACTACAAAAGTAAATCCTAGATCCCTTGGATGTAATAAACTCTAAACTCTACTGATGCTCAAAAAATGCACAAAGAAATGTTGTAACTAGATAAACACTAAGAATGTTTGGTAAATACTTAAAATGAAAATCTAAGATGTTATCTGTTATTACTTTAACTTAGTTGCAAGCATACAAAAGAATGAACACATTAGACACCAAAATTTAACGTGGAAATCCAATTTGGAAAAAACTACCAATTACAACTAGTTACTATTTTCACTCTTCTGAAGTGAGCCCTATTAGGAGCCAAACCTATTAAAGGTTGCAAAATAAACTATTTTCACTCTTCTGAACTGCCACCTTGTTAGAGGATTTACAAATAGTTGTTAATCCAACTCTGTTAAGAGATTTAGATCACTGCTACAATGGTTAGAGAGTAACAATGACATGACCTAATTTGAATGCAATTGAATTGCTGATTAAAAATCTCAATTATTTCTTGTACTTGATCCTTCCTGATCAAATGTATCCTTTCAACTTCACAAGGATATTCAACTTATCCTTCTAATTCACTTCCTCTTTGCATCATTATATCTTCAAAATCTTTCATGCATTCTCATTCACACATACTTCACACTTTTTAGCCCATAACTTGACCTTTTATTTATATATTTCATTTTGTTAAGTCGGCTCAAATACAACTTAGAATAATTAATATTCATCTTCTTATTCGGCTAGAACCATCAGATAAATCAATTGACCTTAATATGTCAAAATAAGAAAATCCTTCATTAGCTAACCCTGCTCGGTAGACACTAAGAAATGATTTTCCTATGTTAACCAACTAAAACTCAATCAACATTGCATACTAGCAAAGTTCCTTTGGTAACCGAGTGAGCTTGGTTAACACTCATCTTTTGCAGACTTTCCTTTGATGCCGGAGTGAACTTAGTGAATATTGCTTTTTGAACTAGGAAAACTTTGGATTGCTCGATAGCCATTGAAAACTGTCTTCAATGCCCAAGTGAGCTCAGCATACACTAACTGGTAATGATATGACATTTTGTGTAACATTAAAGACAATACACAATTAATCAATTATATCCAACAATATCCCTCTTTGGCATTGATGGCAACACAAAATGTCATAACACAATGAAATTTTTGGAGCAAGAATAACACAATAAATTTTTTGGAACATATCCTTAGTTTCATTTTGATTCTCATCCATGAGAACTCCTTGTTAGAATTCTTTAGAATAACTGAGAGGGGGGGGGGGGGGGGTGAATCAGTTATTCAAGGTTCAAATGCCCTAATAATACTTTTTCACAAATTATAGTGAATCCATAAACTTTTCATCCATCCAAGCTTAAATCAATCATCCTTAGCAAATTATAGTAAATCAATATGCAGAGATAAAACATGCAAGATCAACACATGACACAATGATTTATGTGGAAACCCAATTTGAGAAAAATGACCAGTAACATGCTATTTGATTTTCACTCTTCTAAAGTGATGCCCTGTCAAAGGCCTGCCTTGTTAAAGGCTTACAACACACTGTTAAATGTGACCTTGTTAGAGGATTTCACCATACTGTTAGGAATGAGCCCGATCAAAGGACTTTAGAACATTCACTTGGAATGTCACCCTATTAAAGGATTTACAACATGGCTATTAAACCAACCTAAGTCCATAGGATTTAAACTAACTATTACAATTGCTAGAAAGTAACAATAATAACTTCTTGATTTGATACAACTTACAACACATCTTGCAGATTTCAGATCACACTTTAGCTCAATCCTTTGCTTGGCTTTAATCACTTCAGCTTTGACAGCTTGTCATCTCAAGCTTCATCTCCTTGAGTCTTCTTACTCATCATACCAATGCAATCATATCTGTGGTCCTCTGTTGAAGTAGAGTAACTGTGCTTTCTTACTCGTTAGCACTTCCTTCAGCACTTTATGCTTTCATGCTTGACCTCTCCTCTCTCTTAGCTTCGTGACCTTGTTATTCCTTAAATAGAAATCTAGATTGCCTTTGCCGCTTGATTCTCCCTCTCCAACTTTAGGGTTTCATATGGGTTAGGTAGGATACAATGTATCTACCCCATATCTTGCTCTTTTCTAGAAACTTCATCTAGAGTCCAGTTGTACTATCCAAAAATGTTCTACATGGTGTTCTGTGCCACCATCTCATCACTCTTATCTTCTATTTAATTCACAAAATTCAAGATAACAACCTTGTCGGCTCAGATCTGACAAATCTTTGATGTTTGAAATAATGTAGCATCTTGACACTATTGGTTTATTGATGCTCGACATCTCTATGTTACTCGACACTTGTATTTGCTAGGCACTTGTTTCTGCTTGGCACTTGTTTCTGCTCTATAAATGACTTAGCTAAAACCTTGCATCTTTGATATGTTTCAGTGTGCCCATTTTCTTGTGTCTTAGAGTATGTTATCAATACACTTTTTCATCAATGGCTTAGCTAATCCTTGTACTTCATTACAACATCATAACTTCAACCTTTCTCTAGGTATTCTAGTTACATCTTATTGATTGCCTCCTCCTTGTCAATCAACCATTTGATAGTGTTTGGATCACTAAAGCAATTGTCATTCCTGTAAATACGAAGTTTGACATCAATGACAAAACAATGATTGAGAATATTCTTTACCAATTCCATTACTTCCATTACTTTTTATATATGATCATTTCCAACAATCTCCCTCATGATCTTTTTCAATCATTTCCAACACTCCCTCTATCAGTGTGAACTCTTTCTATCTTTAGTTTCTCCCCCTGTCAGAAAACTTCTATCTATTAGAACTTCAAGTTCATTGACAATTCTTTCTATGACAACAAGCTCCCTCTTTTCAACAACAACAAAATTTCTATGAGATATGATAGTAAACTTGTCCCTCTTTGACATCTAATGCCAATGAAAATATTTGGTGACTATTAATGTACCTCTAGTACTAATTCATTTGCAATATGCCCTTGTCAATTCTACATCAACTAATTGATCTTCAACATGCTTGGGTTCATGCATCACTAAACTTTATTTATTGAGCTCCAGATAGGAGAATGTCCCCTAGCTTACCTCCTAGATACATAAATGCATCCTTAGGTAATGGCTTGGTGAATATGTTTGCAATTTGTTCTTTTGTATTTACATATTCCAATCTGACTTCTTTATCTTGCACAAACTCTCTTAAGAAGTGATATTTTATAGCAATGCTCTTTATTTTGGCATGCATCATTGGATTCTTTGATATACTAATTGCATTGGTGTTATCATAGTATATGACTAGTGGATCCTTGATTTCTACCTTCATACTTATCAGTAGTTGTTTGAACCAAACAATGTTAGAACAATTAACTGCTGCTGCCATAAATTCTGCCTCTGCTATGGACTAAGAGATACAATTTTGCTTCTTGCTTGTCCAAGATACTAGTCTTTTGCCAAGAAATAATTCTCCACCACTAGTGCTTTTTCTGTCATCAATACTTCCTGCCCAATCAACATCTGTAAATACTTTTAAGTTAAAGTTGCTTCCTATTTTGTACCATAAACTATATCAAATGATTTTTTTTGGGATTTGCTGAGAATCTTGCCACCATACCGACTACTAATGCAATATCAAGCCTTGTATGTACTACATACTGTAATGTTTAAATCATTGATCTATATGTGGTTTGATCTACTTCTTTGGAATCATCATTTTTGTAAAGCTTATGTCTAGTAGACATAGGGGTTCCAACTACTCTTGAGTCTTCCATTTCAAATTTCTTTAGTATCTCTTTGATAAATTTAGATTGAGTAATGTAGATACCATCTTTCTTCTACTGAATCTATAATCCAACAAAGAATTTTATTTCTCCAAACATAGACATCTTAAATTTCTTACTCATTTCTTTTGAAAATGCCTTGCACAAGTCATCATTTCTTGTGAATAATGTGTCATCAATGAATATTTCTACCAATACAATCTTCTTGTCCAATCATTCTTTGATATATAGACTACTATTATCACTTGTTCTTTGAAAACCAATATGTGTCAAGTAGTTATGAAGTCCTTCATACAAGCTTTGAGAGCTTTCTTAAGACCATATAATGCCTTGTGTAATTTGCAGACCATGTCCTTTTGCCTAAGATCTACAAAACCTTCTGGCTATTCAATGTAGACTTCCTCATCAAGAATTCCATTCAAGAATGTAGATTATACATCCATTTGATAAAATTTAAATCTTTTGTAAGCTACATATGCTAGTAAAGTTCTAACACCTTCTAATCTTGCAACAAGAGCAAAATTTTCACCATAATCAATACCTTCTTCTTGATAATAGCCTTTGCACACCAACCTTTCTTTGGTTCAAGATACTTTTCCATCTTCATTCATCTTGTTTCTAAACACCCACTTTGTGCTAATTACATTTTTATCCTCGGGTCTAGGAACAAGAATCTAGGTTTTGTTCTTCTCTATTTGTTCTATTTTCTCATTCATTGCTTCAATCCAAATTTCATTATCCAAAGTATCTTTAACATTCCTAGGTTCAAATTTAGCAAGAAAACATGTATCTTTCAATTTGTTTCTTGTCATTGTGCCATCTGATTTGTCTCCAATGATCTAATCAGGTGCATGATGCCTTATGACATATCTTGCCAACACAAGATCTTTTGATTTATTGATTTAATTATGAGCTTCAGTGTCAAGCTCGAGTCCCATTGTCTGTGACTTGGGTCCATCAAACTTGGTTTGTTCTTGAAGTAACTAGTAGCTTCTGATTGTGACTTGGGTCCTTCAGACTATGACTCAGGTTGCACTATCTATAACTTGACAATTGTTGGAGATATTGGGGACTCAGGAGTTGAAGCTTCCTTTCTTTTAGATAGATTTGGTAGGGTATTAGGTTCATATCAAATAAATCTTTTGTAATTCTTAGGCTCTTTAATGCTTTCTTCTTCACTCCTTTCTACAAACTCATCAATTCTCACATGTGCACTTTCTATGATTTTATGAGTAGAAAAATTCAAATATTTCTATACTTTACTTCTGTAGGAGTATCCTAGAAATATGCCTTCATCACCTTTAACATAAAATTTTCCTTTTCTAGATTCTTTCAAGATATGACATTTTCTACCAAATACTTTAAAGTAACTTACATTAGGTTTGTAGCCATACCATAGTTCATAAGGAATTTGATTCGAGTCTTTCTTCATCTATACTATGTTGAAGGTATGAACTACAGTACTGATAGCTTCCTTCTAGTATTTGATTGCAACGTTCTTTTCTATCATCAATGTTCTTGCATAATCCATGATGGATCTATTCCTTCTTTGAGCTATACCATTTTTTTTTGGTGTACCAGGGGTTGATACTTGTCTTTTTATTACTTTTTCAATATAGAATTCATTGAATTCATTGGAGATGAATTCACCACCTCTATTTGATCTCAAACATTTTAACTTCTTTCCAGTTTCTTTTTCTACTCTTGCTAGATACCACTTGAATTTTTGAAAGGCTTTTGATTTTTTTTTTTAGATACATTACAGTCATCATTCTAGAATAATCATCAACAAAAAGAATAAATTTTTTCCCCCTATTGTAACTCTCTAGTCCAATAGGTCCACATAAGTCTGTATGCACAAGCTCTTAGACTTCTTCAGAATGATAGTTTTTTCTCTTGAAACTAGTCTTTCCCATTTTACCAATTTGGCAATTTTTGCATTGACCCATATTCGGTTTCCTCAAACTAGGAATACCTCTTACTCTTTTGTGTTTTCTTATCTTAACTAGATTATCAAAGTTTACATGATATAATCTTTTTTGCCATAACCAACTTTCTTCTACTTGAGCAATAAAACATGAAATTTCATTGAGATCAAGATAAAATAGAATATATTTTGTTTGCTTGCTAGATCCAACTAGATTTCCTTTACCATCTAGTAGTTTAGCCTTTCCATCCATTAATTCTACCTTGAATCCAATGTTATTCAACTGTGCCACACAGTAGATTATGCTTTAGTCCTTCAACCCAATAAGCATTATCACATATAAGTTCATTGGTCAAAGAGATACAACCTCTTCCTTTTATATTACAAGGTTCATTGTTTCCAAATATCACACTACCACCATTATAATATTCCATGTGCTCAAATTTTGTCTTGTCTCCAGTCATATGATATGAGCAACTGGTATCTATAATCCATGTATCATTTTTGCTAACATGAGAGATAAGTTTCATCTTATCTCCCTCATCATCAAATTCATCTCTTGTAGCAATATATACCATTTCATGTTCACTGTTATCATAATTTTAACCATAAAATAAGATTTCTTACCTTTGTCTTTGTAGCTCTTGAATTCCTTCTTGCATTTGTACTTGTTTCTTTTCTTCTCATCCTTTTTTCTCTGTTTGGACACCTAGCAACAATATGACCAACTTCTTCACAAGAAAAACATATTAGAGGAATCTTGCCTTTGTACTTTCCTCTACCTTTGGAGTATTTCTTTGCAAGTAGGGCTTCAACAATTTCAAGATCACAGTTAGGAATTTCTTCTATTTCTCCTTCACTTCTTGATTAATTGACATTTGATTTCTTGCTCTTTTCTTTGAGTGAGAGTTTGGCTTCAAATGCAGACTTGATATTTTTGGAACTAGGAACATAGTTATCATAGTTATCCAAGTCAAAAACCATCAACCTTCCAACTAGAGCATAAAAAGTTATTTTTATATTTGGATCACATCTCATTTCTTTAATAGTTGAAACTCTAATTACATAAATAGGAAGAAAATTTTTGAGTACCTTGCTTACAACTATTGTGTCATCAATGTCTCCTCTAGATGCTTTGGTTGCACTCACACTAACTTTGATTCTTTCCATATATTTTTCAATCTATTCATCTTCTCTCATTTTCATCTAATCAAATTGTCTTCTAAGACTTTCTACTTTGGATCTTCTTACATTGTCATCACTTTTGTCCACATTGCATGAGCTATTTTGTAGTCTTTTACTTCATCAAATTCAACATAACTGATTGCAGATGCAATATCAATCATCATGATGTCATGATTCTTCTTTTCAATAATATCTTCCATTGATAATGTTCTAGTAGGAGTCTTGTATTCAACAACAAGATATTTGCAACCTGAATCATTGAGAGTTGCCAGATGTTATCTCATAAGTCCTTGCCATGCTACAAAATTGTCTCTGTTCAACTTTGGAAACTCTCTTTTGTAAGACATCTTGATCTTTAGCTTAGGTCCTTGAAACCTTCTCTACAAGCACCAAGAACTTTAATACAATTTTTGAAAATATAAGAGGAGTAATTGAGAGGCAAGGGGTGAATTAGTTACTACAAAAAATTAATCTTGGATCCCTTAGATGTAATAAACTCTGAACTTTGTTGATGCTCAACAAATGCACAAAGAAATGTTGTAAATCGACAAACACTAAGAATGCTTGGTAATACTTAACATAAAAATATAAGATGTTATATATTATTACTTTAACTTAGTTTTAAGCATATAAAAGGATGACCACATTAGACACCAAGATTTAAAGTGGAAACCCAATTTGGGAAAAACCACCAATTACAACTAGTTACTATTTTTACTCCTTTGAAGTGAGCCCTATCAGGAGCCAACCCTATTAAAGGTTACAAAACACATTGTTAAGTGTGACCCTATTAGAGGATTTAATCACCCTGTTAGGAGTGGCCTTGTTAGAGGTCTTTAGACAATTCAATAGAACTGCCACCTTGTTAGAGGATTTACAAATAGCTATTAAGCCAACTTTGTTAAGAGATTTAGATCACTGCTATAATGGTTAGAGAGTAACAATGACATGACCTACTTTGAATGCAATTGAATTGCTGATTATAGATCTCAATTCTGCCTTCTACTTGATCCTTCCTAATCGAATGTATCCTTTCAACTTCGCAAGGATATTGACCTTATCCTTCTAGTTCACTTCCTCTTTGCATCATTAGATCTTCAAAATCTTTGATGCATTCTCATTCACATATACTTCACAATTTCAAGGTCACAACTTGTCCTTTTATTTATATCTTTCATTTTGTCAACTCACCTCAAATACAACTTAGAATAATTAATATTCATCTTCCGAGTCAGCTAGAACCAAAAGATAAATCAATTTAACTTAATATGCCAAAATAAGAAAATCCTTTGTTAGCCAACCTTGCTTGGTAGACACTAACTCAAAAATGATTTTCCTATGTTAACCAACTAAAACTTGATCAACAATGCATACTAGCAAAGTTCCTTTATGTTGGTAAATAGATTTGTTCTTTTAGATTATAACTCTTAAATGCCCAACTTGGAACAATATCTGATCACAAATAGTTGGAAAGCTTACTTGTGGATTATTTGGCTTTCCTCTAAATTGGTAGGTATAACTCCGTAAAATAGATTTGCAATAAATTCTATTTTCTTCCTAAATTATTTTTTTGGGGTATGTTCTTAACTTGAGAATAGTAGAGGGATTACCAAGCTAGACCTATATAAAATCCAACTCAAGCGGATAGAAGTTTCTCAACACTAAAACTAATTTATGCATTCACACATCTTATGAATCCATAAATTTCCACCACATAATTAACTAGTATCGAACTAAGCTAATTCAAATCTGAACTATGACTAATAAATTGGAAATGTTGGAAAGATTTCCTCTTCGAATGAACTATAACAATACTTATCACATTCATCTGTTGCTTTAAAATAAGTGAGGTAAAACTTTGTTCTTCCCTTGTTCCAATTCAAACAAAAGAGAAAGCATGAACTAAATGCAATACTAACTAGAATAGAAAATGATTGACATAAAATATCATTCGATTGTCTCTGCAACAAAAAGTACTTTACACCAAAAATTTGCCGACCTTTCATTAATCTTTTCAATTCATACATATAGAGTTTTTGAGATGACTATTACAATGGAAGTTTAATTGGTTCATCTTCTGAGGATGACAAATGGCAAGGTGCTAGTCTGTCTTATTACAAAATTACAAAAGAAAACAAAAAGGGGGCATAATATGAATCACTTAGACTTCTTCCCCTTTTCAATTTTTTCCCTATATGCCTTAGCAGCAACCATTATTGGGATTAGCTCTTCATGGTTGGGCATGTGTATATTAGTGAATCTAAAAAGCCATTTTGAATGTTCCCTTGCTAACTCCTTTATAGCTTTCAACTAATCTGACAACTCCTCTGTGGCCACATGTATCCATCCACTAAGTATCTGGAGTTCTGCGGTTCTGTTCTGGCTATTGGAAGCCACTGCGGGTAGATTATCCAAAAAAGTAGAGAAGTTACTTTTCATTGCTTCCAATCTAATGAGATCATTTCCTTGACCACTAGTTTGAGAATCAATGTGTAGCCCTCTCATAAGCTCAAATCCCCTATCTTGAGTCTTCTTTACTTTGCTCTATATTTCCTTGAGTCCCTTCTTAGCCACCTGGATCATTTCTAGTTTGAACTGCATACTTTGGAGCCACTTAAAAAAAGGTTCATTCCCTTTATTTAGAATCTTTTCTCTAACTGCCTCCTTCTCTTTCATTTGGATGATTATCTTTAAAAGGAAGATGCAGTCATCACATTTGATCCTTTCTCTGGCTAGAGTATTACTATTGGACAATATATTATCCTTTTCTATCTCCAATATGAGGATACCATTTCCAATTTTGTCTATGAGTGAAAATCCTTCTGATTTAAGTTTCTCAATCCATTCTTTACCAATCTAGCCATAATGCCTATCTAATTGGAGCTAGGAAATGAGGGCTTGCACTTCAGCTACACTAGGAGTCTGAGTCACAGACATACCAGAAATAGTTGCTAGTGGAGTGACTAACTGCCTAACAAATTTGTTCAATTCTTCTATCTCTACTTTCATCTTGATCTTTGACAACTTGAGACTCTCCAATTGTCCTTCTACTACTTCATTACTTGATCTCCACAAGCTAACCTTTGTATCATGTTTGGCTTCTCCAAGATTGATTGAATGTAGAGTAAAATCATCAAGCATCATATCCTCAATTCGCCCTCCTTTGTTTGGCTTAGCTATTTTCATTTTCAAGTGCCCTATTTTTGGATCTTGCCCAAGTATTGACAAAGTCTTTTTCTTTTTGACCTTTGTCAATGCAGTCCCAGAACAAACCACGAGGGATATAGTGTCTTTTGGAGAAACACTTTCATCCTTTCTCTTTCTTTTCCTTTCCAAAGTATCTTCTAACCAAGAATGAGTTCCTATCACTTTGGAAGCTATTTTGAGTGATTCAATTCTGAACATTTTCTTCTTCACTAGAGTCATGGTTATAGTAGTTGAAGAGAAAGGATTCTTTGAGTCCTTAGAGATGAGTCTAGAAGAAGCTTGGCCCTTCTCCATCTCTGAAGTCTTCTTCATTTCTTCATTTGATTTAGTAGATTCATTGCTGCTACTTTTTCTAGATCCCCTAGGTCTTCTATCTGTATAGGGGAACCACCTGGCTTCAAAAGTGAAGCACTTGCTGATGGCACGGGGCTATGATGAGGAGATCTCATCGGAGTGGTATGTGGAGAAGGAACAAGGGTACTGTGAGGAGATGGAATGGGGGTAGTATGTGGGGAAGGTACTGGAGTAGGGGCACTATCCTTTGGTTCTTCCGCTTTCTTCTCTTCAGTACTAGTTTGGGTTCCTATAACTGGCAAGGAAACATCATGACATGTTTGGGCTATAGGAACATTCTTGTCTAGGGGTTGATCACCTCCACTTGTAGGTTGAGCTAGTCCTTGGGTGGAAGTGATGATCACTCCCACTATAGCACTCTAAGATGAAGTAGGTGTTGCAGCTTTTGGAGAAGCTTGAGTGGTTGCACCCTTACTTCGGCTCTTTCTGGTTGTCCACTTGACCCATTTCCTAGTTCTCTTGATTATCCTAGCCATCATGATATTGAGATTCTCTTCCACATCCATATATGGCTTGGAACTGATAGGAATTCCCCTTAATTTAGTCAAATATGTATTGCTATACATATTTTCACCATCATCCTCCAATCCTTCTACATTGAGATCAATGCCATATGTTTTTATTTGTTCCATTGTGAGTTATGTGAAAGTACAATCTCGACTTTCTAAATCATCCTTGCAATATGCCCAATAATCCTCTAGAGTGGTGACATGCTTGATCACACTCTCAATTTGAAGCACCTCTCTTGCATATCCATTTGGGTCAAACATGGGTACCACGATCTCATATTCATCCAATTTGTACTTATTCTCGAATGCCTTGAGCATGTTTTTGGCATCAGATTGAGAATCACAACTATAAGCCCCAACCTTCATGGGGAACTCATACCCCTTCTTCCTGAACTGGCGCTCAACACATTCACTTGGATAGCTTGTCTCACGATCTCTATGAGCACGATAATGTCGCTTGGGTATCTAGGCAGCTTCAGAGGAAATCTGTCAAAAGCTACAAGATGCAAATACAAGAAGGATGAGAATTGAATAAAGTAGCTACCAAATTGACTAATGGCCACCATTGCTTCTGGGCTAAACCTCCTCTCTAGGCATCCTTGTAGTTCCCTACAAATCCTCATTGTAAAAGAGTCATAAACTCTGACATACTCTGCATAGCTATTCTATAACTGCAAGCATGGATAAAATTCATAACTTTTTACATCATCAGAAAAATCCTCTATTTTGGGAAGGCCTAGCCACAATATTAGAGAAGCTAACATATAAATTAGGAAATAAGACATGTAGAAGGCATTGTAGACCTTTGCAGTACTGAGAGCTCTGGATAGATGTTCACTTACCTCATATGCCCAATCAACATAATGTGTGTCTGAACAGATGATTTGCACTAAAAATAAATATTGTTCTACAAAATTGAGTGCTTCTACCCCACCTTTCAACCGATGCAAAAGAACCAGAATGTCCATGATTTTGGGCTTGAGATTAGTGCCAAAAAGTGTCTTAGGAACCTTACTCTTAGCTCCCCATGGCTTTTGGAACTAGGACCTCATAATTTCCTTCTGCCACACCATCTTCTTCAAGTTGAACTTGGACATGGCTCCTCTTATGGTCAATTCAGAAAACTCTTCCCGCTTTGGAATTTGGAGGCGATTGAGTATAGTTTTTTGGTCAATTAAGATCAAAACTGTATGATCTAGCAACAAGATCTATTTAGTGTCTGGATTGTAATGGTTAATACATTCAATGATTAGCTTGAGGGTTTAAATTGCCACTGGAAACTTGACTGCATCCACTAGCCCAATTCCTCGAAGTTGCTCTGTTATTGGGTGGATTGCCTCCATTCTCAAGCTTCTTTGGAAATCTTACATGTTGAAGAAACAAAGTGAGGTATCTATAACATTTTGAAATGTTGACTTAATCCCATTTAATCCATCAAATGCAATGAATCTTGTTGCCATCTTATCATAGATATACATGAATTAAAAATCTTAAAATTGAAAATAGCATAGAGAGTAGAGCTTTGCAACTGTGAGAATTCTGAAATCACTATTTAATTCAACAACATAACAGTTCAAATAAGAAAGTGGTAGTTTGAAAATCCATTATGTTCATCTCTATATAGAAATCCCAATCCACCCGTTAATCTTCAAGATCTGCACCACATGAGTGAATTAAAGGATAAATTCATTAGATTAGTAAATGAAGGGGTTTCTAATGGATTTTTCCATGTCTTTTCTCTATTTCCATTGGCCCAACGGTAACTTTCCTTTATTACAGACTTACTTTCCCATTTTTCACCAAGTTGCAGAAAATTAAGAAAGGAGTACTCTACGGGGAAAAATCTAGCTCAGCCAAATTTTTCTCAAGATACCTTCCCAAATGTGGTTAAATGGATTCCATTATCCTTTTTAAGCATCTTTCAATTTATCTATGAGCTCAACATGCTTGCAGTAGTGATTTTTCAATAGATGCAAAAAATCGCTTTCTAGGGTTGAAAACCCGTTGAGGAGAAGGCAACTTCTATTTTTTCGCCTTTGCTTTTATTTTCACTTTATCTTTTAAGTAATCATGCTTCTAGGCTTTGGAAAATCTAAAAAGGGGATATAAAAGTGGAAAGGGACCCACTTACTTACTTTTCCCTCTCACAAATGTCTTTGTCAGAAATTGACTTCGTAGGTCGAAAACCTGCATTGAAGAAGTTACTTTAGAGTTTTCTGCCAGATGCTATTCTGATCATTATGATGAATTCTAAGTGACTCCCAAGGTAGAATACTGCAATTTATGGATGATTTATCCATAAAACAACTCATTTATTCCTTACTTTAGCTTGTAAAACTCATTCCTTGACCTCTGCGGAAAATCACCTTTGCAGGTCAAAAACCCGTTGTGAAGAAGGCAATGCTAGGTTTTTCACAAACTTTATTTTCTTCATGTTCACACTATAATGAGTCATGAGAAAGTTCATTCTTGGAAATGGCTTTATGAAAAATCATGATATGACCCAAGAATCTCCACCGAAAAGGATCCTAGACTACCCACAAAACTCATGACAATAAGGAAAACCCACCCTTTTATGTAATGTGGGAGAAGAAGGAAGATGAAAACCTGATGGAGAGACTTTTCACTTGGGGCAAAGAAATAGACTCAGACATACCTAAACCTAATTAATTCACAAGATCATTTTCTACTTTGCATAATGGGTACATGATGAAAAGTGGGGCAACACTTTGATAACTGAGTGAGCTCGGTTAACACTAGTTCCATCCAAAATTTTCTTCATTAATCGAGTGAGCTTGGTTTACACTCATCTTCCATAGACTTTCCTTTGATGCCCAAGTGAACTCAGTAGATACTACCTTCTAAATTAAGCAAACTTCAGATTTCTCAGTAGCTATAGAAAACTATTTTCAATGCTTGAGTGAGCTTAGCATACAATGACTTGTAATGATATGACATTTTATGTAACATCAAAGAAAATACACAATTAACCAATTGTATCCAACACTTACTTCTAATTATTTTTTCAAGAGGGTGATTTTGGACCACTTTTCTGTTAGGTGTCACTACTTCAATTATGATTTCTTCTCTAGGTTCTTCTCTTTATTATTCTCTTTGAATTTTAGTTTTTAGGTCAGTGTCAATTTCATAAAATAATTCCTTCTCAACATTCTTCTTGTTGGTTATTGGATTAGTCTCTTGACCATAATTATAATCAAGTATCCTTTCTTGAATTCTAGACTTTTTGTCAACTCTCACCTTAGTGCTTTCAAAAATAGTCTTAGATCTTTGATTAAAACATCTGTATGATTTTCTTTTCAACGAATATCTAAGAAACATACCTTTATCACTTCTTGAACCAAACTTTCTAATATCATCTCTTTTAATGTGGCATTTATTTCCAAAGTTTCTAAAATACTTCACAGAAGGTGCATGCTCAAATCAAAGTTCATAAGGTATCTTAGTAGTGCCTTGTCTGATTTTCATTGTGTTCATAGTGCATACTACTATATTTACTACTCTTCAAAATATTTTCAATACATTATTTCAAGCATCATTCCTCTTGTTGTCTCTATTACTGATATGCTTCTCCATTTGCTATCCCATTCTTCTTAGATGTCTTAGGGGATGAATGTTTTCTCTTTTTATGATTATCTTCTCAAAAATTGTTTATCTCATTTGAAATAAACTCTTCTCCTCTATCAGATCTCAAAGAATTTATCTTTAAACCAGGTTCATTATCAACTCTACTTTTAAATATCTTGATTTTATGAAAAGCTTCATATTTTTCTCTAAGAATTGCAACCCACATCATTCTAGTAAAATCATCAACAAAAATCATAAAATACCTTTCACCATAGAATTATCTAGTCTTTGTAGGACCACTCAATGTGTATAATCTCCAATTTTGTTGAAGTAGTAAATTTCTTGCTTGGAAATTAACTGTTCTTTTATTTTTCCATTACACATTCTTTACACAACATGTTAGTAGGTTTTACAATCTTAGGCAAATCTCCAACTACAAATGTAGTACTAACCTTCATGATATTATCAAAGTTCTTATGACACAATATCTTATACCATAACCAACTCTCATCCACCCTTGAAACTAAACTTGTCATTTTAATAGTATTCAATTGAAATACATTACCTTTTTTCCTTGTACCAGTACCAATCACCTTACCATCTTTATGTTGAAAAGAGATTATTTTGAAGTGTGGAACCTATCATGAAAAAATCATTATTTTGTCAATGATGTCAAAACTGGTACTCGTTGGTAAGGCAACCACTTTTTGGTGTGAATATTATTATTTGATTGATTGATGAAGAGGATTTGAAAAGGAAGCATAATAAGAGTACCTAGTGAAAGGTTGAGTTAAATGGTGTTTGAAAGGAACACTAAGATCAAGTAAGAGATTGATGATATTATGTATTATTGATCTACTTAAGGCTAAAGTGAATGGTTACTTTAGCTAAGTTAAGAAGAAGTGTTTTCATAAAAAGTGTCTGCTAGGCCTGGTCGAGAAAATAGTGTAAGCCAAGCAAACTTAGTTCAGGCTGAGAAAAATTTAGAAGGTGCCAAGTGTTAGAAAATATAGTAGGTTTTGAGCATCAGTAAAACTTAGTAAGTGTTGAGTGTCAGGGGAATAATAGTGGTGATCAAGCGATGAAGACTTGGTAGATGTTGAGCAACTCAGTGTTGGCCAAGCATTATAAGACTATTATTGCTAAGTGAATAGTGTAGATGTTGAGTGACACCAAAACAAGAAAAATCAAAGATTTGATAGATCTAAGCGAAAAAAGTTGATTTCTTGAATTATGTGAAGTGTGTGGAAGATAAGCTTGATGAGCTAGAGGCACAAAATTCAAGGTAAATCATTTTGAGGTAAATCTTAGGAGGATTGTAAGAGAAGTTTCTAGAGGGAATAAAATGGAAAAAGGGAGGATTTGATGAATCTAACCTAACCCTAAGATGAAAGATTGTGATTAAGTAGAAAAGGATCATAAAACTCTTTATAAGAGGATACAAGACCAGAAGCAAATGAGGCCAAGGAGAGTTGAAATGAATTTGTAGGTGTTGCTTCATATGGTGGCTAAGGGAATGAATTTGCAGTTGGCATACTGAGCAAGTAGGCTTAAGGAGTTGGAGGCTTAAAGGGTGAACAAGCTATTAGAGATGAAGAGTATGAATGCCAAGAAAAATGGAGGACTGAACAAGAGATCTATTTTGTATTTTGTCATTAGATCAAGTCCTACTGCTACTTTCTAACCATTATAACAGATTAAATAAATCCTTTAGATTAAGGTTGACCTAACAGTCATTTGTAAATCCTTTAACTAGGTGACATTCTAATGGAATGTTCTAAAGTCCTCTAAAAAGGCTCACTCCTAATAGGGTGATTGAAATCCTTTAACTAGATTGCATTTAACAGTGTGCATTGTAACCTTTAACATGGTTGACTCCTCACAAGGATCACTTCAAAAGAGTGAAAATTGGTAGCATTTTACTAGTAGTTTTTCCAAAATTAAGTTTCCACATTAAAATATATTTAACCCTCTTTGATTAATGGGTGGTCATTTTAGAAACACATGTAGTCAAAGAATGCAATTGAAGTGTGAGGTCGATTTGGGATCACAAATCAACATAGATGTGTGGTCAACTTAGGAACACATTAGGACAATGAATATATATTTTTTAATAATAATTTTGTCTTGAAAAAGACAAGGTTTGACCAGGTGGAACAAAGATTGATAAAGCTGAATCAACGATTGAAGTTTGATAGGAACTGCCCCCTCATGATTGAAATTGAAATAAAATAGAGAAATAACAAATTGATAAATTTGATCAAATCGAACTAAAGATAAGGTTCTTGATGTAAGATAAAAAAATGTAAGGATCACATAACCAAGGTAGATCATCAAGCATGAAAGATTATGCCCCAAAGTTAAATTAGAAGAAAAGAAGTGGGGTGAAAGCAAATGGAAGATAGAAGTTTGGAAGAGGTGAAAAGAAATGGAAAGAAGAAAGAGAATGCCTCAAAATCAATCAACTATTTAAGATAGAATATTTTGATTGAGATCACAAAAGAAGATAAGGAAATAAAGATCAAGACATGACTACAATTGATTGAAAATCCATAAGAAAGATGAAGGAAAACCCTCTCAAACTCACAATGCAACCTAAAAATGAAGTCTAATAATGCAAGCTATATGAAAATGCCAAGATGTACTTTCAATAGAGAAACTGTAACATAGGATTTTGTTTTCATAATTCATTAGAGAATGTTAAGGAACTTATTTTCATCATTGGGCCATTATTAATGGACATAAAAAAATCACACAATCATCACTAGTCACAAGCTCAACTATGAAGATATGAATGTGATTTATATCAGATTGGAATGTGGAAAGATTCTAACATAAGCATCAAATACATAAAGGTCAAGATGACTTTGATGTTAGCTTACCTAGTTTAATGTAGCAAAACCAAACTCACATCAAGGCATAGATGTTAGGATGACCATAAGAATGGTTGTGAAAAAATAATCAAGGATGATGCCTGAAATCTCCTAAGTGTTTCAAGGGGACAACAAGAGACACTCTAGAGTTTTAAGATGACACCACAAGCAAAAAGAAAATAAAAATATGCCCCATGTCCTAAGTCCTCTAGCTATGCATATTGGAGAGACTTTTTAAGACAAGTGCACTCAATGAAAATCAATAAAATTCAGCACACAAAGAAATGATCATGACATAGCTCAAGTATTAAGTGTTTGTGTTTAAAAATCTAAGTGTGTTAACTGATACTAAGCTTTGAGGATAAAGATCAAATTCTTGGAAGTAGGTAAGATCACATGAAAAAATTGGGTAAGACCAAACCAATAAGTGCTAAAAAAAGCACTCAATGTCAGGGGTTGTATTGAAAAATATAGCTGGGGTGGTATTGAAAAACACCATTTACGAGGTGTCCTAAAGATCAACGTATCCAAGAGACCAAAGTTAACACAGTTATGCCCCTAGAAAAAGATAAAGACCAATTCCAAACCAAGGAAACAAGGACAAGGAATGATGGAGAAAGGATAAGTGTTAAGGACACGTGCTAAGAAAATGGGGTACAAAGGCCTCAAGTAGTGCCAGTTTCTAGGTCTTCACCACTTGGATTTTATCAAGGAAAAAAATGTGTGCTAAAATGTTGACACACTTTTATGAATCATTATATCTAATATTTCTCAAGAATGAGATCTCAAATGGCGACTCATAGCTCTCTATTCATGGAGTGTAAGGGTTTGTAATGAAGGACCTCAGTTTGACTTAGTTTGTGCCCATGCAAGTACATCATAAAATGAGAGATTCAAAGAGGAAAAGCAAGAGTGCTAGTCTCCATCATCATCAAATATGCATGCAAATGAATATGCAAGTTAATCTAAATGATATCAATGCAAAGCAATGCAAGAAAGCAAGTCTAATCTATGAAAAGAAATAACAATGCAAGATTAATCCAGGAAGCAAATATGACTCTAATATAATATGAAAATGCAAGGATGAAGTATGATGATGGAAGTCAAGGATGCATGAGAGAATAAGACAAGAAGAGGGAAGTTGCAATGAAGCTCCAATGTCCAATCCTTAAAGCTCAAACTCCTCCAAAATTGCTCTCCAAACCTGCAATATAACAATACTATAACAACTAACATCTATCCAAATGAGGAGAGAGATCCTTATAAAATAAACCATGGAGGTGGGAGGCTTCTCACAAGAGCAATGTGGGATAAATCCCTAAAAAGACAAGTAAGAGGAAAAAGCTCACCACTTAGAGATATGTGCAAGAAAAGGAACCTTTATTTGATTTATTTCTTTTTTTCATCAAAAAGAAAGCTTTAAGTGGAGATTATTTATTTAATTAAAAGGGAGATTTTCTTTTAATTAAATAAGACAAGATTATTTAATTAAAAGAGAGATTTCAATTAAATAAGATAAAACTATTTAATTAAAAGAGATTTTTTTTTAATTATATAAGATTATTTTATTTATTTAAAAAGATATTTTATTTTTAATTAAATAAGATAAGATTATTTAATAAAAAGAAAGATTTTAATTAAATAAGATAAAACTATTTAATTAAAAGAGAGATTTTGATTTAATAAGGTAAAACTATTTACTTAAACAAGAGATTTTCTCTTAATTAAATAAGATTTTTAAATTTTTTTATAGGATTTTTTAAAAATTAAATTATATAAGATTATTTGATAAAAAGAAAGATTTTAATTAAATAAGATAAAACTATTTAATTAAGAAAGAGATTTTAATTGAATAAGATAAAATTATTTAATTAAAAAGAGATTTTCTTTTAATTAAGTAAGATTATTTTATTTATTTAAAAATATATTTTCTTTTAATTAAATAAGATAATATTATTTAATAAAAAGAAAGATTTTAATTAAATAAGATAAAACTATTTAATTAAAAGAGAGATTTTCTTTTAATTAAATAATATTATTTTCTTTATTTAAAGGATGTTTTCTTTTAATTGAATAAGATAAGATTATTTAATAAAAAGAAATATTTTAATTAAATAAGATAAAACTATTTAATTAAAAGAGAGATTTTCTTTTAATTAAATAAGATTATTTTACTTATTTAAAATGATGTTTTATTTTAATTAAATAAGATAAGATTATTTAATAAAAAGGAAGATTTTAATTAAATAAGATAAAACTATTTAATTAAAAGAGAGATTTTTTTAATTAAATAAGATTATTTTATTTATTTAAAAGGATTTTTTCTTTTAATTAAATAAGGTTATTGATGAAATGATCAAATCTTAGGAAATATTGAAATAATTAAATTAATTGAAATTTGATCAAGGAAAATAATTTGAATTGATTCAATAAAATACAACGATGCATTGATCTAGGAAATTGATAAATTGATTTAGGAAATTGATGAATTGAAGAATTGGGGCCCATAGTCTAGGCTACCATTTTATGACCTTGGATAGTTGATTCAACCCCCCCTCCCCCTCTCAGTTATTCTAAATATTCCAACACCTTTTTCTTTGATAATGCAACTTTTCTTTGTAAAATACAATTGATATCTCACGATCTCTATGAGCACGATCATGTCGCTTGGGTATTTGGGCAGCTTTAGAGGAAATTTGTCGAAAGTTGCAAGATGCAAATATGAGAAGGATGAGAATTGAATAAATTAGCTACCAAACTGACTGATGGCCACCATTGCTTCTGGGCTAAACCTCCTCTCTGGGCATCCTTGTAGTTCCCTACAAATCCTCATTGTGAAAGAGTCATCAACTCTGACATACTCTGCATAGCTATTCTGTAACTACAAGCATGGATAAAATTCATAACTTTTTACATCATGATCAAGAAAATCCTCTATTCTGGGAAGGCCCAACCACAATTGTAGAGAAGCCAACATATAAATAAGGAAAGAAGACATGTAAAAGGTATTGTAGAACTTTGTAGCACTGAGAGCTTTGGAAAAATGTCTACTTACCTCATACACCCAATCAACCTAATATGTGTTTGAACAAATAATTTGCACTAAAAAGAAATATTGTTCTACGAAATTGATTGCTTCTACCTCACCTTTCAATCGATGCAAATGAACTAGGATGTCCACGATTTTGGGCTTGAGATCGGTGCCAAAAAGTGTCTTAGGAACCTTACTCTTAGCTCCCTGTGGCTTTTGGAACCAGGACCTCATAATTTCCTTTTGCCACACCATCTTCTTCAAGGAGAACTTGAACATGGTTCCTCCTATGGTCAATTCAGAAAATTCTTCCCGCTCTAGAATTTGGAGGCAATTAACTACAGTTTGTTAGTCAATTGAGATCAAAACTATATGATCCAACAACAAGATCTGTTTAGTGTCCGAATTGTAATGGTCAATACCTTCAATCATTAGCTCGTAGACTTGAATTGCCACTGGAAACCCGACTGCTTCGACTAGCCCACTTCCTTAGAGTTTCTCTGTTATTGGGTGGATTGGCTTTGTCCTCAACCTTCTTTGGAAATCTTGCATGTCAAAGAAATGAAGTGAGGTATCTATAACATTCTGCAATGTTGACTTAATCCCATTCAGTCCATCGAATCTAGTGAATCTTGTTGCCATCTTATCTGAGATAGAGATTAATTGAAAATCTCAAAATTGAAAATAGCACAGAGATTAGAGCTTTGCAACTGTGAGAATTCTGAAATCACTATTCAATTCAACAACATAATAGTTCAAATAAGAAAGTAGTTTGAAAATCCGTTATGCTCATCTCTATATAGAAATCCCAATCCACCCATTAATCTTCAAGATTCACGCCATGCGAGTGAATTAAAGGATAAATCCTTTAGATTAGTAAATGTGGGGGTTTCTAATGGATTTTTTCATGTCTTCTCACTATTTTCATTGGTCCAATGGTAACTTTCCTTTATTACACACTTACTTTCCCATTTTTCACCAAGTTGCAAAAAATTAAGAACAGAGTATTCCATGGGGAAAAATTTGCTTAGCCAGATTTTGCTCAGGATACCTTCCCAAATGTGGTTAACTGGCTTCCATTATCCTTTTTAAGCATCCTTCAATTGATCTATGAGCCCAACATGCTTGCAGTAGTGATTTTTCAATAGATGCAAAAAATTGCTTTCAAGGGTTGAAAACCCATTGAGGAGAAGGCGGCTTCTATTTTTTCACATTTGGTTTTATTTTCACTTTATCTTTTAAGTAAGTGTGCTTATAAGCTTTGGAAAATCTAAAATGGGGCTCTGAAAGTGGAAAGGAACCCACTTACTTGCTTTTCCCTCTCAAAAATGTCTTTGTCAGAAAATTGACTTGGCAAGTTGAAAACCTAACCTGGAGAAGTTACTTCAGAGTTTTCCACCAGATGCTATTTTGATCATTATGATGAATTATGAGTTACTCCAAAGGTAGAATACTATAATGTAGGGATGATTTATCCATAAAATAACTCATGTCTTCCTTGCTTTGGCTTGTAAAACTCATTCCTTGACCTCTGCGAAAAATCACCTTTGTAGGTCAAAAACTTGCTGTGGAGAAGGCAATCCTGGGTTTTCCGCAAAATTTATTTTCTTCATGTGCACACTATAATGAGTCATGAGCAAGTTAATTCTTGGAAATGGCTTTGTGAAAAATCATGATATGACCCAAGAATCTCCATCGAAAAGGATCCTAGACTACCCACAAAACTCATGACAATAAGGAAAACCCACTCGATTATGTAATGCGGGAGAAGAAGGATGATAAAAACCCGATGGAGAGACTTTTCACTTGGGGAAAAGAAATAGACTCAGAAATACCTAAACCTAATTAATACACAAGATCATTTTCCAGTTTGCATAATGGGTACAGGATGAAAAGTGGGGCAATAACTGGCTTTGACTGGGGACTTGGGTTGAGTTTACCCAAGCAAGGAACTCAAAATCTCTAGTTTCACAAAAGAAGGTAAAAAGGCGGCAACACAAAAAAACACAATGAGACAAAGATTATGAAAGAAAAAGAAAAGGAAAAAGACAAACTAGGAAACACAAAAGACACTAAAACTAACTATAATACAATACAAGGGTTACCTGCTCTTAATTAGCAATTTGATAAAGCTTCAGATCTTGACCATTATAGGTCAAGGGTAGTACTTTTCCATCTTCATATGCCAATTTAAAAGAATTATTTTCAAATGCCTGATGAATTCTAAATGGGCCTTTCCATAAAGTATCAAACTTCTTATGCATTCCTTTGGAAGCACTTCGCTTATCCTAGAGCAACACACTGTCTCCCACCATGAATTTCCATGGTCTTGTTCTCTTATCAAATAGATCCTTCACTCACATCTGGAGTTGTGTGATGTGATCTACAATTTCCTTCCTTTCTTCTTTAAGTTTGCTCTAGTACAAGATCCTCTTTTCTAAACCATTTTTAAAAACATCATCTTCAATCACCGTTCTTAGTTTATTTGTGGCTAATTCTAGAGGTAAGGGGAGATTAGCTTTAGTTCTATAAACAATTCAAAAGGAGATACGTTGATTTCCCTTTTAGGTGTCACTCTATCTGCCCACAACGCCTCATGAATCTTTTTGTGCCAAGTCTTTTGATTATCTTAAACCAATTTCTTAACAATATTCATCAAATTCTTATTACTTGACTAAGCTTGACCATTTCCTTGAGGCAAATAATCAGACGAATGTCCCATGGTGATCCCATACTCTAAGAAGAAATTGATAATTTCAATTGAAGAAAAATAAGATGCATTATCCATCACCAGTTTAATAGGGACACCAAACTTGACCAATATGTTCTCCTTTATGAATTTGCACACCACTTCGGAAGTAGTCTTCTTAGTAGCTTTAGCTTCTACCCACTTGGTGAAATAGTCAGTTGTAGTTATTACATATTGGTGACCAGCACTGGATGTAGGGCTAATTAGACCAATGAAGTCGAGACCCCATTGTTGAAAAGGTCCTTCGATGATAATAGGTCTCAATGGCAAAGCAGGTAATTGAGGACGTCTAGAGAACATCTTGCACTTCTCGCATGTTGCTACCCAGGCATATGCATCTTTAAACATCCCAGGCTAGTAATAACACTACCTTAGTATTTTAAAAGTTGTGACTAAAGACAAGAAATGTCCTCTGCAAGCTTCATCATAAAATGTTCTCAACAACTTTTTCTACCATTGTTTGTCTACGCACCTAAGGAAAGTGCCATCAATGGATTTTTTGAATAGTTTGCCATCCCAAATCACATACTTAGTTGCTTTCAATTTGAGATCTCTTCTTTGTCTTGTGTTTAGGCCATCTAGACATTCACCATATGTTAGTAGATAAGAAATATTTTCAAACCATGAATCATAGAGGCCTACGGCTAACACCCACTGCTTCTCTCCCAATTCTTTTGATTCTTCAGTTATCTTATTTTCTACAATCACCTTGCACAGATAATTTCCCCTTACTAGCTTGGTAGGTTTTATTTCTATATCATACTCCTATATTTTTTCCACCCACACTCCTCTAAAATTACAACCCACATCCTGTTGTGTCAAAACACTCTTTACTGCCACATCAGGGACAAAGACTACATAATGTGAATGCAAGATATAAAATTGAAATTTTTTTAGGGCTTTAACCACCACAAAAGTGTGCTTTTCAATTTGTGAATATTTTAGTTCATGATTCTTCAAAGGTATGCTCATGAAAGCTATTAGGGCTTGTACCCTTTCATTATTTTCTTGCATAAGTATCGCCGAGAGAGTATGCTCAGAAGCATAACAATAAATAATGAAATCTCGTTTATAATTTGGATGACATAAAACTAGGGCATTAGCAATAGTAGTCTTTATATCTTGAAAGGCTCACTTTCCCACCTCATTCCATTTGAAATTTGAATTTCCTTTCATCATATCCACTATATGCTTATTTGTTTCCACAAAATTAGGCACAAATCTTCTTAGAAAATTCACTTGCCCAAAGAAAGATTTAACTCCTATTTTATTTGAAGGAAAGCTCAATCTTTGAATTTCTTCTACCCATTTAGGGTCAATTCTAATGCCCTCCTAGGACACTATATCGCCTAAGAGTTTCCCTTCTGTTACATAGAAATTGACTTCTTGGGATTGAGAGAGATCCCATGCTCTCGACATTTCTGTAAAACCTCTCTCAAATCTTCCATATGATCTTTTCTCTTTCTCAAGAACATGGTGAGGTCATCCAAGCATATGACTATGAGTCAATCCTTTAGATCAGTGAATGTATTACTCATACATCTTTGGAATGTAGCACTAACGTTGATAAGTCCAAAGGGCATTTTGCGATACACAAATGTACCCCAAGGAGTGGTGAACACTGTTTTATGTTGATTTTTCTCCTCTACTTCGACCTGATTATAACTTGAGAAACCTTCAAGCATAGACATCATTTTAGATCCCACCACTATTTTTAGTAGGTAATCCATGTTAGGAAGAGCAAAGTTATCTTTAAGAGATGCTTGGTTCATGTTGCAGAAATCAACACAAATTCTTATTTCTCTGTTCTTCTTTCTGACGGGTACTATATTGGCTATCCAAGTGGAATGATGAATGGGATAAATGATTCTCATTTTAACATCTTATCTACCTCCCAGAAGATGGCATCTGTGACTTTAGGATTGTAGTTCCTTTGTTTTTGCCAAAATGGGACTCTTCCAATCAAATTTCTTCTTCTCAACTTGTGATACTCATGCCTTTTCTTCTCTACCTACTTATTTTTCAAGAATTTCTTCCTTAATATAAATAAATCCTATTTCATCATCCTCTTCATCACTTTAGTCAAGAAGTCTACCATTTTGAAATCAAGTTCACCATCCTCATTAATGTAAAATCATTCCTTAGGTGTTTTTGATTATAAGGATTTCTAGGCTTAAACTTCTTTACTCCCTTAGGAAATTTAGAAGAGTAATGACCAAGTTCATTACAAGTCTAACACTTTAAAATTATGTTACCTTTAGGTTATCTCTTCATAAGTAGGGCGGGTCCTTCCTCAATATTCTTGTCTTCATCTTCTCTTATTTGGAAATTACTCATATTATCTCCACTTGTTCTTCCACTTCTTGACAACATAGGTTTGTCTCTTTGTATGCAAAAAATAATTTCTACTCTAGGAAAATCTCTAGTTTGTTTCATCCATATTTCAGCTGACTGTAATCTCCCAAAAAGAGTCCCTCTTGTAAAATCAAATGTGGAGGAAATAACTGGTTCAATCATTTTTGTTGTATATTTGTATGCAGGTGTCAAAGTGTTCAATATTTTACATACAACTTCACTTCTAATTTCTCTCCTTCGTAAGTCATAATTTCTATAACAATCTTTGGTATTCTACCAAAATAACTTCTTATAGATTCATCTTCCATCATATTAGCATCTTGAAATAAACATATCCTATTAGAAATGTTTAGAATAACTTGGGGGGGGGGGGGAAGCGGGGTGTGAATTAGTTTCTCAAGGTCCTTAAGTACCACTTGAACAATTAAATATAAACACTCATTGTTCTGCTTATCCTGCTATTGCTTCGTCTCTATTGTAAAAATACTATCTTTAACATAACATGCTTTGCTGAATGAAAACATCATCAAATGTAAAACATAGAAAACATTCAACACATATTTGATGCTAGGATTTTATGTGGAAACCCAATTTGGGAAAAACCACCACCAACATGTCACCACTTTTTCACTCTTTTGAAGTGAGCTTTATTATGAGCCAATCTTGTGAAATATTTACTATACACACTATTAAATGTGACCTAATTAAAGGATTTAATCACCCTATTAGGAGCAGCCTTGTTAGAGGATATTGATCATTTCATTTAGAATGTCACCTAGTTAAAGGACTTACACATATTGTTAAGTCCTTCAAATGAGTGCTAGGTCAACTTTTGTTAAAAGGATTTCAATACAATCTATTTACAATGATTAGAAAGAAAACAATAGGTTTTGATCTATATTATTACAAATCACTTTGTAGGTTCATATCACTATTTAATTCATGTACTGATTCACTAATAAGCCTCCCATTGTCATCTCTAATCTTGATTTGCTTGGCAGCCTTTCAAGCAATCAACCTTCTCCTTTCACCAACACTTAGACCATCTACTTAGATTCACTTATCAAAATCAACATCTATGCAATCAATCTTCTTTAGCTTTGCATTCACTCTTACATACACTCGTACACACACTACATCATTTTGTTTGGCTCTATACCTCTTTAAATAGGCAATTATTTCTTTACCATTTTCCACGATCACTGTAGATCTTAGGGTTTGTGATCAGGCTCAACAAGATTCATTGTATCTATCCATCTTCTTGATCTTCCTCTAAAAACTTCTCTAGAATCTGCTTGTTATGTCTTTACCTAATCCTCACCTTGAATTTAATGATCCAACTCATTAATATTATCTTCAACATAGTTCACATCTCTCAAGAAATCAACTGAGTTGGCTAGATGTCACAATTTACTCAAATTCACTCTCATACTATTACTCAATAATCTCTAAATTCTAACACTCGATCATCACTAAATTACTTGGTTGATGTAAAACTTTTGGCTCGATATCAACTATCTTGCTTGGCATCAACTATTTTGCTTGATCAATACTAGTTCGCTTAGTCGACACTAGATTTTCTTAGCACTTAATGCGGCTTAGTTGACACTAGCATCACTCAACATTCCTTAACCATTTACTATTTTTCATCTTAGCTTAAGTTTCTTGATATAAACAATCACTTTGTCTCATTAAATTCTATCTAATAAAATGCCCATTTATATCTTCCTTTCCATAACTCAACCTTTTCTCTAGGTATGATCCAAGATAATCCTGGGGTTCCTTGCAATCCTATGCATTTTTCATTCATTCTGCCAACTTTTGCTAAGTTCTGGTTGTTGTCCAGTGCTAGTTGCTATCAAGTTTTAGTTGTTGCAAAGTTGTCTAGTGTTGGTCGAGATGTCTAGTTTTTGCCAAGCTATCTAGTGTTCACCAAGTGTTCTTCATGTGTTGAGTGAACCAATTATTTTATTGATGCTCAATTCCTTTTTGATTGAGTTATCTATGTTTTGGTTCTTAGTTGGAGTCAACTCTTGTATTTAATTTAGATCATGAATTTAGTGATAGGATCTTGTTTAGGGATGAGTGTTGACCATTTTGAGGTTGACCTTTCTTTCATGTAATGTTCTAGAATATTCTGTAAGCCATTTTGGCAAGTATAAATAGAGTGCTTAGGCTTAGGTTAGTTTCTAGAAGTGCAAATTTGAAGTTGGATTGTGGATCTTGAAGCTATATTTTGTATCTGGCCATAACCTAGAAGGCCTTACAATTGGGCATACATGTTGATAATTTGATGAATCAATAGAAGCATCTTGTTCTCTCTCCTTAGTGTTGTCCTTTTTTGTTTGCCTCCATTGTGTTTACTCTACAAGGTGGCTTGTATAGTTGGGTATGATCTTGGCCTAGTTCTTCATCCCTCCTTGCTGGGTATCAGAGCTTAAGGTTTATTCTTGTGGGGATTGGATCATGTAGAACCCTAAGTTGAATTTGGTTGTAGGGTGGCAGATCTAAGGATTTGACCTATAACTTGTAGAGGGTTATGATCTTCCAAGAACCTAATTTGTAAAGATGGTTTGAGGTAGAGGAAATGCTGATAACAACATATTGGATACTTTAAGAAAAATTATAGCTAGATTAGATTTTGTGGAAACAACCCAGAGGAGAGGAGCATATTTTGATGATGTGAGTAATGATGAAGCAATAACACCAAACCCTAATCCAAAACTTGAAGAAGATCAAGATGAGGAAAGATTGTTGAGAGTATTGTCTAGGGCACATTCAAAGCCTACCATAGAAGTTATTCCTCATGATGGAAAATTGGACACCAATGCTATGTTGGGTTGGATCTCTGATATAGAGAAGTTGTTTGAGTTTGAAAACACTCTTGATAATAGGAAGGTGAAACTTGTAGTTAATAGGTTGAAAGGTCATGCTTCATTATGGTGGAAATATTTCCAAACTGATAGATAAAGGTGAGGAAAGGAGAAGATCAGGACTTGGATGAACATGGTGAAGAAAAAATTCCTTCTTTCTGACTACCAAGTTAGCTTGTTGAGAATGATACAAAAATTGAGACAAAGAGACATGACTATGAAGGACTATAATGAGGAATTATATAGATTGGACATCAAATCTAGACATGTGGATGATGATGTTTAGAAAATTGCAAGGTATATAAATGGATTGAGATTGAGAATTCAAGATGAAATAAGTTTTGTGAAATTGGAAAGTGTGGAAGAAGCATACCAATATGCCTTAAAAACTGAGGATATCTTGTCAAAGAAGTATAAACAAAGACAAAGAGGTAGAGGTGGTAGATTCCAAAGAGGTAGAGCTAGATCTTATGGAGAAGGTGGTAGATCTAATAGTTTTGTACAAGATAAGGGTAACACTAAATGGAAAAGTGATGAAAAAAGAAAGATTGAATGGAAAGGTGGTAATTCTTACCAAGGAATAGATAATTCTTATTCTAGAGGTAGCTTTCATGGTAATTGTTTTAGATGTGGTAAAGAAGGGCATATATCCTTTGAATGGAGATCCTCTAAAAATGGGCAAGGTAACAAAAATGATATGATTGAAGGAGACATTGAGGGTTCATCAAGTGGATTTGAGGCTGGAGAAAATTTGATGGTGAGAAGGACCTTGTGTAATAAGGGAATTGATGAAGAACCTATCCCAAGAAGAAGTCTTTTCAAAACTAGATGCAAGATGGCTAGAAAATGTTGTAGAGTGATCATTGAGAGTGGAAGTTCAAAAAATTTAGCATCAGAAGAACTAGTTACAAAGTTGCAGTTGCAAAGGCTAAAACATCCTAAACCCTATCATGTTTTGTGGATCAAGGATGACAGTAAGATATTGGTAAATGAGAAATGTATTATGAAGTTCAAGATTGGACATTACGTTAATCAAGTTTAGTTTGATATTATGCCTATGGATTGTTGTCATATTTTGTTGGGTGGACCTTGGTAATATGATAGATATTCTATACATGATGGAAGATTGAATCAATATAATCTTTCAGTGAATGAGAGAAAAAAAATATGGTTGTCTTTGATTGAAATTCTAGATGAGTTTAATTGTATTGCTATGAGAGTTTGCATGGTTAATGGAAAAAAAATTGAAAAAGAAGTAATAGAGAATAAAGTGTATTTTTTCCATAATCCCCAGGAGACCAAGTTTTAGTAATAATGACCAAGCAATAGAAACTGGTAATGACTGAGTGACGGATAGTGGTAACCAAGTGACAATAAAAATGCTAGTATAGATCGAGCGCAAGAAGAAATTCCAAGTTTTATGAAAGAGTACAAAGATATTGTTGTAGATGATATACTTGATGGTTTACCACTAGTGAGAAGTATAAGTCATTGTATGGATTTGATTCCTGAAGGTTGTTTTCCAAATAAAGCACCATATAGATTGACATCTATAGAGTTTGAAGATCTTAACAAATAAGTGCATGAATTATTGTAGAAAGGTTTGATCATAGAAAGTTTGAGTCCATGTGTTGTACCTATCATATTAACACATAAGAAGAATGGAGAATGTGTAATGATTCCATAACTATTAATAAGATCATAGTGAAATATAGGTTTCCTATGTCAAGGATGGATGAGATAATGTATTGTTTGAGTGGAGCAAAGTATTTTACCAAAATTAATTTCAAGAGTGGTTATCATCAAATTAAAATTAGAGAAGGTGATGAATGTAAGATTGATTTCAAGACAAAAGATGGTTTGTATGAATGGTTGGTTATGCCTTTTGGTTTGACTAATGCACCTAGTACTTTCATGAGGTTGATGAATTTCTCAAGAGATTTTTGGGTATGTTTTTGATTGTTTATTTGGATGAAATTATGATATTTAGTAAGATTAAGGAAGAACATATTGAGCATGTTAAACAAGTATTGTAGAAATTGAAAGAGGAGAAGTTAACGATTAACTTGAAAAAGTATATTTTTTTTTAATGTAAGAGGAGATTGTGTATTTGGGATTTATGATTTCAGTTGATGGTTTGAGAATGAATCCTAAGAAGGTTAAAGCAATTTTGGAATGGCCCACACTTGAGAATGTGGGTGAGGTAAGATCATTTCATGGTTTGGCTAGTTTCTACAAAAAGTTTATACGGAATTTTAGTTCTATTTTTAAAGTTATGATTGAGACAATAAGAGGAGATAAAAAGAATTTTAAGTGGACACATGGAGTTGATAAGAGTTTTGAGACTTTGAAACAAAAGGTTGTTGAGTTACCTATATTGGCTTTGCTTGATTTTAATAAGATATTTAAAGTTGAGTGTGATGCAAGTGGTAGTGAAATAGGAGCTATGTTGAGTCAAGAAGGTAAACCTATTTCTTTCTTTAGTGAGAAGTTGAATGATGCTAAAAGTATTTTATGTATGATCAAGAGTTTTATGCTATTATTCAAGACTTGAAGAAGCACAGACATTATCTAATTCATAAGGAGTTTGTTTTGTATATTGATCATAAAGATTTATAGTACTTGGCAAGTCAACATAAATTGAATCAGAGACATATGAAGTGGGTTGAGTATTTGTAGAGTTTCGAATTTGTGATCAAGCATAAAGTGGAGTTACTAACCAAGTTGTTGATGCATTGAGTAGAAGATGTTCTTTATTGACTGAGATGAAGATTGAAGTTCTTAGTTTTGATAAAATGAAAGAGTTATATGGTACTAACCCTAATTTTTATAAGGCATGGAGAGAGTTTAGAGCACCAGATCTATTAGATCACATGAGTAAGTATGATGATTATTTAATTCAATAATAAGGTATGTTGTTCAAAGGAATTCAGTTGTGTATACCAAGAAGTTCTATGTGAGTTAATTTGATTAAGGAGAATCATTGTGGTTGATTGGCTGGACATTTTGAAATTGATAAAGAAATGAGTTTGTTGAAGGATAGGTATTATTTCCCACAGATGTACAAGGGTGTTAAAAAGTTTTTGAGGTGCTATGGAGTTTGTCAAGTTGTGAAAGGAGTAAGTTAGAATACTGGATTGTATAAACTTAGTTTTGTTCCTGAGAAACCTTGGAGTGATATCAATATGGATTTTGTTCTTGGATTACCTAAGATAATAAAGGGGTATAATTCTACAGTTTTTGTTGTGGATAGATTTTCTAAAATGGCTCATTTTATACCATGTAATAAGACATTAGATGTTGAGCATGTTGCTGAAATCTTCTTCAAAGAGATTGTTAGATTGCATGGATTACCAAGAAGTATTATTTCTGACAGAGACAATAAGTTTGTTGGTTATTTTTGGAGAACTTTGTGGAAAAAGATGGGTACTAAATTGAGATTTACTTCTACATTCCATCCACAGTCAGAGGTTGTGAATAGAAGCTTGGGTAATTTTTTGAGATGCTTAGTTGGAGATGAACCACATAATTGGAAGCTGGTGTTGGTACAAGCTAAGTTTGCATATAATAATTCTATGAATAGGAGTATTGGGAAGACACCTTTTGAGATTGTTATTGGAATGCAACCTAGAGGGATATCATATTTAAGGGATGTTGCTAGAGAATAAAAGAGAAGTGCTGCAAGGGAAGAATTTGTTGATTTTATGGAGCCTTTGCATAAGGAAGTGAAGTTGAAGTTGGAACAAAATAATCAAAAGTACAAGAAGAATGCTGACACCATGTTTTTGAAGTTGGTAATGAGGTGATAGTTCATTTTGAGAAAGGTAGATTTCCTACTAGAACATATAGTAAGTTGAAGATGAAAAAGTTTTGAACTTGTAAGATCTTGAAGAAATTTGAGAGTGGTAATGCTTATGAAGTTGAGTTACCTAATGACATGGATATATCTCCTACATTCAATATTGTTGATTTGTATAAGTATTAGGAATTAAATGATGAAGTTGTCATATCAGATGATTATCCTAAGAAGCAGATTGAAGAAGTTGAATAGGTATTAGACCAAAGAGTTAGTAAGAGAATAAGAGGAAATGATTATTATGAATATTTGGTGAAGTGGAAGAATACTAGACTAGTGGATGATGCTACATGGATTTCCCAATCTGAGTTGGAATCAGATCAGATTCTGACACTTGCATGATTCAAGAGAATCATTTCTACCCTGGTTATTGGATGTAGGAGCATCCTAGGTTTCCTTGAAATCTTACTCATTTTTCATTCATTCTGCTAATTTTTCTTGAGTCCCAGTTGTTGCCAAGTTGTCCAATATTGGTCAAGCTATCTAATCTTGGCCAAGTGTTGGCCGAGTGTTCTTCATGTGTTGAGTGAATGAGTTATTTTACTAATGCTCTATTCATTTTTTATTCAAGTTGTCTATGTTTTGATTCTTAGTTGGAGCCAACTCTTGTATTTAATTTAGATTGTGAATTTAATGATAGGATCTTGTCTAAGGATGACTATTTTGAGGTCAACATTTCTTTCATGTAATGTTGTCATTTTAGAAAGTATAAATAGGGTGCTTAAGATTAGGCTAGAGAGAAGTTATAGGGTTTGGAAAGTTCAAAGAATATGTGTTTGGAAATGCAAATTTGAAGTCAGATCATGGATCTTGAAGTTGTATTTTGTATCTAGTCATAACCTAGAAGTCCCTATAACTAGGCATGCGTGCTGATAATTTGATGAATCAATACAAGTGTCTTGTTCTCTCTCCTTGGTGCTATCCTTTTTTGTTTGCTTCCATTATGTTTACTCTACAAGGTGGTTTGGATAGATGGGTGTGCCCTTGGCCCTAGTTCTTCATCCCTCCTTTTACCAATGTGCTATTGTTATGAGAAATTTCTCAAATCCTCTTCATTAATCAAATAAATATGACATTTAGATTAGGTAGCAATATGTCTTACCAATATACTTGACATCAATGAAAATTTTTTTTTTGTTCCAATTATAAGTTTCCAACAATCTCCCTCTTTGGAATTGATGGCAACATCTCTACATTTCACTATTAAAATTATCTCAATGTATCGAATGTATCTCAATTTGCTACCATATAATCCAAAATATTTCTCCCTCTGAGAAAATAGTCTCTTTCCTATATTTATATTATCACTCTCTGATATATCTCTCCCCTTTGTCTATCTCTCTTTCTTTTACTGTATATCTATCCCTCTTTGTCTATCTCTCCCTCTTCATATATCTTTTCCTCTTTGACAACAATGCCAAAGACACTTAGCTTTTTTGGCTTCAATCTCTTCATTCATGTGAGTTATGTAGATTTTGCATGTCTAGCTAATTTCTATCATCTATCTATGACTAATTTGTTATGCTGTACTCAACTATCTACCTTAGGCATATCCCAAAGTAGAGTTGTATTGCATCAATGTGTAAGATATTCTAATTAGCACATGTGATGCAATGCACCTTGCCTCTTCAAGTAGCTTTGGTTAGGGGAATCACCCCTAATTTATGTCTAAGATATTCATGAGCATCTTTAGGTAATGCTTTTGTGAATATGTCAGTAATCTATTTCTTGGTGTGCACATATTCTAGCTTCACTTCTTTGTCTTGAACTAGTTCCCTCAAGTAGTGATACTTGGTAGCAATGTGCTTTGTCTTAGTGTGCATCACTGGATACTTTGAAATGTTAATAACACTTGTGTTATCACAATAAATAACTACCAAATATGTAATTTCTTCTTTCATATCTTTTAGTAATTGCTTTATCCACATAATGTTTGAACAATTCACTATAGTTGCCACATACTTTACTTCAAATATTAATTGGGAAATACAATTATGCTTCTTGCTTGTCCATGATAACAATCTCTTTCCTAGAAAGAATGCACCTCCATTAGTGCTTTTTCTGTCATCAATATTTTTTTCCCAATTTAAGTTAGTGAATAGCTTCAATTGGAATTTATCATTTCTCTTTTAATACAATCCATAGTCTTCTATACCTTTCAGATATATCATTATCCTTTTTACTGCCATCATGTGAATTTCTTTAAAGTTTGCTAAAAATCTAGCAACTATCCCAACTGCTAAAGCAATATCTGGTCTGCTATGAACAACATATTGTAATTTTCCAATCATGGATATGTATAAGGTCTAGTTCACTTCAACAAAATCATCATTCTCAGATAGCTTATTTCTTGTAGACACAGGTGTACTCACTAGCCTTGAATATTCCATACTAAAATTCTTTAGTATATACTTTTTATCTATGGATTGAGTAATAAAAATACTAAACTTCGTTTGACATACTTGATCCAACAAAGGATTTGATTTCACCAAACATAGAAATTTCAAATTTCTTCTTCATTTCATAAGCAAATGATTTGCACAATGCTTCTCTTCCTACAAATATAATATTGTCAACAAATATTTCAAATAACAGGGTAAAAACACAAACCTATGTCACCCTTTTGTAAAGGAAAAGGTTAACAAAACTATACCTATTCACCTTCAATGACATAAAATTGGTATTATTATTTTGAATTTGAAAATGAAGTAAACTAATGAAATGTGTAGAAATGAATGAAGTTTGGGATTGTAAATTTTAATAATTATTTGGAATAAGAATCAATACATTTTCTTGATTTTTATAGATAATTTTTTAGTTGCTAAAAAATGTTGAAAATTAGGGGTTTGGTTCCCACCATAAAACTATATGGAAATAAACTTATTTCCTTTTGATCTTAGACTATGTTATAGATAACATATATATCTAGAATGAACAAAAATAAAAATCAGATTTAGATGTATATTTTCTCTTTTATAATGATTCAAACTTCAACTCACCTAAAATTGATAATTTTCATCTCCCACCACATTTTTCAAAACAAATCTATTCTAACCAGGAGAAAAATTATACATTCTAGAAGAGAAGGACTCTCTCCTCTAGAACGTCATATCATTTTTTATTTTTTTTGATATGATTTGATATTTTTTTCTTTCCCAAAATTGACATCTTTTCAACCGGTAAAGTACATGCTCATAGAATTTTTAATTATAATATACTATATCTTTAATTAAAAACTATAAAACCTATATGAGAATATTCTTGACTCAGAGCTCTATAAAATGGTGTTTATATGTTATTATAAAAATATCATAAGTAATAGTAAGAGTTATTGAAACATTGATTTTCTAATTTTTTTTTGTAGTAATTGTTGGAATTACAATAGGAAAGGTAAACTTCTGGGGGGGGGGGGGAGGTGAATCAATAGTTTAAACTTGGACCCATAAAACTTTCACCACACATCCGTCACATGCATTCAATGAATAAACTGAAATAACATGTAAAACATATACATCTAAATCATATAACCATGTAAGCATTCACACACATAACACTAGATATGATTACCTAGAAAGCCTCTAAGTGAGAAGGTAAAACTAGGGTGGGATGACACCCACAAGTCTTCACTACTATAGTAATAAAGTGTATCTAATTAAGGTTACAATGTTTTGACCATCAAACATGATCTACCCTATGAAAGGTCTACCCTATTAAAGGCTTACATAGACTATTAGGTCTCACCTTGTTAGAGGATTTCAACACTCTGTTAGAAGTGTGCCTTATTAGATGACTTCAACTTACAACTAAGTAAGCAGCCTGTTAAAGGATTTCATACAACCTGTTAGGACTACTTTGTTAAGAGATTTGACTAAAATAACCTATTAAAATGTCTTAGCATAGATCCTGCACTTGGCACTTTCTTGCCTGATGACAGATCACCTCTAAACAATGTCTTCTTGATCCTTCATGATCAAATGTCTCAATGCTATATTCTTTTCTCTATCCTCTATTCTTCTTTAACTAATTCTACAATTCAATCTTTCTTTATAACTTCTAAGTAATCATGAATGGTCTACATGCGAACTATCTTCTTTGCTCATTCAATTATCATCCATACCATAAAGAGTTTAGGGCTTCATCCTCCTTAAGAAGACTTTGGTGGCTTAGGGATAGATATGAATCTATGGCTGAGATTCATCCATTTTGCCACATAATCCTTCCCATTTTCTAATTGTCTGCATGTAATTGCATAGGGAATCCAAATAAGGATTCACCCTTATCTCAAAAATATCACAATTTAATCTTAAGTCGGTTCAAAAATGGTTTACATAGTTGTTTGTGCCATTACAAACAAATATATCAAAACTGTGTCACTCAGCATATGAAGTCTCTGATGCTCAACATGCACTGTTCTTTATACTATAACTCAGAACCTGGATTACTTAGCATCCACTATTTACTTGGCTCCTAAATCACTCGACATGGTGTATCTACTTGGCACTTGAGTGACTCGACACATGAGTGGCTCAACACTCATTGCAACTCAGCATAGTCTAATATTTATATGTTGTGCTTGACATGTATTACTAGTTCGACATAAATTAAGCAAATGGCTTAAGTGATTGAAACTCACTTGTTAAAACCAATCTAAGATCAATAGTAATTGTATACAAACTAGTATAAAATATGTATTTAATAGACATTTCCAATTGGAAAAATGTGAGACCATATATAACTTAGCTAGAATGAATTTATCTTGATTATATGTTAAAAAAAAATGATTTTTAGATATAAAGTCTCAAATTTAGTCATTTTAATAAGTCAACCCAAAAGGTGACACAACTTCATACTTTTACCCAATAATACTTCATTGTTCTTATCATTCTTCAAATATAGATTACTGTTATTGTTTGTCCTTTCAAAACCAATATTTACCAAATAGTTATGCAATCTTTTATACCATGCTCTTGGGGCTTGTTTCAATCCATAAAGATCTTTGCTCAATTTAAATAATGAATCCACAAATCCTTCAAGTTTTTCAATGTATACTTCTTCCTCAAGTATACCATTTAGAAATATAGATTTAACATTCATTTCATATATCTTGAAATTCTTGTAGGCCAAATATACAAGTAGAGTTCTGACTCCTTCAAATCTTTCCATAGGAGTGAAAGTTTCACCATCATCAACTCCTTCTTCTTGAGCATAACCCTTGCATACTAGTCTTGCCTTATTTCTTCTTACTTCACCATTCTCATTAAGTTTGTTTCTAAAAACCAACTTTTTCCCAATGATATTTGTGTCTTCAGTTCTTGGCAATAAGTTCCAAGTATCATTCTTCTCTCTCTAGTCAATTTCCTCATTCATTTCTCCAATCTAATCTTCATTATCTAAAACATCTTTTACTATTTTGGGCTGAAATTCACAAAGTAAGCATGCATCATCTTTGAGTATTTTCCTTGTCATAACACTTGATTCAACATTAGCAACGATTTGTTCAGGTATGTGATGTCTTCTCACATGCTTGGCTAGCATAAGTAGTTTCCTTCTTGGTTCTTCTATAGGTTCATCTGGAAAAATAATCTCAAGCTCATTTTCTCTTTATTGTTTAGGTTTTGGTTCATGTTCTTAATGCTCAAAATTTTCTATGTGATGGTCAACATTCACTATGTATGACTTGATATCTTCAATCTGTTGCTTGGGATCCACTCTCTACTGCTTGACAAATTGTATTTACACTTCATCATTTCCTATCTGCTGAGAGACTGTAGCCTAATTTTTTTGTTCATTAGGAGTCTTAGGAGCATCATCATCCATATAGTGAATGCCCTATCATCTTCAAGTTATTCTTTGCATGTAGTGTCACTTCTTTATGCAAACTCATCAACTTTCACATTTGCACTTTCCACAACTTTGTTAGTGTTAGAATTCAAACACATGTAAGCTTTTCTCTTGGTGGAATATCCTAGCAACATACCTTCATCATTCTTTGCATCAAGTTTTCCAATCCTATTATATTTAAGTATATAACATCTTCTTCCAAAGATTTTGAAATATTTCAAATTAGGAGCATATCCATACCATAGTTCAAAAGGTGTAACATTTGTACCTTTGTTGACTTGTATTCTATTCAATGTATAGACAACAATACTAACAAATTCTCTCCAATATTTCCTTGATACACTCTTCTTCATCATTAATGTTCTTGCACAATCTATTGTTCATCTATTTATCCTTTTAGCTATCCCATTTTGAGGAGGGGTCCTAGATGCTGACATCTGTCTTTTAATTCCTCCATTATTGCAAAATGTATTGAACTCATTTGAAATGAATCTATCACCTTTGTCAGATCTCAAGCACTTCAAACTCTTGTTTCTTTTTCAACTCTAGCTAAACACCACTTAAATAATTGAAAACCATCATATTTAGCTTTAAGAAACATCATATTCATCATCATATAGTAGTCATCAAAAAATAGAAGGAAATAATTATCTCCACAGTAACTTTGATCATCAATGGCTCCACATAGGTCAGTATGAACCAATTCCAAAATATCACTAGTAGTGTATGTTGTACTCTTAAAACTAGACTTGGTCATTTTTGCCAATTGACATTGTTTACACATGGCATTGTTAGGCTTCTTTAGTTTAGGAAACCCTCTTACTTTCTTCATCTTATTGATATTCCCTAAATTGTCAAAGTTCACATGACATAACCTCTTGTGCCATAACCAAACATCTTCTTGTTGTGTAGATAAACATGTATCATTTGATAAATCTAGATAGAACAAGTTACCTCTTGTTTGATCATTGGTTCCAATTAGCTTACCATCAACATCATGTATCTTGGCCTTCCTATTATGAAATTCAACTCCAAAACCTAATTTTTTCAGCTATGAAACACTCAACAAATTGTAGTTAGGTCCTTCAACTCAGTAAAAATTGTCACATTTTATCTTCCTAGTTAGTTGAATAGTACCTTTACCTTCTACAACACATGGGATATCATTACCAAATTTAATACATCCACTTTTGTATGGACCAATATCCTTAAATTTATCTTTATCACTAGTCATATGATTGGAGCATCCATTGTCAATTATCCATCTATCACTCTTGTTTATATATGAGATTAATGTAGTTTTCTCATCTTCATTAGAATCTTCTTTCATAGCAACATAGAAAAATTCATCATCATTACTCTCAAATTCATTTTCAGTTTCTTCTTCAACAATATAACAAGATTTATTACCTTTGTCATCTCTTCTTCCTTTGTACTTGCTTTCCTTCCTTTCATCCTTATCCTCTCTATCAGGACACCTAGCAGCAATATGATCAACCTTGCTACATGAAAAACAAATAATAGGAAGTTTACCTTTGTATTTAACTTTTTGTCTTCCAAATATTTTTGCAATAATGGCTTCAAGTTCATCAATATCATCATTAGAACTATCATTGTCACTCTTCACATGTTTACCTTTTCTTTTGCTAAGAACTAATTATGATTTCAATGTGGGTTCAATAGTGGCAGGTGTGTAGTTATGAAAGTTAGACATCTCAAAAGTAGTAAGTCTACCAATTACACCTTATGAGGTCAAAATGTTACATGGTGCACATCTTAGTTCCTAGATTACAGACTCTAATGGCATACATAGGGAGCAGAGTCCTCAATACCTTGCTTATTACTATTTCATCTTTAATTTCTCCATTTGCACCAAAAATAACTATTGGAATTCACAAGTGGGAAGAATACTTCTGAGAGGGGGGGGGGGGTGTGAATCAGAAGTACCAATAATTTTGAACTATAAAACTTTTAACTAGAATCAATACATGCATCTAACATCTCTAATTAACATGAAAGTGAAGGCATGCATGAAAATAGATAACACAAGATTTAATCACCCAAAAACCCTACAAAATGAGAAGGTAAAAATAGGGTGGGGATGACACCCACAACTTATCACTGCAACAATATGTAACTTGTCAATTTTACAAATTTTGAATATCATCAATGGTCTACCCTATGAGAGGCCTGCCCTGTTAAAGGCTCTAACACCCTATTAAAAGTGACCTATTTAAATTCACTTGGAATGTCACCCTTTTAAAGGATTTAACACCTTGTTAAAGGTTCTACAAAATGGCTGTTAAACCAACCTATCTTCATACGATTTTCATTCTCCTAATATAATGGCTAGAAAACATAGTAGAATGTGTTGACCTGATAACTTACAATCTTCAATTGCTGATTTTAGATCCTTGTTTTGTCCAATCTAATTTGATCCTTCTTGATCTGATATAACTCTATTTGTAGTGCTGATACTCTATTCTAATAACTTGATTCTATAATGTTGTTCTTCCTCTAAGTCTTTACACCCCTTTCACTTCAAAACTTTGCTTGCATTCTCTCATGCATTCCATACAATCCATACAACATCAAATTATGGGGTTTCATCCTCCTTAAAAAGGTTTCAAGACTTAGGGCTAGGTATGAATCTACAATTGAGATTCATCCATCTTTCCTACTCAATTCTTTCTATTTTTTGATTGGTTGCATGCTCTTTCCATTTTTCTGATTGGTTGCATGCTGATTGCATAGGGAAAGTAATAGATTCGATCTTATCTTTTAGATCCTTCAAGATTCATCTTGAGTCAGATCAAAAATGGTTTACATCTGAGTTTGTGAGGGCACAAACACTTATGCTAATTCAGTGTTACTTGACACTTACTAATTGCTGATGCTTGACACACATAGGAGTTCTGTCTTGCTCGGCTCCTATAGTTTACTCGGCACATATACTAGCTCGACATCTATTGTCACTCGACACTTGAAACTTGCTCAACATTGTCTATTTTCTCAACATCTATTGTATCTCGACATCTATTGAATTTCTGGCTTGACATATACTATAGCTCAGCATATATATTATACTCAACATCAACTTAGAAATTTCTTAAGTGTGTTGGCACTCAATTGTCAAATCCAATCTAAGACCAACAATCTTCCCCTTTAACATGAGTGTCAAAAACACTTAACTAAACATTATGAATATGATTTCTATGAGTATAATATACATCTTGTTTGGTATGTGTACAAAACTTCAAAATTGTTCAAAATTTTGTGAAGATACCTCAAAATTGTAACTCCCCCTAAGTTGATGTGCCATTTCTATATCCAAAACTCCTTATGCTAGATTTGTCTCATGTTGATTATTCTAATACTCTTTATTTCTACCTTGTCATTCCTTCCCTTGTCTACCCTATTTCTATCTGCTTTGTATTTACTCCCCCTTTCACACATCTACCCTTGCAATTTTTGTATCCTTTTGGCTTTATCTCCTTATCTCTCCCTTAGTTTTATCTTCACAAAACTCAAAATTTTATTATCTCCCCTAATTTATTATATCTCCCCCTTTGGGTCTCCTTATTTTATTATCTCCCCCTTTTTTGACATTTATTGACACTTATGTCAAAGGGTTCTATGCATTAATTGAATACTTAGCCAAAAAGGATTTGTTTACCTCCATTATGATCTTCAGAGCAGTATCCCAATTATCTAATGCAATTTCTAGTGCTTTAAGCTGGATGGCTGTCTCTACGACAAGGTGTACTAGGCCTTCCAATGTAGAAAGAATGGGGTCTTTCTTAATTAAATTTTTAGCATAGGCCAGTTCCTTTTGCAAAACTTCCATGCATGGGGTGATAGTAGATTGAAGTTGTATCAATTTGGCCTTTATGTTTGCCTCATCTACTGTTAGCACAACTAATTCCTTCTGTGTGTGAAGTGTAGTTACAAAGTGCTTCTCACTTTGAGTTGGATTCTTGGGTAGCTATATGCTTGATATTTTCAAGTTCCTCTCCAAGCTCATTATCTTTTGGCTGGTCTCTTGTGTGAAAATTGATGGATCACATAGTTTGGGGTACAATGAGAATATGTTCTCAAGTATTGCTTTTACATTTTCAATATTTTTGGCCAACTCCACCTATGATAGTGCTATCTCACTTGATATGCATTCATTCACCTTCATTTGGAATTTCTTTTCAGACCATTCTAGCAATTTTGCATTTTTGTCTAGGTCTTCATTTTGTACCTGGTCCACTATACCAGCTAATTGCTCCATTATGGGCTTGGTTTCATTAGGTACTTGCAAGCTAAATGCATTTAAGAAGATGTCTTTAATTTCAATCAAATATTTCCTTTGTTTATACTCATTTATGAGTATCTCTTATTTCTTCTTCTTATTTAGTGCCTCCTGCACTTCATTAATCTGGTCTATGTTCATAGTTTTATAGTCATACCTTGGAATGACTATCTCCTCATCAAGAGTAGGATATCCATAGTGAAGTACCCTTGCAACCTTGGTAGAGCTTGAGCTTGGAGCTGATATTTGAAGTTGTTCTACATTAGTGCTTGGTTGTTGAGTTGTTCTTGTAGGAGTCCCTATTGTAGGAAAGTTTATCAATGTTTGAATTGCCTCTTGTTCTTTCTCCTTAGGGCTCTCCTTGTCCTATTCAGTTCTACCTTGATCAATAATTTTGATTTGATGGATTACACCTTTTTCTTGTGTTGTAATGATAGAGGTATCCTTCTATCCTATTTGATCCTTTCCTTGTTGATTGATAGTAGTTGTGAGTGTAACTGTGGAATCAACCCTAGCTGATGTATCTTGTGCTGCTTACTCTTGTGGTTTTCCACTCGTAGCTATTGGATTATGTGAAGGTGGTTCTTCTGGATTCACCTTCTCCTTTGTAATCTTAGCTACAACTTTTTGAAGTTCCTCAACACTCACCAAGACCAGATTGCTACATAGCTGTGATTGTAAAGTAGTCTAGTGAAGGATCTTTTTAAGATGCTCTACAATCAATGGGTTGATTTTCTGACCAGAGGTGTCAGGAACATTCTTTACAATTACTATCTTTGCAAGTGTGGGTGTTACATGTGGAGGACTTGGTGGTGGCATTTGTGTGTCTGGCACACTCTATTCCTGTTGTTGATCCTCAATAGTTGCCTTTTCACTCTCTTGTGTATCTTTCTCCACTGTAACATCTTATTTTTCTTTTTCTCCTTCTTCCTTATCATTTTCCTCTTCTTCTTCATCATTATTTCTACCCTCAAATGGATCTTCTTGCCCTTCCTTTACAGTTGTGAGGCCATACATTACTTTCCACATTAAAGTAGACTTCTTCACAACATCCTCAATTTTATTCTACAATATGCTGAAGGCTCTAATTTGGGTGTAAATTTTCTCCCATGCTTCTTATTAGCTTTGCTTATTTTCCCTTTTGTGAGTTTAGGCATCACACGAGCCAATGTTGACTCTCTTATTTCCTTTTCCATATTTAGGCAATAATGCAATTTATTTTCTACAATGGAATATAATTCCTTAGGCATAGTATTATCTTGTTCAAGTGGAGTATTCTTGAACTTTTCCATCATGGTGTATATTGATTCTTCCACCGTGTTTTGCTCCTCTCTTCTCAACTTCTTGAAATCAATGCCTTTAAGCCCTGACAATTTTGCATTGTCCCTAATGTTGTCACAAATATTCTCTAGATTGAACTTAGTGGTGTGACTTACCACTCTAAATTGTCCATTGTCATCAGACTCTATCCTCTCCTCATCTAACTCAAGAGGTGATACATACTTTCTTCTTTGCTTCTTCTCTACTGGCCCTTCCTACTCTGTGGCTTTCTACTTTTCTTGTTCCCTGGCCACCTTTGTTGTAGCACTGGTATCTACCCTAGTGGAAGGTTTTGCTAGGCTTGGCTTAGCTTTCTTCTTGCCTTTAGGCTGAGCAATAGGTTGTTTCTATGCTTTCCTCTTCTTGGGCTCTACCTTAGGTACTTCCTCTTCTTCCTCAACACCTTCTTGTTCTTCAACATCTTCACCCATGCCTTGGGTTAGTGCTAGTGGCTCCTAGTCTTGTTCTTGTTCTTCTTCTTCTTCTTCATCTTCTTCTTCCTATACTTTTGCTAAGCCTTCACCAAATTTGGCCTTAAGCTTCTTTACTATTTTGTCCTTTTTCTTCAAGGTTGAAGATATTTTTAGTTCCATATCCACCTTAGATCTCACAACATCATAAGTACCAAAGTGTTGGGCACTTTTATCTACTTCTTCTGCAAGCAATGCTATAATTGTTGTAGATGCCTCATCAATATTGATCTCATAACCAAGTGGCCTAAGCCATCTTACCCTTGGTATGGCTGCTTGGATGTAGGTGTAATCAATATCAACAAGAAAACAAATATCATTTATATGCTGCTCCACAAGTGAGACTAGAATCCTAAGTCTCTATTTCATTGATTTTTTGAAATCTTCAAAATAACTGGTCATGATAGTCTCAAAATTGGCTCCCATTTGTTTTATGTATTCATTCACCTGGACTACTATAGACCTATTTTTCTTCCAGATTACCTTTCCAAAAGAGGGAAATTCATTATGTACATAAAAGAATATACATGTCAAAATTTCTTTGAATTTTCATTGAGCTCCCTTTGTTCTTCTTATAGCTCCCAAATTCTCCATTATCTGTTGTAGTTGTAGTTCAACTAGATCACACGGATGATCCTTTTTGACAAGTTTGCAACCAATGTCTACTACAATACAGGGAACACTATTGAGTCTGCTTGATTGGTAAAATTTATGGGAAGTGAATCTGACTGCAAAATGACCAAGAGGATCCTTAATGGTATCAATGGTCATGCCTCTCTTATTCCACTTGGCTCTAGTATTCTTCTCAATAGCTTCTTTAGAGTCACTCCTTAGGGTTTTAGGCCATTCTAGGTTGGATACCCTATTACCCTATGAATAATCCTTTTTGAGATTTTGACTAGCCCATATTCTAACCACAAACTACCATCATGTATCCTACTTAACACAATTTTGATCCATCCGGTCCTAAATACTGTAGGAAAATCTAGGGCATGGTTTAAGCTCTTCTTGTTAGGATTAAACCATAGATAGAAATAACAATTACATGCAAATATAACCAATAATAGAAAATAATAGATTACACAGAAAAGAACACAAGGCACCAAGATTTAACATTGTTCACTCAATCCCTGGGCTACGTCCACCAAACAACAAGTTCAATATTATTATGATCCAGTGATTACAACCTGATTACAATCCTTAATTCCTTACAACTCAATACTTCCACAAGAACTAATTTTGCATCACAACTGTGAAACAATCCCTAACCCTAAGCTCTTTTATAAAAGTATTTTTATAGCTTTTGGGTTATAATTAATAATTACATGTCAGCCCAAAATCTTGATAAAATAGGGCCCAATTTTTTTCTTCGGAGCAATGCCTTGAGCCCCAAGGAATTTATGAAGTATGTATAGTACTTTCTTGATTAGTCACCACAATCTAACAATATTCCACTTGGGGACTAATCAGGCTCCACACTAAACAACAATCTCCCACTTGGAGACTGATCCTATAGCTATGCCACTACTCCATGAGGCTCCCACTGGATCAAACAACCCTAGACTCTGCTATTCTTTTATTTAGGTTTAGTCTAGAAGACCAACGAAAGCTGAAGAGGAGTTTAGATTCTCCCTTATTACTACCTTTGTCAACATATCTGCTGGATTGCCATTTGTATGTATCTTCTCCAGCTTTAACTATCCATCCTCCAAAATTGACCAAATGAAATGGTACCACAACTATATGTATTTGGTCTTCGAATGTAGAGCTGAATTCTATGCAAGATGAATGACACTTTAACTATTTGTAAACAAATAATTATCCTTCTGAGGGTGTCCTAATTCTTCCAAGAAGAACTAAAGCCATATCATCTCCTTGGCTACCTCTGTAGTAGGTACATACTCTGCATCTGTAGTGGATAAAGCATTAACCTTCTATAACCTACAAACCCAGCTCATGGCTGCCCCACCAATAGTAGAGACATAACCTATAGTACTTCACTTGGTATCAATATCTCCTACCAAATTTGAGTCAACATAGCTCTATAAATTAGTAGTAGAGTCCCCAAAGTGTAAACCCTTATTGTATGTTCCTCTCAAATATCTAAGAATCCATTTGACTGCATTCCAATGCTCAATAATTGGATGACTCATATACCTACTAATAACTCCTACTAGATGTGCAATATCTAGCCTAGTACATACCATAGCATACATCAAGCTTCCTACCACTAAAGCATAGGGTGCCTTGGACATCTTATCCTCTTCTTCTTGTGTCTTGGAATACATCTCCTTAGTCAACTTCAAATGACTAGGTAAAGGTGTGTTGACAAATTTAGCAGTTTCCATAGAGAAATGTTGCAACACCTTCTCCACATAATCAGCCTGAGATAGCATCAATGTTCTATTCTTCCTATCTCTACAAATTTTCATATCGAGAATTTTTTTTGCTACCCCCAAATCCTTCATAGAAAATGCATGTGCTAACTGGCATTTTAGCCCCTTAATATGATCCATGTTTGACCCAAACACAAGCATATCATTAACATATAAACATAAAATAATGTAGCTATCATCATCCAATCTGAATGACACCTATTGTATCCATGCTCATCCATAAAACTGTCAAATTTTAGATACCATTGCCAAGGTGCCTATTTCAAGTCATATAAACTTTTCTTCAATTTGCACACTAAGTTCTCCTTACCTTTAACCTCAAATCCCTATGGTTGAGCCATATATATCTCTTCATCCAAATCACCATGAAGGAAGGTTGTTTTAGCATCAAGCTACTCTAAATGCAAATCTTCAGTAGCCACAAGAATTAAAATAGTATGGATAGAAGTCATCTTAACAACAGGAGAAAATATCTCAACAAAACTAATGCCCTTTTTCTGTCCAAATCCTTTCATAGCTTACCTGGATTTAAATATTTTCTTACCTCCTTCCTCTTCTTTCAACTTGTAAACCCACTTATTCTATAAAGCTCTTTTACCTATAGGCAACTTGCATAAATCCCATGTCTTATTCTTCAACAAAGAGTCCATTTCATCTTTCATTGTAGACTCCCATTGAATTTTAGTATCCACCTGCACAACTTCATCATAACATTCATTTTCACCAACATCAATAAGTAAAATTGAATACAAAGAGGCAAAGAATCTTTCAGGAGGTCTAATTTGCCTTGTTTACTATCTAACAGTGTGTGTGGTATTTGTTTTTGCAGTTGTTTCACATCATGAGGAATGGCTGGAACATTAGCTTTTGGAGTATCATCCAACACTACATAATCATCTTCTTTCTTCTAATGTTGCTGCAAAAAATATTTGTACAACACTTTCTCATTGAATATGACATCCTTTCTTCTTAAAATTTTATGTTTTTCAAAATCCCAACATCAGTAAGTAAAATTGAATACAAACATCACTAAGTAAAATTAAAGATCAGTAAGTAAAATTGAATACAAACATTCATTTTCACCAACATCAGTAAGTAAAATTGAATACAAAGAGGTAGAGAATATTTTAGGAGGTCTAATTTTCCTTGTTGATTGTCTAACAGTGTGTGTGGTATTTGTTTTTGCGATTGTTGCACATCATGAGGAATGGCTGGAACATCAACTTTTGGAGTATCATCCAACACTACATAATCATCTTCTTTCTTCTCATGTTGCTGCAACAGATCTTTATACAACATTTTCTCATTGAATATGACATCCCTGCTTCTAAAAATTTTATGATTTTCAAAATTCATTAATGCCATATCCAACAAATACACATTTCTTTGACTTAGCTTCCAGCTTGGTTCTATTTTCAGAATCTATGTAAGCAAATGCTTCACAGCCGAAGGTTTTGAGAAAAGAATAACTCACCTTCTTACCAGTCCATGCTTCCTCTAGAATACCACAACCCAAAGTAGCAGAGGGACCTCTATTAATCAAATATATAATAGTATTGATAGCCTTTTCCCACATTTGTAAGGGAAACTCAACATGTAGCCTCATGCTCCTTGCGTGCTCCTTTATAGTCCTATTCATGCATTCATCCACTCCATTTTCCTGTGGGGTCCTTGGAATAGTTTTTTGTCTACAAATACCATTAGTGGAACAATAATCTTCAAATTCATGACTACAATAGTCACCACCATTATCAGATCTGAGACATTTAAATTTCTTACTAGTCTTATTTTCAACCAAGCATTTCCATTTCTTGAAAGTTTGAAATACATCAGATTTCTGTCTAAGGAAATAAACCCATACTTTTCTAGTTGCATCATCATTAAATGTAACATAATAATGAGAGCCACTAAGGGAAGATACCTGAGCCAGTTCCCATACATCTGTATGCACAATCTCTAATTTCTCTCTTTTCTTTTTCTTCCCAACCTTTACAAAGCTCACTCTCTTTTGTTTTCTATACACACAACTTTCATAGGAATCCATATTAACACATTTCAAACCTGGTAAAACTTTCTTTGAATGAATACTTTCATACCTTTCTTACTTATGTGCCCAAGTCTATTTTGCTACAACGTTGTATCAAAATCTACAATAGCTATTTGTTCTCCTTGCTCAACTGTAGCAATTGTTCTTGAACATTTATTTTTCTCTGAAATAATTAAAGTAGAAGGAACAATATGACCTGTACAAAGATATAAGGTGCCTACTTTCACACCTTTTTCTACTACAAGAGAACCTTTTGAAACCTTCCAATTTTTATCATTAAAAGTAACTACACAACCCTCATCATCGAATTGCCCTACTGAAATTAAATTCCTACTTAGCCTTGGAACATGTCTTACCTCATGTAGTAGCCAATTATTTCCATTTTGTAACTTAATATTATTTTTTTCCCTTTCCAACAATCTGACAGGGCTCATTATCCTCCAAATAAACAAGCCCAAAATCCCCTTGGACATAATCAATGAAATAACCTCTATGAGGTGTAGCATTAAATGAAGCACCAGAATCTAAAACCCATGAATCATCAACACTTTCTAAAGATAGAAGAAAAGCATCCTCTTCAGATTTGTTACCACATTTGTCTCCTTGTCTCCATTTGGTTTATCTCCTTCATTTTTCTTTCGATTCTAGCAATCTTTCTTTTTATGACCTAGTTTCCCATAGTACCAACAGTCATTTGGTCCTCTCAATTGAGACCTCCTCCCCTTTGACTTTCCTCTTGATTTCCCACAATTTCTAGAATTACTTCCTCTCTTAGTTGTTCTGCCCCTGCTTTGTGCATTCAAAGCACTTCTTGATGTAGATCCACCTGAGGATTTTCTACAAGTTTCCTCACTCAAAATAACACTAATCATGTCATCATATGTTAGGGTACTAGATCCAGGAACATAATTACTCACAGCCATTACCAAGCCATTCCAGCTTTCAAGCAAAGAACACAAAATCAAGAGAGCCCTAATTTCTTCTTGAAAATTGATACCCATAGAAGATAACTGACTAGTAATAGTATTAAACTCATTTAAATGATCTGCAATAGATCCACCTTCTTCCATTTTCATATTAAATAAAAACTTCATGAGAAATACCTTGTTTGGAGTGGAAGGCTTTTCATACAGTTTCACTAGGGTTTTCATCAGCTCTTCTATTGTCTTCACTTTTGTAATATTAAATGCAACCAATGGTGCCAGGTATAATCAAATGTTTCCAAGTGCCTTTCTATCCAAAAGATCCCATTCATCATTTAGCATAGATCCCTAATTCTTGGCTTTGCCTTCTAATGGCTTCCATAAATCCTTCTGATAAAAATAGTCTTCCATTTGCATCTTCCATAACTAGAAGTTCTGTCCATTAAACCTATCAACCCTTAGCTTACCCTCATTTGCCATCACTCCCACTCAATTGTGAGACTCCCACTCAATTGTGAGACTTTCCTACAGAGGATAACTAAAAAAAAGCCTCGCTTTGATACCACTTTTTAGGGTTAAACCACAGATAGAAATAACAATTACATGCAAATATAACCAATAACAGAAAATAATAGATCACACAGAAAAGAACACAAGGCACCAAGATTTAACATGGTTCACCCAATCCCTAGGCTACATCCACCAAATAGAAAGTTTGATATTATTATGATCCCGTGATTACAACCTAATTACAATTTGTAATCCCTTACAACTCAATATCATTGTAAGAACTAATTTCACATCACAACTCTGAAACAATCCCTAACCCTAAGCTCTTTTATACAAACATTTTTACCACTTTAGGGTTATAATTAATAATTACATGTTGACCCAAAATCTTGATAAAATAGGGCCCAATTTTTTTTTTGAGATGATGCCTTTAGCCCCAAAGAATTTATGAAGTATGTATAGTACTTTCCTGATCAATCACCACAATCTAACACTTGTTTTCAATGATTTGGAATTCTTCTTTCAAGAATCCATTTTTGCACAATTTGTCATATGCTTCCCTGATTTCCATGTCTCCAATAGCACCAATCTTACAGTTATAACATATCCTAACATCTTGAACCATTACAACCTTAGGAGGAATTATAGATATGGCTTTGGCAAGGTCATTCTTGTATGTAACTTCAAGAATAGGTAAAAAATTAGGCTATTTGACTTCATTTGATACTAACTAGACTTCAAATGGCTCTTTGTCCCAAGGTTTTTTAAAGTTGGAGGCCATTTCTTCAAACTAGGGTTCCAACACAAAGAAATTTCAAAATTGCATAGCTCAACAAAAGTAAAATACCTTGAATCATCGAAACTATGCTTGAATCAATGTTGAAATCTACTCAAATGCTTGATTCTCTGCTTCAAAATCCTTTTTGTGCTCTTCTCACTCTTACTTTTTGCTTGTGATGGTGAAAAATGATTCAAAATACAACCATATACCCTTGTTTCATAGCATTTAATGCTTAGTATGCTTACAACTATCCACTCGGCTCCTCAAGCAATTCTGCTTTACTTAGCTTCCATTGTCTTTCCAATACTCAACATCCACTAGACTTTCACTTACTCAGCTTCAATAAAAAATTCCCTTTGCTCGACATCCACTTCTAACTTGGTTGCAACTAATCACTTGGCTTCTACTGACTTTGGCAGACAACTTGGAATGTACTAGAATTTTACTTGGCATTTGAAGACAACTTTTCTTACTCGACAACACTTGTGAAAACTTGAAGTTTTAACTTTGCATCTCTATTCATGTTAATTTATCCATTTCAGTACTTGTCTTGGAACTGATGTATGATAAAGCATTTAAATATTAGTCCCACACACCTTCTTTTGCTTGGTTGGATGAAGTGTGACCACTTGACCCTTTAGGTGAAGTGAACCCTCCATTGGATGTGCTACTTCCATCTTTCTTCTTCCATTTTTTATTCATCTCTCCTCTGATGTGTTCAACATCTATCTTCCTTTTTCCTTTGTTGAACTCCGAGTTAGGTGCCTTTCACCTTGTTGGGCAATTTCTTTTGATGTGTCTAGTCTTCAAACAACTAAAGCATGTAGTTTGGCTCAACCATCTACTGTAGTTTCCATTAAAATGTGTTCTTATGCAATTTTTAGGGATGTGTCCATATTCTTGATAGTAGTGATAGCTTTTCTTGGTGTTGTAGTCCCAATTGTAGTGATGTCCATGAATTTTGGTCTTTGCTGGTTGGTTAAGTGTCCACATAGGCTTTGATCTACATTCAAAGACTGTATGTCCATACTTTTTGCAATTGTAGTAGTGACCTTCAAATCTTGGCATTCTAATGGTTCTAGTCCTGTAGTCATGTGCTTGATGTCCTTGCTTGTTGCACTTGTGATAGTGACCCATGTTTTTAATTTTGTCATGCTGATTGGTGTTCTTGCTCCTGCACACATTAGAGGCATGTCCCTTTTTATGACAAAAATGACAAGTGGGTTTAGTATTCTTACCTTTGTCACTTTTTTCTTCTACAATCTTGGATGACTCTCCTTTTTTAGTGTTGGTGTATCCTAATCTTCAAGTGTCATTACTAGATCTTGGTGATTTTAGTAGTTGTTCAAAGTACTTGATGGCTTCATTAGGTTTGTTGAAGCTTTCTGCAATTTCCTTCTCTTTTCTCAATTCATTTTGCATCTTCAGTGTGGAGATCTCAATGTCCGTGACATTCAACTCATGATGTGCATTCATCATCCGGCTTAGGGTGTCTAGCTGTATGTTGGAAATTCTTGCAAGCTCAATTGACTTTTCCTACAATATGTTGGCAAGGTTTCTTTTGTCATCTTCTATCATAACCTTATCTTTAATGGCTTTTTTGTTCTATTCAGTCACTTCACAAAGCATCATGGCTTGAGATTCTTGTTAAATCTTGAGAGTTCTGATCTCTTCTACTTGAGCTCTATTCTTCTCCATTAGATCTACTATTGCTGCATCAAACTCCTTGGAATATCCATTCACAAACACTTTTGAGGTGTCAATCTCCTTGTACTAAGTATCATTCTTAGCTATGGCAATCTCTCTTCTTCTCTTTAAGGATTTCTTCAATTCTTCCCTAGCTTCTTCTAGAGAATGTAGAATGAGATGTATCTCAATCTCTTGGTTTTCTATGATCTTCCCAAGTTTTTAGACTTCCATTTCTATATCTTTTTCTCCAAGCTATAAGGCTTCTCCTTGTGAGAACTCAACTCTAATACCAATTGTTGCAATTCACAAGTGGGAAGAATACTTCTTGGGGGGGGGGGGGGGGGGGGGTGAATCAGAAGTACCAATAATTTTTAACTATAAAACTTTTAACTAAAATCAATACATGTATCTAACATCTCTAATTAACATGAAAGTAAAGGCATGCATGAAAATAGATAACACAAGATATGATCACCTAGAAACTCTCCAAAATGAGAAGGTAAAACTGGGGTGGGGATGACACCCACAACTTATCATTGCAGCAATATGTAACTAGTTAAGGTTACAGAGTTTGACCATCATCAATGGTCTACCCTATGAAAGGCTTGCCCTATTAAGGCTCTAACACCTTGTTAAAAGTGACCTATTTAAAGGATTTACAAACATTCACTTGGAATGTCACCCTGTTAAAGGATTTAGCACCTTGTTAAAGGTTCTACAAAATGGCTATTAAACCAACCTATCTTCATAGGATTTTCATTCTCCTAATACAATGGCTAGAAAGTATAGTAGAATGTGTTGACCTGATAACTTACAATCTTCAATTTCTAATTTTAGATTCTTGTTCTATCTAATTTGATTTGATCCTTCTTGATCTGATATAACTCTGTTCATAGTGCTAATACTCTATTCTGATAACTTGATTCTGTAATGCTGTTCTTCCTCCAAGTCTTTACACCCCTTTCACTTCCTTGAAAACTTCACTAGCATTCTCTCATGCATTCCATACAATCCACATGACACTGAATTATGGGGTTTCATCCTCCTTAAAAAGGTTTTGAGACTTAGGCTTAAGTATGAATCTACGATTGAGATTCATCCATCTTTCCCACTCAATTATTTCTATTTTTTGATTGGTTGCATGCTCTTTCCATTTTTCTGATTGGTTACATGCTGATTGCATAGGGAAAGTAATAGATTTGATCTTATCTTTACTATCATTTGAGATTCATCTTGAGTTGGCTAAAAAATGGTTTACATCTAAGGCTATGAGGGCACAAACACTTATGCTAATGCTGTGTTACTCAACACTTACTGATTGATGATGCTCGACATACATAGGAATTTTGTCTTGCTCAGCTCCTATAGTTTACTCAAAACATATACTGGCTCAACATCAATTGTCACTCGACACTTGAAACTTGCTTGACATTGTCTATCTACTCGGCATTTGTTGTAACTCAGCACTTGTTGAATTTTTGGCTTGACACATACATTAGCTTGGCATCTATATTATACTTAGCATCAACTTATAAATTTCTTAAGTGTGTTCACACTCAATTGTTAAAACCAATCTGAGACCAATAATAACATTAACAACCTCTTTGAATCTTGTGTATTATTGTACTATATTCTCAAATTCCATCATTCTTATGTCATCAAATATACCTCTCAAGCTTTTTGATTTGGCTCTCAAGAATTTGTCACCACCTCCATATATGATTTTTAATTTGTCCCAAATTTTATTTTCACTATCACAATATTTTAAGTCACCAATCTAAGCATAGCTTAGGGTTGAGGCAATCTCCAACATTACTTGATTGTGTTCTTGCTTCTACTTTAGTTGTTATTCTATCAGAGGAGTAGTTGTTACCTTTACATACTCATTGTCCACAAAGTTGATAGCAACATCATTGATACTTGATATGTGCAACCTCATCAAGGTCTGCCATGCAGGAAAGTTCTCCTTGTTTAGCTTGGGTAAATTTCTCTAATGAGTCATGATTTTTGACTTTAAGTACCTTCAAACTTCTCTCTGTAAGCATTGAGCTCTGATACTAATTGTTAGAAATGTTTACAATAACTTGGGGGGGGGGGGGGGGGGGGGTTGGGGGGTGAATCAGTTACTCAAGGTCCTTAAGTACCATTTGAATAATTAAACATAAACACTTAGTATTCTACTTATCCTACTATTGCTTTGTCTCTAATGTAAAAATATTTTCTTTAACATAACATAATTTCCATGATGAAAACATCATCAAATGTAAAACATATAAAACATTCAACATAGATTTGACACTAGAATTTTATGTGAAAACCCAATTTGAGAAAAACCGCCAGCAACATGTCACCACTTTTCACTCTTTCAAAGTGAGCTCTATTAGGACCAACCATGTTAAAGATTTACAATACACACTATTAAATGTGACATGGTTAATGGATTTAATCACTCTATTAGGAGTGGCCTTATTAGAGGACTTTGATCATTCTATTAGGAATGTTACCTAGTTAAAGGATTTATATCGACTATTAAGTCCTTCAAATTTGTGCAAGGTCAACCTCTATTAAAAGGATTTCAATACAAACTATTTACAATGATTAGAAAAAAAACAATAGGTTTTGATTTGTATGATAACAATTCACTTTTTAGGTTTAGATCACTATTTGGTTCATGTGTTGATTCACTAATAAGCCTCCCATTGTCATGTCTAATCTTGATTTTCTTGACAACACTTCAAACAATCAACCTTCTCCTTTCACCAACACTTAATCCATTTGCTTAGATTCACTTATCATCAACAACATCTGCATAATCAATCTCCTTTAGCTTTGCATTCATTCTCACACTTGTGCATCTTTGATTAACCTTCTTCTGTATGCATCTCTCACATACACTACATCATTTTTTTTAGCTCTATACCTCTTTAAATAAGAAATTCTCACTTTATTGTTTTCCATGATCACCATATATCTTATGGTTTATGATCAAGTTGAACACGATTGATTGTATCTATCCATCTTCTTGATCTTCCTCTAGAAACTTCTCTAGAATCTATCTATTAGGTCTTTACTTAATCCTCACCTTGAATTTAATGATCTAACTCATCAATATTATCTTCAATGTGGTTTACATCTCCTAAGAAATCAATTGATTCGGCTAGATCTCACAATTTCCTCAAATTCATTCTCATACTATTACTTGATAATCTCTAAATTTTGACACTTAGTCATCACTTAATTACTTGGTTGCTATAAAAATTCTGACTTGACATCAACTATCTTGCTCGATTGATAATGATGCTCAGTCAACACTAGATTTTCTCAACACTTACTATGGCTCGGTTGACACTTATATAGGTCTCAATCTCTATGGTGGATGCTCAGTCAACACTTGACATTAATAGGAGTGAGAACTCAAATATAAAGGGAAAATTAATTCCTAGAAACCATTGTGCATCCACCATAGAGATTGAGGTAATAATCACATGACATAGACATGATAGGGACAAGGGAAAGTAGTCCCATATGATTAAGGAGTACATAAATAGTTGGAGGAAAATCGCCAACGTTGTTAAGCTATAGACTAGATCACCATAAGGCAAAGGTATACTATGGGAAAGGTATATTTATAAGTATTATTGTTGTTATCATAAATATTTTGGTTATTTTACATGTATTATTTGATATAATTATAGTATATGAATTAGCATTAATAAGAGCGACATTATGAGTTGATGTGTATTATAATAATGAATTCTTAATCTCTTATGGGAAATAATCGATCCAAGTATAAACTTGGTGGAGGACTTCATTTTGAATGTTAAATATGATCCAAGCATAGCTTGGTGGAGGATGTTAATTATGAATGTCATGATATGATCCAAGTGCACTTGGTAGAGTGAAATCCATATGGATGTCATAGTTTGATCCAAGCTTTCTTGGTGGAGGGTATTCTAGAGGAATTTCATACATGATCTGATTTATTTTGGTGGAGAACGTTTGTTACAAATGTTAATTAGTTCTTAAGGATATAATACATTTAACTAGATTTATTGTGATCATATCAATCTTTTATAGTTTTTATGTTTCCCAATCTAACCTTGATAGTGGGGACATTACAACATGACTCAACATTCCTTAACCATTTACTTTATTGCTTGACTTAGCTTAACTTTATTGATATAAACAATCACTTTGTCCCATCAAAGTATATCTAATAAAATGTCCATTTGTAGCTTACTTTTCATAACTCAACCTTTTCTCTAGGTGCTATTGTTATGAGGAATTTCTCAAATCCTCTTCATCAATCAAATAAATATGACATTTAGATTAGTAGAAATATGTCTTACCAATAGATTTGACATTAATGACATAACAACAATTGTTCCAATCAAAAGTTTTCAACATATCCAACTCTATAATCTAACCTTCTGAGCATTTTTATCACCTTCAAATGTACTTTGCAAAATATCCAAATTTCATGAGAAAGTCTTAAGGAATTTACCTAACCAAAACTAGTTCAAGAAGAGCTAATAATAGTGCTTCTCTAGCAAGCATGTTGAACATGAATGTATCTTTTTTCTCTATTGTTTCACAACCCTCAATGTCCTTTTCTTCAATCATAGTCTTGTTAATTTTAGTAATCAACTAATATTCCAGACTCATGCATAGTAGATGTATCATCATATTTTCTTTCAAAATTTCATAGTTAACTCCATCAAACTTTAAATTCTCTTTCTTGAAGTTAATCACCATAGATATCCTTAAGCTATTGAGATTTTCCTTCAATGACATGATGTTTTGATACCAATAATTAGAAAGTATAGTCCACTAAGACAACTAAGATGAGAGGGGGGTATAAATCAATTATGTAATCAAACAACTCTTAATATCCTCATTAATTCCAAAATATGTAAATAATAGATGCACAACCATAGAAAGATAACCATACACAATAATACCATATGTGTTAACTAGGTAAACCCTTTATTAGAGGAAAAATCCCACTGCGAATGATGCCCTTCAAATGATGTACTAATATAAAATTTCCTTGTGAAAGGATGGACCCTATTAGGAGTCAATGAAATACAATCTATAGATATGACCCTCTCTTAGGAGGCTTTGAATACATATTAGTAGATTCCAAATTTTTTAGGAGTTATACCAATCTTATTAGGAGTTGAAGGGAAGACATATGGACCCACTATCCAAAAAACTTTAGTACTATCCTCATTGAATAATACAAATGTGAATAAAAAACTATCCAACAATAACTTATCTTTCTAAATGCTATTCTTTGTAATCTCACCATGCCTAAATTGCACCAATATTTTCTCTGATCCAAAAGATATTCACATTCAAGCTCACACAATACACCACATATATATGAATGCCTATCACACTAATGATCTTAGTGATCTACACATTCTACCATAAGGAATTAAATTTTATTTATACCAAGTCATAAAAAAATTTATTGAGTTGGCTTTGAGGCTTTCCCAACTTACAATAATAATATAGGACATCCTTAAGATATTATATTATATGTTACATTACAATAGTACATCTTTTCACAATTACAAGTAATCTCTAGGTTCAAAGTCTTCATATATTTCCACTTGTTGATCATCTGATTATGCTAACTTAACTAAAGTATCTTCAACATGCCTTCAACCTCTATTGCATCTTGCTCAACTAGATTCTATTTTGTTAGGAGATAAAATCCAAATAATAGTACCTACTTTCTAGAAATTTTGTTTGACAAGTATCTTCATCAATTTTTTCATAACTCTATCCAGTCTTCATATTTTCATATGTGCTCTTAGTCATAGCATCTAGACATAATCTAGAATATAATCTTAAGTCCACATAAGTTGATCGTCAATCCTCAAACTGTGTGAAGCCAATATTTATCTATTGTATTGCCAATATTCACATAATAAAAAACATATTTATATTAATGACAAACTCTATCATGAATGCAACACATAATCACTAAATCATGTTTCTAACACTGCTAGGATACTCTGCCATAGGAATACCATAAACATTCATGATAACATAGAGTATTTGTGTATAAAATTTGATGTAATAATGAAATAGATGACCCAAGACCATTATTGGATACCCATTTTGAATTTATACAACATCCATAAAGATCAGGTTAGGCTTTTGGGACCAAAACTATCAAATAATAAGTACACTTCTGCAATTAAGTTCTTTTCTTGCTCAAAAACACATTGTTACCCACCTAGGATATCATCACATTGTTCAAAAAATCCATCCTTCAAGCTTGAATACTTCAAAATTATTAAATAAACTCTCCAAATATTGAAACTACCAAATTAGAGGAATTTATTGGTGTAAAGAGCCACAACCATTAGTTTTGCATCAAAACCCTCATGTTCATGGGTTGTATCCCTGTCTATGAAAAAACTTAGTTTTTTACTTGTTTATCCTCCAAGACACATTAGACTAGATTAAAATTAAATATATCTCATATCCTCACACATTTTAATGCATTTTAGATTGTTTACACTAGATACAAGGCTACACTAAATGCTAAAACACCAAAAAATAACAAATATTCTCAAAGTAAACAATATTTTTTTAATTTTCTAAATTTACGAAGTCTTCCATCCATAAAAACACACCCTCCATGAGGTTATAAAATAATTTATTAATTTAAACAAAATATCAAAACTATCAAATATTACTTTTATATTTTTGTGATCTCTGGGTTCTCTACATTATGCATTTATTTGTATTTTACACAACAACATTTTTCAAGATTTTAAAAATTCATGACAAATTAGACCCAAAAAAGACCATAGAAACTTGTTACATTAAATGTTTCCTATTATGAACTTGTTAGAAATAAAAACTCAAAAACACCACAAATCTAACAATATAACTCATTTGACCATATTTGCACAAAATGAACTTGGTGACCCTCTTGACTACTCAATTATGATTATACATTAATTACATAATTACATTCTTAATCTCATTAAGCCTCTCTTATTTCCAAGTGGAGAAAACATCTGAATATTTTCTTTGAAAATATTTATTCATCAAAATCATATTTTCATGTACTCCTAAAGAAAAAAACCTCATGCCTCCTTTGATGTCAAATTCAGTTTTTAGCTTTCTTTTTTCTAAACACTCAAACTATATTTTTCATTGCTACACTATTTTTAAAGTTTAAATTATCATTAAAAATGTCTTTTTACTATGAACTATGTATATGTATGTTTGTGGTTATCTATTGAAACATCTTCCTACCAAAGCTCTCAGTAAAAATTGTTACAAATAACTTAAATGAGAATAATCAAGAATATGGCCTTTTTTTAATAAATTCCTTCATAACTCTTAGAATGAATTTTTATCCCTCATCTATTGAGGTTGAAATAGTGAACATTCATCCAATTTAAGACGATATTTATCTTTGTAAGCCACTGGCATAGATTTTCTATTTATGTTTATTTTGTATTATCTAAGATCAATTTTTATATATTCAAGATTGAATTAAAAATTTAAATTTTGTCCTTTTTATTAGTCATTATGATTTGACCTAATATGGGTAATGTACCAATATGGGGGACCAAAAAAAGGCCAAATTATCTAATTCACCCCCATTGAAGTATTTGATGAGCACGAAATTTGACATAGTGCTTGATATAGATTAAAAATAAAAATAAAAATAAAATATTTTAGGTGATTTATTATTATTGCAAACCCATGACTTGCATATTTGGATCCCTTTAACTTGTTGGTGTGCTTCTCCAGAGTAATTTTTCTCCATTTCTACCTTAGGGTTCCTCTATTCATGTTTTAATGTTTGCGGTTGTCCCTCTATTGAATAAACCCTAGGTCAAATTTGAAAATACCCTAAGCTTTTCTATTCCTTTATCATCTTTTTATTTCACTTAAAGAAGGGGTATCCATCGTTATGTTGTGTTTCAAGCCTAGGTGTTATTATTTTTAAATTGTGACCCTACAACCCTTTATTTTTAATATGTCAGTCACTTAAGCATTAAAGAAAGGGTTATTTCTTTGTTAAAAGGACCCAATGTGAGCATACCCTAGGAATTAATATTTTTGGCACCCGTAGTTATGTTTTTAGTTAATCATTAAACCAAGGTCTTAAATTATTTTAAATTTATTTTGTTTTGAGCACATGAATTGGTGTGACCTCAAATCAATGACACACATCTTTTCTCTAGCTCCAACAACTCTTCTACCGAGAACATGAGATAACTCAACATGGCTAATGCCAAGGTCAGATACCATTTTTTTGAGCCAGCAATCAAAACAAATCAATAGTCATTGCTTATCTACTATGTGTCCCTCCCTAAATGCCAATAGAACACGATGACAACACATTTCTAAGAGATGGGCATGTGTTCTTTTGAATGTAAAGATGTAGATCAATGGTCTACATTAGCCCGCAACCCTTTGTTGTTGTTATACTAAAAAAGTTATATGTTGCAACATGGAGTCAAAATCAAGCTTGACTTTTATAGTGGGACTAGTTATAACAAGGATTAACTACTTTTTATTGGTCTACACATGATCATGTCAGCTAGTATGAATAGATCAGAGGTATGAGTTATATAGTGGAGATGCTAAGATGTTGCCATGTGGACTTAGCAATTGGGTTTCCTTTTTATATCATAGTGGGTCCTCTCCTTATAAGTTAATGACTGTCGTGTCTTCTCAAAGTTTGATAAGGATTATAGTGAGGAAGTGAGATCATGACACATTTCTGTCCTTCTAGAAAGGATTTCCAGTAGAACCTAAGGAATCAACAGGGACTTGATAGATGATTGGGCCACATGGCTAAAGTTAGTGAGTCCTATCATATAAGTGCTTATAGACTTGATTCTAAAGAATAATCAAATGGTCAACATTACCTTGCAAGAGACTTGATCTCCCATGGAAATAAAACATGATGCTTCCACATGTCCTGCCCACACCATGGTAATACGTTGCCACTTAAAAGAAGAATTATGCAAGGGGTAAATTGATGGTGGAGACTTAATCATCCAGTAAAGATTAGTAGTCCATTTGTGTAGAAGAACAAGGTAGATGAATGATTCACATGTTAGCATGAGGGTTTGATAGTTTTATAGTGATGCAACGAGATGCTTCCATGTGTCCTACCCATTACAATTTGTGGAATTTTTAATGGAGCCTATGTTGCTATAAATAGATAATAATAAGAGGTGGGGTGGGGGGGGGGGTGAATTAGTATTCTACAAAATTTTGCCCATAATTGTATATTGTTGATTACTTTATAACATGCATATGAAAGTAAACCAATATTTCTAAAATGTAAATATAACCATGCACATAGAGAACTCATAACACCATTATTTTTAACTAGGAAAACCCTAGCCAAGGGAAAACCCTAGTGGGGATGATACCCATTAGATGATCTACTAAAAAAAAGAATCATGTTTAGGATATTAACCCTGTTAGGAGTCTATGAAATACATGTAGTGTGTCAAGTCCATGTTAGAGGACTAGGCCTTGTTAGAAGCCCCAACCCTATTAGGAGTTGGTAGATCAAATACAATGTATGCAAGAAGAGCCCACTACCCTAACATGCAATTATACAATTTAGTTCTTCACAAGAGTAGATATACACACAATACTTTCCCATTATTGTAACTTGCACTTGTTCTAATCATACATTAGATCTCACATCACATAAGCCTCAAAAGCTATCTATAAAATAGTTCACATCACATACATATCACACACATATCACATGTACCTCACTCTATCTGTGCAAGATAATATCTTTACTTATACCTCACACATTAGTAAAACTCTACTTAGTTGAGCTTCATGTCTTCACACGCTTGACACAATATAAAATAACTTATGGATTAATATCCAAAAATTTGGCTCATCATGAATTAGTAATTATTTTGTCACCAAAATAATTCCTTAAGCTGTACAACTCATATTACTGATATGCTTTATTTGTCTCTATTAAATACTCGTACTACTATTTTAACTATATCTTGCATCGTACTATCCATACACATCTGTGCACTGGCATACATCATCATGACACTATCATAGAGCTATCCTCAACTATGCATAAGCTATCTTGAAGTGAGTCATCCATACACATCACATCTATCTCTTTACTATTGCAAACTGTCTAACACTTAAACAATTTTCTAACTCTAAATGCATAAATGAAATGCTGAATAATTGTTTCCATGAATGACAACTATCAAGACATCTAATTGACCATATTGCCAAAAATCTCCCCCTTTTGCATCAATAGAAACATTTGGGAAAATTGGCTAAGTCCCAAAATGATGTAATACATAACAAAAACAAATAAAAGTAACAACATAAAATTGCCTTCAAAACATAATGATTTTATTCATGTTTTGATGGGTTAGTATATTCGTTATCACTCCTTACATTGATACATAAGTGTACTCCCCCTCACATATACATATAAAACCATACAATTATCCTTACATATTAATACCCCCCCTTTGACATCAATGATAAAGGTTTCAAAATTGTATACAAAAACTAGGTGGCCTGCTGATCAACTTGATATTCTAGAAAAGCAATTTGCATATACAATTTTCAGTCTTTCCACTTCCTTCTTCTAGTTCACCTTCACTATATCAAAAATAATGATTAGTGCACATAGTGCATATAATGCCACTTAAACTATGCTTAAGTTAGTCTAGGCAAACTTATCATAGGAAGCCTTTGTTGTAAGACATTCCTCTAGTTGCCTCTGCAAAATGCGGATCTTTGGAGACAAGATTTCTCTAAGAGTAGAGAACCTTTTTCGGCCTTTTTTTTATTAGAATCTAAACTTCTAATCACATTATGGATCCTCTCCACTTCTATTCTACAGTCTTCAATACTAGTCTCAAAGAGTTGTAATTTTGTAGTGGGTGTGTCAAGATCACTCATCTTACCCTTTATCTAATTTTAAAAATCTGCCAAGTACTTGTATGATAGAACACACTGTCCATACAACTTCTTACCTTCATCAATGTGTTTCCTTAACTCCTTGATGCATACATTAAGTACCTCTAAGTCATTTCTTACATTTGTGCACACTGTATCAAATAGTGCTGCATCGTGCATAGTTGTAGTAATTGTCTTTTGCATTCTGTCCAAGAGTTTAGTTAGTGTCTTATTTAAAGACTTCACATATTTTTTCTTTTGGGGCAATGTCCTCAAAGAATTCATTAGTCCCTTCTGATCATCATCATCATTAGATGGTACTACTATTATTACTATTGTTGCTACTAGAGTTACTATAGGAATGAGTGTAACTACTTTTAGTTCAACACTCTTCTTCTCTTCCTCAACCTTCTTCCTCTCTTCTTCCAGTCTCTCATCTTCTTTCTTTGAATCTTGTTTTGATTTCTTCCTTTCCTCTTCTTCTATCCTTTCATTTTCTTCTTCTTCTTCCTTTTTCTTTTCCTCTTCTATCCTCTCTATTTCTTTCTTCCTTTCTTCTTCTTGCTTCTTTTCTTCTTCTCTCCTCTTTACCTCTTCTTTTATCTTCTCCTTAGCCTCTTTCTTGTTTTCCTCTTCTTCATCATCATCATCAGAGCTGGTGTAAGTTGTGATATTGCCAAAATTGGATTGGCCAAAAGATGTAAAATGATTATCCTTTGTATCCATAGTTATGTGTCTATTTTCCACTTGCATGGATGCAATACCCATAACAATGTACGGTGGTGAGGGTGCATGTTGTGTCTCCTCAACTTCTTCCTCATCATTGGAAGGTGTAATCACTTGCACATACATTAGGCTCATAGGTTTATAATGCATATTTACCTCTATTACTGTAGGCACTTAGGTCATGTATTTTACAATGGCCTCCTTTGTTACCTTCCTCACATCCTCATAGTTTCCTTCCATTAGAAGAATTACTCTTCTTTTTTTCCTTAGCAAAGGCTCAATACCCTTCAAAATCCTGTCTAAGTCCTCATTAGAGTTCACTTCACACAATTTATTTATCATTATCTCTCTCAACTTAGTTTCAACTTCTATTAGTCTTTTCTTTTTATTCAGTAACCTATTATATAGGTCCTGTTGGTCTAACTTTTTCTGCAGTAAAATTTTTTTTAGTTAAACCATAGGAAAGTCAGATGTTCTATGTCTAAGTGAAGTATAAGGTTTTGGATAAACCATCTATAAGAAATATTCACCATATAAGCCCTATATTCATCCCTATTAATAAATGGTCGGGCGCGAAATTTTCAAATTTCAAAAGAAGCGAATATGCTTTCATATTCCTTTTCCTTTCTCCCGGGTTACCTTTCTTCCTATTTGTCCCAACCGTCAGATCTGATTAGATCTACCGCTGGCGTTACCTCGCTATTGAAAGTTGCATGCTCATTAAGTATAGCGAGATAGCGAGTGTTGAGTTTTTAAGCAGTGGGACCATGAAGTGAAGGTGCAGCGATCGGAGATTTGCTTATTAAATGCTTTATTGTGTAGGTACACTTTGCAATTCACCATAAAAAAGGGGGAGAGGGACCCACTAGAATGTCTGACATCAGAGCTGGAATGTTGATCTTTCCGGAAGTTCCGCCACCTCGCTATTGGAAAATTAAGTCATTTCATCGTTAGCGAAGTAGCGAGGCCACGTGAAAATCTAAAAATGATGACATTGCATCTTGCTTATATCATAATTACACCAAGTGGCATGACCAGTCATAAATACCATTGTCAGAATCAGTTTTAATTGACAGAAGTAATTACTGGGTACCCCTTGCATTTTCTGGCACGAAATCCTTTAATGTCCCGAAGCTCGCTACCTCGCTATCAGAAAATTGAGGTGCTTCACCGTTAGCGAGGCCCCGTAAAATGGAAAAAGATCAGCAAGATCTTTGATGACGTGTAATGATCGATGACTGTGATAAATTTTGACATGTGCCAGCTATGCAGAGATCCGATTCTCATTAATACCTATCTGACTAAATGTACAAGAAATCTTGAACGACAGTTTGAAGTAGATCAATGGAGCTCGCTACCTCGCTATGAAGAGTTGCAAGGAAGATAATTATAGTGACATAGCGAGATGGGCCCACCGCCTTCTTTCTTAAGAAGTCCTGTAGCATATCTTTCGATCATTTCTTGATCCGATCAACGGTTGTCGCCGCCTCGTCATGGCAAGGTGCTTGTTCTTTATGCATAACGAAGTAGCGACATGCTGACACGTGTTCTCCGTCGTCAGTGGGTCTAAATGTAAGCGCCATCAAAAGAAAGAATTATGTACGTGGCAAGCTCTCATTGGGTAAAATAACTGACATGGCAAATATAACTCCTAGTTGTTCTCTTTGTACCGCATGATCGTAGGATCTTTGAAGATCAACGGCGCAGTTTTAAATAAAAAATGCAGTGCCACTCTCTGTATTAATTAGACAAGAAAGCTTCGTCCATGAGGAAAAAAAGAGTATAATACAGAGAGATTGCATCAGTTTCATTTCACGCGAGAAAAGATTTGAAACCATTCTTGTGCAGAAGCTATTACTGAAAGAAAAGCGTGCCAAAGTTGATAAAAATTGTCAAGTTATCTGTTCGCTGAAATTTTTGTAGGAATACTAAGGAGAACTGAGACAGAATTCAAGTAAGTAAAACTGCCATCATCTTCGTGAGCTTTTAAGTTTTAAAAGGATAGCCCAAGATGCCTCCTAAGAAGGGATTTACAGGAGCAGTAAACTACCTGGATAGAAATGTGCATGATGATTTGCTTGAGTTACTTCCTGAGTCTACTGTAGAAACGGTGCAAGTTAAGAGGTTGACCTCACTCAACCCTAGGCTCAGGGTAGCTGATGGATTGTATGATAAGGGTAATTGGGTCCGAGATGCTCAAACTGCTCAAACTGGTTTGAGTTTATTCAAAAAATGGTTTGCAGAGAGAAAGTTATATGCCCCTCATGCCAATATTTGGAATTTTGATCTTGGGAAGCTTGTTGTCCCTAGTGTGTTCATGGATTTTGACTTGCTTGAAGCCATAGCAAAAAAATATGACCAAGCCACTAAGGTAGTGAGGAGAATAGATGGTGAGGCTTTAGTTACCATCAGTCCCGAGGAGATTGGGAAGGTTTTCAGTCTGGGACCCCTCACCATGTATCATGTGCCCATTAATCTGATAGATTTAGAAAAAGAATATATATCCAAGAGGGATGTAGTTAGACAGGGTGCACTGAAAGCCCACATAGGCCAGATTGGAGGCCTCCCAACCATAACATCATCTTCTAAAGAGCCCTTCAAGAAATCATGTTTTAATGCCAGGGCAGTGGAGATATATAGGACCCTGTGCAGAGTCTTCGGAGAGGGGGATGAAGACTTTATTCCGGTGAGCTTCATGTATATGATCACCCAAATCTCTTTTTTTGGTGTGGAAATAATTTTTGATTTTGCATCTTACTTGGCAAATGAGATCCATCATGGATTGGTAGGGATTGCACAGGGCAAGGTGGAAAAGGTTTGGGGTCAGTATTCCTTACTGATGCATATGTTTCTTTTTAAAGGGGCCACTTATTTTGGTAAAGAAATGGTTTTAAATAGAGAACAAGAAGGGGAAGCACTGCCAGTCCAATTATGGAGTGCAGACATGACCTGGGAAGCAGAAAATGCTAGCTTCGTTAGATTTGATAGGCACTTTGCCTCCAAACTAAGGTGCCTCATATTGAGTGATAATCCCAGAATCCCTAAGGCATTAATGCACCTTGTCAGGCCTATGGACAAAACCCATAAGCTGAAAGTTTCACATAATTGGGGAGATATTATCCCATATTCAGTCTCAATGGTCATCAGGGTCTATGGTTTCAAAGGAACACCCCATGTGTTACCCTATCAGGTACCCTTGAAGGTAGGGATAGCTGAATTTTTGTGGCAGTTGGGAGGAGTGGAGGAGGCCTTTTTGCACAAAAGGGGGACAGGATCAATTTTTCCTACTTGTACTATAGCCCACCAGTTTGTGATAACTAAAGAAGGGTGGGTCTTCCTCCATAAAATTTTGGATCAATATAAAATGGCAGTGCTCACTCTCGTTTTTGTGATACAGAAGGTTTCTTTAACTCTGCCCTTAGATTGAGAATCAAGCTTCGTCCATTTCAGCATGAATTCTATTTTCCTGAAGATATAATAAGAAATGAATACTCTCTCCATGAGCAAGAAATAAAGAAAGAAAAATGGAGAGTCTATTCAAAAGTTTTGGAATTCATTAATTGTAATGCAGATAAAATACATAAGCTCATGAGTAATTTCTCTGAGATAATGGAAGTAATGAATGAGAAGAAACATCATTTTCCAGATAAAGCCAGAGAAATTATGAGAAAATTGGGTTTCACCCCCAACATTGGAATAGGTCCACTGGTGGTACGGAAGAAAACAGGATATACTATTGTCCGACAGCAGGTGCCCGTTGTGCATAAAGAAAAACAGATAGTTGGAACCACCAGCACTGTCCTAGAAGAAAGACCCCCTGAACCTTCCCCTAAAAGAAGGAGAATAATAAGGGAGGAAGAATCCCCTGATGAAAGTGGCTCACCTTCTCAAACCCCAACAAGAATTGAGGAAGAACAGCTCACCAATGAGAAATTCGAACAAATGGGGTCACAAGGAGAAATTTTTGTTACACAAGCAGAGATTGATGAAGGGAACCCTCAGGAACCCCTTGTACCAAGTTTTGAATTAACTACAGTAGATTTTAGAGGAAGGGAATTGGACCCTGTTTTGGAACAAGCCAGTCAGCATTTTTTGTCTGATAACAATTTTGTAAGATCTAGGGCTTTCCATCAGTTTGCGTGGAGAGTAAACATGCACATTTTTGAGCAAAAGTGCAATAATATGAGAGCAGAACATCCAGAAATGGATGAGACCTCCATTCAAAATCTAATAAAGGAAAAAATGGTTCAAGAGTTCCAAAATATAACCCCTGATGAGGGAAGACAGATGGTAAAAAATGCTAATGTTTTATTATTGCCCAATTGGGACATTGCTGACGCATTAGTTTTTAATTCTGTTTCAAATATTTTAGGGCTCTAGGATCCGAATAAAGAGGAATTCTTGGGAACAGCATTCAGCAATGATCAAGCTGCCCTTGTTATGTGGTCCCTGAGAAGAGGATCCAGAATTACTTCATCACAGCCTGATGATTCAGGATTGATAGGGAGTATCATTGTAAGAAGAGTTGCTGACACTTCAAATGTACAGGCAGCCCACATGAATGTGGATTATTCTAAATTTGCCCTGGCCACTGCAGAAAGAGAAGAGAGGGAAATGACTGATATGCATAATAAATATGAAGTAGTGGTGGAAGCCTATAATCAAGAGGTAAAAAGGAGAATTAAGTTAGAAAACAGGGTATCTCAATTAGAAAAGGTACTTGGAAAGAGAAAAGTGGGAGAATCCAGTACATTAAGAATTGCATATCCCCCACAGTCATCTGTGAGATTAACCCCTATTATTGAGATACCTGACACCCCTGAAAGACCCCAATTCTATACTGCAGAGGAATTTGAAGCAGAAAAAACCAAATTACATGAATGACAGATAGAATTTAGAAATCAGCAGGAAGAGAAATGGAGGCAGGGTGTGACATACTTGAGGGATAAAATACAATGGTCAAATTTTTATGATCAGTTGACAAGGATTGTAACCCTCATGGATGAATTAAATAAAGAAAAGAATGGATTAGATTCTCTGGCACAGAAGTGGAGACAGAGAAATAATGATGTTACAATTATTTGTATATCTGCAGTTCAAATGCCTTATCATCAGGTTGAGAGGATTTTTGATTTATTGAATCAATTAGATAATTTTGAAAATAAAAGAGATTCTTTACAGAGGAAATTGATACTCTGTTTTTCAAGATATCTTGCTAAAAAATTCACCCTATTTCCTTGTGCCTTAGAATCTGTTGATACAGTAAAGGAAAAGGACAAATGGAAAAAGGAAATGGATGAATTATTCGATAACAGAATAACAAACATCATCAGTGAGACTGGCTATTAGTTTTGGGCAAAGACAAATGAAGAGCTGGTAAAAATACAATTGTATTATGCTGATATAAGAAAAGAATTCGATGATTTAGAAGAAAATGCCAATTCTTTAATAAAGATACAAAGAGAAACCCTAAGTTTTGATTGGCCAGATGATGATACCTTTAACAGATGGAAAGATCAGTTTAGTGAACAGATGTCAGGAGACGATGATGAGGAAGATGTAAGAGTAATAGTTACTCTTGTAGTCAGCAATGATGACATAGAAAATCCCCAGGTTAAAGTGATTTTGCATGTAACAGAAGATGATACATCACTTGCAGACCTTATGGGTATGTACTCTGAAGATGAGGAATGATTGCGAGAGCAGATCATAACAACCAAGAGGCATAACAGAAAGGGACCCGCCAAGAAGTGCTATTGTAATCAACCTTTCTGTTTTTCTAGTTTTTTGCTTTTTAAAAGGAGGACACCTGTCACCTACTATAGCCTGAAGCTTGTTGCATCTCACATTATTTAAGTGAGATCCCAAGGCTAAAGAAGGGTCCGAATTTGATTTTCACTAAGTATTATACTTAGTTCTGTTTTTGGTCCAAACATTTTGGGAAAGAAATTTATAGTATACTTTCTCTATCAAAATTTCTGAGATATGGATGAATGTAGAAAGAACTGTGCTTCTTCTCTAAAGGTTTTTCTGGGTCTTTTGTAAAGGATATACCATTTTCAAAGGAAATGAATACAAATTATGAACTGTCCCCATATCTGTTCTTCTCTGAATTTTGTCTCCTTTTTAATACTGAGCTACCTTGATGTTGTGTGAGTAAAAGCTTATGCAATTGATTGCAATTTAGTAAGATTGTACATCCATTTGTTATTGCTGTTAATTCAAAGGATTAAGTAAAGGCTTTGATGAATGTGATGAGGTTGCTTGGGTGTTAATAAGGATTTTTGAATGATAAATTCTGGTAAGAATTGCTGATGAAAATTCGTTGCAAGGCAACAAATTAGATCTAAGAATTTACTTGACTCTGAATTCCCAATGGATTAGGCACTGATCGAAAGTATTTCAGCCCAAAGGAGAAGTATATTATAACTAGTCTTTTTTCAAAATACATCATAAAATCAATTTTCATTTATCTTTCCTGTAAGATTTTCAAAGTTGGCCAGCACTTGCCTGCATGGATTGTTTTAGCTTCATTTAGCCATTGTTGTTGGAAACATCTGCGGAGCTATAGAAGATTTCTTGGCCATATCTGTTCAAGGGATGTGTTTATCAGTTATTTACCTATATGTTTGAGGATTTAGAGATGAGAATCAGAATGAAACTAAGGATAATTCTCATACAATTTTTCTATCTTTGAACCATCCCCGGGTGCACCCGCCCTGATTTTACAGAGCCAAAAGAGTAGAAAACCGTCTAAGGTTTTGTTGAAGTTGGGCCCTAGTACTTTGCATATGCAAGTGATAATGAGAATTGGCTATTCTTTAGGTTGTGTATGTACTGATATCTAGGTACTAAGACTTTTGTCGCTTAGTAGTTTTAGCACTGTTAACATTAAAATAAAACACCAACAAAAATGGCGACTCTGCTGGGGAGATAAGATGGCAATCCATTTTGTTGAAAGGACAAGAATCTCTGGTGTTCATTGAAAATTTCAGTCCTACTCTCAGTTGGATTTTTTCCATAGCTATAGGGGAATCTTTAGTGTCAAAACTTGAGAATTTAAAGAAGATATAAACCCAAGTACCGTTGCTACACACTGACGCATCCAGCTTATCCGAGTGTCTTATCTAACAAGCTAGATTTGCAGTTTTACTACATCAGTGATTGATCTCTTTGTGCCGTATTTTTTTTCCCACTTGTGTTTTGTTTTCTTTCTGTCAGTAAGAAGTGTTATTATATTTTCCCGAAAAAGGGTGGCGACTCAGTCAAGGTTTTGAAGCTAGTGCTTATTGTAACAAAAGGAGAGTATGGCTGACAAGAGAAAAAACACAAGGGCTTACATGAGAGCAAATCTCGATGTATCAATGTATACTGATTTACCCCAAGGTGGTAGGAAGAACCAAAATAAGAAAAGAATAGATCCAAATCCTACTTGGAAGCCTACAGGTAATGCCTCCGTAAATTCCCATTATCAACCGATAATAGCAAGAGAATCATCTTTGCTTAGTTCTGAATCCGAAAATACAAGACTGTTAGGAGGTATTTTCAGTACCCCATTACCAGATCAGAGAGTTTTTCAAGATAAAGACGTATCTACTACGGGAATTGCTTCACCAAGACCAAGGCCTGTAGCAGATATAAATTGTGGGCTAGGATTTAGGAGTTCATCTGATATCCCTTCTAATCCCAGAGTAGCCCCATATATGGAACCAAACCTTATAGATCTAGATGATCCTACTGATTTCGAGGCAACCTCTACTGATTCTAAAGAAGTGCAATCTGAAATAGGATTTTTGAAGAAATGGATTGCTGAGGAAGAAGCTAAGCGCATCCGTCTTGAAAAGGAAAGGGAGCGAGCCACTTTGGATGCAATAGTAGAAAGAGATACTCTGCTAAGAAGGATGGCTGCTTTGAAAGAGCAAAATAAAAAATTAGAAGAGAATACCCCCACTCTCCATCAGGACGTCTTTGGAAATATTGATAATCTAAGAGCTAAAGTTCAACAACAGGAAAAACTCCTAAATCAAAGGCAAGAACCAATTATTGCTCAAGTTCAAGCTTATAAACCCATTCAAATTAATCCAATAGAGCCCACTGGAACAGTTCCAGATAAAGGGAAAGGCAAGGCTATAGGAATCCAAATAAATGAGCCTCAAGCCATACCGAGCAAACCTATACAACCCTCCATATCAAAATTAGATCTAGAACTAGAGAAGGCTCGAAAGGAGAGGGAAGACCTTGCAAAAGAACTTGAGAAGGTTGAAAATGAAGCTCAAGCCGCAGAAACCAGAAGGAAAATCCAATTCATAAAGTCTAATTCTACATTGAATTCATGGCCTAGTTTGTCTATCCCACCTACAAATCCTGCACCAGTTAATGCTCCCATAATCCTAACTCAGAAAGCACCCCAATCTGCTCCTACCTCATCTTCCAATATTGGCACTCAAGTCCCATTTGTCCCACCACAGCTATCGCAAGCTACTCTCCTAAATCAAGCTAATGCAGCTAGTACCTCTAATGCTCCTGGTTTCCAGAAGAAACCTATATATCTCAAAAAATATAGACAAATATCATTTGCCGGTATTCCTGGTGCTCCCCATCCCATATCTTTTGATTTAAGGGATAAAGTGGTTAAGTTTTCTGGAAATAATGCTGTTACTGGTGAAGAACATTTGAGAATTTTCATTGACATGCTCAATGATTATGAAGTTGAACATGAGGACATGGTGATGAAATTATTTGTGCATTCACTCACAGAGGATGCAAGGGATTGGTTCAGGAGGTTGCCTGATGATAGTATTACTTCATGGAGTGATTTGGAGAAATTGTTCAAAGAACAATATGGGGACAATACTAATGCAGGATTCATGTTGAATGAGTTCAACAATATCAAGAAGAATCCAAATGAATCCACATTTGATTTCAATGTGAGATTTCAGAAAGGGATGTATAAACTATTTCAGTTTATGCGGTTAAATGAAGACGTCTGTCTTACAACCTATTTCAATGCCTTTGATAGCAAAATGGCCTACCAACTGAGAGATAAAGATCCTAAAACTTTGAGAGATGCCTATAGAGTTTTAGTGAATATAGAAAATAATAGAAAGGCCTCCGGCAAATTAGGGAGGAGGGATGATCCTAAGCTTTTTAACCCAAAGAATAATAATAAAAGGGAAGGTGACAAAACTCCCATAGGAAAAAGGCCCGAAGAACCTACTATAGGCCATGTTTTAGAAATGCTCAAGAAGATGAATCCCACTATTTTCAATAAGACAAATGTTACTGAGAGAACCCCTGTGAATAACAACAATTTCAATAGACAGCCTAGGATGCAGAATTACCTTTACACCACCCAATGGAAAGATGGTAAACCAGTTCCTAACCAGATCCAAAATATGAAAGATAAGGGTACCCTAGACCCCCTGCAAAGGAACACTGTAAATATGAATGATGATGTACCTTGGTGCATTATATGCCAATCACCTCATTCTACTGATTTTTGTGCTGTTGCCCAGTCGTTTGCCCAAGCTCAAGGAGTGCAAGTAGAGGAAGAAACAGAAGAAAAAAACCATGATGATATAAGTTGCAATATGGCGAACACATCTGATGATTTGATAGACTCTGATTTAGAAGAACCTGAGAATGATATTACCAGCCAGAGAATTGCTTACCAGTTATATCATCAGCAAATATTCTCAGATGATGAAAAGAATGATACAGATAAGGTATGCAATACATTTTCTGAAGAAGGTTTCACAAACCTAAGAATCCCCTCCAAGGAGGAAATTGATAGAATTATAGCCGAAATGATTTCACAAGTCCACAGTAATTACAATTTGAGAAATAGAGCAATAAATAATGAGGCAGGAAGGCCATCTAGTATGTTCATCAAAGACACCACTCATAAGACAGATGATCAACACAAGAAAGCAAGTATAGATGTGTCTAAGATCAAGGAGAACAAGGGTCAGAAATGGGAACCAAAAAAGAAGGTTCAATTTCAGAAAGGTGAAGCAACAAAGACCGTAGTGCAACCAGGGAAATCAGAACCAGATGTTGTCAAGCTAAAAGTGGTACCCACTACTCAAAAGACTCCGATTCTAGGTACTATTGTAAAACCTACTGTGGTTGAACCTGTTGATATGATTGCCATCTTATCTCAAATTACTGTGAAAGTACCCTTGTCTGAGCTTTTTAGAATTGAAGAGCATAAAAATAAGGCTTTGTCATGGCTGGGTGGAATAGCAAACAACAATAGTATTGATAATCAAGCTGTAGCCCAACATACCCCATTAATAATAGAGGACAATGGTATTATATCCTAGATTCCTCAGATGTTTTTAGATGATTCATCAGTTGCATTCATACAAGATATTGATCCTTTTTTCCTTAGTTTAATCATAAAAGGGAAAACCTTGAAAAATTGTATGATAGACTCTGGAGCTTCCAACACTATAATGCCTTTTAAAGTAATGGAAGCCTTAGGATTGAAGGTGGATACTAAGCAAGGTAGATGCCGAGGGATGGATGCTAGAGAGGTTCCAGTAATAGGTACTATAAATGCCTTACCATTCAAACTGGCTGCATTTCCTGAGGTGGAATTAACCATGTCTGTCCTTGTAGTGGATATACCCCCACACTACGGGATGCTACTTTCCAGAAAATGGAGTGCCGCCATGGGGGGAAGCCTGCAATGTGACCTTACTTATGCCACTTTCCATATAGGGGACAAAGCTGTCAGGGTAAATAGGGAACCAAGGGTTAACCACATCTTAGGTGAAGAAATTGACAAAGATACCACCTATTTTCTAGACACGGGGATTAATACTTTCAGGGCTGAATTAATTATTCTGGAAGTGGAAAACTTACCTGATATCATTGAAAATGAGGTTGAATGTTGCATGAATTCACCAAAATTGTGGACAATGTTCTTTGATGGGGCTAGTTCTAAAGAGGGTGCAGGGGCAGGTGTAGTCTTTGTGTCCCCTGAAAATAACACCTTCAGGTATTCATTCACCTTGAAGTTTGCTTGCACTAATAACATTGCTGAATATGAAGCATTGCTGCTAGGTCTCAAAGTGGCCACACACCACAAAATTAAGAAATTGTGTGTCATAGGGGATTCTGAATTGATCATCTCTTAGATTAAAGGAACATACTCCTCAAAAAATAGGAGATTAAAACAGTATAGAAACGCGGTCTGGGATCAAATAGAATTTTTTGATGCATTTGGGATCTCATGGAGAGATAGGACCCAGAATAAAATGGCTGATCTTCTGGCCAATGTAGCTATCAAACCAAAAGAAATATCATTTGCAGGAATCTCCCAGATTGAGGTTCAAAATAGACTTTCTATACCTGAAAACATTGACAATTGGCAGGTGTTTGAAGATGACAAAGATATCACAAATTTTTTGCTAAATGAAGACAAATACCATGGGCAGGAGATGGACTGCAATGGACTGATTGAAACCATAAATGGGAAGGAAACCATTTTTGGCCAAGAAATCATGCAATTAAAAACAAATAAGATGCCTAAGGGGTTGGTAGTCTTGGAGAATATTTTTGATAACCAAGACAGAGTAAAATCGGGAATAAAGGACCCCAAACCACAGGAACTAGAAGAAATGAATTTGGGAACGGATGAATTCCCTAAAAAGGTTTACATCGGCCAAGATCTGCCAGTTCAAATCAGAAAAGCATTGATTGACCTACTTAGAAAGTACAGGCATGTTTTTGCTTGGTCATATGATGACCTTAAAGCTTATAGGGAGGACCTTTTCCAGCATGTCATACTGTTGAAAGAAAATGTAAAACCTTTTAGGCAAAAATAGAGGCCAATCAATCCTACCCTTGCCCCAAAAATGCAGGAAGAACTAACAAAACTGAGAGATGGTGGAATAATCAAACCAATTAGGCATTCCACTTGGGTTTCAAACCTTGTTCTTGTAAGAAAAAAGAATGGAGATATTAGGCTTTGTGTGGATTTTAGAAATCTAAACATTGCATCTCTAAAAGATAATTATGGCTTACCTAATATGGAAGCCATGTTGTAACAAGTGACCGGCTCTGAATTGATGTCAATGATGGATGGCTTTTCTGGATATAATCAAGTTTTGGTAAAAGAAAGTGAACAGTTCAAAACAACCTTCACAACCCCTTGGGGAACGTATGTGTATGTGAGGATGCCTTTTGGCTTGATTAATGCAGGAGCTACTTTCCAAAGAGCCATGGATGTAGCATTTCATGAATATATTGACAAATTTATGGTTGTGTACCAGGATGATCTTACAGCATATTCTAACAAGGCTGAAGATCACTGCAAACATTTGGAAATTTTTTTCATAAAAGCCCTGGAATATGGGGTATCCCTAAACCCAAAGAAATGCTCATTTTAGGTCACAGAAGGAAAGTTATTGGGACACATAGTGTCCAAGGATGGGGTAAAAATAGACCCAAAAAGGGTAATAGCTATTGATAAAGTCCCTAAACCTAAAAACGTGAAAGGTATACAGTCCTTTTTTGGCCAGGTTAACTTTCTGAGGAGGTTTGTTACCAATTTCGCTGAAATCAGTAGACCCATTTCAAAAATGCTCAAGAAAGGAGCTGTTATAGATTGGAATGGTGAACCTTCACAGGCATTCCAGGATATAAAAACTGCGATAAAAAATGCTCCAGTGTTGAGGACCCCAGATTATACAAAACCCATGCATATTTTTTCTTTTGCATCATTCCATACTGTGGCTGCAGTTTTATTACAAAAAAACCAAGAAGGGTATGAACAGCCTATTGCCTTTTTTAGCAAATCCCTGCAGCATGCTGAACTGAAGTATGAAATAAATGAAAAACAAGCATATGCTTTGGTAAAGGCCGTAAAAGCATTCAGAAGTTATTTGGTAGGTGCTACTATTATTGCCTTTGTACCTAGTGCTGCAGTTAAAGATATTTTCTCTCAGCAGGAAGTGTGAGGAAGGAGATGCAGATGGATCAATAGAATCCAAGAATTTAACATTGATATGCAGATAACTAAGTTAGTAAGAGGTCAAGGTTTGACCAAACTTATGGCCGAAACTAACCTGGAAGCTAATCAGATAAACCTAGTAAATGATGATTTCAGAACTGATTTATGCGACATGGACCAGTGTGACTAGTACATTAATGTTATACATTATTTGTAACATATGCAAGTTCCTCCCCATCTGCCTGATAATGAAAAAAGGAATATTAAATTGCAAGCCATCAAGTATGTAATTGTTCAAAATAACTTATGGTGGAGAAACTTTGAAGGAGTTCTGTTGAAATGTGTTGACAGAGAAAGGGCAAAAGAGATTTTGAAAGAAATGCATGCTAGAGTATGTGGAGGACATTACATGGCCAAAACTACTGCGCATAAGATAATGAGAGCTAGTTTCTGGTGGCCCACTTTGTTCAAAGATGCTCAAATTATGGTTAAGAAATGTGATCCTTCTCAGAGATTTGCTGGGAAGCTAAAATTCTCAGGAAATACTCCACTGAAGCCAGTTGAAACTAAAGCACCTTTTCAACAATGGGGTCTGGACTTCATAGGAGAAATTTTTCCCAAGTCCAGTACTGGCTATTCTTGGATTCTGGTTGCTACTGACTACTTTACAAAATGGGTAGAGGCTATCCCTACCAGAAATGCAACGAGTAAAGTGGTAAATAATTTCTTATTGAATAATATCATTTCCAGATTTGGATGTCCACAGAAAGTTGTCACAGATAATGCTATGTGTTTTAGGTCTGAGGAATTCATCAAGTTTTGTGATAAATATGGAATGACAAGAACAACATCTGCCCCATATCATCCACAAGGGAATGGACAAGCTGAGTCCACAAATAAAAGCCTGTTAAAAATCATTAAGAGAACCTTGGACACTAATAAAAGGGCATGGGATTCCAAGTTACAGTTGGCAATATGGGCTGACAGAGTAATTGTAAAGAAGGCAATTGGAGTGGCTCCATTTGATTTAGTGTATGGAATTCAAGCTAGAATGCCCCAGAACAATATGATGGGATTATACAATTACATCCAGTCATATGATAAAGATACTACTGATGAAATGAAAGAAAGAAAGAATGAATTGGTAGGATTGACCGAAGCCAGAAGAGAAGCATCTCTGAGAAATCAAAAATTGCAGTTACAAGTCAAAACACTCTATGATAAAAGAACTGTAAACAAAAAATTTGAAAATGGAGACCTAGTCTTAATGTGGAATGCCAGAATTGAAGATAAAGGAAAACATGGCAAATTTGATCCCATTTGGTTAGGCCCATATCTCATTGAGAATGCTTGGGGTGAAGATTCCTACATAATCAAAGATGTTTTTGATAATATTCTTGAATTGCCAATTCATGGACAGTTCTTGGAGAGGTATTTTTCTTGAAAAAATACTTAGTTTCTTCCATGAACATTAGTTTTAGGTTTCCCTAGCGTCCTATTTTCTGTAAATCCTTGTACAGTCTGAGTTTTTTTTTTGTGTGTTGCTCTGTGCTCTCTGAAGAAGTTGTCACTTCCTGGATGGTGGTCTGCTCTCCCATAGATTCTGAATTCTTGCATAGACTCAAGTAGTCTATCATCTCCAGACAGAGCCACTGTTGGTCTGACTTTTTCTGCAGTAAAAATTTTTTTAGTTAAACCATAGGAAAGTCAGATGTTCTATGTCTAAGTGAAGTATAAGGTTTTGGATAAACCATCTATAAGAAATATTCGCCATATAAGCTCTATATTCATCCCTATTCATAAATGGTCGGGCGCAAAATTTTCAAATTTCAAAAGAAGCGAATATGCTTTCGTATTCCTTTTCCTTTCTCCCGGGTTACCTTTCTTCCTATTTGTCCCAACTGTCAGATCCGATTAGATCTACCGCTAGCATTACCTCGCTATTGAAAGTTGCATGCTCATTAAGTATAGCGAGATAGCGAGTGTTGAGTTTTTAAGCGGTGGGACCATGAAGTGAAGGTGCGGCGATCGAAGATTTTCTTATTAAATGCTTTATTTTGCAGGTACACTTTGCAATTCGCCATAAAAAAGGGGGAGAGGGACCCACTAGAATGTCTGACATCAGAGCCAGAATGTTGATCTTTTCAAAAGTTCCGCCACCTCGCTATCAGAAAATTAAGGCATTTCACCGTTAGGGAAGTAGCGAGGCCACGTGAAAATCTAAAAATGATGACATTGCATCTTGCTTATATCATAATTACACCAGGTGGCATGACCAGTCATAAATACCGTTGTCAGAATCAGTTTTAATTGACAGAAGTAATTACTGGGTACCCCTTGCATTTTCCGACATGGAATCCTTTAATGTGCCGAAGCTCGCTACCTCGCTATCGGAAAATTGAGGTGCTTCATCGTTAGCGAGTTAGCGAGGCCCCGTAAAATGGCAAAAGATCGGCAAGATCTTTGATGACGTGTAATGACCGATGACTGTGATAAATTTTGACATGTGCCAGCTATGCAGAGATCCGATTCTCATTAATACCTGTCTGACTAAATGTACAAGAAATCTTGAACGACAGTTTGAAGTAGATCAACGGAGCTCGCTACCTCGCTATGAAGAGTTGCAAGGAAGATAATTACAGCGACATAGCGAGATGGGCCCGCCGCCTTCTTTCTTAAGAAGTCCTGTAGCATATCTTTCGATCATTTCTTGATCCAATCAACGGTTGTCGCCGCCTCATCATGGCAAGGTGCTTGTTCTTTATGCATAACGAAGTAGCGACATGCTGACATGTGTTCTCCGTCGTCAGTGGGTCTAAATGTAAGCGCCATCAAAAGAAAGAATTATGTACGTGGAAAGCTCTCATTGGGTAAAATAACTGACATGGCAAATATAACTCCTAGTTATTCTCTTTGTACAGCATGATCATAGGATCTTTGAAGATCAACGGCGCAGTTTTAAATAAAAAATGCAGTGCCACTCTCTGTATTAATTAGACAAGAAAGCTTCGTCTGTGAGGAAAAATAGAGTATAATACAGAGAGATTGCATCAGTTTCATTTCACGCGAGAAAAGATTTGAAGCCATTCTTGTGCAGAAGCTATTACTGAAAGAAAAGCGTTCCAAAGTTGATAAAAATTGTCAAGTTATCTGTTCGCTGAAATTTTTGCAGGAATACTAAGGAGAACTGAGACAGAATTCAAGTAAGTAAAACTACCATCATCTTCGTGAGCTTTTAAGTTTTAAAAGGATAGCCCAAGATGCCTCCTAAGAAGGGATTTACAGGAGCAGTAAACTACTTGGATAGAAATGTGCATGATGATTTGCTTGAGCTACTTCCTGAGTCTACTGTAGAAATGGTGCAAGTTAAGAGGTTGACCTCACTCAACCCTAGGCTCAGGGTAGCTGATGGATTGTATGATAAGGGTAATTGGGTCTGGGATGCTCAAACTGCTCAAACTGGTTTGAGTTTATTCAAAAAATGGTTTGCAGAGAGAAAGTTATATGCCCCTCATGCCAATATTTGGAATTTTGATCTTGGGAAGCTTGTTGTCCCCAGCGTGTTCATGGATTTTGACCTGCTTGAAGCCATAGCAAAAAACTATGACCAAGCCACTAAGGTAGTGAGGAGAATAGATGGTGAGGCTTTAGTTACCATCAGTCCCGAGGAGATTAGGAAGGTTTTCAGTCTGGGACCCCTCACCATGTATCATGTGCCCATTAATCTGATAGATTTAGAAAAAGAATATATATCCAAGAGGGATGTAGTTAGACAGGGTGCACTAAAAGCCCACATAGGCCGGATTGTAGGCCTCCCAACCATAACATCATCTTCTAAAGAGCCCTTCAAGAAATCATGTTTTAATGCCAGGGCAGTGGAGATATATAGGACCCTGTGCAGAGTCTTCGGAGAGGGCGAAGAAGACTTTATTCCGGTGAGCTTCATGTATATGATCACCCAAATCTCTTCTTTTGGTGTGGAAATAATTTTTGATTTTGCATCTTACTTGGCAAATGAGATCCATCATGGATTGGTGGGGATTGCACAGGGCAAGGTGGAAAAGGTTTGGGGTTAGTATTCCTTACTGATGCATATGTTTCTTTTTAAAGGGGCCACTTATTTTGGTAAAGAAATGGTTTTAAATAGAGAACAAGAAGGGGAAGCACTGCCAGTCCAATTATGGAGTGCAGACATGACCTGGGAAGCAGAAAATGCTAGCTTCGTTAGATTTGATAGGCACTTTGCCTCCAAACTAAGGTGCCTCATATTGAGTGATAATCCCAAAATCCCTAAGGCATTAATGCACCTTGTCAGGCCTATGGACAAAACCCATAAGCTGAAAGTTTCACATAATTGGGGATATATTATCCCATATTCAGTCTCAACAGTCATCAGGGTCTATGGTTTCAAAGGAACACCCCATGTGTTAACCTATCAAGTACCCTTGAAGGTAGGGATAGCTGAATTTTTGTGGCAGTTGGGAGGAGTGGAGGAGGCCTTTTTGCACAAAAGGGGGACAGGATCAATTTTTCCTACTTGTACTATAGCCCACCAGTTTGTGATAACTAAAGAAGGGTGGGTCTTCCTCCATAAAATTTTGGATCAATATAAAATGGCAGTGTCTCACTCTCATTTTTGTGCTACAGAAGGTTTCTTTAACTCTGCCCTTAGATTGAGAATCAAGCTTCGTCCATTTCAGCATGAATTCTATTTTCCTGAAGATATAATAAGAAATGAATACTCTCTCCATGAGCAAGAAATAAAGAAAGAAAAATGGAGAGTCTATTCAAAAGTTTTGGAATTCATTAGTTGTTTTGACAAAGATTTCAGTCCTCTTAGTAATGCTGCAAACTATGCAGATAAAATACATAAGCTCATGAGTAATTTCTCTGAGATAATGGAAGTAATGAATGAGAAGAAATAGCATTTTATTAATTCTTTTCCAGATAAAGCCAGAGAAATTATGAGAAAATTGGGTTTCACCCCCAACATTGGAATAGGTCCACTGGTGGTACGGAAGAAAACATGATATATTATTGTCCGACAGCAGGTGCCCGTTGTGCATAAAGAAAAACAGATAGTTGGAACCACCAGCACTGTCCTAGAAGAAAGACCCCCTGAACCTTCCCCTAAAAGAAGGAGAATAATAAGGGAGGAAGAATCCCCTGATGAAAGTGGCTCACCTTCTCAAACCCCAACAAGAATTGAGGAAGAACAGCTCACCAATGAGCAATTCAAACAAATGGGGTCACAAGGAGAAATTTTTGTTACACAAGCAGAGATTGATGAAGGGAACCCTCAGGAACCCCTTGTACCAAGTTTTCAATTAACTACAGCAGATTTCAGAGGAAGGGAATTGGACCCTGTTTTGGAACAAGCCAGTCAGCATTTTTTGTCTGATAACAATTTTGTAAGATCTAGGGCTTTCCATCAGTTTGCATGGAGAGTAAACATGCACATTTTTGAGCAAAAGTACAATAATATGAGAGCAGAACATCCAGAAATGGATGAGACCTCCATTCAAAATCTAACAAAGGAACAAATGGTTCAAGAGTTCCAAAATATAACCCCTGATGAGGGAAGACAGATGGTAAAAAATGCTAATGTTTTATTATTGCCCAATTGGGACATTGCTGACGCATTAGTTTTTAATTCTGTTTCAAATATTTTAAGGCTCCAAGATCCGAATAAAGAGGAATTCTTGGGAATAGCGTTCAGCAATGATCAAGCTGCCCTTGTTATGTGGTCCCTGAGAAGAGGATCCAGAATTACTTCATCACAGCCTGATGATTCAGGATTGACAGGGAGTATCATTGTAAGAAGAGTTGCTGACACTTAAAATGTACAGGCAGCCCACATGAATGTGGATTATTCTAAATTTTCCCTGGCCACTACAGAAAGAGAAGAGAGGGAAATGACTGATATGCATAATAAATATGAAGTAGTGGTGGAAGCCTATAATCAAGAGGTAAAAAGGAGAATTGAGTTAGAAAACAGGGTATCTCAATTAGAAAAGGTACTTGGAAAGAGAAAAGTGGGAGAATCCAGTACATTAAGAATTGCATATCCCCCACAGTCATCTGTGGGATTAACCCCTATTATTGAGATACCTGACACCCCTGAAAGACCCCAATTCTATACTGCAGAGGAATTTGAAGCAGAAAAAACCAAATTACATGAATGGCAGATAGAATTTAGAAATCAGTAGGAAGAGAAATGGAGGCAGGGTGTGACATACTTGAGGGATAAAATACAATGGTCAAATTTTTATGATCAGTTGACAAGGATTGTAACCCTCATGGATGAATTAAATAAAGAAAAGAATGGATTAGATTCTCTGGCACAGAAGTGGAGACAGAGAAATAATGATGTTACAATTATTTGTATATCTGCAGTTCAAATGCCTTATCATCAGGTTGAGAGGATTTTTGATTTATTGAATCAATTAGATAATTTTGAAAATAAAAGAGATTCTTTACAGAGGAAATCGATACTCTGTTTTTCAAGATATCTTGCTAAAAAATTCACCCTATTTTTTTGTGCCTTAGAATCTGTTGATACAGTAAAGGAAAAGGACAAATGGAAAAAGGAAATGGATGAATTATTCGATAACAGAATAACAAACATCATCAGTGAGACTGGCTATTGGTTTTGGGCAAAGACAAATGAAGAGCTGGTAAAAATACAATTGTATTATGCTGATATAAGAAAAGAATTCGATGATTTAGAAGAAAATGCCAATTCTTTAATAAAGATACAAAGAGAAACCCTAAGTTTTGATTGGCCGGATGATGATACCTTTAACAAATGGAAAGATCAGTTTAGTGAACAGATGTTAGGAGACGATGACGAGGAAGATGTAAGAGTAATAGTTACTCTGGTAGTCAGCAATGATGACATAGAAAATCCCCAGGTTAAAGTGATTTTGCATGTAACAGAAGATGATACATCACTTGCAGACCTTATGGGTATGTACTCTAAAGATGAGGAATGATTGCGAGAGCAGATCATAACAACCAAGAGGCATAACAGAAAGGGACCCGCCAAGAAGTGCTATTGTAATCAACCTTTCTGTTTTTCTAGTTTTTTGCTTTTTAAAAGGAGGACACCTGTCACCTACTGTAGCCTGAAGCTTGTTGCATCTCACATTATTTAAGTGAGATCCCAAGGCTAAAGAAGGGTCCGAATTTTGTTTTCACTAAGTATTATACTTAGTTCTATTTTTGGTCCAAACATTTTGGGAAAGAAATTTATAGTATACTTTTTCTGTCAAAATTTCTGAGATATGGATGAATGTAGAAAGAACTGTGCTTCTTCTCTAAAGGTTTTTTTGGGTCTTTTGTAAAGGATATACCATTTTCAAAGGAAATGAATACAAATTATGAACTATCCCCATATCTGTTCTTCTCTAAATTTTGTCTCCTTTTTAATACTGAGCTACCTTGATGTTGTGTGAGTAAAAGCTTATGCAATTGATTGCAATTTAGTAAGATTGTACATCCATTTGTTATTGCTGTTAATTCAAAGGATTAAGTAAAGGCTTTGATGAATGTGATGAGGTTGCTTGGGTGTTAATAAGGATTTTTGAATGATAAATTCTGGTAAGAATTGCTGATGAAAATTCGTTGCAAGGCAACAAATTAGATCTAAGAATTTACTTGACTCTGAATTCCCAATGGATTAGGAACTGATCGAAAGTATTTCAGCCCAAAGGAGAAGTATATTATAACTAGTCTTTTTTCAAAATACATCATAAAATCAATTTTCATTTATCTTTCTTGTAAGATTTTCAAAGTTGGCCAGCACTTGCCTGCATGGATTGTTTTAGCTTCATTTAGCCATTGTTGTTGGAAACATCTGCGGAGCTATAGAAGATTTCTTGGCCATATCTGTTCAAGGGATGTGTTTATCAGTTATTTACCTATATGTTTGAGGATTTAGAGATGAGAATCAGAATGAAACTAAGGATAATTCTCATACAATTTTTCTATCTTTGAACCATCCCCGGGTGCACCCGCCCTGATTTTACAGAGCCAAAAGAGTAGAAATCCGTCTAAGGTTTTGTTGAAGTTGGGCCCTAGTACTTTGCATATGCAAGTGATAATGAGAATTGGCTATTCTTTAGGTTGTGTATGTACTGATATCTAGGTACTAAGCCTTTTGTCACTTAGTAGTTTTAGCATTGTTAACATCAAAATAAAACACCAACAAAAATGGCGACTCTGCTGGGGAGATAAGATGGCAATCCATTTTGTTGAAAGGACAAGAATCTCTGGTGTTCATTGAAAATTTCAGTCCTACTCTCAGTTGGATTTTTCCCATAGCTATAGGGGAATCTTTAGTGTCAAAACTTGAGAATTTAAAGAAGATATAAACCCAAGTACCCTTGCTACACACTGACGCATCCAGCTTATCCGAGTGTCTTATCTAACAAGCTAGATTTGCAGTCTTACTACATCAGTGATTGATCTCTTTGTGCCGAATTTTTGTTCCCACTTGTGTTTTGTTTTCTTTCTGTCAGTAAGAAGTGTTATTATATTTTCCTGAAAAAGGGTGGTGACTCAGTCAAGGTTTTGAAGCTAGTGCTTATTGTAACAAAAGGAGAGTATGGTTGCCAAGAGAAAAAACACAAGGGCTTACATGAGAGAAAATCCCAATGTATCAATGTATACTGATTTACCCCAAGGTGGTAGGAAGAACCAAAATAAGAAAAGAATAGATCCAAATCCTACTTGGAAGCCTAGAGGTAATGCCTCCATAAATTCCCATTATCAACCGATAATAGCAAGAGAATCATCTTCGCTTAGTTCTGAATCTGAAAATACAGGACTTTTAGGAGGTATTTTCAGTACCCCATTACCAGATCAGAGAGTTTTTCAAGATAAAGACTTATCTACTACGGGAATTGCTTCACCAAGACCAAGGCCTGTAGCAGATATAAATTGTGGGCTAGGATTTAGGAGTTCATCTGATATCCCTTTTAATCCCAGAGTAGCCCCATATATGGAACCAAACCTTATAGATCTAGATGATCCTGCTGATTCCGAGGCAGCCTCTGCTGATTCTAAAGAAGTGCAATCTGAAATAGGATTTTTGAAGAAATGGATTGCTGAGGAAGAAGCTAAGCGCATCCGTCTTGAAAAGGAAAGGGAGCGAGCCACTTTGGATGCAATAGTAGAAAGAGATACTCTGCTAAGAAGGATGGCTGCTTTGAAAGAGCAAACTAAAAAATTAGAAGAGAATACCCCCACTCTCCATCAGGACGTCTTTGGAAATATTGATAATCTAAGAGCTAAAGTTCAACAACAGGAAAAACTCCTAAATCAAAGGCAAGAACCAATTATTGCTCAAGTTCAAGCTTATAAACCCATTCAAATTAATCCAATAGAGCCCACTGGAACAGTTCCAGATAAAGGGAAAGGCAAGGCTATAGGAATCCAAATAAATGAGCCTCAAGCCATACCGAGCAAACCTATACAACCCTCCATATCAAAATTAGATCTAGAACTAGAGAAGGCTCGAAAGGAGAGGGAAGACCTTGCAAAAGAACTTGAGAAGGTTGAAAATGAAGCTCAAGCCGCAGAAACCAGAAGGAAAATCCAATTCATAAAGTCTAATTTTGCATTGAATTCATGGCCTAGTTTGTCTATCCCACCTACAAATCCTGCACCAGTTAATGCTCCCATAATCTTAACTCAGAAAGCACCCCAATCTACTCCTACCTCATCTTCCAATATTGGCACTCAAGTCCCATTTGTCCCACCACAGCTATCCCAAGCTACTCTCCTAAATCAAGCTAATGCAGCTAGTACCTCTAACGCTCCTGGTTTCCAGAAGAAACCTATATATCTCAAAAAATATAGGCAAATATCATTTGCCAGTATTCCTGGTGCTCCCCATCCCATATCTTTTGATTTAAGGGATAAAGTGGTTAAGTTTTCTGGAAATAATGCTGTTACTGGTGAAGAACATTTGAGAATTTTCATTGACATGCTCAATGATTATGAAGTTGAACATGAGGACATGGTGATGAAATTATTTGTGCATTCACTCACAGAGGATGCAAGGGATTGGTTCAGGAGGTTGCCTGATGATAGTATTACTTCATGGAGTGATTTGGAGAAATTGTTCAAAGAACAATATGGGGACAATACTAATGCAGGATTCATGTTGAATGAGTTCAACAATATCAAGAAGAATCCAAATGAATCCACATTTGATTTCAATGTGAGATTTCAGAAAGGGATGTATAAACTATTTCAGTTTATGCGGTTAAATGAAGACGTCTGTCTTACAACCTATTTTAATGCCTTTGCTAGCCAAATGGCCTACCAACTGAGAGATAAGGATCCTAAAACTTTGAGAGATGCCTATAGAGTTGTAGTGAATATAGAAAATAATAGAAAGGCCTCCGACAAATTAGGGAGGAGGGATGATCCTAAGCTTTTTAACCCTAAGAATAATAATAAAAGGGAAGGTGACAAAACTCCCATAGGAAAAAGGCCTGAAGAACCTACTATAGGCCATGTTTTAGAAATGCTCAAGAAGATGAATCCCACTATTTTCAATAAGACAAATGTTTCTGAGAGAACCCCTGTGAATAACAGCAATTTCAATAGACAGCCTAAGATGCAGAATTACCCTTACACCACCCAATGGAAAGATGGTAAATCAGTTCCTAACCACATCCAAAATATGAAAGATAAGGGTACCCTAGACCCCCTGCAAAGGAACATTGTAAATATGAATGATGATGTACCTTGGTGCATTATATGCCAATCACCTCATTCTACTGATTTTTGTGCTGTTGCCCAGTCGTTTGCCCAAGCTCAAGGAGTGCAAGCAGAGGAAGAAACAGAAGAAAAAAACCATGATGATATAAGTTGCAATATGGCGAACACATCTGATGATTTGATAGACTCTGATTTAGAAGAACCTGAGAATGATATTACCAGCCAGAGAATTGCTTACCAGTTATATCATCAGCAAATATTCTCAGATGATGAAAAGAATGATACAGATAAGGTATGCAATACATTTTATGAAGAAGGTTTCACAAACCTAAGAATCCCCTCCAAGGAGGAAATTGATAGAATTACAGCCGAAATGATTTCACAAGTCCACAGTAATTACAATTTGAGAAATAGAGCAATAAATAATGAGGCAGGAAGGCCATCTAGTATGTTCATCAAAGACACCACTCATAAGACAGATGATCAACACAAGAAAGCAAGTATAGATGTGTCTAAGATCAAGGAGAACAAGGGTCAGAAATGGGAACCAAAAAAGAATGTTCAATTTCAGAAAGGTGAAGCAACAAAGACCGTAGTGCAACCAGGGAAATCAGAACCAGATGTTGTCAAGCTAAAAGTGGTACCCACTACTCAAAAGACTCCGATTCCAGGTACTATTGTAAAACCTACTGTGGTTGAACCTGTTGATGTGATTGCCATGTTATCTCAAATTACTGTGAAAGTACCCTTGTCTGAGCTTTTTAGAATTGAAGAGCATAAAAATAAGGCTTTGTCATGGCTGGGTGGAATAGCAAACAACAATAGTATTGATAATCAAGCTGTAGCCCAACATACCCCATTAATAATAGAGGACAATGGTATTATATCCCAGATTCTTCAGATGTTTTTAGATGATTCATCAGTTGCATTCATACAAGATATTGATCCTTTTTTCCTTAGTTTAATCATAAAAGGGAAAACCTTGAAAAATTGTATGATAGACTCTGGAGCTTCCAACACTATAATGCCTTTTAAAGTAATGGAAGCCTTAGGATTGAAGGTTGATACTAAGCAAGGTAGATGCCGAGGGATGGATGCTAGAGAGGTTCCAGTAATAGGTACTATAAATGCCTTACCATTCAAACTGGCTGCATTTCCTAAGGTGGAATTAACCATGTCTGTCCTTGTAGTGGATATACCCCCACACTACGGGATGCTACTTTCCAGAAAATGGAGTGCCGCCATGGGGGGAAGCCTGCAATGTGACCTTACTTATGCCACTTTTCATATAGGGGACAAAGCTGTCAGGGTAAATAGGGAACCAAGGGTTAACCACATCTTAGGTGAAGAAATTGACAAAGATACCACCTGTTTCCTAGACACGGGGATTAATGCTTTCAGGGCTGAATTAATTATTCAGGAAGTGGAAAACTTACCTGATATCATTGAAAATGAGGTTGAATGTTGCATGAATTCACCAAAATTGTGGACAATGTTCTTTGATGGGGCTAGTTCTAAAGAGGGTGCAGGGGAAGGTGTAGTCTTTGTGTCCCCTGAAAATAACACCTTCAGGTATTCATTCACCTTGAAGTTTGCTTGCACTAATAACATTGCTGAATATGAAGCATTGCTGCTAGGTCTCAAAGTGGCCACACACCACAAAATTAAGAAATTGTGTGTCATAGGGGATTCTGAATTGATCATCTCTCAGATTAAAGGAACATACTCCTCAAAAAATAGGAGATTAAAACAGTATAGAAACGCGGTCTGGGATCAAATAGAATTTTTTGATGCATTTGGGATCTCATGGAGAGATAGGACCCAGAATAAAATGGCTGATCTTCTGGCCAATGTAGCTATCAAACCAAAAGAAATATCATTTGCAGGAATCTCCCAGATTGAGGTTCAAAACAGACCTTCTATACCTAACAACATTGACAATTGGCAGGTGTTTGAAGATGACAAAGATATCACAAATTTTTTGCTAAATGAAGACAAATACCATGGGCAGGAGATGGACTGCAATGGACTGATTGAAACCATAAATGGGAAGGAAACCATTTTTGGCCAAGAAATCATGCAATTAAAAACAAATAAGATGCCTAAGGGGTTGGTAGTCTTGGAGAATATTTTTGATAACCAAGACAGAGTAAAATCGGGAATAAAGGACCCCAAACCACAGGAACTAGAAGAAATGAATTTGGGAACGGATGAATTCCCTAAAAAGGTTTACATCGGCCAAGATCTGCCAGTTCAAATCAGAAAAGCATTGATTGACCTACTTAGAAAGTACAGGCATGTTTTTGCTTGGTCATATGATGACCTTAAAGCTTATAGGGAGGACCTTTTCCAGCATGTCATACCGTTGAAAAAAAATGTAAAACCTTTTAGGCAAAAATAGAGGCCAATCAATCCTACCCTTGCCCCAAAAATGCAGGAAGAACTGACAAAACTGAGAGATGGTGGAATAATCAAACCAATTAGGCATTCCACTTGGGTTTCAAACCTTGTTCTTGTAAGAAAAAAGAATGGAGATATTAGGCTTTGTGTGGATTTTAAAAATCTAAACATTGCATCTCTAAAAGATAATTATGGCTTACCTAATATGGAAGCCATGTTGCAACAAGTGACCGGCTCTGAATTGATGTCAATGATGGATGGCTTTTCTGGATATAATCAAGTTCTGGTAAAAGAAAGTGAACAGTTCAAAATAGCCTTCACAACCCCTTGGGGAACGTATGTGTATGTGAGGATGCCTTTTGGCTTGATTAATGCAGGAGCTACTTTCCAAAGAGCCATGGATGTAGCATTTCATGAATATATTGACAAATTTATGGTTGTGTACCAGGATGATCTTACAGCGTATTCTAACAAGGCTGAAGATCACTGCAAACATTTGAAATTTTTTTTTATAAAAGCCCTGGAATATGGGGTATCCCTAAACCCAAAGAAATGCTCGTTTGGGGTCACAGAAGGAAAGTTATTGGGACACATAGTGTCCAAGGATGGGGTAAAAATAGACCCAAAAAGGGTAATAGCTATTGATAAAGTCCCTAAACCTAAAAAAGTGAAAGGTATACAGTCCTTTTTTGGCCAGGTTAACTTTCTGAGGAGGTTTGTTACCAATTTCGCTGAAATCAGTAGACCCATTTCAAAAATGCTCAAGAAAGGAGCTGTTATAGATTGGAATGGTGAACCTTCACAGGCATTCCAGGATATAAAAACTGCGATAAAAAATGCTCCAGTGTTGAGGATCCCAGATTATACAAAACCCATGCATATTTTTTCTTTTGCATCATTCCATACTGTGGCTGCAGTTTTATTACAAAAAAACCAAGAAGGGTATGAACAGCCTATCGCTTTTTTTAGCAAATCCCTGCAGCATGCTGAACTGAAGTATGAAATAAATCAAAAACAAGCATATGCTTTGGTAAAGGCCGTAAAAGCATTCAGAAGTTATTTGGTAGGTGCTACTATTATTGCCTTTGTACCTAATGCTGCAGTTAAAGATATTTTCTCTCAGCAGGAAGTGTCAGGAAGGAGATGCAGATGGATCAATAGAATCCAAGAATTTAACATTGATATGCAGATAACTAAGTTAGTAAGAGGTCAAGGTTTGGCCAAACTTATGGCCGAAACTAACCTGGAAGCTAATCAGATAAACCTAGTAAATGATGATTTCAGAACTGATTTATGCGACATGGACCAGTGTGACTGGTACATTAATGTTATACATTATTTGCAACATATGCAAGTTCCTCCCCATTTGCCTAATAATGAAAAAAGGAATATTAAATTGCAAGCCATCAGGTATGTAATTGTTCAAAATAACTTATGGTGGAGAAACTTTGAAGGAGTTCTGTTGAAATGTGTTGACAGAGAAAGGGCAAAAGAGATTTGGAAAGAAATGCATGCTAGAGTATGTGGAGGACATTACATGGCTAAAACTACTGCGCATAAGATAATGAGAGCTGGTTTATGGTGGCCCACTTTGTTCAAAGATGCTCAAATTATGGTTAAGAAATGTGATCCTTGTCAGAGATTTGCTGGGAAGCTGAAATTCTCAGGAAATACTCCACAGAAGCCAGTTGAAACTAAAGCACCTTTTCAACAATGGGGTCTGGACTTCATAGGAGAAATTTTTCCCAAGTCCAGTACTGGCTATTCTTGGATTCTGGTTGCTACTGACTACTTTACAAAATGGGTAGAGGCTATCCCTACCAGAAATGCAACAAGTAAAGTGGTAAATAATTTCTTATTGAATAATATCATTTCCAGATTTGGATGTCCACAGAAAGTTGTCACAGATAATGCTATGTGTTTTAGGTCTAAGGAATTCATCAAGTTTTGTGATAAATATGGAATGACAAGAACAACATCTGCCCCATATCATCCACAAAGGAATGGACAAGCTGAGTCCACAAATAAAAGCCTGTTGAAGATCATTAAGAGAACCTTGGACGATAATAAAAGGGCATGGGATTCCAAGTTACAGTTGGCAATATGGGCTGACAGAGTAACTATAAAGAAGGCAATTGGAGTGGCTCCATTTGATTTAGTGTATGGAATTCAAGCTAGAATGCCCCAGAACAATTTGGTGGGATTATACAATTACATCCAGTCATATGATGAAGATACTACTGATGAAATGAAAGAAAGAATGAATGAATTGGTAGGATTGACCGAAGCCAGAAGAGAAGCATCTCTGAGAAATCAAAAATTGCAGTTACAAGTCAAAACACTCTATGATAAAAGAACTGTAAACAAAAAATTTGAAAATGGAGACCTAGTCTTAATGTGGAATGCCAGAATTGAAGATAAAGGAAAACATGGCAAATTTGATCCCATTTGGTTAGGCCCATATCTCATTGAGAATGCTTGGGGTGAAGATTCCTACATAATCAAAGATGTTTTTGATAATATTCGTGAATTGCCAATTCATGGACAGTTCTTGAAGAGGTATTTTTCTTGAAAAAATACTTAGTTTCTTCCATGAACATTAGTTTTAGGTTTCCCTAGCATCCTGTTTTCTGTAAATCCTTGTACAGTCTGAGTTTTTGTTTTGTGTGTTGCTCTGTGCTCTCTGAAGAAGTTGTCACTTCCCGGATGGTGGTCTGCTCTCCCATAGATTCTGAATTCTTGCATAGACTCAAGTAGTCTATCATCCCCAGACAGAGCCACTGTTGGTCTGACTTTTTCTGCAGTAAAAAATTTTTCAGTTAAACCATAGGAAAGTCAGATGTTCTATGTCTAAGTGAAGTATAAGGTTTTGGATAAACCATCTATAAGAAATATTCACCATATAAGCCCTATATTCATCCCTATTCATAAATGGTCGGGCGCAAAATTTTCAAATTTCAAAAGAAGCGAATATGCTTTCGTATTCCTTTTCCTTTCTCCCGGGTTACCTTTCTTCCTATTTGTCTCAACCGTCAGATCCGATTAGATCTACCGCTAGCATTACCTCGCTATTGAAAGTTGCATGCTCATTAAGTATAGCGAGATAGCGAGTGTTGAGTTTTTAAGCGGTGGGACCATGAAGTGAAGGTGCGGCGATCAGAGATTTGCTTATTAAATGCTTTATTGTGCAGGTACACTTTGCAATTTGCCATAAAAAAGGGGGAGAGGGACCCACTAGAATGTCTGACATCAGAGCCGGAATGTTGATCTTTTCGAAAGTTCTGCCACCTCGCTATCAGAAAATTAAGGCATTTCACCGTGAGCGAAGTAGCAAGGCCACGTGAAAATCTTAAAATGATGACATTGCATCTTGCTTATATCATAATTACACCAGGTGGCATGACCAGTCATAAATACCGTTGTCAGAATCAGTTTTAATTGACAGAAGTAATTACTGGGCACCCCTTGCATTTTCCAACACAGAATCCTTTAATGTGCCGAAGCTCGCTACCTCGCTATCGAAAAATTGAGGTGCTTCACCATTAGCGAGTTAGCGAGGCCCCGTAAAATGGCAAAAGATCGGCAAGATCTTTGATGACGTGTAATGACCGATGACTGTGATAAATTTTGACATGTGCCAGCTATGCAGAGATCCGATTCTCATTAATACCTGTCTGACTAAATGTACAAGAAATCTTGAACGACAGTTTGAAGTAGATCAACGGAGCTCGCTACCTCGCTATGAAGAGTTGCAAGGAAGATAATTACAGCGACATAGCGAGATGGGCCCGCCGCCTTCTTTCTTAAGAAGTCCTGTAGCATATCTTTCGATCATTTCTTGATTCGATCAACGGTTGTCGCCGCCTCGTCATGGCAAGGTGCTTGTTCTTTATGCATAACGAAGTAGCGACATGCTGACACGTGTTCTCCGTCGTCAGTGGGTCTAAATGTAAGTGCCATCAAAAGAAAGAATTATGTACGTGGAAAGCTCTCATTGGGTAAAATAACTGACATGGCAAATATAACTCCTAGTTGTTCTCTTTGTACCGCATGATCGTAGGATCTTTGAAGATCAACGACGCAGTTTTAAATAAAAAATGCAGTGCCACTCTCTGTATTAATTAGACAAGAAAGCTTCGTCCGTGAGGAAAAATAGAGTATAATACAGAGAGATTGCATCAGTTTCATTTCACGCGAGAAAAGATTTGAAGCCATTCTTGTGCAGAAGCTATTACTGAAAGAAAAGCGTGCCAAAGTTGATAAAAATTGTCAAGTTATCTGTTCACTGAAATTTTTGCAGGAATACTAAGGAGAACTGAGACAGAATTCAAGTAAGTAAAACTGCCATCATCTTCGTGAGCTTTTAAGTTTTAAAAGGATAGCCCAAGATGCCTCTTAAGAAGGGATTTATAGGAGCAGTAAACTACTTGGATAGAAATGTGCATGATGATTTGCTTGAGTTACTTCCTGAGTCTACTGTAGAAACGGTGCAAGTTAAGAGGTTGACCTCACTCAACCCTAGGCTCAGGGTAGCTGATGGATTGTATGATAAGGGTAATTGGGTCCGGGATGCTGAAACTGCTCAAACTGGTTTGAGTTTATTCAAAAAATGGTTTGCAGAGAGAAAGTTATATGCCCCTCATGCCAATATTTGGAATTTTGATCTTGGGAAGCTTGTTGTCCGCAACGTGTTCATGGATTTTGACCTGCTTGAAGCCATAGCAAAAAACTATGACCAAGCCACTAAGGTAGTGAGGAGAATAGATGGTGAGGCTTTAGTTACTATCAGTCCCGAGGAGATTAGGAAGGTTTTCAGTCTGGGACCCCTCAGCATGTATCATGTGCCCATTAATCTGATAGATTTAGAAAAAGAATATATATCCAAGAGGGATGTAGTTAGACAGGGTGCACTAAAAGCCCACATAGGCCGGATTGGAGGCCTCCCAACCATAACATCATCTTCTAAAGAGCCCTTCAAGAAATCATGTTTTAATGCCAGGGCAGTGGAGATATATAGGACCCTGTGTAGAGTCTTCGGAGAGGGCGAAGAAGACTTTATTCCGGTGAGCTTCATGTATATGATCACCCAAATCTATTCTTTTGGTGTGGAAATAATTTTTGATTTTGCATCTTACTTGGCAAATGAGATCCATCATGGATTGGTGGGGATTGCACAGGGCAAGGTGGAAAAGGTTTGGGGTCAGTATTCCTTACTGATGCATATGTTTCTTTTTAAAGGGGCCACTTATTTTGGTAAAGAAATGATTTTAAATAGAGAACAAGAAGGGGAAGCACTGCCAGTCCAATTATGGAGTGCAGACATGACCTGGGAAGCAGAAAATGCTAGCTTCGTTAGATTTGATAGGCACTTTGCCTCCAAACTAAGGTGCCTCATATTGAGTGATAATCCCAGAATCCCTAAGGCATTAATGCACCTTGTCAGGCCTATGGACAAAACCCATAAGTTGAAAGTTTCACATAATTGGGGAGATATTATCCCATATTCAGTCTCAACGGTAATCAGGGTCTATGGTTTCAAAGGAACACCCCATGTGTTACCCTATCAGGTACCCTTGAAGGTAGGGATAGCTGAATTTTTGTGGCAGTTGGGAGGAGTGGAGGAGGCCTTTTTGCACAAAAGGGGGACAGGATCAATTTTTCCTACTTGTACTATAGCCCACCAGTTTGTGATAACTAAAGAAGGGTGGGTCTTCCTCCATAAAATTTTGGATCAATATAAAATGGCAGTGTCTCACTCTCATTTTTGTGATACAGAAGGTTTCTTTAACTCTGCCCTTAGATTGAGAATCAAGCTTCGTCCATTTCAGCATGAATTCTATTTTCCTGAAGATATAATAAGAAATGAATACTCTCTCCATGAGCAAGAAATAAAGAAAGAAAAATGGAGAGTCTATTCAAAAGTTTTGGAATTCATTAATTGTTTTGACAAAGATTTCAGTCCTCTTAGTAATGCTGCAAACTATGCAGATAAAATACATAAGCTCATGAGTAATTTCTCTGAGATAATGGAAGTAATGAATGAGAAGAAATAGCATTTTATTAATTCTTTTCCAGATAAAGCCAGAGAAATTATGATAAAATTGGGTTTCACCCCCAACATTGGAATAGGTCCACTGGTGGTACGGAAGAAAACAGGATATACTATTGTCCGACAGAAGGTTCCCGTTGTGCATAAAGAAAAATAGATAGTTGGAACCACCAGCACTGTCCTAGAAGAAAGACCCCCTGAACCTTCCCCTAAACGAAGGAGAATAATAAGGGAGGAAGAATCCCCTGATGAAAGTGGCTCACCTTCTCAAACCCCAACAAGAATTGAGGAAGAACAGCTCACCAATGAGCAATTCAAACAAATGGGGTCACAAGGAGAAATTTTTGTTACACAAGCAGAGATTGATGAAGGGAACCCTCAGGAACCCCTTGTACCAAGTTTTGAATTAACTATAGCAGATTTTAGAGGAAGGGAATTGGACCCTGTTTTGGTACAAGCCAATCAGCATTTTTTGTCTGATAACAATTTTGTAAGATCTAGGGCTTTCCATCAGTTTGCGTGGAGAGTAAACATGCACATTTTTGAGCAAAAGTGCAATAATATGAGAGCAGAACATTCAGAAATGGATGAGACCTCCATTCAAAATCTAATAAAGGAACAAATGGTTCAAGAGTTCCAAAATATAACCCCTGATGAGGGAAGACAGATGGTAAAAAATGCTAATGTTTTATTATTGCCCAATTGGGACATTGCTGACGCATTAGTTTTTAATTCTGTTTCAAATATTTTAGGGCTCCAGGATCCGAATAAAGAGGAATTCTTGGGAACAGCATTCAGCAATGATCAAGCTGCCCTTGTTATGTGGTCCCTGAGAAGAGGATCCAGAATTACTTCATCACAGCCTGATGATTCAGGATTGACAGGGAGTATCATTGTAAGAAGAGTTGCTGACACTTCAAATGTACAGGCAGCCCACATGAATGTGGATTATTCTAAATTTGCCCTGGCCACTACAGAAAGAGAAGAGAGGGAAATGACTGATATGCATAATAAATATGAAGTAGTGGTGGAAGCCTATAATCAAGAGGTAAAAAGGAGAATTGAGTTAGAAAACAGGGTATCTCAATTAGAAAAGGTACTTGGAAAGAGAAAAGTGGGAGAATCCAGTACATTAAGAATTGCATATCCCCCACAATCATCTGTGGGATTAACCCCTATTATTGAGATACCTGACACCCCTGAAAGACCCCAATTCTATACTGCAGAGGAATTTGAAGCAGAAAAAACCAAATTACATGAATGGCAGATAGAATTTAGAAATCAGCAGGAAGAGAAATGGAGGCAGGGTGTGACATACTTGAGGGATAAAATACAATGGTCAAATTTTTATGATCAGTTGACAAGGATTGTAACCCTCATGGATGAATTAAATAAAGAAAAGAATGGATTAGATTCTCTGGCACAGAAGTGGAGACAGAGAAATAATGATGTTACAATTATTTGTATATCTGCAGTTCAAATGCCTTATCATCAGGTTGAGAGGATTTTTGATTTATTGAATCAATTAGATAATTTTGAAAATAAAAGAGATTCTTTACAGAGGAAATTGATACTCTGTTTTTCAAGATATCTTGCTAAAAAAATCACCCTATTTCCTTGTGCCTTAGAATCTGTTGATAGAGTAAAGGAAAAGGACAAATGGAAAAAGGAAATGGATGAATTATTCGATAACAGAATAACAAACATCATCAGTGAGACTGGCTATTGGTTTTGGACAAAGACAAATGAAGAGCTGGTAAAAATACAATTGTATTATGCTGATATAAGAAAAGAATTTGATGATTTAGAAGAAAATGCCAATTCTTTAATAAAGATACAAAGAGAAACCCTAAGTTTTGATTGGCTAGATGATAATACCTTTAACAGATGGAAAGATCAGTTTAGTGAACAGATGTCAGGAGACGATGACGAGGAAGATGTAAGAGTAATAGTTACTCTTGTAGTCAGCAATGATGACATAGAAAATCCCTAGGTTAAAGTGATTTTGCATGTAACAGAAGATGATACATCACTTGCAGACCTTATGGGTATGTACTCTGAAGATGAGGAATGATTGCGAGAGTAGATCATAACAACCAAGAGGCATAACAGAAAGGGACCCGCCAAGAAGTGCTATTGTAATCAACCTTTCTATTTTTCTAGTTTTTTGCTTTTTAAAAGGAGGACACCTGTCACCTACTGTAGCCTGAAGCTTGTTGCATCTCACATTATTTAAGTGAGATCCCAAGGCTAAAGAAGGGTCCGAATTTGGTTTTCACTAAGTATTATACTTAGTTCTGTTTTTGGTCCAAACATTTTGGGAAAGAAATTTATAGTATACTTTTTCTGTCAAAATTTCTGAGATATGGATGAATGTAGAAAGAACTGTGCTTCTTCTCTAAAGGTTTTTCTGGGTCTTTTGTAAAGGATATACCATTTTCAAAGGAACTGAATACAAATTATGAACTGTCCCCATATCTGTTCTTCTCTAAATTTTGTCTCCTTTTTAATACTGAGCTACCTTGATGTTGTGTGAGTAAAAGCTTATGCAATTGATTGCAATTTAGTAAGATTGTACATCCATTTGTTATTGCTGTTAATTCAAAGGATTACGTAAAGGCTTTGATGAATGTGATGAGGTTGCTTGGGTGTTAATAAGGATTTTTGAATGATAAATTCTGGTAAGAATTGCTGATGAAAATTCGTTGCAAGGCAACAAATTAGATCTAAGAATTTACTTGACTCTGAATTCCCAATGGATTAGGAACTGATCGAAAGTATTTCAGCCCAAAGGAGAAGTATATTATAACTAGTCTTTTTTCAAAATACATCATAAAATCAATTTTCATTTATCTTTCCTGTAAGATTTTCAAAGTTGGCCAGCACTTGCCTGCATGGATTGTTTTAGCTTCATTTAGCCATTGTTGTTGGAAACATCTGCGGAGCTATAGAAGATTTCTTGGCCATATCTGTTCAAGGGATGTGTTTATCAGTTATTTACCTATATGTTTGAGGATTTAGAGATGAGAATTAGAATGAAACTAAGGATAATTCTCATACAATTTTTCTATCTTTGAACCATCCCCGGGTGCACCCGCCCTGGTTTTACAGAGCCAAAAGAGTAGAAAACCGTCTAAGGTTTTGTTGAAGTTGGGCCCTAGTACTTTGCATATGCAAGTGATAATGAGATTTGGCTATTCCTTAGGTTGTGTATGTACTGATATCTAGGTACTAAGCCTTTTGTCGCTTAGTAGTTTTAGCACTGTTAACATCAAAATAAAACACCAACAGGTCCTTTGGTATCTTATTCTCAATGCTAATATGCCTTTTATACCTCAAAATCATATTCCTTACCATGGCATTCTCTAGTTGCCTTTTACCCATATTATTATGAAAACTATAATACTTATTCAACTATATAAAAATGTCATCATTAATGATTTGCATATTAAGACTTTCTACCTTTGGATTCCATTCTTTCTTTCATGCTAGTGTCTTGCTTTCTTGTGTCGCTTGCTCTAGTGGTCTATCCTTGGCTTCATCCTTAGAATCCTCAGAATCACTAACTTGCAGTGTCTTCCTCCTCTTTTCTAGTCCACTTGTGATCTTCTTGACCCCTTTCCTGGAGGATGGTGTAGGTTCTTGCTTAATTTTCACCAATCTTTCTGATTCCTTTGCACAACAAGAGTTTTAACCTTTGACTGCCTCCTAGGCTGATCACTTCTTGTTCTTACTAGTTACACTTGCACAACCATTGCTCATGGTAAATGTGCACTTGGTTTAGCAATGGTTACAAGTTCAAAAGGTGCTACAACATCAATAGGAGTTACCATAATTACTTCAAATTGCCCACTTGCCTTCCTTTCTAGTGCAATTCCTTTTACCTCATTTAACTCCTCACGAGTCATACCTAATTCCTTAAGGATGGAATCAATCTTATTTCTACATTTTATTATCTCTATACTGTGAATTTTAGAATGAACTTCTTTCATCTTCTCTTCATAGATTTTCCATCTAGGGAACTCAATGTCATTCTCAGATTAGAGTATGATCTATGCATACCCTTCAATCAATTATGCACACATCTCATATCCCATGGGCTCTATGAACTTTACCCTTAGTTTGAAAACATCCATACAGGTGTTATTAGTTTCCACCATGAAGCATATATCATCCTTATACTTCTCCACCATGGAGAAAGGTATTCTGCACCTTTGTTTCATCTTAGTTTGGAAGTTCTTCATCATTCTATCTATGTCACTATCCTTGAAATTCTCTAGCTTTGACCTGTAGCATTGGGTCACTAACTTCATTGTGCACTCATTGCTCTCCCAATTAGTCATCCCTGGGAACTTCCTTGTTACATAGAAAAATAAATGAACCAATAAGGACTCAAATATGAAGATCGTATTGTTGGTCTTCTTCAGTTTAGCAATGTTTTCCAGTAATTGTAATCTGATTATCTTGCATAGATTCATTTTTCTTCCTTCAACAACCATTATATATGTGGCATGCAAGAATTTAGCTGGTATTGAGTTAACCCTTGAGCCATGGTTAAACTTGTTTCCTAAAATCTTACTTAAAAATTTCGCTCCTCTATCCTAAATCATGTCTACCTTCATGTTTCTTTCGTCAAATTTAGTGAACAAGTTGGTCTCAATGGTCTTCCTCACATTCTTTTCATTAACAACATTGCATCCCTCATTACTTAGACCTATGATCTTATAAATTATATCATTGTCAATTGCTATTTGCACATCACCTAACCAGAACATTTTATCATGTACACTACTTAGAATGATTTGGGTCCAATCATGGTTGTCAAAATTAGTATAGAACATATACTTTACTACGTTTAACTCACTTAGGTGTGCATACTTAGACTTCAAAGTTAGGTCATTGTTACACATGACTCCTAAGTCCTTGAGTATATCCTCATTTCCTACACTCTCAATTTTACAGTGGATATAGTTTTTGAGATCTTCAACATGAAGCACATTCTATGCAATTTGCAAAAATGTGCCTAATAGATCATCCATAAGTGAAACAAATAGATGTTTCTTGAACACATATCTAGGTCTTTCACTAACATCATAAACTATATGACTAGATATTGAATCTCAAACTATATGCATTGAAAACTTAGTCTGAGCTCCATAAAATACATTAAAAGTCATGTTTAAGGCTTCTGTAACTTTGTGCTTCAAGAAGTTCTTTTTCCACTTTAATTCATTGAAAAACCACTCTTTAATTCACTCTAGACACTTCACATGATCAAGTGGTACATGCAATATTTCTCACAATCCTTAAATCATTTCAAATTAGATTGCACATTAAATGCATATCTACCACAGATTTAAATACTAATCTAAACTTATTATTTTTTTCCACTTATTGTGATCATATCTAAGCTTGTGCACTTGCCCATATCTTCCTCTCTATGTCCTCTATCTTTTATTAACCATGAAACTTCCAACTCACTCTCTAACATCAATTATGATCAAATAATGCTCTGCCTCTTCTGAAAATACTTAATTTAGGTAGGATGAGTCACAAACAATCTCTGATTTCAATTCCCCTGCAGGTGATCAAAGTAATGTTCTTCCAAAACTATATAAGAACTCTCTAGATCAAAAGCTTTCACAAATGCTTCCTTGAATTTATCAACATGTTCCTTGATTGCTTTCTTTTGACTATTGTCACTATCATTTTCATTCCTTCTACCATTTCTGTTGTTGTTCCTTGTATTTTTAGGATTCCCATTGAAGTTCCTTTTGTCCATTTTGTAGTATTTTTGTGTTTGTCCAAAGTTATTATATAATTGACATATAGGTGCATTCCTCCTCTGATTGGTTCCATTTTGACTATTAGGTGCTTTTCAATTCCTTGCAATGTATCCAGGATTGTTACAATTGTAACATACAATTTGCTTCTTTTCACCATTCGGTCTTTCTCCATCATTGGATCTACTTTGGGATCTTTCTCTTTCATTATCTATAGGGTTAGTATTCCTAAATATTCTAATATTCCCATTATTACAATCAAATCGAGGTTTCTTACATTATACTACTTTATATCCATATCCATGAAAAATATAACAATAGAAATTAGTAATAGGTTTAAAAGACTTACTTGTGCATTCTCTCTTCATATGTCCAACTTTATTACATATGAAGCACCTACCTTTAAACTCATGTCTAACTTCCTTCGATGAATCATCTTGCTTAGGTTGATCAACTTTCTCTATTATCTTATGTTCATCAAATTTCTTAGACAAATCAACTATCTCAACATCTTTAGATGATTGGAATTTATTCTAATCAGTTTCCTTAGGGGTTTTTACAACTGGATCTAGTTCTTTCTTAATTTCAACTTTCTTTTCTGATTTTGCTCTAATAAGGTAACCAAGACCTGTCTTATCATTAGAGGGTGTTAGGACCAACCTCAAATAGAAATAATTATTACATGCAAATATAACCAATACCAAAAAATTGTAGATTGCATAAAAGACAACACAAGACACCAAGATTTAACATGGTTCACCTAATCCCTGGGCTACATCAACCAACACCAAGTCCAATATTATTATTATCTAGTGATTACAACCTAATTATAGTCTGTAATCCCTTACAACTCAATACCACTACAAGAAGCAATTTTTACATCATACATTATTAAAATCCCTAATCCTAATCCTTTTTATACAAGCTTTTTGTTGCTTACAAAATTAGGGCTAGAATAATAGAAAAATAATAGCTGACGACTTTTACAATATAAAGTCATTTTTGGCTTTGGGGGTACTACACTTGAAAACCTCCACGTGGGCACTGTCCCTCAACCCCACCCTATACTATAATAGGGAGCGCACCCCATAGGGGCACTGCCCCTTGACCCCGTCTTAGGGGTGCTAGCCTTAAACCCCTGTAGAAATAATATTGAGAGAAAACCATGTTGAGTGAACCTCCAAGTTTTCTTAGGCTCCATATCACAACATAGGGTCTCTGAAAAAATATCTGCTCATCAATTTTCTCAGAACTTGAATAAAGTTTCTCTAACTACTGCTTGGCTTGTGTCAACTCTCCTTTCACAATAGTGTTTTACTTTTCCAATTTAGAATGTTCTTGTTGGAAATATATGATAGGCTAAGTTACTAAGCAGGGAGGAGTGAATAAATAACTTATAAAACTCAATCTTAGTTTATCAATTAATCCTTCATTTGTATTCTAATCTAATTGCATTCATGAAAAATTGAAAGTATTAAAAAATTCATAATACTTTGACACACAATATGGTAACCCATAAATGTTAGAAATAGAAAGTAAAACATCCCACAAGCTTTAGTACTATAGTATAAAGTTGGCTTGTTAAGGCTTACAATGATCACTATTGATGATCTGCCCTATTAGGAGCAATAAGGACTGCTAGGTCTACCTTGGAAAAGGATTTACAAACATACAATGAAGTATGCACTTGATAAAGAGATTTACAAAAGACTGTTAAGTCTACCTTGTGAAAGGATTTAACTATTCCACCTATTAGGATGAACCAATGGCTGATCTTTGATCTACAATTTGATTTTCTTAGTGAGATTCATTTAGAGTCTAATGATCACCTTGCCGTGATAGATAAATCTTTGCTACTCCTTATACTACTTGTAGTCTTCTTATTTCACACTTCTACTGTTGGTGTGTTACATATGATAATCCTATTTCTTATCTCTTTGGATGTGATAGAATATATTACATATATACCAATCCAAATTACACTTCATCAAAGTCAGCTATAATACAAGTTTCACCAAAATATACAAAGTTGGCACAACTACAGGTACTCAGGTTCTGAAGACAAACTCAATGAGGTTCTAACACTTGACGACCATTATCAATGCTCAACATCATCATGCACTTAGTAGAAGGTCAAGCTCGGTTCGTACTAATCACTTCTAACTAGTCTAAACTTGATCTACACTAATGACTCGATGAATACTGCAAAACTTAGCATATAAACTAAATTACTTGGTTGATACTGCATAAATTAGTCAACACTATCACTGCGAGCCCAATATAAACTGAATCACTTGGTTGACACTATATGGCTTGGTGAATACTAGATTCTCATTGCTAAAGCTGTGAACTTGGTAAGCACTGGAGAAATCAGTAGCTACTAGTCATTTGAATAAGTGTTTGCATCACTAATAAAAAAACTTGACTGTATTGTCAATAGTTCTATCATAATATAATCTAGTTCAGATGTCACTTGACTCAATTGGAATCTAAGGTCTACATTCTTAGATTTTAGATAAGGTTCACTTCTACTGTCATTTGTCTTAAGATTTAACTTAATTTCAACAATTTTCAACTCATGTTTCAAGATCTCATTTTCTTTCTCAAGATTTCCTACTTCATAAATGTAAATTGTTTGTATAATTGATTCCTTACTAGATTTCAGATCATCAATCTTGTCTTTGAATTTTCTAATGTAAACTTTTGTATCTTCAGACCTATCTTTCAGGTTATCTCTTTCTTTTGTGAGAAGGTCAATTTGTTCAAGAGCTTCTTCAAGATTTCTCTTTAATTGTTCCATATTCGTAGGGATCTTACTGAAGCTGTTAAGCCTCTTCAAAGTAACCATGCTCTGATACTAATTATTAGAAATAGATAATACTAGGGGGGGGGGGGGGTGTGAATCAGTATTCTACAAACTATTGCCCACAACTAAATATTGTTAATTACTTTATAAAATGCATATGAAAGTAAACCAATAATTCTAAAAAATAAATATAACCATGAACATAGAGAAATAATAACACCATTATTTATTAACTAGGAAAACCCTGGCCAAGGGAAAACCCTGGTGGCGATGATACCCACTGGATGATCCACTAGACAAAAGAATCCTATTAAAGATATTGACCCTATTAAGAGTCCATGAATTACATATAGTGTCTCAAGTCCTTGTTAGAGGAATAGGCCTTATTAGAAGCCTCAACCTTGTTAGGAGTTTCTTCAACCTATTAGGAGTTGGTAGATCAAATACAATGTATGCAAGAAGAGCCCACTACCCTAACATGCAATTATAAAATTTAGTTCTTCACAAGAGTAGATATACAAACAATACTTTCCCATTGCTATAACTCACACTTTTTCTAATCATACATTAGATCTTACATCACATAAGGCTCATAAGATGTCTATATAATAGTTCACATCACATACATATCACACACATATCACATGTAGCTCACTCTATCTGCACATTAGTAAAACTCTGCTCAGTCAACCTTCATGTCTTCACATGCTTGACATAATATAAAATAACTTATGGATTAATAAAAAAAAAGTCAAATCAGCATGTATTGGTAATTATCTTGTAACAAAAATAATTCCTTAAGCTGTACAACTCATATTACAGATATGCTCTATTAAATACCTGTACTGGTATTTCAACTGTAACTCGTGCCATACTATCTGGGCACATCTACACACTGGCATATGCCATCATGGAATTGTCATAGAGCTATCCTCATCCATGCATAAGTTAACTTGAAGTGATTCATCTATACACATCATATCTATCTTTTTACTATTGCAAACTGTCTAACACTTAGACAATTTTCTAACTCTAAATGCATAAATAAAATATTGAATACATGTTTCCATAAATGACAACTATCAAGACATCTAACTAACCATATTTCCCAAATATGTAATAGTTGGAAATATAAGAGGAGTAACTAAGAGGGGAGGGGTGAATCAGTTACTACTAAAATAAATCCCATATCCCTTAGATGTCAGTACACAATAAAGTCTGAATGCTGATACTTAGTAACACACATAAAATGCTGTAACTCGATAAATATTGATTATGAAAATATTTAAATGTTGAATATGATTACCATTATTTTAACTTAGTTGCAAACACATAAAATAAAATAACATGAAAACATTTGACACCAAAATTTAACGTGGAAACCCAATTTGGGAAAAACCACCAATTGTAACTAGTTACTAGTTTCACTCTTCTGAAGTGAGCCCTGTTAGGAGCCAACCCTGTAACACACTGTTAGGTGTGACCCTGTTAAAGGATTTAATCACCCTATTAGGAGTGGCCTTGTTAGAGGTCTTAAGAAAATTCAATAGAACTGCCACCTTGTTAGAGGATTTACAAATAGCTATTAAGCCAACTCTGTTAAGAGATTTAGATCACTGCTACAATGGTTAGAGAGTAACAATGAGATGACCTAATTTGAATACAACTGATTTTTTGATTACAAATATCTACTCTAGCTTGTAATTGATCCTTCTTGATCAATATAGATTTTCTACTCCACAAGGATATTCTGCTTATCCTTCAAATTTTCTTCCTCTCTTCATCATTAAATCTTCAATACATTCATCACATCTTCACACTCACACTTGCACACTTATAATTCACAACTTGACCTTATACTTATATCTTTCATATTGTTAAGTTGACTCATATACAACTTAGAATAATTAATATTCATCACCATAATTGGCTAGAACCAATAGATAAATCAATTAAGCTCAATATGCCAAAATAAGAAAATCCTTTATTAGCCGACCCAACTCAGTAGATACTAACTTAGAAACAATTTCTTGTGTTAACCAATAGAAGCTTGGTTAACATTGCAAACTCAGAAAGATCCTTTTGTAGCCAAGTGAGCTTGGTTAACAATGGTTCCATCCAAATTTTATTCATTAACCAAGTAAGCTTAGTTAATACTCATTTTCTGTAGTCTTGCCTTCGATGCCTAAGTGAACTTGGTAGACACTACCTTTTGAACTAGGCAATCACAGGAGCACTCAGTAGACATAGAAAACTATCTTCACTGCCCAAGTGAGCTCGACATATGCCGACTGATAATGATATGACATTTGTGTAACATTAAAGATAATACACAATTAATCAATTGTATCCAACAATAAGTACTCTTCTAATATCTTATTAGTTGGTGATGGATCCCAAAGGGTGAGTTAGATGGTCCACAAGAGTCAAAAGGATATCTCAGCCATTTGATGTAAGCCAAAAGATGATCAATGATGGATTTTCAAATTGAGTATAGATTTGAAAAATGAAGCTTTCTTCAACCTGGGAAAATGATAATTATTTCACATGAATTTTTGGTTTTAATTCTGCTACAACTAATTTAAAGGTTGTCACCTCATTTAAATTGTCAACATCTACATATTGAATTTAGAGACACAAAATTTCAAGCTCTAAGGTTTTTCAAAATTAGAATTTTGTCGGTCTAAAATTTGCAAAGGAAACAAGTAAGTTGTTGTTCTCTCTTCTTGTGCTTTGAGTTGGAAAATTATATGTTATGAGATTTGCATTGTCCCAAGTAAGCCCTAATTTGCATTATTAAGCCCTAGATAATCCCTAGATGTGTGAATCCTTTGTTATAATAAAAATGCCTTCCAAAAAGTACTATAGGAAGTTCAATTGTGAGGATATAAGACTTCAAGATGATTTTAACAAATAATTACCTAGGTAAAATAAGGGTAGAGAGGCAATTGAAGCATGGAAAAATTTAAAGAATGAAGTACACCTTAGATTGAAAGAGAAGTATGGAAACATTTGTGATGCAAACATGCCAACCAAAGGTTTATAATTGTTTAGGTGGTGGTATGGCCAAGCAACCAAATTAGGGAGCCCTCTTAGTAATGCATGATAGTACAACTTAGGTAAACTAGTTGTGTCTACTACCTTTCTAGATGTTGACCTAGTGTTAGAGTTGGTAGACAAATATGATCCAATCTCACATATAATCATAGACATAAATGGGGATGTATTGTTAAGATTCAATGTTGATTCTATTAGAATGAATTTTGGTTTACATCCTGCCACAGATATAACTGATGAAATAAATTTCAAAATGTTTGAGGAAGCATTTGATGAAGAAGGGGTTGATATACAATAAAAAATGATATCTTCCTTCTTGAAAGAAGTAGATGGTACCAAATTAACACCTTTGACTATATCACACACTATAGGTAATTATGAGCATTACAATGAAACTCTAGTGAACACCCATACTGCCCACTATCAGGTACTAGGGTTGAAAAATAAAAGGAAATTTAGTGACTACAATGTGGATGTGTCTTGGAATCTTGAAGTACATGGGAATGCAGTAATTTATTATTTCCACAAGTATTTTGAAATAATTATTAATCAAGGATTCACTACTTTGAAAAAGGGGAATCCATAGATTTCAAATGGTACTCATTACTTATTCATATTTTTCTTTTCTACAATAAGGGCTATTTGGAACAACACATAGATCTTGAGCTTGAAAGGGATGATGAAACATTGCATGTATAGCTATGGTAACCTATTATATCTATGGATTGAGAGGGTTCTAGCTTTGTGCTATATGAAAATCAATTTGGAATCACTCTAAGAAGAATTTTTTTTCCAATGGTTGATGATTTTCTGTGTCCATTGAAGATTTTCTTGAGGCCTTTCATTCTCCCAAAGTATGTCCCATTGATAATTGGTTTTCTTGAAGTCATGAGGCATATTTTTATGCTTCAAGATGCTAACTTCCCTCTAGAAAAGGTTAGAAAAGGAAATTTCTTTCCTAACCTTACAAATTTTCATCATTTTGCAATTGTCAAAGATGTGAGGAGAAATTATGTTCAATTGCTTAGACCTTATAACTTGGAGGTTAGATCAAAGAGGATGAATGATATCAAAGGTTTTTATGAATTATTTATGCACAAGGAAAATTAGGCTCCAAGGGGTAAACATGAGTTTGATTACCCAAAGGACATCAACAAAAATGATGAGGATTTGAAATCTTAGAGAAGAAAGAAATCACACTAGTGTATGTACTAGGAAACATTGGAAGAGATTCAAGAAAAGGAACCAAATTATGACCCACTCTAAGATTGTAAGAGCTTGGAAAAGAGGGTGAGAATAATTTTGGGAAATTTCCAAGGTATATATGATACTATGATTGAGAACAACAAAAAAGACAAAAGTGACTTTTGTGGATGGTGCAGAAAGCTTAAATGTGTTGTTGAAATCTACTCATATCTAGTCCCTAAAGAAAGAAGAGGAAAAAAGAGGATGAGAGAGGAATAAAAAATCCGTGATGATTATTGATCAATAAGTAAGATTGACAAATGAGTTTCAACACACTTAACCATCTTCACTATATATGCCGAGTTCACAATGGAAGCTGAGCTATAATTTCTTTATGTGCCAAGTCACAGATAGTGCCAAGCACAACACATTATAGTATATGTTGAGCTACATAGAATTCAACATGTGCTGAGTGACTTAGGATCCAATAGGTACCGAGAAAAGCAAGAATTCAATAGGTGCCAAGTGACACAATAATCCTATACGAGCTGAGTAATTAGGAATCAGTAGATGCCATGAAATCCAGAATAGATGGTGCCGAGCATCAGTATTACTTCATGTGCCGAGCAATGGAGGATCAACATAAAAGTTTTTGCAATCACAAGCCAAGATGAAAAATGATTATGCATGACTCATTGACAGGGTAAATGGATAAGATCAAATCCTCACAATCACCTATGCGATCCTCATGCAACCAATCAGAAAATTGGAAACTGCATGCAATCAATAGGTGAATTTCAAGGGTTTGAGTGGGAACATTTGAATCAAGGATGCATGATAGACCACTAATCTTTATAAGCGAGTCTTGACACCATTGAACAAAGAGAGAGGAAAAAGGAATCATGAGAAGAAGGAAAAGAAGAGCCTATTAAGGTCATTGCAGAACATTGGTGTCAAAGATTTAGAGGAAAGGACAACATTTACACATCTAGTTGATCAGAATAGAACAAGGAACACAATCAATAGATCAGATCTAGTAGAGACTAGTTAATAGTAATAGTAGAACAAGTACTTGAGATTAGCATAAGAGATTGCATTAGATCAGGTGTATTATTCTAATACTCTCTCACGATTGTATTAGGAACCTGGAAATCCCATGGACTTGGGTAGGTTTAACAACCTTATGTAAATCCTTTAATAGGGTGACATTCTAAGTTGAATGTTCTTAAGTCCTCTAATAAGGCACACTCCTAATAGGGTGTAGAAATCCTTTAACAGGGTCACATTTAACAGTGTGTTGTAGCCTTTAACAGGGAAAACCATCAGAAGTGGTTGAAATCAATTGCTACAGTAATTTTTTGGGTATCATCCCCACCCTAGTTTTACCTTCTTATTCTTGGAGGGTTTCTGGGTTACCAAAATCTCAAGTGTTATGTGGTGATGCATGTTTTGTTTCTCATGATTGTTTAATGGTTATATGCATGCATGTTAATTTTAGTTCTATGTTATTAAGAGTTTAAAAGTGGTGAAAAGGCCAATACTTCTGATTAACCCCCTCCCCCCCCCCACCCTCTCAGAAGCATTCTTCCTATTAAGACATTCCAACAAGTTAGAGAAAGATCTTTTGACTTTAGAGGGTTGAGATTGTATCAAAGGAGGAGAATGGGAGAGAAGCCCACTGATCCAAGAATAGTTGAAATAATAAGTATGGAAGCAATAGTACCAGATGATACAACAACAATATCTCCATCTCCATAATCTCTAAGACCAATGCCTATAGCCTCACCACATGAAATAAATAGTGATAAAATACATGAAGAAGAGGAGAAATAGATTGATAAATAAGAGACTAAAGAGGAGACATAAAACATTCAAGTTATGTAAAAATTTGGTGAATTGAATCTTCCTTATGGGGATGATGATGATGAAGAGGAAGAGTACATTTATGTCCCTAAAGAATATATGGCAAGAAAAGATCTTCAAGTCCGTAGAGCACCAATCTTTGATATTACTACCCAAGAGATAAAGGGACTATTCCCAAGGTAATTAAGAATAGAGTCTTGCAAGGTGGATGTAGATGATGATGAATTTGTCAAATTAATCCCCTTCAAGAAATTACTATGGAAATACTACAGAGAGGATTTGTAACGCCCCGCCAAGGGATCAAAAAGAATTAACTTAAAGTTTTACTAAGTTTGCCAACTTTTTTTTTTTAAAACAAGAAGAGTAACATACACATCAAACACATAGTAGCGGAAGAAATATCATACAATCAACTAAAAGCATACATAACAGGTTACATTTCTTAAGGATCTTGTGCTGTTGAATCACATTTAAATTTAATTAATACCATAAAATAACACATTGATATGAAAGAATAATTATAAAGTCCAATGTCCATTTAAATAATATGCATTTGTTCTGAATGCCTCTTGGCAAATGAAATTCGAAATGCTCAATCATCCACTATACATGTCATAGGGTATGAAAGGCTAAAAAGAATATACATATGTAGAAATAGAAATATATCCTCCTCCTCAGATCAATGATACAAGTACAATAAAATAAATGAAACCATCCATTATACATGATATACCCATCCATCATAAAATGTACAAACATCCATCATAAAATATAACCATCCATCATAATGATACATAGATAGAATGGAAGGAAATGTAGACAAGGAATGCTCCAACCATGGTGACTATGAACGTATCTCAATGGTAAGAGTAAAAAAGTACTACCACCTAACCGCGTGGAACCTAAATGGACCAAACCCACCATGCTGAGGAGATAGTCTCAAGTCCCAAACAGGATATCAAACCAAATATAAAAAAAACTCTCTAAGTCCAGGAAATCCTAAAAGTATTCTAACTCAAAGGTTCTAAGATAGGTTGAAATCTAATTCCTAGAGGCACACAAAGACATGTAGGAAACCTACTATGTAAGTAGGAAAATGCCATTGCATGAATCACGCTAGAGTTACCCTAGTAGTCACTCATGACCCCAGGCCCCTAGTGATCCATATGTGGCCACTAGTATCCTCTCGTACTGACAAGACATACTATAGATGCAAGGTCACAACTAAGCATTCTTTCTACTCCCATCCTTGTTTGTACTAGCACTCGAGGCATGGGTGAGAACATACAAAGACTCTTACTAGGTTCATTTTATTCCCATTTAGTGTAATGTTTTCACTTATTAAACAACTTACAATGGGTTACCCTAGGAACCACTTAGGGCCCCGACCCCCATTGCAAGCCACTTCCCGACACTACATATAGATTACCTACCCTAGGCTCATAAAAGTATAAATCAAGAATCATATAAATTCACCTTAGCCCTATACAAGTGACTGGAAAGCATCAAAAGATAATTCACAATAATCACATTAGTTCTCTGCGAGCAACTAGAAAGCATCCCTAAAAATACTGATCAAAGACTCCAAAATAGTAAAGTCAATTATGTCATAACACGACATCATTAAGAAAAAATCATTCAAAACACCTCAATCCTATCAAAGTGACTAGAAAGAAATTCAAATATAATTGATCAAGGACTAAAAATGGTTAAGTCAAGTAAGTCATACATTCACCTCAGTGTCACACAAGATCACTGGAAAGCAATAATGAATAGTAAATACAAACATATCATAGAGCATACCATCACATTACCACGGTTGGGTATAAAAAGATTGAAATCAAACATCATAACATCAAAATCACATAATTCCCCAAGCCTCTGGTAACATCCAAGGACTGGTCAAGCTAGATCAAACCCCAAAACCCCAAAGCATAGATAGTACATAGAAAACATAATAGTCTAGCAGTTCGCTCTAATTGGAAAAATTTTTGTTGAGTTAAAAGTAAGGTTTCAGTCCTCATTTTCAATGTAAGTTTTCAAGTAACAAAATTTGCATTTTAACCTTAACTATATAACCCAGTTCTTATATTTGGACTAAAATGTACATATACCCTTATCTTGTGAGATAATCCACAATTTGTCATTTAATTTTTTTAATAAATAATTTATTTTAAAATTATTATTTTAATAAGTCATATTTTTTTTATTAATAAAAAATTTCTTAAACAATGATGAATAAGTTTAATCCTAATTCAATAATATTTAATTAAACATCATTTAATTAAATTCAACCAAAAATTATGGAGGAAACTAAATCAATACATTATTAATTATTAATAATAATTAACAAAATTGTTAATCAAATTGTTAATAATTAATTAAAAAAACTATAATTTACAATTCATTAAATTAATAATTAACAATATTTTATTAATAACATTATTAATGAAAATTATTAATAATAATAAAAATATTTTTAGAGGCCTGCTGGTCTGTCACCCTACGACTGCTGCTGCTATGCAGCAGTATTACCTGTTGCACACAACCTTTAAGGCCACGACTAGGGTGTTGGGAGGTGGGGGGGTGGTGGCCTCATCTGCCTCCCTATAAATATATATATATTATATTTTTTTTAATAATAATTTTTTTTAGATACAATATAAAATATCAACAAAATTTTATAAATATATATTTTTGTATAAAAAATACTACAATACTCTGAGAGGGAAAATATGACCAACAGTCAAATTTTCAAATGAAATCTTCAAATTTATTGCAAAACCCTACCCTTTTCCTATTTTCCAAATTTAAAATCTATGGAAGAGATAGATTATATTGATCATTTAAAACTTCCCATGCATAGAAGAATTAAAAAGCGTACCAAGAAATCATACTATGACACATTCGTCACAAGAATTCTCTAGACAACCATTTAACATACATGATGAAGATAGGAAAGAAAAGAGCGTAACAAAATATGCAAAAATCACAAGTTTCTACCTAGACACTGATGCTAATCACTATACCCGAGGAAGACTGTAGAGAAAATTCCTCCTCTCAAAACCTTCTTTTTTCTGAAAATTCCTTCTCTACAATTCAGGGTCCTTTGAAAATGAACCCCCCCAAGTTGTGACATGGATTTCTCTCCTAAAATAGGGGCACTAATTGTGCATTCACTTGGGAGAACTCTATGCTCACTAGACTTTAACTCTTTATAATCTTTCCTTTATCTTTTCTTTATCTTTTCCATGCACGTTAATTGAATTATTAAATTACTTTATTTAATTTTCAATTGACTTCTTTTTAAATCAATTTATTAAATTTAATCTAATGCACGCATCATGCAATTATAGAACTTTTAATAAATTAATTTCTTTTCTCACTTTTTAATAATTTGTTATATTTTAATCTCATGCATACTTTATGCAATTTTTAAATTAATATCTTTTCATGCTTTAATTTATTTTTGAAATGTTTAATTTGATAAAACATTTATTAACTTAAATAATAATATTATTTAGCATTTAGTTAAAAATAAACTTTAAAAATATTATTATTAAATTAAATAAATATTATCACGTTTGAAAATTATCCTTATAACTTTTATCTTCAAATTTAATTCTTTTAAGTTAATTAATTTCCCAATTAATTAAATATTAAAAATTCCATAATAAATTTTCATTAAATTAAATCATTAATTTAATTATTTAATTAGACTTAATTAATATAAAATTCACCAAAGATTCATAAAACAAATATGAAAACCCATCATAGAAAACCACATACAAAATCAGACTAAAGGGTTATAATCATGAATTAACATTATTCGACGCATTTAGAGCGTACTCAACTCAGATACTTGTCCTAATTATCTAGGACAAATGGCTTCAAGGTTTGGGATTTAGATTAAGAATTTATCTCCCCTCTCTTACCATTGAGATAATGTGATAGAGTACACTCATCCTGGCAATCCAGAGAAGTTGATACCCAGTACCTGCAACCTGCATAAAATCTAGGCATGTACAAACAAAATATTCTAAGCTAAATAGGAAATGGAAGGAAGTGGTACATTGTGTAGATCTTGACTAGTAGGTGACTACAACTCCCTTCCTTAACCACGTTAGAAATGCCATACATAAAGAAAACAAACACACACACCATACACATGCAGTATGGGGTAAGTATCCATAAGAAAACACATATGATAATCCAACTAACTAAACATCATCAATAACTAAATTCACTAAATAATCATCATGCATACATGAAATATCGAGTACCAAGTAATCTCATCATATATCAACTAAATTTGAAACAATATCTGTTAATCTGAAAGTAATGCTACTAAACATCAAGCATAAAACTAGCTTGAAAGAGTTTGGTAATGATAACAGAAATGCAAACTAGGGGCAAGCACTATAGGATTTCCTCAAAATGGCCGAGGAGAAAAAGATACAAAAGCCAAATGATGATGCTGATGATCTTGATAAAGAGGTGGAACATGAGATGATGATAATATTTGATGCTATTACCCCAGAGGAATGAGAAAAATTATAGAAGAATCATGAGTCCAGTTGTTGAAAAATCTCAATATTGCTTATGCAATTGCATTTGACTCAATAATGAAAGATATAAGGTTAAAGAGAGATAAAAGGGAAGCTGAACTATATACCTTTCAGATGTATTGTAGTGAATATTTAGCTATCTTATCTACTTGGTCTCTCTTACCTTCTTCTTCTAGTTAGGGTGCTAATGAGGAAAATGGAGTTAGGAGAAATGTGGTTTTGTAAAGAGTTGAAGATCCTAAACTTTCCCACTCCACAAAGAATTTGCAAGAACATGTAGCCTATGTTCACAATGTTGCAAAAGGATAGAGGAAAAATACGAATGACTGCAAGAAAGGTATAACCATGTATATGTAGCCTATGAGAAGAGGACAAAGAAAAATGCCAACTTGCAAAGCCAGGTATGTCAGTTAAAAAAAGAATAGTAGAAGCCAAGAATTCTAGTATGGATCAACCACCTAGTACAAGAGAAGCTACCTCATTAAGGCAATTAAGCATGGTACCTTTTATCCCAACAATTATGTTAGCACATCCTAAGGAAACCTCTTCAAAGAAAATAAAGAGTGATGATGCTCTGATAAATGAGGTATTAGATCTACAAATGTTGTTAGAGAGAAAAAAAATGATTTTGATTACAATAAAGAAGTTATAGTTAGAAATGCATTCATGTTTTTGTTTGGGAAGATTAATTCCAAATTTATTAGGATTCATGAAGTGTATAAGATTCTTTATTTGGCCATTAGGAAAATGGAGCATGATAGTAGATTGGTCAAACCAAGATACCGAAAATAGGTGGGAAGGATTGGGAAAATAAGGAAAATTGAGTTATGTGTAAGGGTCGATACTAATCCTCCCCCAAATTCCATGACCACAATCAATATTGTTAAATCTCATAGGATTTATTCTATCTTGCCAAATTATATTAAAACTAAAATGGCATAACTAAAGGACCTAATAGAAATTTTCCAATATACCTTGATGCCACCCATTTTGGATAAAGACAAAAACATCAAGGACCTTGCCACATGGAGAATTTAGGCTATTACCATAATGAATGACATGGTAAGAAAGATAGAAGAGACTATGAACATGACACTTTTTATGGAATGTATGTACAAGTTAGTTAATCTAGGAATGTTTTATGAAAATTTTGAGAAAGAAGTCACCCATGCCACAGTTAAATATATTCTATATAGTTAGGTGGTAGATAAGATCTTGGAGTATATGTGGCCAACTGATGATGAATTTGAGGAATGGGTTAGAAAGTCCATTCCATTTGATGATTCAAATCATGAAGACTTTCCACCTCAAAAGTAATAAAGGAAAGAATGATTTGAATAGGAAAAAATGTAGTAAGGTGAAAGAAGGTATGTGGTCATGTGATTACAAATGATCACATCAACTTGTTAGAAGATTAATCTTTGTTGATAATTTGTAACAAATTGAAGTGTCACACCAGATGATGACATGTGTCTTGATCTCTATGCCTGAAGCTTTTTGTAACTTACCTATATACGTGAGTTCACAAGGCCAGATAAGGGTCCAAATTTTGATAGAATGAAAGTGTATTATCATCTCTTAAGTCAGCACAAGGATATTCTATAGGGTTGTTTCTATTTCTTTTTCATAGAAAGAAATATAGGATTACATTGTATTAAGCTTATTTAAGAGTTATGTTTCTATGGGATCTGACATTTCACCATATTATTTCAAGTCATTTAATACAAATGAAGGAGTATTATGAATTTCTCAATTTGGATATTGTCTTTGTTTGTGGTATTCTTTAATTTTCTGAGATTTGATAACAAAGTCTATTGAATTTCAATTGTAATTATTTCTGAATTATATCCTATTTTATGTTTTGCTCATAATCAAATAGATTATGTAATTGCTTCATATAATCTAGGAGAATTAAGGGTTTCATGAATATATTTTAATAAGAATAAGATCTGAAGTTGAGTACCAATTATTTTTTCACAAAGTGAGGGAATAGTGTTGGATAGTGTTTTCCTTGATGTCACACAAAATGTCATATCAGTCTTTAATCTCAGTTAACCAAGTTTAGACAATGATAACCGAGATCACTCGATCATCGAAGAAAATAAAACAGACAGTGATAACCGAGTCATCGAAGAAAATAAAACAGACAGTAATAACCGAGCTCACTCGATCATCGAAGGAAAGATGGAAAAGTCAGTTTTCACCGAGCTCACTCGGTCATCGAAGGAAAGATGGAGAAGTTAGTTTTCACCGAGCTCACTCGGTCATCAAAGTGGAGTCAGTTTCACCGAGTTCACTCGGTCATCACAGGGAACTCAATGCTTACCGAGTTCACTCGACGACTGAAGGATTTCACAGAATTCTCTGTATTAACCGAGCTCAGTCAGTTAACACAGGAATTATTTTTGAATAGAGTTTACCATGCTGGGTCGGCCAGTAAAGGGATTTGTTAAATCTTGCAATTCAGCCGACTATTGGAATAATTGTTTTCCAAGTTATTTGAGCCGACTTGATAATCTGAAATATATATATATAGAGTTATTCAAGTTGTAAAAGTGTGTGAGAAAACAAGTGTAAAAACAAGTGAAGAACAAGAGAAGCAAGGATGCGAAAGCAAATACTTGGATAAGAGGAGACTGAGCGAATCCTGATGAAGGATTAAAGGAGCTATAAAGTTGTATTTGATCAGTAAGGATCCAATCAAGCCGAACAGAGATCTGTAATCAACAAAAGATAAGTTGCATATTATTCAGGTCACTTCATTGTTGCTTTATAACCTTTGTAGCAGTGAATCCAAATCTCTCAACAGAGTTGGTTTAACAGCCATTTTGTAAATCCTCTAACAAGGTGACAATTCAGTTGAATTGTTCTAAAGACCTCTAGCAAGGCCACTTCTAATAGAGTGTTTAAATCCTCTAACAGGGTCACACCTAACAGTGTGTTTTTGTAACCTTTAATAGGGTTGGCTCTTAACAGGGCTCACTTCAGAAGAGTGAAAAATAGTAACTAGTTACATTGGTGGTTTTTCTAATATTGGGTTTCCACGTTAAATCTGGTGTCTCTAGTGTTTGAGTTTGCTGAATTGTTTTGATATCAGTTCTTAATGATTGTTATTATTTGCTGCAATATCAAGTTTCAGTAATCTGTAAAATAGATCAAACTTTTAGACATCTAAGGGACTGTGAAATGTTTTTGTAGTAACTGATTCACCCCCTCCCCCTCTCAGTTACTTCATTCTCATTTCCAACAATTGGTATCAGAGCTTTTGGTACTTTTAGGGGAAGATTTCAAGGATCTAAGCAAAAGATCAGGATGTCTTACAAAAGAGAAATTCCAAAACTTAATAGAGATAACTTCTCAGCATGGCAAGAACTGATGAAACTTCATCTGGCTACTATTGGTGATACTGGACTGAAATACCTTGAAGAAAAATATGAAGAACCTTCTGGCACACTGTCAGTCAATGATATTGCTGAAAAGAAAACTCACAACAACATGATGATAGACATAGCATCTGCTCTTAGCTATGAAGAATTTGGTGACATTAAGGACTGCAAAATCACCTTTGACATGTGGAACAAGCTAAAAGAAATCTATGGAGGGGATGACAATGTGAGAAGAGCAAAAGAATAAAGTCTAAGAGGACAATTTGATCAAATGAGGATGAGAGAGGATGAAAACATTGCAAAGTATGTTGAAAGAGTTAAAGCATGTGTAAGTGCAATTAGGGCAGCTGGTGGTGACATCAAAGGAGAAATAGTTGTAAGAAAAGTTCTCAGAACCTTGCATCTTGTTTATGCAATTAGAGTGTCTGCAATTCAGGAAAGAAGATGTGAAGCAAATCATCAGATAAATCTTGAGGACATAGTTGGGAGATTAACTGCATTTGAACTAGATAACTTTAACAACTATGTTCCAGCTTCCAGGAACATGGAATCAACATTTGAGGCCAAACTTTCACTCAAGGAGAAAAGCAAAAAGAAACTTCAGTCAGAAAGTGAAGATGAATCAGATCTAAGCTCAGACAGTGATCTTGAAGTAATTGAAGCTCTTCTAGCAAGAAAATACTCCAGAGGCAGAGGAAAATATAAAGGTAAAGTTCCTCTAATATGTTTTTCATGTGAAGAAATTGGTCATATTGTAGCTAGGTGCCCGAACAAGCAGAACAATGATGAAAAGAAGGATCATAAATGGAATGGCAAGAAAGATTTCAAATCATTCAAGAACAAAGGTAAGAAATCATGTTTCATGGCTGAAAATTCTAAAGATTCTGATAATAGTGAGGATGAAATTGTTTATATTGTTGTTAAAGATGATTCTGACAATGATGAGGAAGATAAAATTGCTCTTATCTCTCATATAAGTAAGAATAATACATGGATTATAGACAGTGGTTGCTCACATCATATGATTGGTGATAAAACTAAGTTTGATCAGTTTGAAGATTATGATTGTGGCAGTGTAAGGTTTGGTAATAATGAACCTCATTTCATAAAAGGAAGAGGAAGAATCTGTCTAACCAAAGAACTTGTTTGTAATAATGCCTATTGGGTTGAAGGTCTCAAACATAATTTGCTAAGTGTGACACAGTTACTCAATACTGGATTCAAGGTGGAATTCATGCATGGAAAGGCAAGACTGTTGAATGAGCAAGGAAAGCTGATAGGATCTGGCACCAAACTAAAGGTAACTTATTCTATCTAGAACTTGGTGAATGCTCATGTTTTATTGCTCAAATTGAAGAGAGTTGGTTATGTCATAAAAGGTTGTGTCATGTCAATTTTGATAATTTGATAAAAATAAGCAAATTCAAGAAAGTAAGAGGCATTCCTAACATTAAGAAACCCGAGGTTGGTCTATGCAAGAACTGTTAGATTGGTAAAATGGGAAGGACTAGTTTTAAAGGTAAAAACTATCAATCTGAAGATATATTAGAAATTGTGCATACTGATTTATCTGGACCTATTGGAATAGAAAGCTATACTGGAGAGAAATTTTTCATTCTCTTTGTTGATGATTACTCAAGAATGATGACTGTCATGTATCTAAGAAATAAATCAGAAGCATTTGAGAAATTCAAATGGTATTTGGCAAGAGTATAAAAAGAAACAGGGAAAAGACTGAAATGTTTAAGGTCAGATAGAGGTGGTGAATTCATTTCACATGAATTCAATAACTTCTGCATTGAAAGAGGTATTAAAAGACAGGTTTCAGCACTAGGAACTCCAGAACAAAATGGAATAGTTGAAAGAAGAAACAGATCCATTATGGATTGTGCAAGAACCCTGATGATAGAAAAGAACATTGCTATCAAATACTGGAAGGAAGCCATCAGCATTGCAGTTCATACATTAAACCGAGTACAGCTAAAAAAGGACTCATTCAAGACTCCCTATGAATTATGGTATGGCCACAAACCCAATGTAAGTTATCTGAAAGTATTTGGAAGCAAATGTTATATTTTGAAAGAATCTAGAAAAGGAAAATTTGATGTAAAAGGTGATGAAGGAATATTTTTGGGATATTCTTGCAAAAGCAAAGCATATAGATGTTTAAATCTATCCACTCAAAAGGTCATAGAAAGTGCACATGTGAAAATTGATGAGTTTGCAGACAAATCAGAAGAAGAAAGCAAAAAGGTACCTGAAGACTACAAGAGATTTGTTTACATTGAACCAGATACTATACCAAGTATACCGTTCACTCAAGAATCCTCAACTCCCGAGTCTTCAGTAACCGAGTTGCAAATAGTTCAAACCGAGCCTCAACAACTTTCAGACACTACCAAGCAAGTGTCTACCGAGTCTGAATCAACTGAGCCAATATCTACCGAGTCAGAACAACAAGAATCTGAAGTACAAAAGGATAACAATGAAATTCATTCAAGAGGCAAGGATCCTGTATTAGCAAAATATGTCAGAAGACATCATGCACCAGATCAGATCATTGGAGACAAATCTAAAGGAACCCTGACAAGAAGTAAGTTGAAAAATACTTGTTTACTTGCTGATTTTGAACCTAGAAGTATTAAGGATGCACTGGAAAATGATAGTTGGATTGAGGCAATGAATGAGGAAATAGAACAGATAGAGAAAAACAAGACATGGACTCTTGTACCCAGGCCTAAAGACAAGAATATAATTGGAACCAAGTGGGTATTCAGAAACAAGTTGACTGAAGATGGTAAGGTATCCAGAAACAAAGCTAGATTGGTATGCAAAGGATACTCACAAGAAGAAGGTATAGATTATGGAGAAACTTTTGCTCCTGTTGCAAGATTGGAAGGAGTCAGAACCTTACTTGCATATGTTGCTCACAAAGGATTCAAAGTTTATCAGATGGATGTCAAGTCAGCATTCCTCAATGGAATATTGGATGAAGAAGTTTACATTGAACAACCTAAAGGTTTTGTTGATCCAGATAAAAGGAACATGGTTTGCAAATTACACAAGGCACTGTATGGTCTGAAACAAGCTCCTAGAGTATGGTATGAAACATTGCATAATTATCTTATTCAGATTGGTTTTCAAAGAGCTAATTATAATAGTAGCTTGTATATAAAGGAAGGTCCAGATAATAAGATTGTCTTGGCAGAAATATTTGTGGATGATATTGTTTTCACAGGGCATGATGATCTTTGCAGAGAATTTTCAGAACAAATGAACAAGGAGTTTTAAATGTCTATGTTTGGTGAGATAAAATTCTTTTTTGGTCTTCAAATCCAACAAAATAAGAATGGCATCTTCATCACTCAGTCAAAATACATCAAGGAGATATTGAAAAAGTTTGGTATGGAGGACTGTAAACCTGTTGGAACTCCTATGTGTACTGGATTGAAACTTATAAAAGATGATGAATCCAAAGAGGTAGATCAAACATTGTATAGATCTATGATTGGAAAATTGCAATATGTAGTTCATACCAGGCTAGATATTGCTCTCGCAGTTGGTATTGTTGCAAGATTTTCCGCAAAACCAAGAGAAACTCACCTGATGGAAATCAAGAGAATAATGAGATATTTGAAAAGAACTGAAGATTATGGGCTATGGTACAAATTTGGAGGTAATTTGGATTTGAAAGTTTTTACTGATGCTGATTGGGTAGGGAACCTTGATGACAGAAAAAGCACAAGTGGAGGAGCATTCTTTCTTGGAAAGAGATTGGTTTCTTGGACAAGCAAAAAGCAAAATTGTACATCCCAATCTACAGCAGAGGCAAAGTATGTTGCTGCAGTAGTAAATTGTTCTAATATTGTTTGGTTTAAGCAACTATTGCAAGGAATGATGATGGAAATCAAAGAACCAGTTGTTATGTTCTGTGATAATACAAGTGCAATCAATATATCCAAGAATCCAGTGATGCATTCCAAGACCAAGCATATTGCAATCAAATATCATTTTTTCAGAGAATTGGTGTAAGACAAGGAGATCAGATTGGAATATGTCCACACAAAGGAACAAATTACTGATATATTCACAAAGCCCTTGTCTAAGGATGCATTTTTATATCTTAGAGGTAAGTTAGGGGTCATTCCCCTATCTAAAGTTCACTAAAGGAAGCTTTAGTGATGCATCAACCTATACCAGATTGAAGATCTATCCGTTGATGTAGTTTAATCAGAAATCATTGCATATGCATCAGTACTATAGGTACATTGCAATTCACTTTACTTCTGTTGTGTTGTCTTTGGCATGTGTTGTCAAAGAGGGAGAGATTTACTGTCATATCCTTCTGAAATTTATGAGACTTAAAAAAAATCTGCTACGAAGCTCCTTAAAAGAAGGAGACTAGTGAAAGAGGGAGAAGTCTGTTATCTTGTTTTCAAAATTTCATTCTGTTATGACATGTTGTGTTGCCATCAATGCCAAAGAGGGAGATTGTTGGATAGTGTTTTCCTTGATGTCACACAAAATGTCATATCAGTCTTTAATCTTAGTTAACCAAGTTTAGACAACAATAACAGAGCTCACTCGATCATCGAAGAAAATAAAACAGATAGTGATAACCGAGTCATCGAAGAAAATAAAACAGACAGTAATAACCGAGCTCACTCAATCATCGAAGGAAAGATGGAAAAGTCAGTTTTCACCGAGCTCACTCGATCATCGAAGGAAAGAAGGAGAAGTTAGTTTTCACTGAGCTCACTCGATCATCAAAGTGGAGTCGGTTTCACCGAGCTCACTCGGTCATCATAGGGAACTCAGTGCTTACTGAGTTCACTCAGTGATTGAAGGATTTCACAAAATTCTCTTTATTTACCAAGCTCAGTCAGTTAACACAAGAATTATTTTTGAACAGAGTTTACCATGCTGGGTCGGCCAGTAAAGGGATTTGTTAAATCTTGCAATTCAGCCGACTGTTGGAATAATTGTTTTCCAAGTTATTTGAGCCGACTTGATAATCTGAAATATATATATATAGAGTTATTCAAGTTGTAAAAGTGTGTGAGAAAAAAAGTGTAAAAACAAGTGAAGAACAAGAGAAGCAAGGATGCAAAAGCAAATACTTGGATAAGAGGAGATTGAGAAAATCCTGATGAAGGATTAAAGGAGCTGTAAAGTTGTATTTGATCAGTAAGGATCCAATCAAGCCGAACAAAGATCTGTAATCAGCAAAAGATAAGTTGCATATTATTCAGGTCACTTCATTGTTGCTTTATAACCTTTGCAGCAGTGAATCCAAATCTCTTAATAGAGTTGGTTTAACAACCATTTTGTAAATCCTCTAACAAGGTGACAATTCAGTTGAATTGTTCTAAAGACCTCTAGCAAGGCCACTTCTAACAGAGTGTTTAAATCCTCTAACAGGGTCACACCTAACAGTGTGTTTTTGTAACCTTTAACAGGGTTGGCTCCTAACAGGGCTCACTTCAGAAGAGTGAAAAATAGTAACTAGTTACATTGGTGGTTTTTCTCATATTGGGTTTCCACGTTAAATCTGTTGTCTCTAGTGTTTGAGTTTGCTGAATTGTTTTGATATCAGTTCTTAATGATTGTTATTATTTGCTGCAATATCAAGTTTCAGTAATTTGTAAAATAGATCAAACTTTTAGACATCTAAGGGATTGTGAAATGTTTTTATAGTAACTGATTCAACCCCTCCCCCTCTCAGTTACTTCATTTTCATTTCCAACAAATAGAACTATTGCATGTGCTAGTTCTATGATTCTATAGGCCAATAGATAAAACACTGGCCAGGAGTGAGTGTTGAACAATCAATGGATAATCCTATGAAGTATATGAATTTTAAATTAAAATAATCTAATATCTTTTTTTTTTTTGTTTAAAATATCTACAAATCTAGCTTGTACTTGGTTTAGAGAGCTTTAAGGTTTGGAGGATTAGCTATCATGTATCCTTTTTGTTGTCTCTAGATTAGAAGAAGACAAGAAAAACATCTATTTTATTGAGATTTATGATAAATAACAATGTAAGGAAGAGTGAGGATAAATGCCAAGGTATACCCACTTGAATCTTACAAAGTTCAAAGGGAAGAAGACCAAATGTCTTGTCAGTTGGCCCTATTTTCCTGCATTGAATCACCTATAATGGTTTTTAACTAATTCTAGGTTTTTCTTTGCATTCTCTTAAGGTAGTTGAGATCTCATCAAATCATGAGCCAAGAAAATGGTGACTCTATTAGGGACACATAATGGAAGCATTATTCAAAACATTGAAAAGTATGTGTGTTGGATTTGTGTATTATTGTAAGAATTTTGTATAGCTTTGATACCATGTAAGAATTTTCTTGAGGCAAGAATGAAATGCCAAGATCTAGAAGCTCAAGAGATAGCACAAGAGAGACAAGATATGATCAAACGAGAATGAATTAATCAGATAATTGGATGAATACATCATAGAAGTGCCTTGTATATAAAGGAAATCAAGATGACTAGGAGTCATGCAAAGAGATAAGAAACAACTAAGCACATGTCCACCAAGAGTGGATTATCCTCCATTGTGCATGAATGTACATGAAACAATGAGAGGATAAGAATGTAAAGGTGTATCTCATAAAGAGATGTAGTAGACAACATGTGCTCAATTGGAGTGCAAACTACTATGTTGTCTACATGACAACTCATATGAATATGTAAACTCCTAGGTGTCTACATGACAACTAATATGAATATGCATTAACCTAAGTAAACTTAAGTAAAGTTTAAATATTAAATACTTATTTATACCAAAAATTATTATTTATAGAGTAGGATCATGTGAGTGTATAAGGAGTCTATCCAACTTAGATTTTGAACCATAACTCTTGTACACATGTGACATTTCCATTGTTCAGAGTAAGTTGTGAAAGTAAGTCATATTTAGTGAAATCCCTTGTTAGCAATTGGGTATAGTGGTGTATTTTCTTTTGTACATTCTTAAGGGTTTTCATTAAAAGATATATTTCCTTAGTGGGTGATGACTTTGTCAAGGTTTCAAAAGTTAGTGCTAGTTTAATATTATAAAAATGGATGACAAAAGAAGAAATACAAGAGCTCCTACAAAAGAAAACCTTGGGGTTCCACTATATACAGAGTTACCACAAGTCAGTAGAATAAAATGTACAAAGAAAAAAGGGGAGTCAAGCCATACTTGGAAGCCTAGGGATAGTATTGGGGAATCCACTATATCAAGTTTGGAAGAAAATGAACTTTCATCCTTAAGTTCTAGTTCTTAAAATACTAGGTTGCTTGGTGATCTGTTTACAAATTCTTTTCAAAATGAAGAAGCTTACCATGAAAAAATAGTCTCATTAATAGGGGACATATTTTTCCTATCAGGTAGATCTAAAGGGAGTAACCCATGTCTAGTATCAAAATATATTCAGGTAGTCATATCTGGTCCTGAAAAATTCTCTTCACAGAGAAAAATCTCATTTATTTGAGTTATCCCACAAAATCTGAAGCTACAACAACAAGCCATGATGATTTGTTGGTTGAAGTGGAGGATCTTAGGAAGAAAGCTCCTAAGGAGGATGTCAAGTGTATGGACTTGGATAAAGAAAAGGAGAATGTCATTATAAATTCTCTTTTAGAAGGAGATAACCTGCTTGCAAGAATGGAAAAAAAAGAGGTTAGAAGAGAAGTCTACACCCTTACACTCAAATGTATTTGGAGATCTCGAAGAGATTAGATATAAAGTTCAAGAGCATGAATGTTCTTTACATGAGAAGGAAGGACCCATTATCATACAAGTCAAACCATATAATCCTATTGAAAAAAGTAGAGCTGAAGTAAACATAATGGACCTCACTACTAAAATTTCTAAGAAAGGAAAATAGATGTTTGTAGGAATTCAAATAAATAAACCCACTATTACATCTAAGGATACTCACGGTATGTCTAAAATTAATTTGGAGTTTGAAAAATACAGTAAAGGACATGAAAATTTGGTCAAATAATTAGAGAAAGTGGAAAATGAAGCTAAAGTTATAGAAAAGAAGTGGAAGATCCAGTTCTTGAAGTCTACTTTTGGTGTGACCACTGAGAAAGCTAAAGCTTCACAAGGTATGTCTTCCAACCCAATTTGTGGCCCAAAGATAAGTAGCATAGGGATATCCTAGTTAGGACCAACCTCCTTTTCCACTACAATAGGTCAATAAAGTGTAGGACAATAAGGGAAATTAGGTATGTAAACTCAAGTTACTGGACCTAGTTCTACCAATATGTTAGGATTTCAAAGAAAGCCAATATATATGGAAAAGTATAAATAGATGTCTTTCATGGGAATTCCTAGTTATCCTAATCCCATCCTAAATGAAATAAGAGACAGGGCTTTAAATTTTTCTAGAAACAATACAATTATAGGTGAGGAACATCTTAGGAAATTCACTAACATGTTAAATGACTATGAGGTAGAGCATGGAGATCTGGTAATGAAGTTGTTTGTACATTCAATCACTGAAGATGATAGGGAATGGTTTAGAAGGCTCCCTAGTGATAGTATTAGTTCATGGGATGACTTAGAAAAATGTTTAAAGAATAGTATGAGGATAATACCTAAGCAATTTTTGTTTTAAATGAGTTTAAAAACATCAAGAAAAATCAAAACGAGTCCACATTTGATTTTAATGTTAGATTCCAAAAGGGCATGTACAAGTTCTTCCAAATCATGAAACTAGATGCAAATGTATGCCTAACTACACATTTCAATGCATTTGATAGCAAGATGGCATATATGTGTTGGTCTCAGTTTGGTTTTGATATTTGAGTGTCATCACACTTAACCAATTTTCATATAGAAGTTGAGTACACTATATATGACAAGCTATAGTATGTGCCGAGCTAGAATTTGAACAGGTGCTGAGTGATCTTCAAGTGTCAAGAAATATTTAGGTGTCGAGTGATATATAGATGCTGAATCACAGTTGATGCCAAGCAAGTTAGAATGCTTCATGTGTTGAGTGAGCTAGAACTATGCATGTGCCAAGCAATATATAATGTAATAGGTGCTGAGAAAACTAGGATCAAACTTGTGCCAAGCACCAGTAATCCAATATGTGCTGAGTAACACAAAATCATCATATGAGTTTGTGCCTTCACAAACTTAGATGTAAACCATTTTTTGAGCTAACATAGAAGGATCTCGAAGGATAATAAGGATAAGAATGAATCTTTTTTATTTCCTATGCAATGAGCATGTAGCCAATAAGAAAAATAGAGAAGGCATGCAACCAATGAGAAAAGTGCAAGGAATGAGCAGGAATTAAAGATTCAATATGGATCGTAGATCCATACCTAACCCTAAGTCTTTGAAATCTTTAAAAGGAGGATGAAAACCCATTGTATGTGTGGATGAGAAGAGTGTATGGGTAAACTATAGTGAAATTTAGTGGGAAGTGTGAAAGACTTAAAGGAATAGAGCAGAAATTGCATATCCAGTTGATAAAAATAGAACAAGGGCTATGATTAGATATCATATCAAGTAAAAATCACATCAGAATGAGAAAATCAAGTGCTTGAAATTAGCAATTCAAGATTTCAAGCAATCAGGTCAAAAAATTTCTAATACTTTCTAGCAATTGTATTAGATAGTGGAAAATCCTATGGTGATAGGTTAGCTTAACAACTATTTTATAGATCCTTTTAAGAGGTGACTAAATCCTTTAACAGGGTGACAATTCATGTAAAGTATTTTAAATTCTTTAACCAGGTTACTATTGATACAGTGTAAAGCCTTTGATAGGGCAAGCCTTTAATAGGGTAGACCATCAAAAGTGGTTAAACAATTATTACTGTAGTGATTTTGTGGGTATCATCCCCACCCTAGTTTTACCTTCTTATTCCTGGAGGGTTTCTAGGTTACCAAATTCTAGTATTATGTGTGTTGACGCATGTGTTTATTTTATGTTTTTTTAATATGTTGACATGCATGCAGTTTACTTTTAGTTATTTGTTTTAAAGGACTTGAAAAAGTTAAAGTGTGGTACTTTTGATTCACCCCCCCTCTCAGAATTACTTTTCCCATTTGAATATTCCAACAAGTGGTATCAGAGCAAGGTTCTCACTAGGAGAAGCCTAACAGCTTAGAGAAAAGATCTAAAGATGGAAGTCTTCAAACTTGGGAAGATTATAGACAATCAGGTGATTGATGTGCATCTCGCTCTATACAAATTAGAGGAAGCCAGAGAGAAATTGAGAAAATCCTTGAAAAGAAGGAAAGATATAGCCATAGCTATAAATGACATACACTACAAGGAGGTTGACCCCATACAAGTGTTTGCCAATGGAGATTCCAAAGAGTTTGATGCAGCAATAGTAAAGCTATTGGAGAAGAATAGAGCTCAAGCAAAAGAAATCAGAATACTCAAGTTTGAACAAGAATCACAAGCCATAATACTTTGTGAAGTGACTAAACAGAAGAAGAAAGCCATTGAAGACAAGGCTATGATAAAAGATGATAAGAGAAATCTTACCAATAGACTGGAGGAAAAGATAATTGAGTCTGAAAGAATCTCAAACATGCAGCTTGACACCCTAAGTTAGATGATGAATGCTCACCATGAGCTAAATATGAAGGGCATTGAGATCTCCACCTTGAAAATGAAAAATGAACAATTGTAGAATGAATTGAGGAGAGAGAAGGAAGTAGTAGAAAGATTCAAGAAACCCAATGAGGCTATCAAGTACTTTGAGTAGTTATTGAAATCACCAAGGGCCTGTAATGATACTTTAGGACTTGGTTACACCAGCATTGAACAAGGAGAATCATCCAAGACTATAGAAGAAAGGAGTAACAAAGGTAAGAACACTAAACCTACTTTTCATTTTTGTGGTAAAAAGGGACACACTACTAATGTATGCAGGAGTAGGAAGACCAATCAATAGGACAAAACCAAGAACAAGGGTCACTATCACAAATAGATGGAGAGAAGGTTGGTGCTAAGGTTAGGAACATGAAGAACATCCTTGAAGACACCATTTTCTAACTCAACATTCCCTTTCCCTTCAAATTCCACTTGAGTATCATTTCCCACATAGATGTAAGGTACATTTGATAGTTTCAAAGAGAAAAACTGCTCCCTTGAAGCACCCATTGTTGGAAATATTCAGGATAAGATAGGTTACTGAGAGGGGAGGGGTGAATTAGTAACTTATAAAACTTTTAAACAATTCAACAGTTTAACCATTCATCATTCATTCATCTAATCTACTGCTTAAATGAAAGATCAAATATTCATTACACATGTGAATAGAGATTTGGTGACCCAAAAACCTTCCAAATAGAAAGTAAAACTAGGGTGGTGATGATGCCCACAAAACTTCAATACTGTAGCATAAAGTTTGCCTGTTAAGGCTTACAATGATCACTTTTGGTGATCTACCCTATTAGGAGCAAGTAGGACTACCAGATCCACCCTGTTAGAGGATTTACAAACATACAGTAAAGTATGCACTCTGTTAGGAGATTTACAAAAAGACTGTTAAGTCTACCCTATTAAAGGATTTATAAATTGATTCACCTATTAGGATGAAGCAGTGGATTTTCTTACAACTGTTTGATGATAAGATCCTTTTTGAGTTGATCACCTGATGTGATAGATATAACTTTTCTACTCCTATGTTGACCTTGCTGTATTCCTTTTACTTTGCTGCTGATTCGCTTTCACTTTTCTCAAAATATAGCAATACCTTCTTTGCATGAAACCATCACTCTCTTTTTTATATATTCATATGCATCATACTAAAAATGATATCATACATTACATATATACCATTCCAATATTTACAATTGCAAGGTTGACCAAAACACAAGTGAACAAAACATTATTGAGTCAGCCCAATAGTAAATAACTTGGGTTCACTGAACTAACTCGGTGACCTTCTGATACTTCATATCCACTACATTACTTGGCATCATCATGCACTTGATAGGAGTAGAGGCTCAGTTCATACTAGCCACACAACATTGCTTGGAACTCGGTAACTATTTGTGACTCGGTAGATATAGTGTCACTTGGTAGAAACCAACTTCCTCATTTACCTTGCTTTACTTGGTAAACACTGAGTCCTTCATTTACCTTTTTCACTCAATAAACACTGAGTCCTTCATTTAGCTTTTTCACTCAATAAACACTGAGTCCTTCATTTAGCTTTTTCACTTGGTAAACATTGCTGAACTTCTCATTCACTTGGTATCCTCTGGAATGCTCGGTGAGAACTGTTTAGCTACTGAACTTATAAGGTAACCACTGAATGCTTAGTATACACTATAGACTAAGTAATGAGCTAGATAAAAATTCAGAATTAAATAAGTGTTTGAACTAATGACAAATATATTATAATTCCAACAATCTCCCCGTTTGGCATTAGTGACAAAAACACTTATGAGCCAAAACTTATGTGCGAAATTTGATGTACTGATTTACATATATCTCCCCCATACAATATGCACAGAGTATTTACAAATATCTCTATCTTTACACATTGCTTCCTTATTTACATATATCTTCCCCTTTTGGACAATAATGCCAAATTACACAATATGTATTTACATAGAGACACCAAAATAGGAGATAAACTTAGAGTGTACCTTGAGAATAAGAGCCAAAGTCTTATCCCAATTTTCTTGCAAAATTTTGTAGGTGGAGAGTGCTATTTGAACTTTAGCTAAAAGTTTAATCATATGATCTACAACTGAGAAATTGTTGTCATGGATCAATGCTTTGGAGTAGACAATGTGTTTCTGCATTGTGTCCATGATAGGAAGGATCATATTTTGAATGTCAATCAAGGTAGACCCAATCCTTGCTTCCTCTCTCAACAATTCTACTTGCTTTTCTGACAAAAATCTGATTCTGAGATGATGGGATGAACTTGAATTGGGGTCAAGTTGTAGCATTTGGGCACTGACCTTCATATCCTTATCAATTTTATTCAATTTTTCTTTGATCTCCTTGGTGTACTCGGTAACATCACAAAGTTTGGCAAAAAGTGAAGTTACATTATTAAAGGAATTTTCAAGATTGACCAAAATTGTGGACAATTCTACCTATTTTATTACAATGTGCTGAGAAATGTGCTCAAGCACCTTATTATCAAATTTCCTTTTAGCCTTGTCAATCAATTTTTCTTGACCAGAGGTGTCCTCATTGAATTTATTTATAGCCTCTTCTAACTGAATCAAAATGTGTTGAGTAGAATCTACTTCAACACCTATAGCATCTGTAATTATATTCTTGGAGTTCTCAATTATTGTGTATTCCTTATCCCTTTCAAACCTTAACTACTTCTGCGTAGCTTTCATCTCTATTAGTTGACTAGCAAACCTCATCTCTTCAATGGTAGCATTTTCATAGTCAATCTTTGGAATCACTATCTCTGTGTCTAAGTCAATATCTTTTGGAATTTCCTTTCCAGTGATTAGAAGTCTTAATGGATGTTTTTTTTTTGACTTTTATGATGACTGGTTTGATCTTAGGAATAGACACAATAGTGGAGATGGAAGTACTAGTAGTAAAAATTGGGATAGGACTTGAGGATTGAATGCCAATAGAAATATTTACTAGATCAAAAACTAGAATACTTCCCAAAAATGATGATACACTCAGTATAGTAGTATCTAAACTAATTGGATTTGAAGTAGATATAGATAGTGCTAAAAAAATTGTAGAACAAGCTAGAACTGACAAAATTGTGGAACTTACTGTTATACTGACTGATGATGATGGAGCTGAGGAGGCTGGCTCGGTAGCTGAAGAAGAGGGCTGTAACTTGGTAGATGAAGTGGTAGACACTTCCATTGATGATACCTGGAGCTGTGATGTGGCAGGTGTAGATGATAAATCTGATGTTGATGCTATCAAACCTGCTGAAGCTAACTCCAACCTTGATGATGTGATAGTTTTAGGTGGAGAGTGAGGAAGGGATGCAATAACTGATGCTGCAATTTTTACTGGATCATCTTCCTCCTTATCTTCCTCTTCAGCTTCTTCCTCCTCGTCTTCTTCCATTAGTGCATGTAGCTCTCATGGTTAGATTGTGATGGATGGAGTGCCATTAATATCATCACTGTCACTGCTGTCATCATTCTTGATTTCTACTGGGTCTTCATTGGGCTTATGTAGATGATAGATGTTTTTCCACTTGTGAATGATAACTTTTCTTTGATCCTTGTATCTGAAATTTTGATTTTATCCATTTGCACTCTTTCACTCTGGAACTATTTAAGATATGGCTAGAAGATGCAGTTCCTAATTCTTCTTAAATCTAATTGGAAATGGTGGAGTCACCCACTTCTTGAGTGACATGACCATTATTTGAACTATCTTGCTTGGTAGATTTAGGAATCCACTATTGTCTCATCTGCTTCTGGATGTTATCAGCTTTAGCTTTCTTTTCATCTTCAATTCTTCCAATATTCATGTAATTCTTGGGTATATGACCAAGTTCAGTACATGTGTAACATCTTATGGTTGTATCCTTCTTTCTTAGGTGATGTCTTGCACAATTTATCCCAATGTGTCCATATTCTCCACAATAGTGACACCTACACCAAGTATTGTAGTCCCAACCAAATATTGCTTTGATAATTTTTTCTACTGGATTGAATGTTTTTGATTTGCATTCAGATGCCTTGTGACCTTGTTTCTTGCATTTGTGACATTTGCCTTCAAATTTTGGTTTTTCTTTGCATTCATTAGCTTTGTGACCATGCTGATTGTAGTTGAAGCATTTACCATTGAATTTTGCCTTTCCATTACTCCAACATTTGTTTGATGTATGACCTATCTTGCCACAGTGATTGCAAGTGGGTCTTTGATTCCTTTGTGCACCTTGTTTGGAGGATTCACCTTCTTCCTTATATCCAAGACCAACTTTACCTTTTTGTCTATGAAGATTCTGCTCATTTTGTTGATTCAATTGATTCAAGTTTGTTTGATATTTCATCATTCTTTCATTGATTTTTCTTTCAATGATCAAGTCATTTTCCAAACTTTCATTGATTTGTCTTTCAAATCTCAGATCATTTTGTAAGCTTGCATTGATTTGTCTTTCAGTGATTAAATCATTTCTCAAACTTTTATTCTCAGATCTTAGATTTATAATTTCTTCATTTGCATTAGATAGTTGACCTAAAAGATCTTCATGCTAAAGGGATTGATTATTTCTTGCCTCTAAGTCTTCATTTTCCTTGTTTCTCTATTCCAAAACTTCACATAGCCTGATTGATTGGATTTCTTGTTCTCTTTTAAGATTTCTTACTTCTTCCTGCAGAGAACCAATTTTCCTTTTTGAATCCCATTAATGAAAATCTCTGAGTCACCTTGCAAGTGCAATTGCCTAATGCCTAGCTTAGCTCCTAACAAAATAGCCCCTTTTGTTGCTTCACATTCTGCCATATTATTAGTCTTTTCTCAATAAGAGCTATCAAATTTCCTTCATATTCCCTTGCAACATATCCACATCCAAAAATACCTAGGCTCCCTCAAGCAACCCCATCAAAATTGATTTTTATCTAGCCTTCCTCTATGTCAGCCCTCATTTTCAATAGGCCTTTTATCCAAATTATGTTAAATTTACTCTAAACCATTGAGCAGTTTGGGTTAATTACAATAGTTTTTTGTCCCTCGGCAAAACCCTTATTTTGTAATTTATTTTTATGCCAGGTACCTAGGTTTTCTCTAAGATTTTCATGAAAATTCTTTACCCTAGGAAAACCCTTGTCTTTTAGGCCTGCACTCTTAAAATTTTAAATTTTCAAATACCTTTAAGAATGGAATTTTATGGTTAAATCTTCTATTTTTGATAAAGGCTCACATGTTTAAATATTTGGCTATGTGACTATGGTTAGTTGTAGGGTCGAGGTTTCTTATCAAAATAGCATGACCCAAAGAAGCAAGTCTTTTCCCTTTGATTGTTGAGTCACAACAGGTTGGTGGTTAAGTTTTTCCTTGACCATGACCAAGCAAAGTAGTTGAGATGACTTTGATCTCATGGTCGCATCAATAATATGTTATGTCAAAGTTTGGCAGTGGGTAGGAGATTTCTTTGGTCACATGGTCGAGTTCTTGGATAACAAAAGTTTATAATTGATTGTGACTATGCAATGATTCTTAAGATTTTGTGAGCAATCTTTGATCATGGGTTTGGATGTGGTTTAGTCTAACCTTGGGTTTGAATTATGAAATAGTGAATTACTATGCATCACAAGGTCACTAGAGTTAGATCAAAACCATGGGTTAAGGTTACGGAGGTGTGACTTTTTGCTAGGTGGATTGAGCCTAGTGATTTGGTAGTTCAATGTCAAAATAATGTGGCATAAAGATAATTTTTTATTGGTCAAAGGTACTAACATGGATAACAAGCTAAAGTTTTTTAGGATCATTAGATTAAAGATAATCAAGTGTTATCACTTTGTTGTTATAAAATTTTGGAGTTTTTTTTAATCTTAGCGAGATAGCGATAGGAAAAAATATGGTGATGGACCACTATTCAAAAGGGTTGTTGTTGTTCACATGGTTGATAAGGTAAAGAATTAAAGTTTTTAACTATGACTAGGTAAAAGGGTTAAAGAGATGCTAAATTATGCAGTCATGATGTTAGCTAACCAATAAGAAAAGTAAGTTGTGACCTGACAAAGATGGTTGGAAAGGCTTGATCACTTGGTCGTGTAGTCAGTGAATATAAAAGGAAATTTGACCATGACAATGCAATGCAGTTGATTTCAAAGCTGAATATGATGGTCACCTGATTGTTAGAGTAAAGATTTAAAATGTGTAACAATGTGTGAGGCTGTGATTTCATGAAGTTGTTGTAATTGCAGGGTCATTGATGTTAAGTTTAGATGTTAACATGAGGCAGTGACTACATGATCAAAGATAAAAGAATGACCAGAGCCTATGATTGCTCGGTCACATAGTTAGTTACCAACAATAGATGATAGATTGCAAAGTGGTAGAAAGAAGTAAAATGCTATGGTTGGTAGGTCATCAGCAAGAAATTTTAAGTGAGAAATGACTGTTAAAACCCTCATGATGACTTTATAGGTTATGTCCTATCAAAAGTGCATAAAAGAATTAAAATGCTGTCTATACATGTCATTTCTTGGTACTTTTGCAAATTTTGAGATTTCTTACACACAATGAAATTAAGAGACATAAATTCCCCTTTATTGCATTCCATCCATTAATAATCTTGTATAAAAAATTCTTGAGTTATGGTTTTTTGCATAAGTTTAGAGACAAGAGTTTGAGTGCCAAGAATTTGCAAAAATTTTTGGTGTTCTTAGAGCCGATATTGATAGAGATTATTCTAAGATCTCCAATTGGATTGAACATGGCATAGGGAGAGGAAACAATGATAGACTCAAATGTGGTCATATGGGAATTAATAGTAGACATTAAAGCTTTACCATCCTAGGAGGATGATTAGATGGAGACAACAAGGAGATTGCTATGAGAAGATAGGAGGAGTTGGAGGAGGTCAAAATAGTTAAAGTACACACTCTTGCCATAAATGTCATCTACTTTTTGCACCCACTTTCTTGTCTACTTTCCAACTGCAAAAGAATGTATTAATGAAATCTGTCAATTTTTTTTTTTTGCCTTTTTTTTTTGACCAGATAGTTTTTGACACCTACCCTCCCATCTAAAACTTGTTGCAATCCTCTATATAAGGATTTCCAAGATGTGGAGTATTGGTTGGTAGTTTGTAGAATTTTCATGTTTCATGCCGTTTCTAGTTTGTCCAAGTTTTGGTAAATATATGGATGTAATCATATTTGTATACTTGAGAATATAGTGAATACTAAGTTTTAGTTGTCAAGTTCTAAGTTATACTTTGAGTTTTATCAGTATTGTATTCATTTTTCAAACGGAAATCAATACAAAAGGAAAACCTGCATATCTATGTTTTTGAATTTTGTCTTTTTTTTTGTGTATTTGTGATCTTGAGATTGGAATGACTTTTAGTTTAATTCAATTTGAACAAATTGTGTATCTCTTACTGATTGCTATTAATTCAAAGAATTAAGTAATTACTTTATGTAAGTGATAAGGCTTAGGGTTTATGAGAGGGATATGGTAAGAATAAAATTTAGAGTTCACTATTTATAGATTTAATTACAAGTTGATTAAATAGGTTTGAGTTTTTGATTTTGACTCTATATAATAATGGATAAGACACTGTTCACTTAATATTAGTTGCAAGTTGATGATTCATATAGTTGCTTAGCACACAAATGTTAAACAATCAATTTACCATTTTATGTAATGAAGAACTAACTTTTTTGGTCATTACTTATTTGCAATATCTTCTTAGTTATAGTTAGCTATTGTGGTGAGGAAGTTATTGGTGAATCATAGAAGAACATCAACCATTTTTTGCTATAGGGGATAGTTTTGAATAGGAGAATATCATGGAAGTAGTCATATCAATCCCTAAGGTTTTCCCACCTTGGCTCTATAGAGCCTAAAGTGAAGGGAGTCCTAGTGAATCTATTGAATTTGGTCTAGAGCTAAGATAATCCCAGTTGAATATAGGTTTTAGCTATTCCTTAGGATTGGTCTATGTCTTGTACACCCTGATATTAGGTTCAAAGCAACCTAGTATGTTCCTTACCTGTAAGAACTCCAACACTCTGGTGGCTGCCAAAAACACTTTTTCTTCCTATGTTGAGGATTAACACTTGAAGTCCCATTAATGAACCACTTATGGCTTTTTCATATTTGATGGATACTAATCTATACACTTTGCTTGCAGATGATAATCAAGATATACTAGTAAAGAATTAACTCAATTCCAAAAATTGAATTCAAAGTCTCAATCACTATATTGTAGTCCCAACCTAAAGAGATATAATCATTTTTTGATTGAAATAATCTTGTCTTTGTGATTGTTCAACTAATATAATATCTACAAAAGGTATAAGGAGGAATGGTTGTGACTGCTCAAACATATGTCTCTTAGAAGAGACATGGAGGCAAATCTAATATGTTAAACAAACTTGAGTGGGTATGATTCATTATTGAAACTTTTCCAAATGAAACTAATGGTTATTGGTATGATTATATTCTTAAAAAATATTGATAAAAACCTCCAATTTGATGTGAGTGATGGATCATTCACTCAATCCATTATGTAGAACACATGCTCGATATCAATAAGGGATTTACAACCCAATCCAAGACAGAGATCAATATGATCGCTTAGATTTATATACTCAGAATGATATGGCTAATATTAGTTTAATGCAAGGATGATATCATAGAAATATATGGAAAGTTAATTTTAATGTCTATGAATATGTGTGCATATTTACATTTATATTAGTTCACATGCTAAATTGGTATACATACATGTACACAAATGTTGGTATATCCTTAGATTCTAACCAACACTATCATATCTTAACACTCCCTCTTAGCAAGGGAAGATAACTATGTTGGAATTATGATGTATTTTTCATTAGTGAAAACACTTATTCAATTCTGAATGATTATCAAGTTCATCACTCAGTCTACAGTTTACATCGAGCATTTAGTGGTACACACATGCATATAGTTGCCAATATTGGTATATCCTTAGATTCTAACCAACACTATCATATCTTAACACTCCCTCTTAGCCAGGGAAGATAAATATGTTGGCATTATGATGTATTTTTCATTAGTGACAACACTTATTCAATTCTGAATGATTATCTAGTTCATCACTCAGTCTATAGTTTACACCAAGCATTCAGTAGTTTCCAAGTAAGTTCAGTAGTTAAGCAGTTCACACTGAGCATTCCTGAAGCTACAGAGTGAGTGTGTAGTCCAATAGTGTTTACCAAGTAGATAGTGTTCACCAAGCTTCACAGTGTCAACCGAGTCATTAGTTTGTGTGATGAGAAGCCAGTGTTTACTGAGTGAAAGCAAGGTAAACGAAGGATTCATTATCTATCGAGTGACACTATATCTACCGAGTCTCCAATGGTTACTGAGTTTGAAGCTACACTATGTGATTAGTATGGATCAAGCTTCTAGTTATACCGAGTGTATGACGATTTCGAGTAATGCAGTGGGCACTGATTTTCAGGAGGTCACCAAGTCAGCTATTCAGAACCTGTGTTTCTACTATTTGGCCGAGTTAGTAATATTTTGTTTTCTTGTGTTTTAGCTGACCTTGTAATTGTAAATATTGGAATGGTATATATGTAATGTATTGTATCATTCACAATGTATGGATGTGAATATCAAGGAATGGATATGTAATGCTTTGAGAAGAGTGAATGCGAATCAATAGTAGAGCAGAGGATTCAATAAGGTCTACAAGGAGCAATAAACTTATATCAATCTCAAGAGGTGATTAGTACTTCAAGGATCTAATCAACAATCAAGTTGTAAGTCAGATCTATTGTTTCGTCCTGATACGTGAATCAGTTTTCTAAATCCTTTAGCAGGGTAGACTTAACAGTCTTTGTTTAAATTCCCTAACATAGTGCATACTTCATTATATGTTTGTAAAACCTCTAACAAGGTGGATCTAGTAGTCCAAATTTCTCTTAACAGGGCAGATCATTAGAAGTGGTCAATGTAAGCCTTAATAGGCCAGCTTTATATTGTAGTAGTGAAGTTTTTTGGGTATCATCCCCACCACAATTTTACTTTCTATTTGGAAGGTTTTTGGGTCACCAAAATTCTGTGTTCATGTGTTATGAATGTTTATCTTTTCTCATGCATGTAGTAGATTAGATGAATGAATGATGAATGGATTAAGTGATGAATTAATTTAAAGTTTTGTGGTTACTGATTCACCCCTCCCCTCTCAGTAACCAAGCTAGACTTGATCATTTCCAACAAACTAAGTATGAACTAGTTTAGATATCACCTAACATGAAATGTTAAGGAGTACATAGATCATCAAGTCACATGACATTTATATCCTACTTATGGTATGCACACTCATATTACATCAGATGATGTCTACCATAGCATACCATGACATGTCCATGGATATTATATCACATAACATCCAAAATGATTATCTCATTAAGAACATATTGATACACAACATATATCAAGTCAACATGATATATATCAATAAGTTCAAGAAATATTAACTATCAAGATATTTTCATGAACATCAAGTCAACATGATATTTGTCATGATAGTGGACATTGTAAAGTCATCACCTTACAATGCTGAATACAAATGTATTATTAGAAAGATTGTAGGCCCATAAAGTCATAGTCATACATATGAAAAATAGTTTACATGAATTCATGATAGATTCTCTCATATGGTATTGTCACGATGTCACACACATGACATACACCATGAGCCATACTAGAGGGTGGATCCACCATAGGTACTCTTAGAGGGTGGAATAGGAGTCTTTCACCTCAATATTCTCTTTTATAGATAATAATGTATTATAGGGGATTGCATCTTGAGCTTCTCCTCCATGAAGAGGAACTCATGCAACATATACTAATATTTTGACTTCCTAGTCCAAGTTTACTTCTAATAAAATATCAAACTCCCTTTGAATTTGATATGAACCTTCTAACCTCCTTGGTCAAGGTTTCCTATAATGAATTTTTAGACTCCCTTTGAATGCTAAGTCTTCCTTTCAAAGAAAAAATTTGGGTATGTTCCACCAAATCATCCCCCTAGAAAAAAACCATTTCTTCATTCTTCAACTTGCATGTCTTGAATGTTCCTTGATTCGACAAGTATTCATATATCTATTGTAGTCACCCAAAATGATCATCTAGAATAGGATCCCCCTTTATATCAATGTCTAAATATTTATCAATAAATTATCTTTGATCAAATTATCATTTTATTATTTATTCTATTTTTGCAAGAATTTGCCTTAGGGAAAAATTCACCCAAGACCAAGGAACTCAAAGACAAGCACAAAATAGACTAGAGTATGACCAGAAAAACAATATAGTATTCCATTTAATGTACAAGTAAACTAGGAGTGCTTGTATATAAAGGCCTCTAAGATGCATCTAGAATGCCTAAGAGTTAGCAACATGATAAATCTTACAACTAGGCACATATCTACCAAGTGTGGGTTATCCTCCATTTAGCATAGGAGTAAGTGCGATGATGAGAGTATAAGCCTACAAAGGTGTAGTACAAAAAATAATGTTATAGACACCATGTGCTTAATTAAGAGTGGAAATAACTATGTTGTCTACATGAAAACTTAGTTAATTATGCAAACTCCAGTGTTGTAGAAACCATGTGCTGAATTAGAGTTGCATACTTTTTTGTTTTCAACATGACAACTCATAAAGGTATGCAAACGCCTAAGCGTCAACCTAAGAAAATAATAAAATAATGAATTAACCTAGGTAAACTTAAGTAAAGTATAAATAGTGAATAATTATTTACACCAACACCCCCCATAAGTGCAACTTAGGGGAATGCACTTAAGCTCACAAATGCATGATGGATCCCAACTATGAGTCCATGTTAGGTGCCCATGTACAAAAGAAATGCTCTACATACAATGATGCAATGCAATCTCTCATAAAGTGGACAAAGAGGGAAAACCTCATGGGAAAAACCCTCCTCCAAAAAAGAGAGATAAGTACAATAAAGAAGATGAGAGAGAAGAAGACCTCAAATGAGGAAAAGATACCTCCTAGAAGAAGGAAGAGAGAAGTCAAGGGACTCCCCTTTCTAAAACATCCTACAACCCCAAGAGATCTCACAAATGAGTATAATTGACCTTAGTGAAGGGTTTGGTGAAGATATCGATGAACTGCTCTACTATAGGACAATACTATAATGTAATGATCTACTCATGTATCAACTCTCTGATGTAGTGCATAGTGCATATGAACCTTAATGTGCTTTTTTTGCTGATGCTAAAATGGATGCTTAGAGATCTTAATAGCACTCTGATTGTCACAATGAATGACTATAGGTTTAGGTAGATCAAATCTAAACTCCTTCAGGATGTGCTATAACCAAAGAGCCTCTTTAGCTACATTGACAACTCCTCAATACTTAGCCTCAGTGGAAGAAAGAGTAACATTATTTTTCTTCTTGCTATGCTAAAAAATAGGGCCAAAACCAAGGTGAAACTTGTAACCTGAATTAGAATTGTGAGAATCAAGGTCCTCTGCATAGTCTGAGTCTATGTATCCAACTAGCTGAAGTCCTATACCTACTGCATAATGTATCCCATGTGTATGTGTTCCTTGTATGTAGTGCAAGATGTGCTTGACAGCCTTCCAATGAAGCTCAGGTGGCTCTTTCATGAAGTGAGAAACCATGCCAACTACAAAAGCTATATCAGGGCGTGTATATATCAAGTACATAAGACTCTCAACTAACTATCTATACAATGTAGCATCAACAAGTGGAGTGGTACACTTAGCTTCTAACTTGACACCTAAAAGAAAGAAGTGAGAGTAGGCTTGCAGTCACTCATGTAAAATCTAGAAAGGAAGTCAAGAGCATACTTGGGTTGAGAAAGTGTGATCCCTATTGAAGACTGTGTGATCTCAATACCAAGAAAATAATGTAGCAAACCCAAGTTTGTCATAGAAAATTTGTCCTACAAAGAGGTCTTGACACTGGCAATGATGGATGAAGTGCTTCTTGTAGTGATCAAGTCATATACATAGAGCATACACATTGTGTGAGTCATCCTTCTGAAGAATGTAAAAACTTGAATTAGAATGACACCTGGTGAATCCTACTAAGAGTAGAAAGGAATCCCTCTTGGCATACCAAGCCTGAGGAGCCTGCTTAAGACCATAGATATACTTCTTCAATCTGCAAACCATAGTAGAATCCTATATGAACCCCTATGACCACTCCATATAAATCTCCTTGTGAAGATCACCATTCAAAAAAGAACTCTTTACATCCATCTGGTGTACAACCCAACCATGAGCTATAGCAATAGCTAGTGTCAAGAAAATGGAGTTCATCTTGGCAATGGGTGCAAAAGTTTAGATAGTTAATACTTGGAACCTATGAGAAACCTTTAGCAACTAGTATAGCCTTATGTTTATCCACACTTCCATCCACTAAAAATTTGGTTTGATAGATCCACTTACATCGAACAACCTTTCTTCCCTTAGGAAGAAAAACTAAGTCCCAAGTGTTGTTTTTCATCAAAGAGTTATATTCTTCCTCCATAGCCTTGTCCCATTCTAGAATCCTTGATGTTTCCTTAAATGACTATGGATTTGAAGCAATGACAATATAAGCACGTGGAAATGATTTGTGTTGTGACCTTGTCCTTTGAGTGTTTGAAGGATTCCCCACTAATGAACTTGCTACATCAAGGGTTTGCTGTGTCCAACGAGGTTTAGTGGAAGAGGAAGGAATGTCCTCAACTATTTGTGGACCCTACAAAGGTGTTGGCCTATGAGTCAAAGTTGTAGGAATATCATCTTCTGGGTCACTATCATCACTATGATCACTATCCTTGAAGGAGGAAGAAGGAGGAGTCGAAGAAGCCAAACTTGGACAAGTTTCTTCAAAGTGAACACTCCTCTTGTAAAAGATTTCATGAGTCTTTGGATCTATTAGTTTGTATACGTTGAGATGGTTAGGATATCCAAAAAATATACATGGTTTGCTTTGTGGTTCTAATTCCTTTCACTTTGGTGGAGGTATCCTTTCCCATTCTAGACAACCAAAAACTTTGAAGTGCTTTACACCTGGTTCTTTGCCACACCATTCCTCAAAAGTTGTTATTCCATATAAGGCTTTATGGGGACTTCTATTTTGGATGTAATTGGAACAACAAATGGCTTCTACCTAAAACACTTGATCTAAAGACTTATACTGAAGCATACAAGTGGTCATTTCCTTAAGGGTTCTATCCTTTATTTCAGCAACATCATTCTATTGTGGCATGTATGCAACTGAATGTTGGAGATCAATGCCCTCATGAGTGCAAAAGTCTATGAGCTTGGAGTTGACATATTCCCTACCATTATCTATTTGTAGAATCTTGATGGCTTTCCCTAATTGTTTCTCAACTTGATCTTTAAAGGTGATGAAGTTATTAAATACTTCAATCTTATTAGAAAGAAAAAAGACCCAAATGTACAATGAAAAGTCATCAATAAAGGTTGGAACATAGCGGGCCTTACCAAATCATGATACTAGAAATGGGCTAGCTACATCACCATGAACCAATTCAAGAATAGTAGTAGCCTTCCAAGACTTCCCCTTGTCATATTTCTCTTCAAGATGATTGCTTGCTTCACAACTTGGACATACACCCTTTAAATTGCTTGCTTCACAACCTGGACATACACCCTTTAAATACTTGACTTGTGGTAGACCAATAACCATATCCTTGATGCTGAGTTGTTGAAGGTAGCAATAATTAAGATGTCCAAATATCTCATACCATAGTTTACTTTGTGTATTTGAATGATTCAACAAGGGAAGGGAAGTGAACTTAGGCACAAAATATTATTTGATAGATGGAGAGAAGGTTGGTGCTGAGGTTATGGACATGAAGAACATCCTTGAAGATGCCATTTTCCAACTCAAAATTCCCTTTCTATTCAACTTCCATTTGAGTATCATTGCCCACATAGATTTAAGGTACATTTGATGGTTTCAAAGAGGAAAACTGCTCCCTTGAAGCACCCATATGATGTGTTGCTCCTGAATCAAAAACCCATTCCTCAAAATTGTTTGCACTTACAACCAAAGCTTGTACCTTACCTTTTGAAGTGGTTGAAGATCCCTTATCCTTATATGCATTCGGTACATCAATTTTGTATTTCCTCATTATTTTTACCAATTCATCAATCTACTTATCCTTGCACTCATGCTCATCATGACCATTCTTCATACAATAGGAACACATTTTCTTCTCCTTTTTGTTGGAATTGTTCCCCTTTTGGTTATTTTTGGAACAAGACTTTCCTTGTTGTGAAGAAGATTTTTGAGTGGAAGAAGATTGATGTGAGGAAGATTATTGTCTTGAGGAGGATTGTTGTGTGTCATCTTGTGGTTTAGCCTTCCACTACTTCTACTTCTTGTTGGAGTTTTTACCACTTGAATTACTTTAATTGGCTACCAAGGCTTTGGTCTTGGAAGAATTGAGAATTTACATACTCACTAAATTGTCATGTTCTAAGATCAACATTTCTACAAATTTCTCAAATGAAGGCTTAATATAGGCACTACCCATTGTTAATTTATGAGTATTATAGTTGGAAACAAAAGGAGCATATCCAGGTGGAAGATGAGTCATGATATATTGAATGATCTTTCCATCCTTGATGGGTTCACCACAATCCTTAAGTTGTGCCCTATACATGTCTACTTGGGGAAGATAGCCTTTGATGGTGTCAAAATTCCTAGGATCCAACTTGAGAAGTTTGTCCTCTATGGTGTAAGCTATGTCTTCATCTACTGTCCCATACAATGCTTCAAGTTTAGCCCATACCTCTATTGGATCGATAAGCTTCCTAATGTGAAATTTGATGGGATTAGAGATATTTTTCAACAAGGTTCCTAGGGCCATCTCTTTTTTGGATTCCTAGTCTTCTTTCTAAGCTTCATCAACATCAGTAGGAGGTTTCTTTGCTGCACCAGTTACATAACACAATAAACCTTTGTCTACCAATGGTTCCTTAATGTTTTCTTTCCAAGTAGCATAATTATGTGGAGTTAACTTTGAAAAAGAACCCATAATGCAAGAGCACAAGATCAAGGAGACATAGTACATAGTACACACCCACCCTTTTCACTTAATAAAAAAATCCCACTCAAATGAATGATTTTGGCACTCTATATGTAGTGCATTTACAATAGGCCACTTGTCAAAATGGACAAAGTGACTTTTTAATTTTTCTAATTACAACCTCTATATAGAGTACAAAGTTGGAATTTTATAATGTAGCTCAAAAATACAATAATTATGAAGAAATATAATGCAAAATAGGACCTATTTGTAAAAGTTGTATTTTTGTCCACAAAAGCCTACAATTTGATTGCAGATCTAAAAAGTAGATGAAAAAATATGCACTTTCAAAAAAAAGGAACCTAAAAAGGAGTCTAGACGAGCCCATATAGAGTTTTTGAAGTTGCAAAATGTAGGATTGGATAGGTACAGTCACCAAAAAATGCCATTTTTGACAAACCCATGCATTAAAACTAGAAAAGAGCTGCACTACTAAAAAGATCAGGAAATTTTAGCCAAAATTGAAAAATTGTACCTAATTTGGAGTTCAAATGATTGAGTTATGGCCTCTCAAAGTTAGGCTACCAAATCAAAATTGGATTTGAAGAGGGGTCTGGAGAGGAAAAAATGATGTTGAATTTGATGGTCAAACAACCATCATAGAAATTCAAAATTACCTCTAAATGATAGTCAAATAACCTATTGGCGCAAAAAATTGGATGGTCAATTTTTAGTACCATTAAGTATTTGAGCCCTATAAATGCTTTTGATGAGGTTGTACCCCACTGTACCTTTGACCCCCATGAGGTGTTTAATGTTTCTAACACCTTCCATTCAGTGCATTTACTTGTTCCATGAAGTTTAATTGAGATTCTAAGCCATTTCGTGAAGTCTCATTTTGAACTAGGTTCAAATCTGCATTTTACCCCTAGTGTCAAACAGGGATAGGAGGCCATGTTTGCATCTGAATATCTCGCACCCAGAAAGGTTTTGTATCTTTTTGATTTGAGAGTGTCTAATGTCAAAACTTCAAAACCTATGTTTTAAATTTTGAGTCGTTTCGAGTTCGTTTGATTAGGTTTTGAACCCCTCAAAGTTGGTCATTTAATGTTTTCATGCTGATACACATTGTTCTTTTTTTTGTGAAGCCCTATTTGACATGCTATAACTTTTTCCCAATTGACCAAAATGCTAAAATTCCTTTTGTGTTGTGTTATAGAGATTAGAGACTTGTTATGTTTCAATTTTTAAGTCTTGATGAATCTGTTTGATCAATTTTCAAACGTAATTCCAAATGCAATTTATAACTTGTTACTGGTGTCAGCATTTGCAGATTTGTCGAAACCCTTGTTCGTGATGTCATAACTCCTAACTCGTGATTGGTAAGATCAAATGGATTGTACCACTATGTTTTCTTCTAAAAATACTTTAAGTGTGCCAATTTTTAGTCATGATGAATCTGTCTGCACATTTTTCCAAGTCAATTCCATTTGCAAAAAAAACATTTTTACCATTTGTTTCAATCTGCAAAATCCAAGTAGCCTACTTTGACTGATCACCATTTGATTTCTGTTATTCTTCATAAGCCCAAATCATAGATTTATATTCCCCTCATGACAGAGAATGAATGCCCCAATTTTCATCTTCCCAATTGTTAGTTTACCCAATTTTTGAGGCCGATTCCGAACCCATTTTGGTGTTTTTTGACATGTTTTCTTGCAGGCAATTTTGAGAGGTCAACTTTGACGGCACATATCTTTTGACTGGGAATTCATCATAAGATGGAATCTGACAGGGTGAAAGTATGCATAACAAAGAGTTAGTGTGCCAGTTTTTAGAGCCTGATTAGGTGTTTGGATCAATGTTTAAAGCCAGCCAACAGGCCCTATTAGCAAAAAATCATAGTTGGCAGATTATTTAGAATGAGCTTCAAATCGATTGTTTAGCAGTTGAGTTTGATTCCAGTCAATGTTAGATGCTCAATGGACCAGTTCTATATTTTAGGCATTTGAAAATGAAATTATTTTAGCTGGACCCACTTGGGGCCCGACTATTTATGCCTAATTAATAATGCATTGGGATCTTAAAATATTTTAGAAAGGGGAGGAGAGAAATCATAATGTGTTAGAATCATCACAAAGAAGGTTTTGGTTTACAACGATATTAAGGATCAACTTGAAGGCCATTTGCTACTTTGTAATTCAGAAGATCATAAGAGGTTATTCTTGATCTTAAAATAAGTTTTGAAGTTGTAGGCGTTATATGACTTTTCAATTTTGCAAGTGGTTCTTTAAATTGAGGAATAGAGATGCTAGGGGCTGGAGTTAAAGAAGAAGCATTCAATTCAAATTCAAATGTCAAGACATCGCCAACGCATAGAGAAAAGCCAACTAATGTCAAAGGTCAGATATATAAGAGGAGAAGTGGCGAGAAATGTTGCAAAGTGCATGTCAAAACTTGGAGTTAAACCCTTCATCATCAGTGTTATCAGGCAAGACTTGGCTAGAAATTCATTGTTTGACCATTGGAAATCACTTGGTTTGTCCATACATGGAATTCGTAGGTGTAATAACATAGCAACACCTATTGTATCAAACATATTTGATAGTGAAGGAGAACTATTTGTTGCTATTGCAGATGTAGAGGCAGTTGAAAAGGCTTTAATAGTAGAATGGATTAATCAGTTTAGTAACTATATTGGCTCTACACCTTTGTTGATGGTTGATGCCAATTTACATCCTTTGACTCTTGAAGCAGCTTGCAATTTGGCCAAGGAATCAAATACCCTAGTCTAGTTTGAGCCTGTATTAGTTGCAAAATCTATTAGAACTAGAAGTTTTCTTTAAAATGTCACTATAATATCACCTAACGAGGCCGAGCTTATTGTTATGGCAGAGGTTGTTTCTTAAGTAAATTTAATTAATTATCTTAAGACATTGGAAGAACTTGAAAAGATGAGTATTGAAGCAATTTATGGACTCCTTAAACTAGTCATAAGCATATTAATAGAAGAGAGTGTTAAGTTAATTGCTTTGACACTGGGATCCAATGGTGTGCTTCTATGTTTCAAAGATAGTCAACATTGGAGGAAGCAAGCTGCAGACCACAACAAAGGAGCTACATTTCAAGGAAGAATCAACTCACGCCCCAGCAAGGGAATGAAGATGATGCCCCAAATTTTAAAAGAACTTGCCAATAACATGGGAGCCACTGTGAAAGGATTAAAGGCCCTAGCCAAAGAAAAAGATGCCAAAAAATAGGGGAGGCACTAATTGCAACTCACATCCAAAGAAAGGGTAGGGATTTGCATGACAGGAAGGAAATCACGCCAAAACAAAAAAAAAGCAAGCCTACTCCTTTTAAAAGGAACTCATTCCAAAAAACATATAAGAGGCCCTACGTAAGACAAGAGTAGCTACCATAAAGAAACCCATGGCATTGAAAGGGTCAGTCAACATTTTTAAAGAGAGCTTCACACCCCTACAGCTGATGAACACTCCAAGCTGCAGTCAACGCAAAAGGAAAAGTATACAAATCAAATGGATGAGACTTTGAAACAAATTGAAAGGGATCTAGAGGATGCTAGAAAGGCAGATTGAGAATGATTATTCAACCTTAACAGAGTAGGTGTCATAGAAAAATTGTAGGGCAAAAAAAAATTACAAACATTTATCCCACATTGATGAAACAATGAGGTTTTTAAATGTTTAAATTTTGAAGTGCAGAGTATGAAGTGTCTAGAGTAAAAGGGCTTTTGAAAGCTGTAGCTCTGCAAGGAGGGTCCCACTCATGGATGGATGGCCAAGTTGGAGGTGAATCGTAATTTTTTTGAAATAAATTAACCCTGTGATGATGTGGCACCCAAAATGGAGGTTGAAATAGATTAAGACAAGTGTCCAAATCTGGCGGTGCCCGCTTCCCTGCAATATCAAGTATCACAGAAGATAAATAATGTGAGAAAACAGGCTACCGCCATGTGGTAGGTAGGTCCTAGTTGTTGGGGATGAGGCAGAGACCAATAGTTCAAATGGATGCACAGGATCGTGACACATGTCATGATCCAACAATTGACGCTTCCCTGCAAAACAAAGATGCAAGGTGGTTAAATATTGCAGGAAAGCGGGATTCTAACATGTGGTAGTGGGCTAGCCAGTGATGATGTGGTATATGCATGTTCAAGAAACCAATCACAATGTTCCATGTGTCACAAATTTCAAGGCAGTCATACGGGCAAATCACAGGGCGACACGTGGCTTGGGAAAACTTGGGTTGACCCGAATGGAAAGCATATGGAAAAAGAAAAATGATTTTAAATGTCATTTTAAAATTATTTTCAAAAGAGTGAATGCACATTCATATGTTTTGTTTTAATTCAAAAGGGGCTCTTAGTATATAGTCTGAATGTTAGAGAGTTTTTTAAATTTTTGATTTTAAAAAAAATCTTAAGTTGCAAGTCTAAGTTTTCAACCAGAGGGGACTGTTTTTCAAACGAAGATTTCAAGTGTTTTTGGGAGGCTAGATATGCCTTATCATATACCACTAGAATCGTGAGAATTTGAATTTCTCAATTCTAGGGTTGGTTTTTGCACAGAGTGCCACTGATTCAAGCTATAGGGGGGTTTATCTCAGGTACCTAATTTGCAATTGTATTAAGGTAATCAAAGTCCATAACTGATTTTTAACATAGTAATGACTTGAATATCAGTAAAATGTAGTAAAAATTTAGTTTGGGTCAAAATTTGTTCAGATTCATTCAGTAAAAGCTGAGATTTAACTAGCATTTTAGTGAGCAAGTTAGATATTTTTTGTGACTCAACAAGGGATTTCATTATTCAGCAGGAGATATTCTGCTAGTTAGATACAAGATAATAATGAAATCAGATCAGATCAAAATGGTAGAGAGAAGAGAGATGTTTTTCAGTTGCAAGAGATTGAATTTCAAGTGGATAGATGGCAGTTGCATATCAAATCCAGGAATTCTTTCTTGTCTATATCTTTCTTTCTCTGATCCATTGTGGGGGTTCAAACTTTTGTTATTGTGAGACCATTGTTGGTAGGAAATTTGTAGTCATTCTGTGAGACCACTTCATTGGATCCAGAACTATGATTCCACCTTCATTCTTTAGCATATTCTCTCTTGTATGAATAGCATTAGGAAGAGTAATACAGATAGTTCAGATCTATTAGGTGTTTTTCATGTTTTCATTTCATGCATATGGTTGTATTGTTTCAAGGAAATTAATAAAAAGAACAACAGATTGAGTTTCATCTTGGATCTTGTCTCCCTTTATCAGTGAGTTTCAATGTTTTATGGTCTTTGAACAAAGAGCTTAGATCGTAGTTGCAGTCCCTTAAGGCTGTATGTTATTTCATTGTTGCCTGTAACTTAAGTAGTTATGTAAATGCTTCAGGGAAATAATAGGGTTGCAAGTTTGCTGATGGGGATATCATGTAAGAATGAGGTTTAGATTGAGCATAGATGTCTATTTACAAGTTAAAATTGATAGATCAAATATCTAAATATATGTATAAGTATCAAATATCCATATGTATGCATTTGATTCATTGATTTTCCCAATGGTTAAGGCACTAATTAGCTACAGGATCATTAGTTTCTTACTGCTACATATTTGAGGGTTTGTTGAAATCAACATTATTAATCAAAGTGTTTTCACCTTTCATGTTGAAGGACTTAAATGTTTAACCCTCACTTAGCTTGTGAATATTCTTGATTTGCATTTAGCTACTTGAGATATATGCCATTTCATGAGTTACTAGGAGAAATAAGGGTTTCATCTACTTAATAGATTCAGGGATATGTTTTTGAACTGGTATAGTATCATTTGAATCTCAGGTCTACTCACCTAGGTTTAGCAGAGCTTGAAGGAGAAGAAGGGTCATGCCTTATAGTTGGCCTATTGTCAGAAATGGCATGTTGAAAATGGGAGTTAGCTACCCCTAGATGTGTCACTTTCTCAGTGGGATAATTGAAAACCCTCCAGCATTTTCAAACACCAAAAAAATGGCGACTCTGCTGGGGAGTTGTGTTGAGATTCATGATAGACAAACCTTGATAATTTAAAGGAATTCAACACAACAGAAGGAACTATATGGAGAAAGTTTTTGTACAGCAGTAAGTTAATGTGTTCAGTCCATTTCCTTACTAAATTTTCATGTTACCCAGTGTGCTTTATTCTCTTACAACAGTAGTTTTTGAATTGGATGTAAATGGTGCTGAAAAATGAGTGTACGTTCAATTAGTTCAATTTTGTGAGTTGCTATTGTAAAAATTAGAGTGTAGAATTTAAACATGAAGAGTATCTTGTTCTCTTTTCAAAATGTTTGAGGATTTGCAAGTTATTTCATGCTGAGAGTCTGGTTCAGAATTAGATCAGTAATAATCTATGTTTCAAAATCTTTTCTCATAATTGTGAGTGGTGACTCTATCTCTGTAACTAGTGGTTTTTAATTATTTGTGTGTTTTGGTGAGAACTTTTAGCACATTGTTCGGCAGATCTAGATTTTTTGTTAAATTTTGGTTTGAGAAGAGAAGTTTAGTTTGGATCTGATAGTGTGGAAGAGTTATGTTTTAGCTTTTTTTAGAGATTTCAAATTTGAGATAAATCTGAAGAGGTTTCTTCTACCTGTTGTTGTTTCAAATTAGTTTATAGCTCTGTTCAAATCTAATGCAATTCATGTCTCACTTAGTGTGAGTGGTGACTCAAAATTAATCCCTATAGCAGTGTAGTTCTATGCATGAATTGTGGTTAGTTGCTATAGGAGAAGAGAAAATTCAAAGAGGTTGAAACATTTTTAATGTTTGCAAGATTTGTGGTGTGTTAATTCAAAAGGTTCAATAAGGATTTGATAAAACTTTGGGTCTACTGTTGTAAAAAGTGGACACAGAACTTTCAGCCATCTAGATCTTGAGGTATTCTCATTTTCATGTTTTTTCTTTTCATGAAAATCGATTGTAAAAAGTGTATTCTCCATCAAGTAAAATTTAGCACAAAGAGGAGGAGAATGATTTGATAAGTTTTATACATTTCACTGGATTAGTTTCAACTTTTTATGATAAGTTTGTGAAGTGTATAGTTTGAAGTGATTCATTGGTAGAACATTGTGGATTTGCTACAAATTATAAATCAGGATACGGGTGAATGAGATTCAAATTTTGAAAGGATGTCAGGATTCATTCCACCTAATATGCAGTCAATTAGTGAAATGCCTATATCTATTTCTACCAAGCGGTATATGCCATTATGTTTTAATGGTATTCATGGTTTCCCAAATGTCATTCCTAATGACATCCAAAATAAATTGCCTAAGTTTAATGGGAACCATACTGTTTCAGCTAGTCATCATGTTGAGTTGTTTACTGATTTGATGGGTGACTATGAGATTTCTCATGAGGACATGCACATGAAGTTATTCATTCAAATCTTGGAAGGTGATGCTAGAGATTGGTTTTCTTTTCTACCACCATGTTCTATTTCATCCTGGAGTTAGTTGCATTTAGCCTTCATGCAGCAATTTGGAGAACGGGTAAGCATGTCTGATTCTTATGATAAGTTTTTCAAGATACACATTGGGAGTGATGAACTTGTGCCTCAATTTAATATCAAATTTGCTAGAATTTTGAATGATATCCTTGAGAGTTATAGACCTGATGATCAAATGTGTCTAGCTATTTACTTTGGTGCATTTGATAAGAAAATGAGTTTTCTACTAAGGGATAAAGAACCACAGACATTATACCAGGCTTTTGTAACTACTAGGAACATTGAAAATAATTTGAAGCATGGACTAATGAGAAGTTATTTGTCTATGAACGATTGTAGGTATAATGTTCATGAAAGAAAAGTGGAACACATTGTTGATGTTTTAGTTTCAAAACAAAATGGCAACAACCCTGCTGTAAGTTATAATCAGATTGAGAATTCAAATCAGAATGTGTGTATGCGAAAGGTTAGTCTAGTTGCAAATAGAAACATACATGTTCATGATGCTACAATAGTGAGTAATTTTTGAGACTCTGATAGGTTTCAGAAATATGTTTATTTTACAGATCAAACATTAGTTACAGTAGTAAGTTCTTCTCATGACAGTTATGCATATGATGATGTTACTAATGTTTCCAATTTTGAAGTTTCTAAACCTAGATCTCAGTTTTGTGCAAGTGAGGAGGCTGAAAGTTATCTCTCTAATAATGAGTTTGGTATTGGTGATCTAACATGCCATGGAGAGTTAACACAAAGTGAAGAGCATGAGTCACAATTATTTTAGTCACAATTAGAAGAATAGAATGCACAGGTTGATAATGTTTCTGCAGTAAATGCTAAGATGTATTCTTTTAATTAGTCAGATAGGCAAGAATTGAATTCTCTTATTGAGAGGTTGCATTATGTTAATAATGAATTAGAAAGATATGAATCTCAATATGGGTATGAAGAAGCTGTAAGTCATCTTCCAAATGATGACAATGAAGTTGTTTATCCAATGTACAATGAAGAAGCATCATATGAAGGAGATGATGAGAGTGTTTGCTCAAATCATAGTGAGGAAAATGACACTGTATGTTCACCTTCATATGAATCTAATTTTGATTGGGAAGAAGAAAGCAATGAAGGCAGTGAACATTCATCTGAAGCTAAAGGTATGAATTCTTCCTCTGATTCTAAAAAGGAAAGTGCATCTCAGCTTTTGCATCATACAAATCAGTTAGCCAATGAAGAAATTATGAGTGATTTGTCCACAAGATATGAAGATAAGAAAATGTTGAGTCTAGTTGATGAATCTGAATTTGAAAATTCTAATGAAGAGTTGTCAAATGCTTTTACATCAGACAATAAAGATCTAGCATGTAGTGCAGTGTTTAGGACTGATTCACAGTGTGTTCGTAATGATTATCCTAAACAAGTTGATAAAGAGGATGTGACTATGGATACCATATGTTTGGTAGAGGAAATAGAAAAGGAGTCTTCATATAATTCTAACTTTTCTTCATACGCTGAAATTTTCCATGAGGATAAATTGGGTAGTGAATTCAAAGTATATGATAATGCTTTATATGATGAAGCTTGCGATGATGAGCAACCCATGTTTTGTCCTAATGTTCAAAAGGGATTACTGCATGGAGTCATTAACCCATTGTTTGAAGATGACATGGAGGTTTCAGATGTAGCAAGGTTAGATGCAAATTGTGATACACTATCATATTGCTGTAACATATCAGAGTATTGTTCTTCTATTTTTGATATTGAATCTTCTAATGATGGTGTATTTGGTGAGTGTGAAGATGAAGTGTGCATTGGAGTTGTCTTTGAAGAGAAACTGACACTTCATGGTAAGCTCTACAATGATTCAAATGAGATAAAAGCCAATCAGCACTTCGATTATGAAGATATATTAGGTGGTTGTGAAGTGATGTTAGATTTTGATGATGATGTCATGTGTGAATATAAATCTGACTGCTCTTTTGATATTCAGCCGAAGATACTTGAAGAGATGCAAAGTCAAGGTGAGTTGAAAATTCATGATATATATAACTTTTTCTGTCGAGTTGAGAATGAGGACTTTGTGTTTCTACTAGACAACATGCATGAATCAGTTATTAGGGATGAGTTTCAGTTTGATGTCAATATTCATGAGCATGCTGATGTTCCTTTTCATAGTGAGCAAAAGGTTGAAATTGTGTCAAGTTTTAAAATGCACTATGAAAGTGAAGGTATTGATTTTGTTTTGTCAAGTGATTTGTTATATGATGATAATATGATTGGTGAAACTAATAGAAAAATAAATTTTAGTTTACTTCATGAAAGTTCAGATGAAAATCAGGTATATGGCAGAGGTAAAAATTTTTGCTAAAGTTCGGTGGCCCGAGGTCATCATGTGTATATAGTAGTTTTAGTTGTTTCCCTACTTTCAATAAAGATGTTCGAGAAAGTTTTTGCTATCAGGTGTGTGGTTTGCTTCTCCCAGAGATCTGAAATCTTTCCATGCCCGCAAGGGGCATGCATCCCTAGACAAAGCCATTGTTGGCGCAAAAAATTGCATGGTCAATTTTGAGTACCATTGAGTATTTGAGCCCTATAAATGCTTTTGATGAGGTTGTACCCGACTGTACTTTTGAGCCCCATGAGGTGTTTAATGTTTTTAATACCTTCCATTCAGTGCATTTACCTATTCCATGAAGTTTAATTAAGATTTTGAGCCATTTCGTGAAGTCTCATTTTGAGCTAGTTTCATATCTGCATTTTACCCCAAGTGTCAAACAATGATAGGAGGCTGTGTTTGCATCTAAATATCTTGTACCCAAAAAGGTTTTGTATCTTTTTGATTTGAGAGTGTGTAGTATCCATACTTGAGAACCTATGTTTCAAATTTTGAGTCATTTCGAGTTCGTTTGATTAGGTTTTGAATCCCTCAAAGTTGGTCATTTAATGTTTTCATGCTGATGCACATTGTTCATTTTTCTAGGAAGCCCTGTTTGACATGCTATAACTTTTACCCAGTTGATCAAAATGCTAAAATTCCTTTTGTGTTGCATTATAGACATTAGAGACTTGTTATGTCTCAATTTTTAAGTCTTGATGAATCCATTTGATCAGTTTTCAAATGCAATTCCAAATGCAATTTATAACTTGTTATTGGTGTCAGCATTTGCAAATTTTTTGGAACCCCTATTCGTGATGTCATAACTCCTAACCTATGATTGGTAAGATTGAATGGATTGTACCACTGTGTTTTCCTCTAAAAATACTTTAAGTGTGCCAATTTTTAGGTCATGACAAATCCGTTTGCACACTTTTCCAGGTCAATTCCATTTGTGAAAAAATCATTTTCTACCATTTGTTTCAGTGTGCAAAATCCAAGTAGCCTACTTTGACTGATCACCATTTACGTTCTATTATTCATCATGAGCCCAAATCATAGATTTATATTCCCCTCATGACAAAGAACCAATGCCCCAGTTTTCATCTTCCCAAGTGTTAGTTTACCCAATTTTTGAAGCCGATTTTGAACCGATTTTGGTGTTTTCTGACATGTTTTCTTGTAAGCAGTTCTAAGAGGTCAACTTTGATGGCGAATATCTTTTGACTGGGAATTCATCATAAGATGGAATCTGACAAGATGAAAGTATGTGAAACAAAGAGTTAGTGTGCTAGTTTTCAGAGCTCGGTCAGGTGTTTGGATCAATTTTTTAAGCCAGCCAATAGGCCCTGTTAGCAGAAAATCACAATTGGCAGATTATGTAGAATGAGCTTCAAATCGATTGTTTAGCAGTTGAGTTTGATTGCAATCAATGTTAGATGCTCAGTGGATCAATTCTATATTTTAGGTGTTTGAAAACGAAAAGTTTTTAGCCAGACCCACTTTGGGGCCTGACTATTTCTGCCTAATTAATAATGCATTGGGATCTTAAAATATTGTAAAAAAGGGAGGAGAGAAATCATAATGTGTTAGAATCATCACAAAGAAGGTTTTGGTTTTCAACGATATAAAGGATCAACTTGAAGGCCATTTGCTACTTTGTAATTCAGAAGATCATAAGAGGTTATTCTTGATCTTAAAACAAGTTTTGAAGTTGTAAGCATTATATGGCTTTTCAATTTTGCAAGTGGTTCTTTAAATTGAGGAATAGAGATGCTAGGGGTTGGAGTTAAAGAAGAAGCATTCAATTCAAATTCAGATGTCAAGACATCGCCAACGCATAGAGAAAAGCCAACTAATGTCAAAGGTCAGATATATAAGAGGAGAAGTGTCAAGAAATGTTGCAAAGTGCATGTTAAAGCCTGGAGTTAAACCCTTCATCATTAGTGTTATCAGGCAAGACTTGGCTAGAAATTCATTGTTTGACCATTGGAAATCACTTGGTTTGTCCATACATGGAATTCACAGGTGTAATAACATAGCAACACCTATTGTATCAAACATATTAGACAGTGAAGGAGAACTATCAACTGAAATAACATATCAAATTTAGCCTAGCACATTGCTGATGTTAGTGAAAAGGTAGGCCTTGGTTGACGTGGTGATGAGATTACCTATATGACTAATGATGTCAGTAGTATGAATTTGTACAAATGTGTATGGAAGGGTCTGATGTGGCAGTACAAAATTTTGATGTGGCTTGTTGATGTGGTTGCTAACGTGTTGTATGACAGTGTTTGCATGTCAAGTATGGATCACCAAGCTATCTTATGACATGGAACTATGTTAGAGTTGACTAGGTTCCAGATGTGGAGGAGTTGTGATCTGACGTGGAGGGACACATTGACATGTTTATGTGGATGACCTTTTCTTGTTTTGTGTATAGAGGTTGACTGTGTAGTGACTAGTGGATGTAGACCTGTCGTCCACATGGCTTTGGGCTATTTGTGTTGCTGGAAGTAATAAATCTATGTCAAAGGTTTTAATTTTTTGAAAACATCACCAAATTTTACTACGAGCTTTGGATTTACTAGAAATGGGCTAGAATTATTGATAGATGGTGGAAACCCAGCTTAGAATGGAGGAAGCCACTAGTTTTATTTCATAGTGGGAGCTCAGTCTGTTGGAAGTACCCTTTTTCATGTTGGATGCTGCATACAAAGTTTCCCTAGCATTCAAAAGATGCAAAAGATGGGAGATGCCAAAATGATCATTTCCATGCCAAAGTTGGAATTGCCAGGGTTGGGAAAATGAAAGTGCTGGCGATTTCTAGTGCACTTTAGTCCCACATGCAGTGGGTGGGCTAAATGCAAGGAGTTTAAAAGGGATGACAAGTATTATCAATAACAAAGAGTTGGCCACTAGCTTGTTAAGCCATTACCATGGTTTTATTGGCTAGTGGTGAAGTTGTGCCTGCTGAAATTAGACAATGACAATGCTTGCTAGAACTATTACGCTGCCTGAATATGGTGAGCGCTACAGTCTGCCTGTGATTTAAAAAAATATCCACAGGATATTCTCTGTAGATAAAATAAGTAATATTTCATGCAGGGCCAGGGTGTAACTACCTGGTGCATGTACAAAATTTTTTCTCTACACACCCAATTGGGCTAATTTTTTTTGAAAAAATACTCCAAAAAATGTAGAGAGAAATATCAGATCTAAAGATTAATTAAACAGATTGAATAATGACCATACTAGATTTGCAAATCAGGCCTTTGGGTTCCAGTTTGTAATTTTTTTTTCCTCAAATTCAACTATGGCCTAAAGTAGGCAAATTTATAGTTGATTTTCACCGAATTGTCATTCCAGACATAATTGCGAGGTTTGCTTTAGCTCTAGATGCTCCCAATTGTCGCAAATGCTCCCTTTGAGAGATGAAGTGATAACTTCTTTGATACTTAAGCTAGAGTAATGAAATTTTTGTGGTAGGCTTATATCTCTAAAATGAACCTTCCTATAGAAAATGAGAACATTCCCAGCTCATATGACAAACTTACTAAAAATAGCAAGTTCCCATAAATAGTAATCACCCTATCTACTAGTCCTTATTAAAATAGAAAAGACTAAAAATAAAATATTTTTTGGTGATGCAAGATTGCCCTTACACCTAGGATGCTCCTGCATCAGACACCTGGGGTAATTTGAGAAGTGACCCAGTCACATCTCAAGTGTTCAGAGGAAAACCAAGATAGTTAACCTCCTTCTTTATTAGCCATGATGAATCCTTAATTAGCCTTCTTTTCCATTTGACTAGATATTCCTCATAAGTTTTGATTCTGGTACTTTTTCCAACACAACTGTCTAGTATCTCCTCAATCTCCTTTGTAGCTAAACTAGCTGTTGGAATGCTCCACTATGCTTCTGCAACTTCATCTCCATCACCCCCTTCATAATACTCTATCAAATGTGAAACATTATTTACTAGTGAAATATTCAATTCAACAAGAAAATCCACTTCATACACATTTCTAGAATCATGCCTTTTCACTATCTTGCATGGTCCAAACTTCTTCATCTTCAGCTTATTATATGTACCCATGGAAAATGCTCCTTTCTCAAATGAACCATGAATTCATTCCAATATGAAATTCCTTATATCTCCTTTTCACATCTACCTTAGCCTTATAGTGTGTATTCATCTTTACGATGTGCTTCCTCACATCCTCATGGATGTTATTCAAATGTTTAGCAAAATCTTCTGCTTTAGTGCTACTTATCTCTCCTTTATCCATCTACCTCAATTCAAAAGCATTTCTGGGACTACTCCGATACACAATCTAGAATGGTGGTTTACTAGTACTCCTATTGATAGAATTATTATATGCAAATTTTGATTGTGGTAAAATCATATCCCATCCTTTTGGTTTATCTCCAACCAAGCATCTCAACAAGTTTCCCAAACTATGATTCACAACTTTTGTTTATCCATTAGTTTGTGGATGATGTGATGAACTGAACTTCAATTCTATCTTCAACTTCTTCCATAACGTATGCTAGAAATACCCAAAAAATTTGGTATCTCTGTCTGAAACTATACTCTTTGAGAGACCATGTAATCTCAACACTTCTCTAAAAAACATCTTTGCTACTTGGACAACATCACTAGTCTTCCTGCAAGGAATAAAATGTGCCATCTTTGACTACTTATCAACCACCACAAAAATAGAATCATGCCCACATTGTGTCCTTAGTAATCCAAGAACAAAATTCATGCTAACATCCTCCAATGGTTTCTCTGGTATAGGTAATGGATGATACAATCTTGTATTCTTCTTCACTCCTTTTGCCATCTGACATACTCTATAGCTTTGTACAAACTTTGTCACATCTTGCTGCAACTGTGGCCAATAATAATTTTCAGCAGCTAAAGCTATTGTTTTATCTCTACCAAAATGTCTAGCCAATCCTCCACTATGCTTCTCCTTGATGAGTTTCTCTCTCATTGAACTTCTAGGAATGCACAATTGGCTTCCTTTGAACAAGATACTATCCTAGATCATAAAATCCAACCACTTTGTCCTGTCAAGTGTAATAGGTTATGTACAAACCTTTTATGCTTCACCAAAATTAGGATCATTTGGATACAAAGTACTAAGTTCCTTGATCCCAACCACCTCTATTTGCATTTTTGTCAGCAAAATTTGTCTTCTACTAAGAGCATCAACAACTTTGTTAGACTTCCTACTCCTGTGTTTCAAAACAAATGTATAACTCTACAAAAACTCAACCCACTTTAAATGCCTTTGGTTCAATTTTCCTTGACTATTTAAGTATTGCAAAGCTTGATGATTAGTATACAAAATAAACTCCTTAGGAAGAATATTGTGTCTCCGCTTCTTCAATGCTTGAATAATAGCATTAAATTCATGATCATAATTTTTTTTCCTTTTTGCATTATTTAACTTCTCATTGAAATAAGCAATAGGTCTACCTTCTTGGCTCAAAACAACTCCTATTGTAGTACCACTAGCATCACAGTCTACTTGAAACACCTTGTTAAAATTAGGAAGTGTTAAAATAGGCTGCTCAATAACTTTCTGTTTCAACAGATTAAAACTCTTATTTGCTCCTACAGTCCACTTAAACTCTTTCCTATCTCCTCTTATTATTTTAGTTAAGGGTCCACAAATATAGCTAAAACCTCTTATGAAATTTTTATAAAATGTAGTTAGTCCATGAAAATATTTACCTCTATCGCACTCTTTGGAGTAGGCCATTGGACGATAGCCTTCACTTTCTCTAGGTCCATTTTTAGACCTTCTGCTAAGACTAAAAATCTTGGGTTTCTTTACAAAATTGCACTTCTTTAGTTTTATCAACAACTTTTCTTCCCTAAACTTATCAAACACCTTGTGAATATGAAGAAAATGCTCCTCAAATGTCTTATCAAAGATCAATTATCATCTAGGTAAACAATGACAAAATTTCCTAGAAACTCCTTCAGTACCTCATTCACAAGCCTCATGAAAGTGCTCAGAGCATTGTTTAGGCCAGAAGGTATGAATAAACACTCATATAGTCCTTCCCTTGTCTTGAAAGTAGTCTTCCACTTGTCACCCTCTCTAATACAAATCTGATGGTACCCACTCTTCAGATCTATCTTTGTGAAATACTCAGCTCCACATAAATAGTCCATAATATCATCCATCCTTGGCAATGTAACTATATTTTATTGTGATCTTTTTTATAGCATGAGAATCTATGTACATTCTCCATCCTCTATTCTTCTTTGGTGCTAATACTATTGGTACAACACATGGACTCAGATTCTCTTGAATCAACCCCTTTTGCAACAACTCATGAACTTTCCTGTTTAACTCTTCACTTTTTACTGATGTCATTCTGTGCATTTCCTTGTTTGGAAAACTAGCTCCTAGAACTAAATTCATTTTTTGACTAATCTTCCTCATGGGGGGAAATCCATCAGGTACATTATTTGATACAATATCAAAAAACTCTCCCAACATATTTGCAACTTCTATAGATACCTCATCTACTTCTTCTTTACTATCTTTAGAAATGATAGAAAAATACATATGCTCATGCTTCACACCTTTAAGAAACTCTTTTTCATCAACAAAATATATTCTAGCAGCACTACATACCTTTTTATCTTTATCCTTCAACAACTTCAACTTATGTTTCACTCCATCCTTAGAGCATAGCTATTTTGCTCACCCATCATGTACAACATGCCTGTCAAACTACCATGGCCTACCCAACCACATATGAAATATGTCCATAGGTAAGATATCACATAGTACCTCATCCTGGTAGCTTCCAATCTTGAACTTCACTAAGTACTGCTCATTGACCATGACCTTGTGGTCATCTTGCACCCAAGCAATACGATATGGATGTGGGTGTTTCTGTCTCTTTAGCTTCAACTTGGTGACCATCAATTCTAACACCAAATTTTTAGTGCTTCCACCATCAATGATCACACCACAAAACTTATCTTCACATCTACACCTTGTGTGAAAAAATCTCCTTCTTTGCTCAGTTTCATTCTCACCATTCAAAAGGACTCTTCAGTTAAACATGACTTCTCCTCTTTTAACATCTTTAGAATGTGAGGATTTGGCATCTTCATCAACATGTGCAACTCTAGCCTAGCCTTTTATTCTTTGATTTTTCCTTTCTTGGTGGTCCGTACATTCAAATGCTCTATGCCCTTCTTCTCTGTAGTGAAAACATTTCCAATGGAAGCCTCCTCTTCTAGATCCTTTTCCTCTACCTCTTCATCTCTGATCTCTATTTTTTTGATCATGGAAATGATAGAAAAATTTTCCCCTTTGGTTTTGACTACTACTTCTAGCCTCATCCTTGTTCTTTTGATCATCATTAAAACCACCATAAGGTTGTCCACCAGATCTTCCACCGCTACCTCTTCCACTACTCTTATTGTCAAACTTCTTGCTTAGTTTCTCCTCAACTCTTAGGGAAAAATGGTATGCCTCCTCAATACCACTCATTCAAACTAGACTCATCATGTCTTGAATGCTTGGCCTTAACCCATTAAGATAATAGACAACTTTCTCTAATCAGCTTTTGCATGGCTGGTTCTAATGAGAACTCAGTAGAACTCTTTGGTATACTCTTGAATAGATTTTCTTGCTTGCTCCAACCCTTGCATTTTCTTCAATAGATTAAGTCCATAATCCAAAGGAATGAATTTTCACTTCAATTTAGTTACCATCCATTCCCATATAATGATTTTTTCCTTTCCCTTTCTATTTTTCTCCAACTGAACCTCTTGCCACCAGATCTTTGCATGTCCCTTCAGTTTTGTCTTCCCAAAATTGACCCTATCAAGATCTTCAATATCTTCATATTCAAAGTACTCCTCTAGTTCATTGATCCAATCAATCAGCTTCTTTGGATTAAGATTTCTCAAAAATGTGGGAACTTTAAACTTAGGTCTTTTTTTCAATCTTGGAGATGGCCTTGAAAAGCCTCTCTTCCTCTAGGTTTAGAACTACCTCTGCTCTGATATTTTCTTCTACTTCATCCTCATCCTCCCTTTCATCTCTTATAGGAATATTTATTCCTTTATGCATTTTTTCTTCCAATGCTTGCATCTATCTTTGGAGGGCTCTAAAACCCTAAAGTGTAACATCTATAGCTCTTCTACCATGCTGTCTTCATGGAGACATTTTTCATGCTTCCATTGAAACCCTAGTCCAAACTACCTCACAATGGGGAATTTTTATACGTGCTTAGCCCAAACCATGGTCTTGTTGTGAACTACTTCATAGTTGGTGATCTATACACACACTCAAGAACTCTAGCTCTGATACCACTTGGTGCAGGGAACTCCCCTTAATACCATAAACTCATAACAGAAACAAAGAAACAACAAAAAATGTGAGAACAAAATATGGACTTCTTATTTGCACCGCAAATGTAGAATTACATAATTCATAAGTAAAATATGCTAATCTACATGGGTGCCTTTAGTACAATAATTTGCAAGACAGGCTACGAACTATCACCTAGAGCTTCCCTAGACAATATTTAGGCCCTTCTTAAATAGGTAGTTTTATGTTACTTGGGAAGGTTATAGATTCTCAAACTTAATACCTAGGGCCAATAGACCCTACAAAACATATGGAGTCAGCCAAATACATCTTTGACAATTATTTTAGAAATTTTAGGTAGCCCAACTTTGGAAGATCATCTCACGAGCCATTGCTCCAATTGGCTATTATAACCACTTTTTGGAAATGCCAACTCCTGATCTATAGGCTTGAAATGGTTCTACCACCATTCCATCAAGTTTTTGAACCTCATCCAAGCACTCTAAGGCCTCCAATGGTGAGCCTGAAGATTTTTCTTTAAATTTTTCCATCAAAAATCCACAATAACTTCTCTGATACTTAAGCTGGAGCAATGAAAATTTTATGGTAGGCTTATGTCTCTAAAATGAACCTTCCTATAGAAAATGAGAACATTCTAAGATCATATGAAGAACTTACTAAAAATAACAAGTTCCCATTAATAGTAACCACCTTGTATATTAGTCCTTATAAAATAGAAAAGATAGAAAATAAAATATTTTTGGGTGTTGCAAGATTGCCCTTACACCCAAGATGCTCATGCATCACATCATGAAGAAGAATAAAAAATATGAGTGGAGTTGAATGACACATTGTTGAAAGATAAAGAAGGCTCTCTCAACACCCAAAATTCAAGCTAGACTAGAATGAATGTTATAATACAAGCTAGTAAGAAAATGTGCAATTGTAAGGGTTATATAATTGGGTCATTTTTATTATCAATCCAAATTGTGGGAACCTAGTGTTGGTGTTTTGAAGCATCCCAGGTTCAAATTACCCCAATGAAAACAAGATACATCTAGGGTCAGCTACTTCCCATCTTCAACATGCCCTTTCTGACATCTAGCCAACTATAAGGCTAGACCCTTCTTCTACTTCAGGCTCTGCAAAAGCTAGGTGGTGGGTCTCAGATTCACTTATATGGTACTAGTGCTAAAATATACACTTGAATCTAACAAAGTAGATAAAAACCATTAATATTCTAACACTTATGCAAAGATCCTAGACATGAAATAACTAATGACATGACCTAAAAAATTGATAAGCTAAGTGAGGGCATCACATTCTAGTTCCATCAATATTAAAGAAAAGATATTTGATTAATGATGTTGATTTTAGGAAAACCCCAAATATGCAATAGTAAGAACAAGTTGATCCTATAACTGATCAGTGCCTTATCTATTGGGTAGTTCCACAAATCACACACATACATTTATGATACCAATGACATATTCTATACATCAAGATATTAGATCTATCTTATCACTTTTTGAATCAGACATTGGTGTTCATAAAGACCTCATTCTCATGAAATATCCTTCTCAAAATAACCAGCAACCCTATCAAATACATCAAACATTTACTTGGCCCTTTGTTCCAACAACAAAATATATCAAACATACAACCTTAAGGGGATGCTCAATGATGTTTTACATTAGTTAAATGAACTCTAGAGACAAAATAAAATTTTTAGAATCATTTTTTCCATATTTAGGCTTCAAAAAGCTTTCATATCTACCTTCCAACTAATTTTGATGCTCAATGATGCATTTTGCCCATTCTGTTGAGAATGTCCTAGAAAACACAAATCTACTTATAGACTATAACACTGAATACCTATGTAGATTCTAACCATAGATTTGGACATTTCATCTTCTCTAGGTTTTGATGGTATATTGCACTATATATTTTTGACAAAAATTTCCCCTTTGACATGCATTTGAAAATTAGGCCCCCATTGCAAGTTTAGAGCATTAAAATGAAAAATGAAAAAATCTCTATAGTTGAAACTATAGAAAACTTAAAATTCTTTCAAAATTTTCAAACGAGATGTTGAGCATTCAAAATTTTGCAAACAAGATGATAAAATATTATTTTCAAATTTATGCCCCTTTTCCATCTAGGTCAACCCTCCTGGTTGACCACCACATGCTGACCTCTGATTTTTTGAATTTTTCCAAGTGTCATTTGCACACAAGTTCACAAGTCCTAACCCTGACTCTAGCTTAACCTTGATGAATTGGTGCTAAACAACACTTCGGAGCTTCAGAACCCTTGATGGATAACCATGGTTAACTCATGCAAAGTGGCAAAAAATTTCATTTTTGTGTAGTCGAGATTGCCAAGCCGAAACTACCACCTAGACTACTGACCATGCAAAACCACCAATCACATGGTCGGAATTGTTAATAGTTTACCTTCTTCCTAGCCCCTAATTGTGCAAAATTGTCAACTAAAATACCTTAAGATACATGCCACATGGTGCCTTCAAGTTGGTTAGGTGATCCTTCTTGTCTACCAACATCATTCAAAATACTTTTGGTCCTCTCAGTTGGCTGAGTGGGCCCCTCATGCACAAATTGCCTTCTCATAAAGGCATTTATCTTTAGATATTTGTTAAAGTAAGTGCTTGGGGTTATAAACACTATAAAAGAACTTAACACAATGAATGTGGGATAACTATCCTCTATCGTTTCCCTTTTCTCCTCTCTCAACACTTGGGACAGTTGAGATGTGAATGCCTTGAACTGACTAGATAGTTGAGGATGGAAAATATACTACTCCACATGCTCCTTACACTCCCACACCTTTCATTATTTAGATTATAGTAAATGAGGTGCATTGGAACTCACGCGAATTTCCCCCTTTGGATGCATTTGGAAAATGACACTTTATCTCATGCCTAACATTAGGAATTCCATTCTAACATCTCTAAAAAATTGTTCAAGGAGACATAGGGTCACGATGACCTCCAAAATGCGAGGAATTGTTGCAAATTAGGTATCTTCTATAGAATTTCAGTCCCTATTCCATGTTTTAACTTTCAATTCTCAAACTATACTTGTGGGACCTCTAAGCTGACACTACACATTTTATGATGTAAAATATTTAAACCAAAATTGGAGGGATTTGGATAGACTATTACTTCAAATGTCACTATTAGATTCTCTATATTTTACAAAACAACAAGCATTCCACACTCATCACCACAACTTGCAGCTCTGCACATATGACATAATTTGACACTACAATAGACTAAAATTTCCTTCTCTGACATAGATGGAAGGACAAAAGGAGACCTTGGTCTTTTTGTTAAAAAACATCTTGCAAAATTGTAAATTCAAAAGAGGTCAATGTTGTTATACTATGACACTTGAAAAATTTATTTATATCCACTTTCTATTACAAACATTGAGTGACAAATCCTTGTATTGATGTCTCCTACCCACTACCAAACATGTTGCTCCAAAAGTGTATGAGACACCTCTCTGATTCTCCCCCAACATTCATCATCCTTGTCAGGACTAGTCGAAAGGAATTTCAACACATAACAAGCACCCTCTTTACCTTTTGAAACAAAAATCACCAATAGAGTACATAAGTGTTTTAAGTCAGAAATTAGTCCCTCAAATGTAATTATTTTATCTTATCATCAATTCAAACATTTCATATAATCCTACAAATACCAGTTAAAACTGATCCATATTTGAAATACTTGGGATGCTCTAATAGCTTGGTGAAATTAGTTGGGCCCCAAGTGGGTCTGGCTAAAAAAATTTCATTCTCGAACAACTAAAATCTCAAATTTATCTAATAACCACTTGGCACTAATCAAGACTAAATTCAACAACTGAAATAGCAATTAAAAGTCAATTTACCATTTTTTGCAAATTGTAACTTTTAGTCCAAGGGGTTATCTGACTGGCTTTAAAAACTAACCAAATCACTTGACCAAGCTAAAAAATTAGACAAAATGATTCTTTGTTCTACATACTACTACCTTGTCAAATCTCTTATTATGATGATATCCAGGTCAAAAGATATTGACTGTCAAATTTGCTTAGTTAAAACTGTCTACAACAAAATATGTTAGAAAACAAGAATGTGCATTTTGATTTGGCTTCAAAAATTGGGCAAATAGATACTTGAGGGTATGAAAATTGGGACATTAGTTCAATATCATGGGGAGAGCATAATTCTATGATTTGGGCTCATGAGAAATAATAGGGTACATTTGGTAAACATTCAAAGTGGGCTACTCAAAATGGAATGGACTTGAGAAAGTGTGTAGATGGATTTGTCAAGACTTACAAACTAGCACGCTTAAAGAATTTTTAGAATAGAACATAATGATACAATCCATTTGATCTCACTTATCATGTACTTAGAGTTATGACATCCTGAATAGGGGTACCAATCAATCTGCCTTTCTTGACACTAATAAAAATGTTGGGTGATGCGATGTGCTCCCCTGCCCACAGGTGGTTAATTATGTGGTGTTCCATGTTCACTAACAGTCATGGCTTTTGGTGCAACAGAAAATGGGCCCCACAATTGGTATCAGAGCCTGGTTTTGGCTTGGTCATGGGTTCAAATCTCCCTGGTGCCTTCCCGACCCGCGTAAGCACCTGGTATGCGCGTCGAGGGGGAGATTTTTGGGTGATGCAATGCACTCCCCTGCCCACAGGTGGTTAATTATGTGGTGTTCCATGTTCACTAACAGTCATGGCTTTTGGTGCAACGACAAATGGGCCCTACAAAAAAGTCATAAATTGTATATGGAATCATGTTCAAAAAATAATCAAACAGATTCTTAATAAGCTCAAATAAAAAATATAGCAATTCTTTGACCTCTAAAATGTAATGCAAAAGGAATTTTCTTATTTTGATCAACTGGGTAAAAGTTATAACAAGTCAAACAACACCTCCTAGAATTCTAAACAATTAGCATCGGCATGACAACAATAGACAATAGATTTTGAGGAATTCAAAACCTACTCAAAACATATCAAAATGGCTCAAAATATAACAATAGGTTCTCTAATATGGATACTAAAAACTCCCAAAGCAGCAAGTCATGAAACATTACTGGGTGCGAGATATTCAAATGCAAACTAGTCCTCCTGTCATTGTTTGACATAGGCAAAAATGTAGATTTGGACATTGCTCAAAAAAAAAATTCACAGAATGAGTCAGAATGGAAATTTATCTTCATGGGAGAAGTGGATATGCTGAATTCAAGATGTTAGAAACATTAAGTACCTCTTAGGCCTCAAAAGGATAGTCAAGTACACATGCATTAAATACACTTAAAAGGGCTCAAAAGCTTGGAGTGGTACTCAAATTGGGAAGGAAATTTTAGGTCCCATCACCTAGCATGATCATTAAAGACATAAAGTTCAACATGAATCATTGGTAGATTCCCTAGGTTTAGTATAGCAAGATTATGCTCTCATTGAGACACAAAATGTGGCAAGGACCATAAGCACAATCTTGCAATAAGTAGAAAAGGACATAACATTATAGATACTAAGTCTCAAGTGGGTCAAGAAAAATGTTCAAGACACCTAAGATCTAACAAAGTAGACCCACATATAGAAACCAAAGCAAATCATGTCCTATGCCTTGATTCCTCTAATTCATGACATCCTTGAGAGACTATTAGGGAGGGAACACTCAACAAAGAATGCTAGATAAATGAGAGGGGGAGTGAACTAATTATGTCCAGTTATCATAGAATCCCTTTCAAACACTCTGATACAACTAGATATCATAAACATTAAATTCAATCACTCAGTTTAAATATAATCCAAATCCATCAAATACTTCAATCAAAACTTTTAAATAATTGTTCTTTGCATTACCAAATAAAAATAAAACTTTAGTTACTACCTAGTGATATCTAAGTTATTATCGAGTTTCACTAAACAATAAAAACATGTAAAAAAACTTACAACACAAATAACATTCCCACAATTAACACCATTATTTTAACATGGAAACCTTGTGAAGGGAATAACTACTTGGGACTGACAACACAAAAATTTCACTCTTCTAAAGTGGGCCTAATTTAAAGGACTTACAAAAGATCATATATATTTTATTACACCTTGACCTTGAATAAAATGAGTGGCCTATTTTAAAGGACTTACAAACACCATTAATCAATGTTACCATATAAGATTTTATAGACTTTTTAGGTCCACTCAGTACTTATGAGATTTTCTACTACAATGGTTAAAAAATAATAGTATAAAGTGATTTGTTAGATTAACAATTACCTAATCTTGTTCACATATTTGTTCTTGCTCTTTCTCTATCTTATCTCTCTCTTGGATCTTCCTTTAATCAATCTTTTGACTTGACTAATTAACTTCTCTCATTCTACTTTCACTACATAGTTCACTTCGCTCAACAATATCTTTCCACCTTCTTCAACTTCACACTTTGATCTCCTCTTATCAATATGATCAACATTAGGCAATAAATTTTTTTGACCAACAACCTAAAGCTATCTTGTTATCTTCCTTAAAAAAATATCATAATGCTTCTAGATTCTTCCATAGTTTTTTGTTTAATCACCATTGTCAATATTAGGTTTATAACAAAATTCCTTCATATAATGAATTTAGACACTTAGAAAATATAACTTGCATAGAACTTTGTATCCATCCTTATCTTCATTCAATTTAATTCATCATATTCTTCTTGAATATTCTCAACCATGGATCTTGAAAAAAACTTTAACTCGTGCTTTAAACTTTCTCAAAATTTCCAAATTTCCATCAAAGTCAGCCTCAAATTCCAATATTTCAAAATTTTTCATCCAATTATCACTTTGTAAGCATAACATTTACTCAGAAAATATATAACAATTGGTTAATATTGACTTGTTTGAGCAACATTTTGTTCTCCAATATATTACAACAATATATGATTGTAAAACAATCAAACCAATAATACATTTTCACTGTCCAACTCATTCAAGTACCCATTAAATAATGTACATATCACTTTTGTCTTCATCATACTTTCTTCAAATCCCCTTCATCAAACAAATGATATGTTACTCTACTAAGTTAGCATCATGTCTAGCTAACTAAAAATTTGACATCAATGACAATATAAAAACTAATGACTCTTTTACATACATTTATAGCATCGTGACCTAAAAATTTCCCACTATCAATTACATTATCAGTTGGGGCTAATAAAGAAATCATCATAGAAAAAATAAAGAAAAATAAGCCAACAAGTCTCAGTCAATTTCTAGTTTAAGTGTGTGTATGAAAGTCACATGACCCTCTTCTTAGGACTCAAGTCTTCCAGTGTGAAATATAGAAACATCCTAGACTGGAAACAATATTTTATAAGTGCTAAAAAATACTTGATGTCAAGGGGAAGTGTTGAAGAACATTATTTGAAAGCTGCCAAAGAAACTTGACACAACTAAGAGACCCTAATAAGTGTAGATAGTTTGTGCCCCCCTAGACATAAACAAGATGCAATTCCAAGCTAGGAAATGAAAAACAATCTGAGATGAGTTGTTCATTAGCATAAAATGAGATACTGATAGACATAGATTAAAGGGTCTCAAGTAGCACCTATTTCTATATTTTTACCACTTGCCATGATTTACTAGCTCTTAAGAAAGATCACACAATTTTTTCCCAATGTCTAGCAAGGTGTAGGACATTATGAATTAACAAGATGAATGAAGAAGGTAAAATTGATCCTCAAGGAAAAAATCCTCAATGCAAAGATACATTCAAGATTGGTGTTGAAGATTTCTCCATTCAAGCCTTTTTCTATGAAAAGATACATTCAAGATTGGTGTTGAAGCTCTAATACCATTGATTTGAGACATCCTACATACAATTCTATATTCATTTGGAGTATCCGTACTTGTGGATTCAAGTATTCAAATCCTTCGCAAGGATTTCAATATAAGCAAGGTGAATTGTTTCATTTACTTTGTTTACCTATATTGTAATTTCAATTTAATTTCAAGGTTAATTCCAAAGTCAGGTTTGACCAAAAAAAAAACCATTTTTCTTGTAGATACATGCATGGAAAAACAAGCACCACTTGCTATATTTTCACCAAGACAATCATTTTTTCAAGACATTTTCTTCTTTTTTGAAATTTTCAGCATCATATATGATTTGTTTTTCAGGATCATAAGGTATGTACAAGCTCTACTGAGTGAGAGAATTATGCATAGAAATTCTTTAGGTGCAATATGCTGATGAACTTTGGGAGATTTCCTCCCTCAGGTGTAGAGAGGTGATACGCACTAGATCCAAAAGTAGCAATAACTATGTAAGGGCTTAATCAATTAGGTTCAATCTTTCACTCTTATTCTCTATTTTGCCAATTCTTGAGATTATCTCTATGGAAAAGATCTCAAACTTGAAACTCCATTGTAGGAACTTTTTTGTTGTAGCTAGTATACATCCATTTATGATATGCTCACATATGATCAAAAGAAGCCTTGCAATATTCATCTATAATTTTTATCTCTTGTACCCTCATCGCTCTATAGTCTTCATCAATAATTAACCCTTTCAAGGAGACTCACAAGGAAGGAATATCAACCTCTAATGGTAGAACAACCTTAGAATTAGACACTTGAGAAAAAGGTATATCTCTAGTAGGTGTAGATATTATAGTCTTATAAGACCATAGCATAGGATTAATCTGTAGATGTCATTCCCTCCAAGAATTATGTACAATTCTATGCAAGATTTTGAGAAATGTCTCGCTGGAAGCTTCAACCCAAACATTCCATTGGGGATAGTAAATAGAGACCAATGTTGTTTAATCTTGAATTTCTTGTAAAACTACCTAAGGTCCATATTCTTGAATTTTCTCCCATTATTAGTAACTATAGAGGAGGGAATGTCATAGCAACATAGCAACAAATTATGTAGCTAATTGTGAATAGAGAAATAAGTTTCCTTGTAGCAATAGAGATAGGTACAACTTAAACCCATTTAGTGAAATAATCTATAGCTGCAATGATAAACTTATTGCCACTAGAAGAACTAGGATGTATTTTTCTAACCAAGTCAAAGGCCCATTACTGAAAAAAAACAAAGCATAATAGAGGGAATCAAGTCGCATCTAAGAGCATGGATTGAGTTTCCATAGAGTTTAGACTTTTTGCATGACTTAACATAGTTGATGACACCAAATTCCATAGTAGGACACTAGTAACCATCCTTAAGATTTTTTTAAGAAATTACAAGGCCATGAGAGTAAGATCCACAATTACCATCATGGATTTTAGCTAATGCTCTTTCAGACTCATTCATCTCTAAGAACCTAAGTAGCATTCCATCTAGACCCTTCCTATACTAGTCATTAAGGATAGTGGTATAATGGGAAGCATTGTGAATGAGTTGGCATTGTTTTTATAGTGAATTAGGTTATTGAGAATGATTTGGTCACAAAGGTAAGAATATATAGTAGCATAGTGAGAGAAGTCATGACTAACAATAGTATATATGACTTGGTTATCGGAGGAACATTAAGAAGGGTAACATAGCTCTTCCACTAGGAATTCAAATTGAGACTTGTGTTATTACAACTATAGAATAGATGAAAAGGTAGCATAGAATAAACAACCTTATTTTCAACTCGAGGAATTTTTTGAAAAGTAACAAATATGAAATAATTCCTTAAAGCATAAATTAATTAATTGTATGGAATCAACTTGTCATCCTTATTTTGAGAGTCATTGTCAATTTGGTTTATGACAAGTTGGGAGTCTCCATAGATGTATAACTCAAAGATTATTAATTAAATAGTCAACTTGATCCCATTTGTGAGAGCCTCATATTATGCTATATTATTTTTACAAGGAAACAATAGCTTGTAGGATTTAGAAATAGTGTGTTCATGAGGTGTAATGAAGAAAATGCCAACACCAAAACCAACACCATTTTGAGTATGGGATCTATCAAATAATATTTTCCAAGTCCTTTCCATGACATACATAGAAAATGAATTTGAAAAATATATTTTCATAGAACCACTATCTTGAAGTGGAAAATCAACAAGTTTCTTTGCAATAGCTCATACCTTTATGGCCTTATGTTCAACATACTAAATGTTAAATTTAGATAGAATCATCATCCATTTGGCAAGTTTACCTGTAAAAAAAGATTTACTTAGGAGATAGTTAAGAGGAACCAAGTGCGTAGAATGAGCTAGCATATAATGTCAAAGATTTTGGGATGTAAACACTACAAAAATACAAGTTTTCTCAATGGTATCATAATTGACCTCATAAGAAGCTAGGGTTTAGTTGATATAATAGATAGCACACTCCTTTCCATTTTCATCATGTGGTGCTAGTAATGCTCCAAGGGAAGTAGTTCTAGCTGAAATGTATAAACTTAAAGGCTTTTCTTGAACAAGAGGCATAAGAATGTGAGGTTTGGCCACATAATCCTTAATTTGATTAAAGATCTTGTTTCATTATTGATTCTTGACATATGTAAACCCTTTATGCAAATTATTATTGAAGTATTCTATTATATTAACTAGCTAAAAAATAAACCTCCTATAGATTGAAGATGTCCTTGAAGACTTCTTAATTGACTTATGTTGCAAGAAGGTAACATTTCTATGATTGCTTGTAATTTTTCTTGATCAACCTCAATGCATTTATCATATATGATGTAGCCTAATAGTTTACTAGAAGTGACACCAAAGGCACATTGTTTAGGATTGATCCTAAGTTGAAATTGTTCCATGTGGTTGAATATCAAACTCAAGTAACCCGAATGAGTGTTTCTTTTCTTAGATTAGCCAATGTGTCATCTACATAGTCTTCCATATTTTTTGTTGGAAGTATAAGAGGAGTAATTGAGAGGGGAGGGGTGGATTAGTTACTAAAAAATAAATCCTAGATCCCTTAGATGTTAGTATAGAATAAAATTTTAAAAACTAAATTTCGCTGGTGCTCGGTAAACAAAGAAATAGTATAACTTAGTAAATACTAAAATTTCTTGGTAAACAATTAATATGAAAACTTTAGATGTTATCTATAATTACCATTACTTAATCTTAGTTGCAAGCACATAAAAGAAATAACATGAACACATATGACACCAAGATTTAACATGGAAACCCAGTTTGGGAAAAGCTGCCAATAGTAACTAGTTACTATTTTTCACTCTTTTGAAGTGAGCCCTATTATGAGACAACCTTATTAAAGGTTACAAAACACACTGTTAGGTGTGACCTGTTAGAGGATTTAATCACCCTGTTAGGAGTGGCCTTGTTAGAGGTATTTAGAAAATTCAATAGAACTGCCACTTTGTTAGAGGATTTACAAATGGCTGTTAAACTAACTCTATTAAGAGATTTACATCACTGCTATAATGGTTAGAGAGTAACAATGACATGACCTGATTTGGAGGCAATTGAATTACTGATTATAGATCTCAATTTTGGCTTATACTTAATCCTTCCTAACCAAATATATCTTTTCATCTTGTCAAGGATATTCTTCTTATCCTTCTAATTCACTTCCTCTTAGCATCATCAAATCTTCAATTATCTTCCATGCATTCACATACTTCATAGTTTCACACACACTTTCTATCCCTCAACTTGACCTTTTATTTATATCTTTCTTTTTGTCAAGTTGGCTCAAATTCAACTTAGAATAACAAATATTCATCTCCTTAGTCCGCTAGAACCAATAGATAAATCAATTGAACTCAATGTGCCAAAATAAGAAAATCCTTCATTGGCCAACCCTGCTTGGTAGACACTAACATAGAAATAATTTTCTTGTGTTAACCAAGTGAACTCAGTTAACACTACATACTCACTCAAATCCTTTGGTAATCAAGGGAGCTTAGTTAGCACTGGTTCCATCCAATATTTCCTTCATTAACCGAGTGAGCTTGGTTAACACTCAACTTCCACAAACTTTCCTTTGGTGCCCGAGTGAACTCGATAGACACTATCTTCTAAACTAGGAAAGTTCTAGAACACTTGATAGCCATAGAAAATTGTCTTCAATGCTCGAGTGAGTTTGACATACACTGACTGATAATGATATGAAATTTTGTGTAACATCAAAGACAATACACAATTAATCAATTATTCCAACAATTTTTATGCATCATATCATGGAATATGGTTGTCACAACCCTTTGATAGGTAGCACCAACATTTTAAAGCCCAAATGAAATTACATTCCAACAAAAGGTACCCCAGGCACAAGTAAAAGCATTATTTTCTTGATCTTTAAGTGCTGTCTTTATTTGGTTATATCCAAAGAACCCATTCATCAAGGAGTACATTTTATAACCCGCAGTCATGTCCACTATCATATAAATGTTAGGTAGTGGAAAATCATCTTTAAGGAAAGATTTATTTAGGTCTCAAAAATTAGTGCACACTCAAATGGATTTTTCATGCTTTGAAATAGGTATAATATTTTAAATCCATTCTGTGTAATCTATAGCTCTTATGAATTTGGTACTTAAGAGCTTCTCTAATTCAACTTTCATCAATAGGGAAACACATGGATACAATTTCCTCATTTCTCTCTTAATAGGTCTGACACATGGAGCTATAGAAATACAATGCATGATTAGATCAATGTCAAGACTAGGCATGTCTTCATATGTCCAAGGTTGATTTTCTTCTCATAGAAAAATTGGGTTAATTGTTCATTTTCTTTAGTTGATAGTATAATATTTAGAGACTCTTATGTGCCAATATTGATAGGATGCATGGGTTTAATCAATATTGATGATATATCTTGAAAATAGTTGTGCATATTGCCAACTACCTTGTCCTTAGGTGCCATGTCTTTATTTTTACTATTTTTTATGCTCTAACATTGCCACAAAGTAGTTTTTACCATTAGAGTACCTCTTTTTCATTTTCATTTTTATTTTGTGACTAGGGTACTTGATATCTATTTCAGTCATGTTAATAGTAGGTTCACTGGTGGAAGATACTATCAGAAATATATATGATAGGCTAAGTTACTAAGAGGGGAGGGATAAATCAGTAAATTATAAAACTTAATCCTTTATTTCACCAATTATTCTTTCATGTATATTTTGACCTAATTACATGCACGAAAAATTGAAAGTAGCAAGACATTCATAACACTTTTGACACACAATTTGGTGATTGAGAAACCTTTCAAATAGAAAGTAAAATTGGGGTGGGGATGATACCCAGAAGCTTTATTACTGTAGTATAAAGTTGGCTTGTTAAGGCTTACAATGATCACTTCTAATTATTTTCCCAGTTAGGAGCAATAAGGACTACTATGTCCAACTTGCAAAAGGATTTACAAACATACAATGAAGTATGCAATCAGTAAAGAGATTTACAAAAGATTATTAAGTGTACCTTGTGAAAGGATTTAACTGATCCACTTAGTAGGATGAAGAAGTGGTTGATCTTTGATTTGCAACTTGATTTGTTGAATGAGATTTCTTTGAGTGTAATGGTCACCTTATTGTGAGAGATAAATCTTTTCTGCTCCTTATACTACTGTAGCCTTATACTTCACACTTTTACTCTAATTCTCTTAATTCATATCATACTTCCTTTTTTTCATTCATACATTCATACGTTTGGATGTGATACAATACATTACATATATACCAATCCAAACTATAATTCAATAAAGTTGGCTATAATACAAGTTTACACAAAATGCACAAAGTTGGCCCAACTGTAGAAACTCAAGTTCTAAAGACTAGCTCGGTGAGGTTCTAAGACTCTATATCCATTGTCAATGCTCAACATCATCATGCATTTAGTAGACATAGAAGCTTAGTCCATATTGATCACTTCCAAGTAGTCTAAACTCAGTCTGCATTAGTGACTTAGTGAATACTATGAAACTCGACATATACATTGAATCACTTGATTCACATTGCATAGCTCGATAAATGCTATCACTACAAGCTTGGTATAAAATAAATCACTTGGTTAACACTGAGTGGCTCAGTTAATACTAGATTCACATCATTGTAACTACAAAATTGGTAAGCATTGCACAACTTAGTTTGCACTGAGCGACTTGGTAAACACTAAGAAGCTTAGTTTACATTGGTGATCACCATCTTGGTAAAAATTGCTTGGCACAATCTAAATACTATTCCTTGAACTTAGTAGAATCTCTAGAACTTGGTAGAGCCTGAAATGCTTGGTTAATACTATTAACTATATAATAAGCTCAGTAGATATTATCTGTCTGAATAAGTGTGTGTCATTAATAAGAAACTTGACTATAATGTAAAAAATCTCCCCCTTTGGCATTAGTGGCAAAAACACTTATCAGATAAAATTGAATTCTCAAAAAGTTCAAAACACTTTTTATTCTTCATCTTGTATCTTTAATCTCTATTTTTGAGATTTTTCAAAATTTCTTTTGTAAGAGATGTATCTCTAAATATTTGTACATTCATATAATATGATGCTACTCCCCCATAAATATATATTTAATGTACTATATAGCTTTATCACATATTCTCCCCTTTATACATAGCTTCTCCCTCTTTCTATATGCTTTATATACATCATCTCCCCCTTTTTGACATTAATGCCAAAGGTGTAATCTATATACTATACAACAATGTCAAAATGTGACAAGAAATTAGAATGTACCTTTAGAATTAGTGCCATTGTCTTATCCCAATTTTCTTGAACACCTTGCTTGTGTGCAATGCAACCTAAACTTTTACTAAAAGTTCTATCATGTGGTCTGCAATAGAGAAGTTGTTATTATGGATGAAATTTTTAGCTGTTTTTGTAATGCATCCATGTTTGGGAGAATCATGCTTTGTATATCTACTAGTGTAGCTCTTGTCCTAACTTCTTCTTTTAGCAATTCTACTTATATATAATTTAAGAATATGATCTTTGTATAGTGGTTAGAGCTATAACTTGGGTCAAGTTGCAACTGTTGTGCACTTTCCTTCATATCTTCATCAATCTTTGAAAGTTTATCTTTAATTTCCTTGGTGAAATTGGTAGTGTTATAGAGTTTACCAAATAAAGAAGTCACATTGTTGCAAGAGATTTCCAATGAACCTAGAATAGTAGACAAGCCTACTTGATGAATTGCAATCTTTTGTGCTACTAGCTCCAAAACTTTATTCTCAAATTTCTTCTCTTCTCTCTAAAATTATTTCTCCTATCCATTCAAATCTTCATTGAATTTTTGGACTACTTTTTCTAATTGAACCAAAATTGGTTGTGAAGTGTCAACCTCTATGCTGAGTGCTTCTGCTAGAATATTCTTAGCATCTTCAAGCACTTGAAATTCCTTATTCCTTTCTTCTCTAAGCCTCTATTTGTTAGCTTTCTTCTAAAGAAGTTCTCCAATTATCTGCATTTTATCAGGATTAAGATTGGAGATATCCCAATTTGGGATGACTATATCCTGATCAAGATCAATTTCTTCTTCCTTTTCTTTGCCTTTACTTAAAAATTTTGTACTTAGTTGAGGCTTGGTCTCAACTATCCTTGTACTTATTATTTTCATGCTAGGAATGGAAACAATAGTAGAAATGGTAGAACTACCAGAAAAAGTAGATACTGCAATTATTGAAGAAATAACTTATGTGACCAAAACTAATGGAGGAGGAAGTGTTGATTGCTCTGTAGATGAAGTGCATATCACTTCTATCAATGAAGTAGTAAGCTGAATAGGTGCAAAAATTGATTGAGTGCTTGTACTTGAAATGTTTGGCATAATCAATTATACAGTAGCTTTCTTTGAGCTTGATGTCTTCAATGCTTTGCTCAGAGAATGAGGAAGTGAGGCTATGACTGTTACTACAATCTTCTCAGGGTTGGTCTCCTCAGTGTTCTAAATCTTAGGTAGATTCCCCTCATTGGCTTCCTATTCTTGTTCTTCATCATCTATATTGTCATAATGAATCTCTTCTCCATCATTTCCTTCTTCTTCCTTGTCATCTTCATCATCATCATCCTTATCACTAACATGAACCACAAAATCACTTCACTTGTGAAGATTGAAAATGTTTTTCCATGTGTTGTTTGCATTCCATACCAAATGTTCAATGTCATTTATCAATATCAAGCAAATGTTAAACTTTAGGGTAAGTTTCTCTTTATTTTTCTTGATGGACTCTTTCAACTCTTTATCATTCAAGATTGACATGAGTTGCGTTAGGGTCTTCTCATATATGTCTTTAACAATTTTCATAGAATTTTCTCATCTTGGCTTGATTTTCTCCATTAAATCACTTGGAATCTGGTAAGAAAGCTAGTCTAGAGAATATTTCTATTTATCCATCTTAGACATAACCATGTCTCCAATTTGCTTTTGCTTCTCTATAGTTCTTGTCTCATACTTCAGCAATTTGAAATTTTCCATAACATCTCCAAAGTCAATTTCCTTCAACTTTTCTTGGAATTATGGTGGTCTAATACACTATTGAGTATGCTCGAACTGTATATCTTATGTGCAATGACATGTATCCCAAATTTAATTTCCATATCCATGACATAACTTATTTTCATTCCCCTTCCATCCCACTCGACAAGGGTTTTCTTCTCTAGCTCCACTCGACTTAGGATTTTAGTCATTTTTTCTTTGGTTTGCATTGGAAGACCTATGATCCTATGAATCATTTTCTTTGTTATCATAATAGGTTTCTCCAACCAAAACTATCCATTATGAATGTGGCTAAGGATAAATCTTATCCATTTAATTTGAAAATCTCATGGCATGTGAGGAATGTGAGTTAAACCCTTAACTTCAAGGTGTTGATGTTCTAGTTTTAATATGCCATTCACACACAACTTCTCCAAGGTTTCATCCATTTCCAAGGTTCCTATGTCTTGGATAGCACATCAAAAATGTGAAAAAATATCATTAATTAATAGTACCTTGGATGGAATTTGAGATTGTGCTCCAGTTAGATCTAGGGTTTCAAAAACAACCAGATTAAGCTTAAAGTCTAGTGCCTTCCATTCCATGCCTCAAACTAACATCTCTAACCATTTATTATCCTTTCTACTAGAGGATGCAATTCACTTGATAGGGTTTTCAAAGACACATAAATCTTCAATAGTAATTCACACAGATCACTCAGATGCACTAAAATTTTCTTTGCATAGATAGCTCTTGAAAATTTGCAATGATAAATGAATTTTGATTTTACCCTTTTTATCAAATTTTTCCTTTCAATTGCTATAAAATCTTGGTACAATCACTTGGTTGATGATAAACTATCTTTCACTTCACTTGCATTAAATGCTCAATAAAGTCATCCATGACTCAGTGTCCACATAAAAATTCTAGTGACTCTTGACCTTGCTCGGTAATGACTGGAATTTTCTTGAATGCTCGATGATCCCTTTACATCTTCAATGATGATATGGATATTTCAATCTACTAACTATAATTAATGTAAGATTTCTACTTTAGAATCCTAGTTCTAGTTTTCCTTGTGGAAGATCAAGTGGAAATGCTTGAGTCACCCAATTCTTGAGTGACATGAGCTTCATTGCTCAGACTAGCATTCTCAAAAGATTTTGGAATCCATTGATGTCTCATATGCTTTTTGATCTTATTATCTTTTTCCTTCTTCTCATATTCAATTCTTCTATTATTTATACAGTTCTTTGTAATATAACCAAGTTCTGACGAATGAAACATCTTCTAGTAGTGTCTCTTGTCCTCATGTGATGTTTTACACAATTCATTCCAATGTGTCCATATTCTCCACATTAATGACATCTGCACCAAGTGTTATAGTCCCAACCAAATATAGCTTTTACAATTTATTCTACTGGGTTCAATATCTTAGTTTTTCATTCAAAAGATTTGTGCCCATGTATCTTGCATTTGTGACATCTGCCTTCAAACTTAGGTTTCTATTTGTAGTCATTAGCTCTATGACCATGCTGATTACAATTTTAGTATTTTCCATTGAATTTAGCTTTGCCATTGCTTAATTATTTATATGATGTATGACCTAACTTACCATAGTGATTGCAAGTAGGTCTTTGATTCTTTTGAGCTCCTTGCTTGGATGATTAAGCTTCTTCTATATATCTAATTCCTACTTTTCCTTTCTATCTATATTGGATTTATTCATTTATTTGATTCATGTCTTCTTGAGATTTCATCATCCTTTCATTGGTTTTCCTTTTAGTGTTTAGATCATTCTACAATCTTTTATTCTCTGATCTTAGATTCATGATTTCTTCATTTTCACTAGTGAGTTGATTAATGAAGTCTGTCTGTTGAAGGGATAGGTGCTAAATTTCATTGTTCTTTCCTTCTATCTCTTCTTTTATCTTATTTTGTCTTCCATGGCTTCACACAATCTTACTAATTGAATTTATTTCTCTCTTCTTAGTTTTCTTACTTCTTCTTGAAGTGTACCATGGTTTTTTGATAGTTCTTTGATTGTCTCATTTGCTTCATCTGAATTGCTTTCTAAATGGATGTCTTTAATTGTTTCTTCAATGTAGAGTTGGTCATTCATCTATACTACAAGATCTTTTCCTCTTTTCAAGGATTGAGAGAGTTGCTCCTTTACTTTCTTGAGTTTCCCAATAACCAATCCAAATCTAACTTTTCATTGTCAATAGCCTTGTCAAGTCTGAATACCTCCATAGTCTCTGATATTTTCTCAAGCTATTAAACTTCTTTCCTAAGAACCACAAAGATCTGATACCAATAGTTGGAAATATATATATGATAAGCTAAAATACTGAGAGGGGAGGGGTGAATCAGTAACTTATAAAACTTAATCCTTTATTTCACCAATTAATCCTTCATGTATATTCTAACCTAATTCCATGCATGAAAAAGTGAAAGCATTAAAATATTCATAACTCTTTTGACACACAATTTGGTGACCTAAAAACCTTCCAAATAGAAAGTAAAGCTGGGGTGGAGATGATACCCACAAGCTTTAGTATTGTAGTATAAAATTGACTTGTTAAGGCTTACAATGATCACTTCTAATGATTTTCCTTGTTAGGATCAATAAGGATTGCTAGGTCCACCTTGCAAAGGATTTACAAACATACAATGAAATATGCACTTGGCAAAGAGATTTACAAGATTGTTAAGTCTACCTTGTGAAAGGATTTAACTGATCCACCTATTAGGATGAAGTAGTGGCTAATCTATGATCTACAAATTGATTTATTGAATGAGACTCCTTTTGAGTGTAATGATCACCTTACTATGATAGATAAATCTTTGTTGCTCATTTACTACTATAGCATTATACTTCACACTTCTACTCTAATTCACTTAATTCATATCATACTTCCTTTTTTTTCAATAATACATTCATACATTTGGATGTGATACAATACATTAAGTATATACCAATCCAAATTACAATTCAAAAAAGTTAGCTACAATAGAAGTTTACACAGAATACAATAAATTGGCCCAACTACAAAAATTTGGGTTCTGAAGACTAGCTTAGTTAGGTTTTGATACTCAAAATCCATTATCAATTCTTGGCATCATCATGCATTCAGTAGACATAGAAGCTTGATCCATATTGATCACTTCTAGGTATTCTAAACTTGGTCTGCATTGTCGACTCAATGAATACTATGAAACTTGACATATAAACTAAATCACTTGATTCATAGTACATAGCTCGATCAATGCTATCACAATGAGTGCTGTATAAAATGAATCACTTGGTTAACATTGAGTGGTTCAGTCAACATTGGATTCAAATCACTATAAATCTAAACTTGGTAAGCACTGCACAACTCAATTTGTACTGAGTGACTTGGTAAACACTAAGAAGATCCATTTATACTGATGATCACCATCTTGGTAGAAACTACTCGACACAAACTAAATACTATTCTTTGAACTTAGTAGTAACTATAGAACTTGATAGAGCCTAAAATGCTTGGTTAATACTGTTAACTATACAATAAGCTTGGTAGATGCTATTTGTCTGAATAAGTGTGTCTCACTAATAACAAACTTGATTGTAATTTCAATAGATACTATAGGCTCAATAGCACTAAGGTAGCAAGTGATATCATAGTCATTTTTAAAAGATAACATCTTGGGCAGTTGACTTTGTATAGACTAATCAATAAAATCAAGGTGTACGAGTGATAGTGAGCTAGAGTATTCAAGATTGTTAAAGTGAGATAAATTATCTCTAGTGACAAGAGAGTTAGACTCTATAAGAATTTCTTCAAAGGTACCCAAATTGGGGTAAGTCGAAGGGGAATCAGTGTAGTCTACAAAAGCAAGTTTAGAATTTGACTCATCAAACCCTATGGAAGACTCATCAACATCATTAGTTTGGTTATTATAGGTGTGTATAACATCTATCCCCAACCCATGAGATGCAACTAAAAGAGTATCCCACTCATATTTATCAAAGTCAATTATTTGATCATATGCTTTAGGGAAAGAAATGTTCCTCTTATTCTATCTCTATTTGGATCCTCTACATATGACTTATCAAAATCAAGCTATCTATAAGTGGAAGTCTCAACACTATGATAATTATTTGGTTCATCCTCACCCCCAAAGAATGAAAGAAGAAGGCACATAATCCTAATCATCAAGATTTTTTTAAGCAATTGAATCACAACTTTTGAGTCCTTGGTAGTGGGAGGTGCTCTTGGATACAATTGTTCAATTGTGTGTTGTCTTTGATGTCACACAAACATCATATTAGTCATTAGATAGTGTCTACCGAGCTCAGAAGGTCAACAAGGCAATAGATAGTGTCTACCAAGCTTAGAAGGTTAGCAAGGCAATAGATAGTGTCTAAGAAGACCAAAAGGTTAGTAAAGATAGCTTGCAGTGTCTACCAAGTAGACAACTGGTTACTGAGCCTTAAAGTTAATCAAAGAAATTTAGTTCTTACTGAGCTCACTCAGTAATCAAAGAAAACATGACAAAAATAGTTCTTATCGAGATCACTTGGTAATCAAAAAAAATATGACAGAAATAGTTCTTACCAAGTTCACTCAGTCATCAAAGGTAATTTGGTAAAAATAGTTCTTACCGAATTAACTTGACAGCCAAAGGATTTTAAGATATTGTAATATTAACCAAGTCAAGAAAGTTAACTCTAGAAATTTTTGGAAGCAGTATTTACTGAGTAGGGTCAGCCAGTAAAGGACATTTATTTGTTTAAGAATAAATTTTGTAGTCGACTGATGAATGGTTTATTGATAAATGTAACATGTAAATGAGCCAACTTGACAATCTGAATGGTATAAGTAAGAAGTCAAGTTGCGAATTCAAACTAGTAGTAAGTGGATATATGAGAAGTTAATGTGATATAAAGATTAATTATTGTGGAAGTGAATTTGAAGAATGATAAGAGATTATTAAGAAGCAACAGAGCCATATTTGATCAAGGAGGATCTAATGATGTTGAACAGATACCTGTATCCAACAAATTCAGTTGCATCTTGTTCAGGTTAATTCATTGTTTCTTTCTAACGATTGTAGTAGTGATTTCAAATCTCTTAACAGAGTTGGTTTAACAACCATTTTGTGAATCCTCTAACAAGGTGACCGTTTAGTTGAATTTTTCTAAAGACCTCTAGCAAGGCCACTCCTAATAGGGTGATTAAATCCTCTAACAAGGTCACACCTAACAGTGTGCATTGTAAACTTTAATAGGGTTGGCTCCTAACAGGGCTCACTTCAGAAGTGAAAAATTGGTGACTAGTTACGTGGTGGTTTTCCCATATTGGGTTTCCATGTTAAATCTAGTGTCTCTTGTGTTCACTTTATTTTTAGTTACTTGCATTATTTCTTGAAAAGAAAGTAATAGTTTAATTTACCGAGTTACAAAAATTGTTTACTGAGTAAAAGTAGTAACTAAATCATTAAAACATCTAAGAGATTTGTGAATTAATTTTTGTGAGTAACTGATTCACCCCCCCTCTTAGTTACTCTATCTTTAATTCCAAAAATTGGTATCAAAGCTTTTGGTGCTTACAGGAAAAGATTTCAAGGATCTAAGCTAAAGATCAGGATGTCTTACAAAAGAGAAATTCCAAGACTTAACAAAGACAACTTCTCAGCATGGGAAGGATTGACGAGGCTTCATCTAGCTTCCATTGGTGATACAGGACTATAGTACCTTGATGAAAAATATGAAGAACCTTCTGGTACATTATCTATCAATGATATTGCTGAAAATAAGACTCATAATAACATGATGATAGATATAGCATCTACTTTGAGTTATGAAGAATTTGATGATGTTAAGGATTGCAAAACTATTTTTAAAATGTGGAACAAGATGAAAGAAATCTATGGAGGAGATGATAATGTAAGAAGAGCTAAAGCAAAAAGTTTGAGAGGACAATTTGATAAAATGAGGATGAGAGAGGATGAAAACATTGCAAAGTATGTTGAAAGAGTTAAAGCATGTGTTAGTGCAATCAAAGCATATGGAGGAGATATCAGCGAGGAGATAGTTATAAGTAAGTTCTTAGAACTCTACTTACTATTTATGCAATTAGAGTTTCTACAATTCAAGAAAGGAGATGTGAGGCAAATCATAAAATAAATTTAGAGGCCATAGTTGGAAGATTGACTGCATTTGAGCTAGACAACTATGAAAACTATGTTCCAGCTGCTAAGAATGTTAAATCATCATTTGAAGCCAAGCTTTCACTCAAAGAAAAAGGGAAAAAGATGAAGGAACCAGAATTAGAAAGTGTTGAAGAATTAGAACAAAGTTCAGACAGTGATCTTGAAGTGGTTGGAGCTCTACTAGCAAGAAAATATTCAAGAGGCAAAGAAAAATACAAAGGTAAAGTTCCTCGAATCCATTTCTCTTGTAAACAAATTGGACATATTGCTGCTAGGTGCCCAAATAAGCAAAACAAAGATAAGAAGAAAGGTCACAAGTACAATGGAAAGAAAGACTTCAAAACATTCAAGGATAAAGGTAAGAAAACATGTTTTATGGAAAAAGATTCTAATGATTCTGATAATGAAGAAGAAGATGAAATTGTCTAAATTTTTGTAAAAGATGAATCTAATAATGATGAGGAAATGACACTAATTTCTCATATGAGAAAAAATGATACATGGATCATAGATGGTGGTTGTTCTCATCACATGATCGATGATAAGACTAAGTTTGAATACTTTGAAGACTATGATGGTGGCAGTGTAAGATTTGGTATCAATGAACCTTGTTGTATAAGAGGAAAAGGAAGAATCTCTCTAACCAAGGAACTTGTGTGTGATAATGCATATTGGGTAGAAGGACTAAAACACAATTTTTTGAGTGTGGCATAGCTACTCAATAATGGATTCAAGGTAGAATTCATGCATGGAAAAGCAAAATTGCTAGATGGAAAAGGAAAGTTGATTGGATCTGGCACTCAAACAAAAGGTAACTTATTTTATCTTGAACTTGGTGAATGTTCATGTTTCATTGCTCAAATTGAAGAAATTTGGTTATGGCATAGGAGATTGTGTCATGTAAACTTTGACAACTTAATAAAGATCAATAAATTTAGAAAAGTAAGTGGTATTCCTGACATAAAGAAACCTGAGGTTGGTCTATGAAAGAATTGTCAAATTGGTAAAATGGGAAAGACTAGTTTTAAAAGCAAAAACTATCAGACTAAAGAAGTTCTAGAAATTGTGCATACTAATTTGTGTGGACCTATTGGCATCGAAAGTTATATTGGTGAAATTTTTTTCATTTTGTTTGTTGATGATTATTCAAGAATGATGACTGCCATGTACCTTAGAGAGAAACCATAAACATTTGAAAAGTTCAAATGGTATTTGGTCAGAGTAGAAAAGGAAATAGGCAAAAGAATGAAATGCTTAAGGTCTTATAGAGGTGGTGAATTCATTTCACATGAGTTCAATAAATTTTCCATTGAAAAATGAATCAAAAGATAGGTTTAAGCACCTACAACTCCAGAACAAAATGGAATAGCAGAAAGAAGGAATAGATCTATAATGGATTGTGCAAGAACCTTATTGATTGAGAAAGACATTTCTATCAAATACTAGAAGGAATCTATCAGCACTGCAGTTCATACCTTGAACCGAGTATAGTTGAAAAAGGACTCATTCAAAACACCTTATGAATTATGGTATGGCTACAAACCCAATGTAAGTTATCTAAAGGTATTTGGAAACAAATGTTACATTTTGAAAGAATCTCGAAAAGGTAAATTTGATGTGAAAAGTGATGAAGGAATATTTTTTAGATACTCTTGCAAAAGGAAAGGATATAGATGTTTGAACTTATCTACTCACAAAGTTATAGAAAGTGCACATGTGAAAGTTGATGAGTTTGTAGAAAGAACAAAAGAAGAAAGCAAAAAAGAACCTGAAGACTCTAGAAGATTTGTTTACATTGAACATGATAGAATACCATTTATACCAATCAATCAAGAATCCTCAACTCTAGAGTCTTCATTAACTAAGTCACAAGAAGTTCAAACCGAGTCAACATCTATTGAGCTACAAGAACCCGAGCTACAAACAGAAGCTACTGAGTTAGCATCTACCAAGCCTGAGCAACAAAAATCAGAACTAGAAGTTGAGAGATAGAAGGATAATAATGCAAGTCATTCAAAAGGCAAGGAGCCCATGTTAGCCAAGTATGTTAGAAATCATCATGCACTAGATGATATCATTGGTGATAAATCAGAAGGAACAATGACAAGAAGTATGTTGAAAGGTATTTGTTTACTTGCTGATTTTGAACCTAGAAATGTCAAAGATGCACTAGACAATGAAAGTTGGATTGAAGCTATGAATGAAGAAATAGAACAGATAGAGAAAAACAAAACATGAACTCTTGTACCTAGACCCAAAGAGAAGAATATGATTGGAACAAAGTAGGTATTCAAAAATAAACTAAATGAAGATGGTAAGGTATCAAGGAACAAAGCTAGACTAGTATGCAAAGGATACTCTCAAGAAGAAGGTGTAGACTATGGAGAAACTTTTACTCCTGTTACAAGATTAGAAGGTGTCAAAACCTTACTTGCATATGCTACATACAAAGGATACAAAGTTTGTCAGATGGATGTCAAGTCAGCATTTCTCAATGGCATATTGGAGGAAGAGGTTTACATTGAGCAGCCTAAAGGTTTTGTTGATCTAGACAAGAAGGACATGGTCTGCAAATTGTATAAAGCATTATATGGTCTGAAACAAGCCCCTAGAGGATGGTATGGAAGATTGCATAACTATCTTATTCAAATTGGTTTTCCAAGAACTAAAGACAACAGTAGTTTGTACATAAAGAAAGGACTAGATAATAAGATTGTTTTGGCAGAAATATTTGTAGATGATACTTTGTTCATAGGAAATGATGATCTTTGCAAAGAATTTTCAGAACAAATAAACAAGGAATTTGAAATGTCAATGTTTGGTGAGATCAAATTCATTGTTGGTCTTCAAATTCAATAGAATAAGAATGACATCTACATCACTCAATCTAAATACATCAAGGAGATACTAAAAAAGTTTGGTATGGAAGATTGCAAAGCAGTTGGGACTCCTATGTGTACTAGATTAGAACTTACCAAGGATGATGAATCAAAGGAAGTGGATTAGACATTGTATAGATCTATGATTGAAAAGTTACAATATGTAGTGTACACAAGACCAGACATTGCCCTTGCAGTAGGAATTGTAGCAAGATTCTCAGCAAAACCAAAAGAAAATCACATGATGGCAATAAAAAAGATCATGAGATACTTGAAAGGAACTGAAGAATATGGATTATGGTATAAACTTGGAGGAAAATTGGATTTAAAGGTGTTTACTGATGCAAATTGGGCAGGAAATATTGATGACAGAAAGAGCACGAGTGGAGGAGCTTTCCTTCTCGAAAAAAGGTTGGTTTCTTGGACAAGCAAAAAATAGAATTGTACATCTCAATCCACAATAGAAGCTGAATATGTTGCAGCAGTAGTAAATTGCTCAAACATTGTGTGGTTTAAACAATTATTGAAAGGTATGAAGCAAAAAATCATAGAACCAGTTGTTATTTTTTGTGATAACACCAGTGCAATTAACATCTCCAAGAATCCAGTGATGCATTCAGAAACCAAACATATTGCCATAAAGTATCACTTTGTTAGAGAATTGGTGCAAGAAAAGGAAATAATATTGGAATATGTGCATATAAAGGGACAAATTGTTGACATATTCTGATGCAGGAGCATCCAGAGGTATAAGGGCAATCCTATGTCACCCAAAAAAATGTGGTAAAAATAGTTCTTACCGAGTTAACTCAACAACCAAAGGATTTTAAGATATTGTAATGTTAACCAAGTCAATAAGGTTAACTCTAGAAATTCTTGGAAGTAGTATTTACCGAGTAGGGTCGGCCAGTAAAGGAGGTTTATTTGTTTAAGAATAAATTCTGTAGCTGACTGATGAATGGTTTATTGGTAAATGGAACATGTAAATGAGCTGACTTGACAATATGAATGGTATAAGTAAGAAGTCAAGTTGCGAATTCAAAGTAGTAGTAAGTGGAGATATGAGAAGTTAATGTGATATGAAGACTGATTATTGTGGAAGTGAATTTGAAGAATGATCAAAGATTATTAAGAAGCAGCAGAGCCATATTTGATCAAGGAGGATCTAATGATGCTGAACAGAGACCTGTATCCAAAAAATTCAGTTGCATCTTGTTCAGGTCAATTCATTTTTTCTTTCTAACGATTGTAGTAGTGATTTAAAATCTCTTAACAGAGTTGGTTTAACAACCATTTTGTAAATCCTCTAACAAGGTGACAGTTTAGTTGGATTGTTTTAAAGACCTATAGTAAGGCCACTCCTAACAGGGTGATTAAATCCTCTAACAAGGTCACACCTAATAGTGTGTATTGTAACCTTTAACAAGGTTGGCTCCTAATAGGGCTCACTTCAGAAAATTGAAAAATTGGTGACTAGTTACTTGGTGGTTTTTCCCATATTGGGTTTCCACATTAAATCTTGTCTCTTGTGTTCACTTTATTTTTAGTTACTTGCATGATTTCTTGAAAAGAAAGTAATAGTTTAATTTATTGAGTTACAATAGTTGTTTACCAAGTAAAAGTAGTAACTAAATCATTAAGACATCTAAGGGATTTGTGGATTAATTTTTGTGAGTAATTGATTCACCCCCCCTCTCAGTTACTCTATCTTTAATTCCAACAAGTTCCTAATCATAGATCAGAGGATTGTTATTAACATCATAGCCCAAAGTAGTAGTGTTTTTCTTTTAATATTGTGTCCTTTATTTTCTATTAGTCAAAGGTCCATAGCTTGAATAATCCATATTTATTAAGAGAAAAAGGGGTTGTGAGTGTGACTCGATCAGATGTCTCTTCTTCCCTATAGATCCAATCTCTAATAGATTGGTCTTCCTTTTCATCTTCTAAGAGAACTAAGGATTGAAAAAAGGTGCCATAAATATTTATGGATGAAGATGGAGGTTTCATGCTACCATATGGCTTACCATTGGAATGAGGGGAAGTAGGGAAAAAGTAATGGAGTCAAGAGAATATTCCTCCATACAAATGTTCATCATCTTATGCCTTTTCTTAGAATCACCAAGAATGAATCTAGCTTCATTAGCATCTATATTATGTTGATATAAGATTGTTTTTAAGTGAAGAACATATAATGGAACACTCATTATTTTGTCAATGATGTCAAACTTGCTACCTGTTGGTGAGATAATTGCTTTTTGGTTTGAAAGCTATCATTTACTTGATTGATGAAGAGGATTTAAAAATAGGAGATAGTAATAACGCCTAGTGAAAGGTTGAGTTATTTGGTATGTAAAAGAAACACTAAAACCAAGTAAGACATTGATACTATGGTATATTGTTTATCTACTTCAAGTCTTGTTGGTTAACAATTTGTCCTAGTTTATAACCCGACTCTTTGATACCCAATGTTTTGAAGAGGCAAAAGGATGTTTACCAACAAATGGGTTAGTGTATGTATTCTATCACTACCTTCTAAATTATTAGATACATCTATCTTTGATTTGAAATGATATGCAATGAATATGTTTTTATGAGATTAGAAGTTTTGATAGTATAAGCTCTTAACCTGAGAGCAGTAAAGGATAACCAAATTGTTTGTAGACATAAAAAAATCAGGAAAGATGGATTTGAATAACCTATCACACTCAATTGAATGGATGTAATAGATAATCTTGAGATTTTCTAACTCTTCTATTCTAAATGAAATGTTAACCATCTAAATGCAAAGAGGAATGGAAGAAGAAATACACATGAGGGAAAATGGAATTGCTTTGACTACTAGACTTGAATGAAATGGAATTTAGCAAGTTACTAATAGATTCATACACTTCTATTCTTCAATTCCCAATGAAACCATCTAACATGATATGAAATGAGCAAGAGAAGAAGTAGAATCATATATGAAGAAAGTAAATGGAATCACCTCTACTAAAAATATTAAAATGAAATGGAATCCACTTGATTATCATAGGAACACATATAATTATCTTTTGAATCTTAATGCAAAACTAATCTATGCATTGGCAACAAAACACAAAAAGAAAATAGGATAAATGCAATTACAAACTAATACACCATCAAGTTTGCTAACCTTTGTATTATCAAATGATGTTACATTTATAGTTTTCTATTTTCCTTCAGTTCAACAGAGCAATATTCAAAAAATAGAAAAGGAAATAAAATATGAAATTATCCAGTCATGTGAACACGTGGCATCTTCTCCATCAATGATTCTAAATCCATGGTGTTTCTAAAAACACATGATGACTATTCAAATTCATGCAATCTTAGAAAATCCTATACAAAGTTGTTTATTCTTCATATTCTACTATTTTGTGAAAAAATTGTGTATTTCATATTCCAATGGTCACTGCATTTTTTAACTCTAGCTATTGATCTTAAATTAATGATCATGATTAAAATGTTATAACATTCCTTTATAACTTTCTTTATAGGTCCCTCCATGTACACAAGTCTTTCCATCATTATGTCACCATGATTAAAACATGTTCGTCATTTTACCATGATACAGTGATGACCATAGATGTTCTTTTGATTTGACAGTGACAAAAAAGATTGTAACTTCCTTGTTTAATTCATTTCGTGGTATGGGTTGACCTTCCAATTGTATACCTTGTGGTTGACATGTGGTAGTACTTTATTGACTGGTGAATCTAACATTAGCCTACCTTTCTTCCTAGAACTTCATGACTAGATTCTATCTTGTGGAATACAAAGGGCCCCTTAGTACACATGTTGAATCATCACTTTGTCACATTAATTAACATTCATGCAACTTTGGAAAGTGACAAATTGACGAACATGGATCTTGTAAGATTTGATGGCTAAATGCATTCTCCTTTCATTTAATATTTGAATGGGACCCAATCTAATAGGTAGGCATTTGAATTTCAACCAGCTAATAGGAGTATTCTTTCATTCAATTTACTTTTCAACTTTGAAACATATATGCAAGAATTAAATGTCAACCATCAATTTCATTTCAAAAAGAGTCATACCACCTTTGACTTGGCTCTTTCACCATTTCTAAGCATTTATCTACTTCTCCTATATTCAATCTAATTTCTCTACAATATCTTCCATAAAAAACTATTACACAACATGAATCCTTGTCTTCAACATGATTAGGAACGAGGAAATATGAATTAGTAGAATATCTAGACTTTCTTCTCATCAAGATGATGCATAACAAACCCTCCAAACCCTAATCACCTAGCTTTGGATTGATGCATTTCTCATATGATTCTTGCATTAAGTTAACTCAAAGGAATGATGAGAAGAAAGATCATCCTATAGGAAATCTAGACTTAGACTCAAAAATTGACATTTAACTTGATTTAAAATCCTAGATCAAAAGATATGAATGGAAACTTGGGCAACAACTGGCTTTGTCTAGGGATTTACGCATGATAATGCTTGAAATAACTCAAGCAATCTCTAGTTCTACACAAAAGGTGACAAATTGGAAACAAAGGAACAAACTAAACTAGGAAAACTAGAAAACAACAACTAAGCTATAGGAAAGCTACATGAAAGGAAAACCTACCTATCTAGCTACTAGGTAGAGGTTACCTACTTTCAATATTGTATTTGATACAACTTCAAACCTACCCTTTATAAGAACATGAAAGTGTTTCTCAAGTGGGATATGTCAATTTAAAAGAATTATTTTGATTCACTTATATGATCTCAAATGGCCCTTTCAACAAAGACTAGAATTTAGAATGCATGCCTCTTGGCTCATTTCTCTTATCCCATAGCAATACAAGATCACCTTCCATGAATTTTCTAGGCCTTTCCCTTTTATCAAAAACTTCTTTACCCTTCCTTGCTATTTAGTAAATTTTTCAACCATCTTTTCCCTTTCTTCTTGTAGTTTTGTGAGCTACATGATTTTATTTTCTAATCCATCTTTGAAAATATCTTCTTCAAAAACAATCTTTAATTTACATGCAGCAAGCTCTAGAGGTAATGACAAGTTAGCTTCCACTCCATAAACTAATTCAAAAGGTTAAATACCTATGGCTCTTTTTGGTGTGGTTTTATTATCCCATAAAGAATCATGAATATTATTGTGCCAACTCTTATGATTGTCTGAGACCAATTTATTCAAAATATTAATTAGATTCTTATTACTAGACTCATCTTGCCCATTTCTTTGAGGGAAATAATTAGAGGAATGCCCAATTTAAATACCATTGTCATAACAAAACTCAACTATTTCAAAAGAAGAAAATAAGATGCATCATCCATTATCAACTTCATAGGAATTCCAAACCTAATTAAAATATGATGTTTGAGATAATCACATACCACCTCTGATGAAGTCTTCTTCATTGGCTTGGCTTCAACCCATTTACTAAAATAATCTATGGTAGTGTTTATATAAGAATGACCTTGACTGGAAGGGGAATTTATTGGGCCTATACAATCCCATTCATGGAATGGAGCTTCAATTACCACTAGCCTAAGAGGTAGGGCAACACGATGAGGTTTACTAGTAAAAATCTTGCATTTCTCACAATTAGCAACCCACTTATATCTATCTTTAAACATGTCGAGCCAATAATAACATTGTCTAATAATTTTAAAAGTAGTGATGGTAAAAGTAAAGTGTCCTCCACATGCCTTATTATGAAAAGATGTCAACAACTTTACCTGCTACTCTTTATCCACACATCTTAAAAATGTTCCATCAATTTCTCTCTTGTACACGACATCATCATGAATCACATACTTCAAGGCTTTTGTTTTTAGAGCTCTTCTTTTCTTAGTAGTCAATCCATTACGGTATTCACCATATGTCAGAAAATAAGCAATGTTTGAGAACCAATGATCCAGAAGACTTACCATAAGAACTTTTTGGGTATTTTCTTCTTTGACTTGTTGATTTTTTGCCAAGGCTTTACAAAGTGTATTTCCTCTCACAAGTTTAGTTGGCTTAATTTCTAAGTCATATTATTGGACCTTTGCTATCCAAACACCTCTATTATTGCAACAACATCTTGTTGTGTTCAAACACTTTTTATTATAGGATTTGGATATAGCACTGAATGAGAATGCAAAATATAAAACTTGAAATTCTTAAGGATTCTCACCACTGCATATGCATGTCTTTCTAGTTGTGAGTATTTCAATTCTTGATTCTTTAGAGGTATTCTCATGAAAGTGATTGGAGCATGTATTCTCTATTTGTTTTCTTTCATCGATATGGATGACATAGTATGTTCTGAAGCATAACAATATATAATGAATTCCTTAGTGTAATCAAGATGAACAAGAATGGGGGCTTTAGCAATGACACTTTTGATCTCTTCAAAATATATTTTCCCAACATCACTCCATTTGAAAGTTTTATTGCCTTTCATCATATCAAATATACATTTAACTATTTTAGAGAAGTTAGGAACAAATCCCCTCAAGAAATTTACCTGGCCAAAGAAGGACTTCACTCCAGTTTTGCTTAATGGTAGACTTAATTACTGAATAAATTTAACTCTATTTGGGGCTTGTCCCTTTGGTGAAATGGTGGGGATTCTTGCTTGTAGGGCCTACAACCAAGGTTCAAGTCCCCACAGGGCCATTCTCTACTATGGATCTTAATTGAGAATGTTTTTCCATTGACCCTTGGTGAAATAGTGAGGCTTCTTGCTTGTAGTGCTTACAACCAAGGGTAATAAAATTTAAAGGGAAAATGAATTTGATAAACTAAGTGAGGGAAACTATGTTCAACTCTTCTCCGTCCTAGCTCCCTGCGCTTGGCTTTAGCTTTTGCCTTTGCTTCTATGCATGGCTTTGGCTTTTGAGACCAGTTCTGTCTCTTGCATCTAGATTCAACTTTTCTTATCCATATTTTTGATGGTTTCTTTGGCTTCTACTCTTGAATTTTTCTTTATGGTGGTTGATTCAGTTTCTATTGGCTGGGCTGGGGTTTCTCTTGATCTTGGAGGGAAATCTAGTCTACTTGGTGCTATGGGTGGTTTGGCCATTTCCTATGCTAATGTGGCTATGTATGAGGCTAGTATTGGGGATCTTTCTATGTGGCTAGGGTTTTGTGATACTGGGCATTTAGGGTTCCATGGCATTAAGCTAGTTGTGGTATGTAACCTGAAAAAGCTTCATTTAAAATCTTCTTTAGTAGATGAGATTTCTTCTAGTATGGATGATTTCTTGGAATCTTCTACTATCTTTCACTTTAAGGGTTTACGACCTTCTCTTTCAAATTTGAATACATGGATTTCTCATGTTTGGGAGCCATTCATCGTGGGTTCCTAGATTTACCCTATGGCTAGGGTTTTTTTATTGTGAAATTTAGTTCTGAAGATGAAAGAAATGCCATTTTCAACAATAATTTCACTTGGGATGGGAAGTTTCCCTTCATGATAAAAATATGGCACAAGGATTTCAACCCATTGATGGAAACTTTTAATAAGTTGCCTCTATGGGTAAGGTTGCTAAATATTCCCCTTCACCTTTGGATTGATCCTATCCTAGAGGAGGTGGGGAATGCTCTTGGAGACTTCGTGAAAATTGATTCAGCTGCTTCCAAAATGTATCGAACTACATTTTCTTGCATGCTAGTTGAGATCGACATTTCTAAGGGACTCCTAAAAAAGATTTTGGTGGATTCTCCTCTTGGTTCTTGGAATATTTCTCTTGACTTTAAGGGTATCCCCTTCCATTGTAGGAATTGCCACTTGACAGGTCACCTGGCTACCAGGTGCTTTTCCAAAAAATCTAGACCAAAAAAGTCCCCTTCCTGGTGGAAGGGGGTCTTAGATGACCACTACACATATGAGAAGGTGTCTTCTAATATGCATGGTATTTCTTCTCATAACCTATCTTTGCCTAGCATGTTAAAGAAGGATTTTCCTTTGACCCCTTTTGTCGTGGCATTTGGTCCATCTTTAGATTCCATTCCTATTTCTGGTGTGCATTTTCTTGTTGCTATTGCTATTTTTGGTGTGGATTCTGCTACTGTCTCTATTATTCAATCCTCTCCTCTAGCTCCTTTAGTGGTAGCATTTGGTCCATCTCTAGATTTTTCTGTCTTGATTTCTAGTTTGGACTTTGTTTGTCCATCCACTCCTAACCTCTTCATGGTGGATTCCCCTTTAGCTCTTGTTGTGGTGGTTTCTGGTGTTTCCAAGGTAGTTTCTCCTATGGTACCTTTTATGAGTGTCACTATTCAGTCTTAGGCTTCTCCTATCAATTCTTCTACAACCTTTTCCTTGGCTTTGGGGGTTTCAAGTTCTGGCTCTGATGGTGCTGACTATCAATGACATAAGGCTACTAGTTTGGTGGATTATGGATGGAATATAGTTAAAGGAAAAAAGGTAAAGCCATCTATTACCTCTTTTGATATAGCACTAAGGTCCAATGAGAAGATTTCAAAAGGGAAAGTCTAATGTGGCTATCCTTTTTTGGCTATCCTAGCTTTTGGCCAGTTATCCTCTAGCTCTTTTGGCCTTTAGTTTTTGGAAGTGTGTTTCACAATCGGGTTTCAGGAGCCCAGTTAAAACCTATTAATGTGGTTGTTGTTTTCTTGTTTTATGTCTTGCCACCTTGGTCACCTTTTGTTTGGTGACATGTTTCATCATTGTTGTTTCATTATGGGTTTCAAGCACCCTTCAAAACTTGTTTGTTGTGTGGCTGATAACTGTGATGTCACTCTGGTTGCCCTTACTTGTTGTAGTGCCTACCCCTAGTTCGCATTTTTGCTATCATGGTCAGACTATGTTAGACTAGTTTTATGTTGATGGTTAGTAACATTATTTTGAGATTATCAAATATTGTGTTATGGACTATGTTAGACTAGTTTTATGTTGATGGTTAGTAACATTATTTTGAGATTATCAAATATTGTGTTATGGATTCAGTTGATATGTGATGAGATCACTTAGACTTTACATTTCATGTATGCATGATGATTATTACATTGCTTTCAATTATGGATAATGATTAGATTAGATAGTTTATCATCATATGTGTTTTCTTATGGATACTTACCCCATACTCGCATGTGTATGGTGTGTGTGTTTGCTTTTGTATGGCATGTCTGATGTGGTTAAGAAAGGGAGTCGTAGTCACCTGCTAGTCGGGATCTACACGATGCACCACTTCATGCCATTTCTTGTTTGGTTAGTATATATTGTGTTTGTACATGCATGGTTTTTATGTAGGTTGTAGGTATCGGGTATTGACTTCCCTGAATTGCCAGGATGAGCATACCCTATCACATTATCTCAATGATAAGAGAGGGGAGATAATTTTCAAGTTCAAATCCCAACCCTTTAAGCCATTTGTTCTAATTGAAAATTAGGACAAGTATCTGAGTTGAGTACCCTCCGAATACGTCGGATAATGTAATTCGTGATATTAACCCTTGGCTTGATTTTGTATGTATTTTGGCTATGATGGGTTTTCATATTTTTACCTTAAGAGTCTTTGAAGTATTTTCTATTAATTAAGCCTAATTAAAAGATTTAATTAATGGTTTAATTTAATGGAAAATTAATATCATATTTTAATATTTATTTTATTTAATTAATTGAGAAATTAATTAAATAAAATAATTAAATTTGAAGATAAAAGTTATAAGTTTAAATTTGGAATGTGATAATATTTATTTAATAACAATATATTTGGAGTTCATTTTTAAATAAATGACTAAATAATAATATTATTAAGCTAATAAATATTTTAGCAATTAAGTTTTGAAAATGAAATGTAAAAGTGGAAAAGAAATTAAAATTATTAAAAGATTCTAGATTTCAAGTGATTAAAATATAAATATATTAAGATAAAATAAGTGGAGTTATTAAAGTTAGTGCATGAGATTTAATAAATAAATAAATTAAATTGGAAAGAGTAAAGTAAATATTATATTAATTAATGTGCATTATTTTAATATTTGCTCACATAGGAGTTTGCAAATTCTCGGGAGTTGTCATGTAGACAACACAGGAGTTTGCACTCTAAGAATGCACAAGTTGTCTACACTTAGGAGTTAGCATTTTATTTGAGCACATGGTGTCTACAACCTTATGACTCATCTAGAAGGTTGGAGAAGACTCATGCTTGGTTGTCATGCTTATCTTCTAGTTGTTTCTAGAGACATTCTAGATGCATCTTAGAGGCCTTTAAATAGAGGCTCTCCTAGTGTGTTAGGACAAGCTTCAAAGCTTACATGCATTTGAGAAGCTCATATGCTTCTACATGCTCATATGATTCTACATGCTTCTATGCTTCTTCTAGCTCCTCTCATCACTTGGAGGTTTTAGTTGGCTTGGATCTTGGAGGAATTGCAAATATTGGAGAAGGAAGGGATTTTTTCTGTGGACTTCTGAGGGATGGAAAATTAGCATCAGTGTGCAGGTGCACTCGTGATAATCACATATTCTATCTGCACACTTTCTCTTCCTATCTTCATCATGTCTGTTATATGTGTCTGAATCTTCTCTATGATTGAATCTGCAATTTAAAATTGGAATCTAGATATGTATGGTTGCAAAGAAAAAAATAGAAAACCCTAGCTTCAATTTAGAAAAGAAATTAGATTTGAATCGGGTCTGGGTTCGAATTGTATTGGAATCAAAGATTTGATTAGACAAGGGTTGGTATTTTAATGAGGAAATTCTAAGTTGAAATTTATGATCAAACCTATTAGACAAATTAATGTGTAAATCCGAGGAACAATTATTATCAGTAAATTTAGAGACCATTATTTTAAAAGGGAAATTCTTAATTTAAAAAGTTAGAAGACCCTTTTTATTTAGAACTATGCATATGTTCTCATTTTATATATATATGTTTATGATTGAAATACTATAATGCTTAAATTTTGCATATATATATATATATATATACATACATATACATATACATATACATATACATATACATATACATATACATATGCATATACATATACATACATACATACATACATACATACATACATACATATATATACACACACACACACACACACACACACACACATATATGCATATACATATATATATATACATATATTATTTAAACACTGATCATTTATAATCGCGATGAAAAACGTGATGGAAAAACCTTTATTAAAAAATGAATCGCATAGTTGCTGAGATCATTTTATATGATTTGAAAGAAAATATATATTAATTTTGGTGAGGGCGGGTAGTCACACCCCACCCCCACCAGAGGTCACTGTCCATGACAGTGGTACCACTGGCAGTCATTTAAGATTGCACGGCAGCCACTGCCGTGGCAGTGCTGCAGCAGCCTCCCATATGGGAGTGCTGCATTCATAGTTTTCAGACTGTACTATACAGTACCATGTGTTTTATATTATGTTTGATACATGTGCAATTCGATTTTTTATATATGAAGTTATTAAATATTATTTTATGTATGTATGTGTGTGTGTGTGTACACACACACACACACACACACACACACACATAAATTAAGTAATGGATTGGTGTAATTAAGATTAATAAAAATGTTGTAATTGAAATATTGAAGTTGTCCAAATAATTTTGGAATTCTCACGAATGGAAAATTGAGAAAATTATATATGAATTTTAAAAGAACAATTTTTCCTAGAGATATTAATGTTTACTTGATACTCATGAAATGATTGAATGAACGATGAGTCTGATTTAAATATTGATCATTATAATTAAATAGTGAAATTATTAATGAGTTATTATTTATTAATAATTGTTAAGGTTAGCAATTATTAATGAATGATAAGTTTAGCTAGTATAACTATTAATTAATTCAATTCAAATTGGAGTATAGCAATAAGTCATAATTTTAAATTGGTTTAGACAATCTTAGGAGATATGAGATGAAGGGTTAAAGTAATTAATAGATAAAGATATTGAGAGGTAGTTATCTTTATATCATTGGGAATATTAATTCATTGAAAAATAGTTATGGAAGTTTCTCTAGATCGATTAACAATAGTTTTGAAGAGTTTACTATTTATTAATGTTTGTTGGGTCTAACAAACTATTAATAAATAATGGTTTAAATAGTTATCAATAAATTCAATTAGAGTTAATTTAGTGGAGATTATTTAATGATTGAAGTTTTGTAAAAGATATTGATTTTTGGATTTGGAGTATAGTTGATTTTTAATCAATTGATATTCATTGATTTGTTATTATATATAATTATATTATGCGAAAGAGATTTAACTTGAAATGATTATCATTAATATGAATTTATTAAGGAAACATTGGTATTCATAAAAGAAAGATGAATGTGGTCAATATAGATTTATTAATAAGATTCCCAATATAGCTTGTTATTAAATATTAACAAGTTATTATTATTGAACTATTAATATGATTATTTGTGTATTGAATATGAATAGTTGACTTTTAACTTACAAAATTATAGTTAGTTATTAGTCAACTGATATTAATTGGAACGTTGCCATAGATATGTAATTATTAATTAAATTAATTAGAGTTAATTAGTAATTAAGTTATATAATAAAATTTTAATTGATATGCTAATATTGATTCCTCTAGCAAAGTTGTGAAGTATGTATATCGAAGTTGACAAGTCATACTCTCATGACTTGAATAATGAGCTTAGATATTTTAATAGTGAGACTTAGTAATATTTAATTGAGAACTATTAGAATGTTAATAGGTCATGGATGGTGTACCTATGTTAATTGATTGATTAAATTGATCATTTTAATAAAGTTATAATCTTCTTATTTGAAGACTAGTAACTGGCTCTCTTATTATTTAATGAATAAAGATCCTTTGATTATGTTGAAAAGTTGATAAGGAAGAGTTATTCAATTAGTAACATTGATCTTAGCAAAATAAAGCGAATGATTTTATTAAGTGTCAAATTATTTATTGAGTAAATGTTTACCCTTAAGTTATTCTTAGAATGTAATTTTAAATAATGAAAGAATAATGCTATCGGGGAAACAAACGGGTTGACTTGTAGGTCAAATGATCACTCTTAGTTTACTTGAAACAAAAATTGGAAACCTCTACACTTAACTCATTCATGTGATTTTAGTAAAACCAAAACATGTGTTTGCATTGTGTTTTCTCTATGCTTCTTATTTTGGGTTTTGGTTTGACTAGTGTTGACCAGTTATAGGATGTCTACCAGAGGCACGGGGGTTATGATTGTGATGTCATCTTAAATCTGATCTTTATAAACCCAACCATGGTTATGTGATGGTATGCTCTATGAGATGTTGTGTTTATTGATTTGTTAATGCTTTTCAGTCTTCATGTGTGAAGCTGAGATTCTTATGTATTTGAGACATTGGACTTAACCATTTTTGAGTCATTGATCAGTTATCCTTGGATTACTTTCCAGTCGCCATACTGAAATGTTGATTTATGATGTCTTGTTGTGATATGTTTTGACTCAACCATTTTGGAGTCTTTGATCAATATTGCTTTGAGATATTCTTTGGTTGCTTGTTGAGAACCAATAGATATCGTGATTCATATTGGAGATTATATTTATGAGGTTTATTTTGAGGAGTTTTATGTATTCTTGGATGGGAGAACCATCTTATTATCAGGTTTCTTGTTAAGGAACTGAGTTTGATCTTTATGAGTGTTGTGGTATGGGACACAACTGTGGATTTATGTGCTTAGGAGAGGTTGTCTAGGTACATGACTATGGGAGCGGGTTGCATAGGGGTCCGGGGCCCAAGGTGGTCAGTACTAGGGTAACCTAATGCAAGTTATGTAATAAGTGATAATCTAGTAATTAAAATTTATGGGGGGGGGGGGGGGGGGGGGGACACACTAAAAAGATAAGTTAGAGATATTTGATCCACCCATGCCTTGAGTGCTTGTATAGACTAAGGATGGGATGAGTGCCTCATCTTCTTGAGAGGGCTCTTGGTTTTCACATGTGCCACATTGAGGGTCCGAGGTTCAAAGTAACCAGTTCAGGGTAACTCAAGTAGCCATGTGATGAAACTCCCTAGTATGTAGCCTGAGTCTCCTCTAAAGATTTTGTGTACCTCTGGTGGTGTACTTATTGTTGTGCCTCTGGGAATTAGATGTCAGTTTTGTGATTGGAACCTTTGAGTTAGTATACTTTTAGGATTCCTGGCTTAGAGAGAATTTTCATGCTATGTGATTTTGATAGCCTGTTTGGGACTTGAGATTATCTCCTCAGCACAGTGGGAGTGGACCACTTAGGTACCACGCGGTTGGGTGGTAGTGTTTTTTCCACTCTTATCATTTGAGATCCGTCTGAGACATCGTGGCTGATGCGTCCTTTATGATGGTGGATATGTATCCTTTCATTGATGATTAGTATATGTTAGATGCTGTTATCTTATGCTTATATTTGCATGTTAGATTACTTTCTGCATATGATATAGTATATGTTAGGAGTGACATTCCTACTATGATAATATCGATGATCTCTTCAGTGATTTGGAATGTTACGCATGGAGGGATGGCTAGGACCCACGATGGTCTAATGATGCTATTAATGATTGGGAGGAACCATGCACTTAGTTAATTATGTTTGTAATTTATGGTTATCTCCTATGATGATGTATCATGTATGATATGTGGTTTCATTTACTTTAATTGCATCATGGATGTTTATTCTTTCAAGCCTTTCATACCCTATGACATGTACAGAGGATGATTGAGCAATCAAAATTGTAATTTAAGTACGTTGAACTTTTCATTATTATTTTATGTGGATGTAGTATTAGATGGATTCATTAATAATAGTAAATTTAGATGTGATTCAACATTAAGGGATCTTTAAAAATGTAACTTGTTATGTATGTTATGTTTACTTAAATTGATGCTAATGCTTCTGTTACTATGTATAAGTTGTGAATGGTTTATTTTTCATGTTTAAAAATAAAAATAAAAATGTTTGGCAAACTTAGAAGAATTTTAGATTAATTCTTTGGATCCATGGGCAGGGCATTACAGTTGTTGGGTGACCTATTTCTCCTTAGGTCTATTGTTTTGTTTGGTTTGGGCTTCATTGAAATTTTTTTATTTGTAAAGGGTTTCAGTTTCCCTTCAAAACCTATTTTTCTTATTAGAAAAGAACTTTAACTCTATTTCGATTAATATTCACTCCTTTTTGAGATACAATATGACCAGAAAAATTGCCTTCTATCACACAAAATACTAACTTCTTTGGACTCAATGAGATACCATGATCTTTACATATTTGCAACACCTTTCCTAGATCTCTGATATGATATTTTCTCTTCTTGGAAAATAATATCAAATGATTGAGGTATATGATAATAATTCTATCTTCCAAATTGTTAAAGGCCAAATTCATGCCACACTAAAAAGTTGCACCTACATTGATTAGGCCAAAAGGAATCCTATTATAAGTGAAAGTACTCCATGGTGTGGTGAATGTAGTTTGGAATTGATCTACTTCTTTCACTTGGATCTAATTATACTTTGAAAAGCCATCTAGCATTGACAATATCTCTAACCTACAATAGTTTGTAAGAGATGACCCATATTAGGGAGAGAAAAAATAACTTTGAGTGGGGCTTCATTTAGATTTATGAAATCCACATAAATCCTTATCTCTCCATTCTTCTTTGTTACCGATACAATGTTAGCAACCCAAGTAGAATGATGAATAGGATATATAATCCCAACCTACAACATTTTGTCAAACTCCTTGAAGATTGCTCCTTCAACTATAGGGTTAAATTTCTTTGTTTTTGTCTGAATGATGTTGCTTTTGGTTTAAAAGTGATTTCTTGTTTCAATTTTCCACCCATGAAAATTTTAAGATCTTCATAGCTCCAAGAAAATACATCTTGAAATCTAATGAGTAATTTCTAGATTTCTACCCTCTTTTCTTTTGTGCAGTATTTTCCTATGTTTATCATCTTTGGGTAGATTTCTATCCCTATATTGATTCCATCATATTCACCATAAGATTTTCCTTTTTTATCTCTTTCTCTCTTAATGTATGCATCATGCTTATCAAAAAGCTTTTCCAAAGAGATTAGATGAGGTGGAATCTTATTACCTTTCAACTAAATCATATCAAGCTCTATTTTCATTTTGTCACCTATCACTGAATCACCAACATTTACATTAGAGCTTCCTTCAAAATACAAGTATTCAAAAGGATCTTCCCCTTTAATAAATTTTAGTATGTGTTTATCATCTTAAAACACCTACTATGAATCTTTATTATTAGGGACATTGGGCCTAAATAAAACTTCTACTTTATAAACTTGATCTTTAAAATTAGGATGTTGTTAGAGCAACGATGCAGAGACTACAAAAGAATTAGGTATTGAATTGAATTCTTTGAGTACTGATGTAATTGAGAAGGCATCCAAACTCTCAATTTCATTGCACACCTTATTACAATAGCTTCTCAATCATGATTTCTTTACTGCATATTGACTTTTGATTTCTCTCACCACCAACTATGCATCTCCTTGAGCTTTAAGTAATTTGAACCCTTTCTTATTTTTCTGCAATTATACTAAGGTGGAGGGCTTCATACTCTACAATATTATTAGTATTTATGAAATATAACCTAAAAACCAAGCAAGTCATTTCCCCACTAGGTGATGTCAACACTACGCCTGCACTCGAACAAACATTAGCACAAATGCCATCAAATTCTAAAGTCCATAACTAATCACCTTTAGTTTGTTCTAATTCTTCTTGAGCATTAGGAGTGTCAGAGAAAATCATGTAATTACCAAACTATATTTCATGATACAATATTTGAGACTTAGGATCATTTGATTTTAGGAAAGTAAACTTTGTCTTTTATTCTAGTTCTAGCTTCACCTTTTTATCTCCAACTTGGATTGTGGCACAAGATCAATCTATTTTTATCTTTCCCCCATGTCTTTGAAAAAATATCTACTTAGGATAATTCTATAGCTTGAAGGGATTTTTTCTACTAGGATGGTAAGTTTAAGTCTTTTTGAATGATAAGAAACAAGAGCAACTTAAGCATCTTTTATTTGTCCAAGAAAGGGTACTTGTTTTACATCCATTGAATAACATCTACCAAAGGTTTTAGTTAGTGGAAGCCCTTAATATTTTTCTACACAAGAAAACATTACATTATCAGAGGTTCTTGAATCTATAATAAAATTACTCAATCTATTTCCATTGATGAACAAGGAAATATAGAAGGGACCTGGTTGCTCATTTGGGCATGTGGCCAAGAAAAGAGGTTCTTCTTCTTTAAAAAACTCATGAAGTGAAAATTATTCCTTAGTTCCACTAGTACTAGCTTCATTGTGATGATCAAAATTAGCATTAATATTAACATGATCCTCATCCTTATTATTACAATGCTCAACTAATCTTTGCAAATGACTAGGATTAGAATTTAGATAATCCAATGGAGATATTTGGATTCTTACCTCTTCACAATATTGTATAATTTCAAAGGAATTAGCTAACTCACCTTTTTATTCCTTTTGTGAAGTTGAAGTTTCCATGCTACTATATTTATCAACTTTGTTTGATGGTGCATTATTCTTGATAGGAACTAAATTGTGAGTTTGATTTCTATTCTTCTGATCTCTAGTCATTATTATTAACTAAGGTCCTTATAGAGTAGAAAAATAGTCACCTCTTCTAAATATTATTCATACTCCAAGAAATAATTTTTTGAGTCACCACAAGGAGCATGATCATCCTCACATTTAGGATATTCAATTGTTTGTTCTTTGTTATCCACCATCTACCTATATTTGATCATATCAACACATGTATCTCCATTATGATCTTCCCTTAATTGACAATCACACATATTTTATTTTTTTGAAGCACCTTCAATTACTAATCTTTTTTGTATAGGTGGTATTTGCAATGCTTTACCTCCACTTGGGTTTTTGTAACCTTCTTGATGGGGTTGATGAAAAGAATTAGTAGGCCTATTAATTTGTTTCTTCAAAGAAATAAGCTCATTAGATAATTTTTGAAGCATGAATTTTGTGTTGTTAGAAGTACTAGTTGTATTACTCATGGTTTCAGATTGGAATTCTCTCTTTGACTTACCAAAGGCTATCATGTCATCCTTCATCTCCACAACTAGTGTTTGGGCAACTTGTAAGTTTTCTATATTTTCTATTCTAATTTGACATCCCAAATCAGGAGGCATAGAGCTAATGTAGAAAGTCTTCTTATTATTATCCATAGGTGCACTTGTAGTAGGTATTTTTTTGATGAGTTTATTGAATCTTAATTTAAAATATCTCATAGAAACTGATGGTTCTTTCTTTATCTTTGCCAATTACAATAACAATACTTATGCATCCTTTGTACTTTTGTAACATTCTTCAAATATTTCTTTCATAGTAGCATAATTTTTAATGCATCTTGTAGGAAGGTCCTGAAACCAATCAGAAGCATAATCAACAAGGTTATCTACAAACATCCTAATAGCCACATCCTCATGTTGAGGATACTACACCACAAGCCTTATGGAAAGCACTTAAGTGCTATTCTGTAGAAGTGGTACCATCACCGTTAAATTTTGGAAAGTTTTTCCACGATTCTCTTGGAAAATCATATTAGTTGCAAGGGTAATATGACCAATAGCATTTCCCCATGGTTGTGCCATAACTGCTAGTACAGTGGTTTGGGTTGTATAAAAGGTGATAGAAATTGGAAGTGTTGAACCAATTAACAACAAAGCATCAAAATCAGAAGGAATGGAGGTCCTAGAAGTAGGAGTAGTAGTAGATTGACTTCTCTATGTTCTATTTGGAGGAATAATTATAGGCAAGAGAGTATCTTGGAGTTGTTTGGTCACAGATTCCCTTGCATGTGTTCTTCCTCTCCTACAAAGATCTCCTAGGATAGGAAAGTTATCCTCTTTAGCTCTTCATATATTGGCTCAATATTTCCTTTCTCCTTGGAACTCTTGTTATGTTTAGGATCTAGGATGTATCAAATGGTGTTTTGAATTCACTTTACTAGTCTTCAACTATGAATTTGCTTCTTTTCTTCAGCAAGTTGAGGTTGTAAAACTGGTATCAAATTCTTATGGAAAACACTTGACTTCCACAAGACCTTTATTGCAACTCAAATATATAGAATTAGGGTGAAAATTAACATGAAGGAAAATTATTCAAAGCTTTCACTTGAATTATCCCCAGCAGAGTTGCCAAAAATTGTTGGTTAACAATTTGTTCTCCTATTTTATAACCCGACTCTTTGATACCCAATGTTTTGGAGAGAAAAAATAATGTTTGCCAACAAATAGGTCAGTATATGTATTCTATCACTACCCTCTAAATAATTAGGTACAACTTCCTATGATTTTCAATGATATGCAATGAATATATTTTTATAAGATCAAAAGTTTTGACATTATAAGCTCTTAACCCGAGCAATAAAGGATACCCAAATTGTTTGTAGGCACAAAAAATTTAAGCAAGATGGATTTGAATAAACTATCACACTCAATGGAATGACTATAATAGATGATCTTGAGATTTTCTAACTCTTACTTCTATTCTAAATGCATTGTTAACCATCTCAATGCAAAGAGGAATGGAAGAAGAAATGCACATTAGGGAAAATGGAATTGCTTTAACTACTAGACTTGAATGAAATGGAGTCCAACAAGTTACTAATAGATTCATACACATATATTCTTTAATTTCCAATGAAACTATCTAACATGATATTAAATGAACAAGAGAGGAAGTAAAATAATATATGAAGAAAGTAAATGGAATCACCTTTACTACAAATATAAAAATGAAATAGAATCGACTTGATTATCACAGGATCACATATAATTGTCTTTCAACTGTTAATGCAGAACTAATTTATGCATGGGCAAAAAAACATGAAAATAAAATAGGGTAAATGAAATTACAAACCAATTCACCATCAAGTTTTTTGACCTTTGTATTATCAAAAGAGGCTACATTTATAGTTTGTTGTTATCCTTCAGTTCAATAAAGAAATAATCATAAAATAGAAAAGGAAATAAAATATGAAATTATCTAGTCATTTGAACACATGGCATCTTCTCCACCAATGATTTTGAATCTATGGTTTTTTTGAAAACACTTGATGACTATTCAACTTCATACAATCTTAGAAATCCTATAGAAAACCATTATTTCTTTATATTCTACTATTTCACACCAAACCTATGTATTCCATATTCCAATGGTCACCATATTTTTTAAACTCTGGCCATTGATCTTAAATTAATGATCATAATTAAAATATTATAACCTTCCTTTATAACTTTCTCTATGGGTCCCTTCATGTACATGTCTTTTTGTCATTATGTCACCATGATTGAAACTTGTTCATCTTTTCATAATGATATAGTGATGACCATAGATGTTCTTTTGATTTAACAGTGGTAAAAAAGACTATAACTTCCTTGTTTAATTCATGGTGTGGGCCCACCTTCCAATTGTATAACTCGCGGATGACATGTGAAAATACTTTATTGATTAGTGAATCTGACATTAGACTACCCTACTTCATGTCACTTCATGACTAGATTGTACCTTGTGGAATATAATGTGTCCCTTAGGACATGTGTTGAAACGTTTCTTTGTTGCATAAATTAATGTTCATGCAACTTTGGAAAGTGAAAAAGTCATGAGCATGGATATTGTAAGATTTCATGGATGAATGCATTCTCCTTTTATCAAATATTTGAATGGGACCTAATTTGATAGGTAGGCATTTGACTATCAATTGGCTAATAGAATGCATTCTTTCATTCAATTAACTTTTCAACATTGCAATGTATATGTGTGGATTAAATAGTAACCATCAATTTTATTTCAAAAAGAGTCATAGCACATTTGACTTGGTTCTTTTTCCATTTCTAAGGGTTTATTTACTTCTCTTGTTTTTGTCTATTTTCTCTACAATACCTTCTATAAAAATATTACACAACATGAATCCTTGTCTTTAACATGATTAGCAACAAGGAAATATGAATTAGCAGAATATCCTGACCTTCTTATTGGAATAATGCATAGTAAACTCTTTGAACCCTAATTACCTAGCTTTGGACTGATGCATTTATCATATGATTCCCGCATTAGGTTAACTCAAAGGAATGATGAGAATAAAGATCATCCTAAAGGAAATCTAGACTTAGACTCAAGACATTGATATTTAACTTGACTCAAAAACCTAGAGCAAAAGATATGAACTAAAACTTGGGAAACAAGTCTTAAATGAAAGATTACTCAAGTTAAGATTGGAAGAAGATCAAGTATGAAAAGTGTTTGCCAAGACTTGCCGAGTAGACAATGCAAGCCAAGAAAAAATTAGTTGAAGCCAAGCAGAAATCAAAGGAAGTCGATTGAAAACCAAGTGGTGCTAAGAAAAGATGAAAGATAGTGCAAGCTGAGTAATTTCTATTATATGCCAAGTAAGGCTTAGTTGATGCCGAGCATCAGTAAACTTTAGTTTTCATCAAGTAAAAAAGTGTTACTTGAGTGAAAGAATAGTATATAAGCTGAGTGACAACATATTGATGCTAAGTGCTAGTATTTATGTTAAATCAAAGATTTAATGAATCTGAGCCAACAATTTTATTTTATTGAATTATGTGAAGTGTGTGGAAGATAACTATGATGAGCTGGTGGCATAGAATTTAAGGTAAACCTTTTTGTGGTGAATTCAAGGAAGATTGCAAAATTTCTAGAGGAACTGAATGGAAAAGTGGGTAGATTTATTGTATCCTACCTAGTCCTACCTAACTCTATAATGGATGATTATGGTTAAGTTAAAAAAGGTCTTAATTCTTTATTTATAGAGAGAGCTAGTCAGAAGAAAATTTTGTCATGTGTAAGAACCTAAGGAAGACAAGGAGTCTAGGGTATTGCTTCATTCAGTGGCCAAATAGAAGAGACTACAATTAGCATACAAAGAAAGAAGGCTTAAGAAGGCTTAAGGGTATGAATGCTTGAAGGGTGAACAAGCTATTAGAGCTAAAGTGTGTGAATGCAAAGTAGAATGGAGGACTGAAAAAAAGATCTATAATCTACAAGTGAGTTGTAGTTTTTTATTAGATCAAGCCTCACTAAAACTTTCTAATCATTGTATCAGTCTAGGGTAAATCCTTTGGATTAAGATTGACCCAATAGTCATTTGTAAATCCTTTAACTGGGTGACATTCTAATGGAATGGTCTAAAGTCCTCCAACAAATCTCACTCTTAATAGGGTGATTGAAATCCTTTAACTGGGTCACATTTAATAGTGTGTATTATAACCTTTAACAAGGTTGGCCTTTCACAAGGCATCACTTCAGAAGAGTGAGAATTAGTAGCATGTTACTAGTGGTTTTTCCAAAATTGGGTTTCCACGTAAAACCCTTGTGTTAAATGTGTTATTGAATATTTTATGTTTCATGTTTACATTTTTGCAAAGTTGTTTTGAACTAGGATAGTAACCTACAAAGTTTAGGTATTGTATGATCTAATGGATGCATGCATAATAAGGTTTTATGGATATGGGTCTAACAAGAATTGAAAAGTTTTATTTGTACATATAGACCTTGGATCAATGATTCACCCCCTCTTAGTTGTTCTAAAGAATTCCAACATGTTATTTGGAACTAAGGATTGAGCAACCGTAAGTTTGTTTATCAACATAATGTTATCTCCAGGAATAGAAACTTCTGTTCCATTGAAAAAAAAATTGATGAATTGATGACAAGTGGATGAGATAACCTTCATGTCATATATCTAAGGTATAACAAGATGTTATATGAAAGTGGGATATATAGAACATGGAAGACTACATCTCTTTCTATAGGATCTACTCAAATTAGTAGCACAATTAGACCTTTGGAACAATCTAAACTTCATCATAAGATTTGATAATGATATTTATTCTATGGTTAATAGAAAACTTAGAGAGGCCCAATTTTTGTACAACATTAAAGGAAATGATATTTCACCCTATGTCATTGTCTATCAGTACACAACTGACTCATGTAGGATAGATTTGGACTTAAATATGGAGTGCAAAGTTATGTGGATGGCTTAGTGCTTTTTCATCTTCTTCAAATTTTTTTAGGTAATATGGAGTGGAGATGTGGTTTCCCATAGCTTGGAACCTATCTACATCATTTTCTATTGGGACACTAGCCTTTCATAACACTTTTTTTAAGATCTCCTTGTGCAAAGGGGATAACTCTAGAAGCTAGAAAATATAAATCTGCATGGTGATATATTACAATTAGTTGGAAATGTCATAAGTGGTTTCTATTATCTTGGTTGATAAAGACCCCACTTGTTTAGCATGATTTTTTTTGGAAGTTTCTGCAACTTTAAGAAAAATCTTGGATTGACTCGTAGTAACAATATTTAGTTTTTCACCATAAGAAGAAGAGGTGGGTCAAGCAACTCTTAAGATAATTTTAGGTCCTTTATCATTTGTGTCATATATATGATCCTAATTATACTTGGGTTCCATTATGTAAACACTCTCATTAATGGGCTTAAGTATGTGTAAAACATTGTCAACACTAGTGTATGTATTGTTGATCTTAGCTTCATGATTTTTCTTGTTTGCATTTTATGTTTTCCACATATCATAAGCTATGTCTAGGTCTTTGAAATATTTTGGAATACTTTAGAATAATTGGTGGGGGGGGTGGGGGTTGGGTGGTTGAATGAATTATTCAAGGTCTAGATGTAGAAATAAAACCTTTCACAATTTAGTGAACTAATAAAATATTCATACCGATGCATGCAACTTACTGGATTGTGCAATCACTAAATTTTTTATGTTACTATCAAATTAACTTGCAAAAATGTTAAGCATAAAACAAAACATATTCATTAGCACACTTGAAAGAATGCTTTACATTGAAACCCAATTTGGGAAAAACCACCAATAACATGCTACTCCTTTTCACTCTTCTGAAGTGATGCCCTATGAAATGTCAACCTTGTTAAAGGTTACAATACACACTATTAAATGTATCTTGGTTAAGGGATTTCAATCACCTTGTTAGAAGTGAGCCTTGTTAGATGACTTTAGGCCATTCACTTGGTATGCCACCCAACTAAAGGATTTACAAATGACTATTAGGTCAACCTTAATCTAAAGGATTTACCCTAGACTAATACAATTGTTAGAGAGTAATAGTAGAGCTTTAATTGGATACAACTTATAACTTCTCTTGCGGATTATAGATCTCTGTTCAGTCCTCAATTCTACTTGGCCTTCATACTTTGTAGCTTTGATAGCTTGTTCATCCTTCAAGCATTCTTTTCCATAAGCCTTCTTGCTTAACATGTCATTGAAGATTCTTCTCTTGGGTCACTTGATAAAGAAAAACCCTTAACTCCTTCTCCTTCTTAGGTTCTCACACATGACATCTTTGCTTCATGACCAAACATTCCTATATATAGGAAATTAGGATATTTTCCCACTCATTTTTCATCATCCAATTTAGGGTTTTGGATGGATTAGGTAGTATACAATGTATCTACCCCATATATTTTTTGTTCTAGAAATTTATCCTAGAATCCATTTGAATTCACCTAAAAATGATTTACATCAATTTTTGTGTCACCAACTCATCAACCTTATCTTTTTCCTAGTTCACAAGTTTCAAGAAAATAAACTTGTCAGCTTAGATTCGACAAATCTTTGATCTTTATCATAATGCAGTAACTCAACATTATTAAAATTCTAATGTTTGACACATACCACATTGCTCAACATCAACTATAAAATCACTTGACATCAACTAAAGTTTACTGATGATCAGCATCAACTAAACTTTACTTTGCATCAACTGTCTCACTTGGCATCCACTAGAATTTGCTTTCACTCAGCTCCAACTAACTTTTTGCTCATCTTTCATTGACTTTTCTTGACACCTACTATCCACTTGGTCAAGCTTGGTAGACAAACTTTGTGTAACTTGTTCTTCTAAACTAAGTGTAGCCAACATTTTTAACCTTAAGTAGATTATCAATACATCATGTCATCATTGTCCTAACTAATCCTTTTACTTCATTACATAATCATAACTCAACCTTTCCTCTAGGTGCTTTTGTTACCTCTTTATTGATCAAATCCTCTTCCTTAATCAACTAAGTGATAGTACTTGAATCTCATAAGTAGTTGTTTGACATTAGTGACAAAACAATGATTGAAACACATAGTTTTCTTCAACAATCTTCCTCTTTTCAACACAAAATCAACTTATTATGCATCTTTAAAAGTATCTATAATGGTATCCATTATAGTTGTATGTTCTTACTATATCCTTAACTGATCTACATTGAGAGTTCTTATAGGAGTGATATATAATTAGACAATATAATTCTAGTAATTCTCTCCCATACCTATGATATATAACTTCATCCTATACCACACCATTGTGGATAGTTTCTATTAGAGTAGGGTTTCTATTGCACCAAAAGACCAATCTATCAATGCTTGATAGAACCACTCAACTCATAGTACATAGGAGGTAGTTAAGCTCTTGTCACAAACCCCAAGGTGAGCATTGAACAAATTTCCAACAATCTCCCCCTCAACATTACTCGAGGGTCTGAGGATTCAAATTTGTGACCAAGCTTTGATACCACTTGTTAGAGTGGGGTTTCCATTGCACCAAAAGACCAATCTATCAATGCCTGATACAACCACTTAACTTATAGTACATAGGAGGAGATTAATTCCTTGTCACAAACCCCAAGGGGAGCATTGAAAAAATTTCCAACAACTTCATCTTGAGGACATAGGATCCTCCTTCATTAACATTTTGGATCCTTACCTCAAGCTGTTAAGATTTCAACATAACTAAGGACCAAATATATAATACCAATTAGTGTTCCTAAGTGATTACATTATTGGGGGGTAAATAAGTAATCAATAATTCAAATTACATTTTCACCTTTTAAAAAACTAACTAGTAATCAAACTTAATGCATCAAATGAAATATCCAACACATGAAATAATCCTTACATTTGACACAGATGGTTTGGCTACATGAAAACCCAAGTTGGATCAAAACCATAGTAGGGATTTATACACATAAATTATTTTCATTCTTTTATAGTATGCCCTATTAGGATCTTAACCCTATTAGGAGTTTAAGAAGATATGATTAAGTGCCATGCTATTAGGCGATTCACCTCTAGCCTTATAAGGAGCTTTACTCTATTAAGAGTATCCTTGTTAGTGGAATTTAAACACTACTTAAAGTACTACTTTGTTAAAGGATTTATGATAAGGACTTATTAGGATTCACTTGGTTAAGGGATTCTACCTCCTCTAACTGTTAGTGATCAATAAGAAGAATGGCACATGAAATAACACTATTTCTACATGTTGAGATCTTCTTAAGCTCTTTTTCTCTTCTTAACCCACTTCTCTTTTCTCTAGTTGGACCACACTTTCCAATTCTTCATGAACTAACTGGACTACAATAAACAAAAACAAAATATATCATTTTTTCACATGTTATACTTATTTTGTTTCTTCCACCAACTTCAAATAATCCTAAATGTATTACTATTGGGAAATTAAATTATCCTTCTTAGATACAACCACCATAAGATGTAATCTAATGTTCTAATCCACCTTTTATGATTGCACCACTAATTCATAACATTTTGGGCCAAAGGTAAACACCATTTTGATCCATCACAAGATCCTTCTTGAATCTTCTCCACAAACTTGATCTTGATCACTAAGATATCTAACATCAGCTCCACTTGTATATCAACATCATATGATTATAAATAACTTATTATAATGCATTAAAATTGTGACACCTTTCACTAATTATATTCAAGTAATCATTACTCAAGAACTCATTCTTTGTTGACCTATTTGAATCTTCATTAAAAATCTATCATAGCTTCACTAGTCACCCATATCACTTTAATTGTCTCACCTATCATCATTCAATCTTTGAATTTTTTTACCTATAATAATAATGAGTTTCCATCAAAATAAAATTAGATTCACTAATTAATGATCATGCTCCTATGATCATTCCACTCAATTCATCATGGCTTTGATAAATCAATAATATAACATGTCAAATTATGAATAAATGATCATAGTAGTTGTATTATTAATTCACTAATCCTCTCACACATATCTACACCATTATCACACTTCATCCACTCAATTATACTAGACAACATACTAAGAAAACTAGGTCAATAGTTGACATCAATGACAATACAATAATTGAACATCATATAATAACATCACCACTTGCTCTTGTTTGTATCATCACACACTACTCATTCTATCAAATAATTAGTTATGGTAATATGGGTTTAATTTTCTCCATTATTTACAAGTACTCTTAGTGTTAGTGTTCAACTTTATTTAATACCCTTAAGGTTCAAGTATAATTTAGTTTAGAGTTTGTGTTTAATTTTGTTTGGTGTTCATTTAGTTTTGTAATTAGGGTTCAACTTGATTTAGGGTTTTGATTATAATTCAATTTGGTGTAGGCTTAGAATTTTTTTTCTTATTTTGGAGAACCAAGTTTTAAGTTCTTATGTTTTAGCTAGCATAAGGTTTCACTTGATTTTGAGTTTGTTTTTATCTTTTTCTACTGTCATGTTTGAGATTCAATTTGTTTTAGTTTTAGTTTTTCGAAAAACTATTTTTTCTAAAGATTATAATTCTAATAAGTTTAAAGTCAAGGGTGGTATTTAATTAGGATTATGGTCGAGTAAGATTGGTTTAATTATGTTTAAGGTAATGTTTAAAAAGGGTTCCAAGGTTTAATTTTATTCTATTCCCCATATATTTGTATGGATTAAAAAGGAAACAGGATTTGATAATTGGTTGGTTTAGTTTCTTGTACCACTTCATCAGGTTTAGGGTTTAAATATATTTTACTTAATTGTCGACAGATACCCTCAGTGTTAAGATTCAATTTGTGTAATACCCTTAAGATTAAAGTAAATTTTGGTTTAGAGTTAGTGTTTGATTTTTTTGGTGTTTATTTATTTCCATGATTCAGCTTCAAATTGATTTAGGGTTTTCATTACAAATCAATTTGGTTTAGCTTTAGATTTTGTTTTCTCATTTATTTTTAATAGGGAACTAAGTTTTTATATGTTATGGGTAGGGCTTGATTTGGATTATTTTTTTAGCTCTATATACTATTAGGTTTTAGATTTAATTTGGTCTACTTTTAATTTTATGATAATACTTTTGTTAAAATATTATGATCTTGTTATGTTCAAAGTTAAGGTTAGTATTTACATAAGTTTATGGCCAAGTGAGGTTTGGGACATTTGATAGTGTTCAAGCCAATTATATTTGAAAATGGTTCCAAGATTTGATTTGATCCTATGTCCTATAGATTTGTGTGGATTGAAAGAGCAACAAAATTTGATAATCAATAGGTTGTGTTTATTATACTACTTCATCAAATTTAGGGTTAGGGTTCAAATTTCTTCATCGTTGACAAATAAACTTAGTGAATTTGGTTTAATTTTCTTTAATACTCTTAGGGTTCATGTAAATTTTAGTTTTGGAGTTAAGTGTTTAGTTTTTTTTGGTGTTCATTTTTTTAAATCTACTTCACATCTATTTAATTGTTGATTCATTTTTAGTACTCAAGCTATTTAATTTTAAGGTTTTTCCTTCAATTTTATTTATTTGAAGAAAACTAGTAAAAAATATATATTCATAAAATTATGATGAAGAAAAATTTGGTTAGCGTGAAAAAAAAACTTATGTAATGATGAGAAAATGGAGTAGGAGACAATCTTTAGATGATATTTCAATTAATTTCTTCAAAAAAATTCATACATTTCATTACTTTAGAATTATTCATACCTGTTCAACATTTCTTCAAAAATATTCATACATTTCAATTAATTACTTTATAATGAGTGCTAAGTGTTCTATTCATTGCCATACAATATGGGTTTGTGCATACCACTACTCATGAAAGTACATGGGTTAATGAGCTAGTGTGAATAAAAAACTACACATTTGAATCCTAAGAGAAATATTACATTTTGACTTGAGGTGTGACATATCTCCTACTTATCATTCCTATTCTAAAAAAAGACCTTTTACACAAATTATTTTACTTGTTCCTATAAAAATAATTTTGAGAACTTATAAGATAGCCCTTGATATTCCATTTACAAACACAACGAATGCAACAAGATATTCTATTAAAAATTTCCACTAGTTGGTGATAGAAGATACCCTCAAAATGAAGTTTCCAACCTTTATTTGCATCCTTAGATAACCTCAGAGAAGGTCATAGAGTACTTATTATTGCAAGGCTTATAATTCAACCAAGCTTGTGAGCTTTGCCATTATAACCCATGGATGGTTTCTTAATGGTAGGAGTCAAAATTATCATGATCTTTTCTTGTAGTTGATGTGTTTCAAAATACAACACAAGGATAAAGAAATGACTCCATGCTCCCATATTTTGTGTCTACACCCAAACTTTTCTTTTATTCCATCCTAGCAAATGGCACCAAGTTAGTAATTTGAGAGATTAAAGGAATTTGAATGTTTTGGAAAAAGAATTAAATAAAGTACAAAGATTGAGGCATCTCTATGAATATAGAAGACAATTTTAGTATCTTTATTTTTATAAAATGTATTATCAACTAGTTCACCACCACATGAACATTGTGTATTTTCTACAACATGGCTTGGTCAAATAACCATTGGTATGAAATTGTACTAAGAGGAGGGGTGAATTTGTATAATAGGTAAGCTGATAGTTCAAAATATCGATCAAACTTCTAAAAATATAAAACAAACTTAATTAGCTAATAAATCATAGATGCATGACACATAACATTCATCTTGGTATCATGGAAAACCCTTGTTAGAAGGTAAAAAATTCACTAGGGATGATATCTACAAGCCTTTCATTGTAGTTAAAAGGTCTCTCTATTAGGAGGTTACAAATGCCCTTTTTGGGGATCCACTTTTTTAGCAGCATTTTGTATATTGTTAGGAGTACAGAAAAATCTATTAGGATCTACATAACTTAGAGGATTTATAAATCCTTTTGAGATTTCACCTTGTTCAAAAATTTATAGTAAAAAGATCATTTAAGTAACAAATTTTGATCTTAGATTGGTTTTGACAAGTGAATGTATATACACTTAAGTCATTTACTTAGTTCATGCTAAACAAGTAGTATATGCTGAACACAACATGTATAAGGTAGAGCATGCCGGGTCAATAGTGAGTGCCAAGTCACTCAAGTGTCGAGTAGATAGTATATGTTGAGTGATTTAGGAATTGAGAAAGTAGTCCATGCCAAGTCATAGTATTCAAATTAGTATATTACAAGCATAAGGGACTACAGATACCGAGTAACATAGTTTTTCCATAGTTGTTTGTATTGGCACAAACTTCTATGTAAACCATTTTTGAGCTAACTTACAGATTGAATTATGATATTTTGGTGATAAGGATGAATCTTAAGTTGGAATCCCTATGCATTACATGCATCCTCTTAGGTAAAGGGAATGTTTAATTGGGAAAATGAGTGAATCACAATTGTTGATTCATACATAATGCTAAATCACCTAGGTCTTCTTAAGGAGGACAAACCCTAAATTTTCCTTGAGCATGAAAGGGAAAGAATGAATGATCAAGGAGAGTTTTGCATGCATAAACTAAGACATTCATGGTGACCAAGGTATTATGATCTAAAATTGTATTACAAAATTAGTTAAAACGAGAACAAAGGAAGGAAATAGTGAACAACAGAGAGACATTTGATCAAGAAGGATCAAGTATACATAAATTTAGAGGTGATCTGTCATCAAGAAACAAAGTTCTAACCATAGGATCAATGTTGAGACATTATAACAAGCAAATCAATTAAATCTCTTAATAGAGTAGTCCTAATGGGCTATATTGAAATCCTCTAACAAGGTGCTTACCTAGTTTTGAGTTGAAGTCCTTTAACAAGGCACACTTTTAAAAGGGTGTTGAAATCCTTTAATAGAGTAAGATCTAATAGTCTTTGTAAGCCTTTAATAGTGTAGACCTTTCATAGGGTAGATTATGATTCATGATCAAAAATTGTAACCTTCATTGGATACACTTTATTACTTCAGTAGTGAAGATTTGTGGTTGTCTTCCCCACCCCAGTTTTACCTTCTCATTGGAGGGTTTCTTAGTAATCATATCTTGTGTTATACATGTGAATGCTTACTTGTTTACATGCTTTATACATACATGATTTACATGGTATTTCAGTTTACTTATTGAATATGTGAGATGGATGTGTGGTGAATATTTTATGGGTTAAAAGTTTGATGCACTAATTCAACCTCCCCTCAAAAGTTTACCTTTCCTATTGTAATTCCAAAAATTGGTATTAGAGAATTGGTTATTTGAAAGAGAATCTTTACAACTTTGAGGAAAGATCTTGGAAATAGAAGTCTACAAGTTGGGAAAGATCATTGAGAATCATGAAATTGAAATACAACTCATTCTACATTAGTTGAATGGAGTAAGATACAATCTAAAAAAATCATTGAAGAGAAGGAAGGAAATTGCCATTGAGGAGAATGAAACAAAGTATAGAGATATGGACACTACTAAGCTATTTTCAAATGGAGAGTCAAATGAATTTGATGCAACAATTGTAGATCTAATGGAAAAGAACAGAGCCCAAAATGAAGGAATCAAAAATCTCAAGTCAGAGCAAGAATCACAAGCCATATTACTATGTGAGGTGACCAAACACAAAAAGAAAGTAGTGGAAGACAAAGCATGATCGAAGATGAAAAAAGAGTTTTGACCATCAGATTGGAAGAGAGATCATAAAAGGTAACCAAAATTACTAACATGTACTTAGAAACTTTGGGTCAACTAATGAATGCCAACCATGAACTAAATACCAAGGACATTGAGATAACAACACTAAAGTTACACAATGAACAATTGAGTAATGACCTAAAGAGGAAAAATCACTTTGCTAAAAGTTTCAATAAACCTAGTAAAGCCATCGAGTACTTTGAAAAATTGATGAGATCCCCTAGAAAGGAGCAACAAAGGTAAGAATTCCAAATCTACTTGTCATAATTGTGGCAAGAAAGGACATTTTTCCAATGTATGCAGGGGCAAAACTATAAATTATAATGATAATAAGAAGAGCATGGGTTACTACCATAAGTGCAAAAAACAAGGTCATTAGGCACATGAATGTAGAACCATGAGCATGCACATTCAAAGAATTGAAGGATATTATTACAACTGTCAAAAGTATGGACATAGAGCTTTTTAGTGTAGATTCAACCCAATATGGTCATCAAATAAGAAAACAAAGGTAAATAACAATGAGAACTTTTGTAATTGGGACTATAATACAAGGTATAGTTGTCACTACTATCAAGAGTATGGACATATTCCTGAGAACTATATTAGAACACACTTCAAGAGTGACTACAAAAGGTGTTTGAGTCAAACCACATGTTTTAACTATTTGAAGACTGGTCACATCAATTGATATCTCCCAACAAGGACAAAGGCACCAAGTTGTGAGTTCAATAAAGGAAAAGTTGAGGTAGATATTGAAAATGTCAGAAATGAAATGAACAAGACATAGAAGAGAAAGGAGGATTGCAACACATCAAATAGAGAAGGGATCACTTCACCGAATGGGTTAGGTGATCAAACCTCATCAAACTAAGCAATCAAGAGGTATGTGGGACTGATATTTAAAAGTTATACCATACATCAGTTCCAAAGGATTTAGCTCTAGGAAGATTTTATAAGCATAAATAAAGATGCATGGTTTTATTAGAAATAAAAAAAAAATCTTTAAGTTTTTCATGTTACTATCAAGTGTGAAAAGTTTCCTATGATTGCCAAGTGAAATTCTAGTGGATGTGAAGCTAACAGATTGGCTAGTTGAAGCCGAGCTCATAATGGTTGTTGAATGAATCTAAAGACAAGTGGACACTGAGTGAGCTAGAAATTAGTTGATGTCAAGCTTACAGCTGTGTAAACACTTAACATTAATTACAATGTTTTAGAGTGGTATTTGATCAATTTCTACTCATTTAACATCATTTGAAATCAAGAAAAAGCAAGAAGAACTAAAGGTGATTTGGAAATTTTGTCTAAAGTGTTTACAAGAGATTTGAGTAGCTATTCGACATTATTTCATTAGGATTTACAAGGTATTTATCATGTGTCGAGCTATGCTATTTCAAATTTCATAAACTGTAGATTTATAAAATGGCATCTAGTTCTTCAAAAGAAAAAGGTGTAGAGGAAAAAGAGGTTTTAAATGTTTAGTTGGTTAGCAATGAGGTAAAACAACCTATTTTCAAGGCCATTCAAGACATAGCACACAAACAAGATCCCTCAGGTGCACTATCCATGGTACTGCCAAAAGTTTTAATGATTCAAGATGTCAAAAAATGTTATAAGTTTGGTAGTATTGGTGATATGGAAATCAGAGAAGAATTTGAAAAATTATGTGACAATTTTGTATTAAGGGAAGAATTCAAGATTGTAGAAAAGAAAGGGTCAACTCATGCCCTAGGTTTCCCTAAAATTTTCAAAACTAAATGGATTAGGATTTTTTTGAGTATGATTCATGATATCTTAGTATTGGTTAGATAATGGACCAATCAAAATCACAAAGAGAATAATCCATCAGGTAATAGGGTTTCCAACCTAGATTGGCCAAAGTAGATGAGAAGTGAGTCCAAAGAAGTCATTGAAAAGAACACAAGAGTTCTATGGAACAAGAGAGGAATGACCATAAGCACCATCACATATCCTTTAGTAGATTTTATAGTAAGGGTAATTGAACATAAATTTCATCAATCAAGAAGATTGAATAGTATACCCTAAATTGTAGTAGATATGGGCCACAATATTGTGAAGAAGGATCTTACATATGATCTTGCTGAGTTGTAGCTACAATAATTAGTTGAAAACTTAGGAGCAATAAGGAAAAAAAGAGTGCTGAGTGTAAATTTTGGTCTATTTTGATATGTATCTTCTTTTATGTATAGAAAACATCTCCTACATTTGGTATTTTTGCATGGAAGACACATAGGTCTATTTTAGTTCAAATAGGAGAGTTTATTGAATAGTTGGGTGAAAATTTTGAGTTAGTAATGACAATTTAGTTTGAGGATTTCAAACAATCCATGAAGAAGAGATTAAGGATTGCAGTATCATTAGTGGAAATATATTATGATGATGTTTATTTCCTAATTGATGTTGATCACACATTTTTTTAGGCATCAATTCCTAGAGTGAGATGGCTAAGGCCATTAGGTTATGAAATTAATGTTGATGAGGCCCTTGTAGAAATCACAATATTACTTTGCAAAACAAGTAGACAAAGATTCCAAAGCTTTTGGTAACTATGAGATGGACAAGTCAAATATTACTATTGAATTGAAGACTGCCTCTATTATCAATATGAAGGACAAATTGGTAAAGAAACTAAAAGAAAAATTTGGTGAAGGTGTCGAGGAAGAAGATGAAGAGGAAGAGGATGAAGAGGAAAAAGACACTCAGATTCAAGCACCACTTGTGTTGACAGAAGGATAGGGTGAGGATTGCCAAGAGGAAGAAACAAAAATTGTAAAAGGTGTTGAGGAAGAAGAAGCCAAGGAAGAACCTATTCCTACTGATCAAAAGAAGAGAAAGGCTAAGGTACAAGCAATGAAAAGACCTAAGAAGGTTGCTAAACCTAGCCATCCCAAACCAAAAACACCTACCACAAGGGCATGCACATGTGTCATTGCACAAAAGGCTATAGAGAAAGCCAAGCCTACAAAGAAAGAAGGTGGAGCACAGAAAAGACCAAGGGGAAAATATATTGATCAAGCTAAAATTTATGAGAAAAGAACTAAATCTGATGAAAGCAACCAATTCTAGGTCGTGAGTCATAATCTATCCTCAAATCTAGACAACTAATGTGAGAATGTTAGAAATCATGCAAATTTATTAGGTTTTTCTCACATTGACTTAAAAAATCTTGGAAAAGTTGAAAATAATCAAGTGGAGGAGGCAATATATGTCATGATGGCTACTTTTACGAAAGCTCCTCTAGAGATTGCCAACTCCACACTTAAAAGCCTATATGAAAGAGTTGAGAAAAAATGACACTGTTGTTTAGATATAGAAAGAAAAATTAGAGAAACAATCCTCACTTAAGCTATGCCAGAACTTAGCAAGGCATAAATAGCTAAAGCCATAAAGAAATATGTTGTTAGATTTTTCCTTAAATATAAAGCATTCAACATGTTACAAAAAAACATAAAAGATGTTGTAAAGAAGACCACAAAAATGTGGAAAATTACATATGAGCTAGCTATAGTAAAAGTAGGAGAACAAGAGCCTATTGTGGTTAAAGATGATTAAGATGATGACAATAATGAATGCACAATTTAGGGAGGTACTAAAATGAATATAGATGATCAGGAAACAACTAAGAAAGAGTAGCAACAAGAATGTAGTGTACAAGATACACAAATGAAAAATGTTAGCCCTCTATAGATAATAAGTGTAAGTACAAAAACCATCATAGTAAACAATGTTATTGATCATGACTAAGTGTCACTACTCATCTACCTTGGCTCACCAATCATTACTTCTCTTAGTTTCCAGCAATGGATTATCACTAATTATATTTGACTTTACTAGCTAATCAATACTCTTTTGTTAATGACCAATTCCATAAATATTTCCCTTTGGCATTATTGAAAAACCCTTATATTTAAATCTTGTGTTTCTTATGAATTTTTCACCTTATAGCTACTCCCCATTTCTCTTTGTGTCATGCTTTACTATATCTTATCTCTTCCCTTACATTATTACTCCCCCTTTTTGTCAACAATAACCAAGGTAACTCAAAACCTATCAAAAACTTCCTTGAAGTATTTCTTGGCTTGCTCCATGGATTCCTTCACTGACTTCTTTAAGTATGCCAATGTAACTAACTATTCATGTAAATCTGCTACTAGTTCTTCTATTGAGTCTAAAGTACTCATATCAGGTAGATTAAGTAGTCTTTATCCATTCCTTACACTTTATTACATCTTCTCATGTGTAGTGACTAAGTAGGATTATAGATCCAATAATTTAGTCATCATATTTTATCTTTAACTTTTTAGTAATCATGTTTACACTTGAGTTGTATTCTAATGTTGAGCTTGAAACTGTTAGAAAGTGAAGTCCACCAATACAACTAAGAGAGAAGGGGGACAGTGAATTAGTTGTATGCCAACTATTAATCAAATCCAAATTATTTAATTGAACTTAAATAACCAATATAGTGAATAATTTGAAGAGATAAAACATACATAATGATACAATGAGTTTTTAACTAGGTAAACCCTTAATCAGAGGGAAAACCATGATGAGGATGAAACCCACAATATGATGTACTAATACAAAAGTTTCTTGTGAAAGGATGTGAAACTATTAGGATTCAAGTAAAATAAAGACAATACATTAATCCATATTAGGAGTCTTTGAATCCTTGTCAAAAGATTATATCCCTATTAGGAGCATAAGGAAGACAATTGAACCCACTATCCAAATTGCTCCAAAAACTGCTATACAAAAAAATCTTTAGGATAATAAATACAAGTAGTGACTAGCCAAATATATAAATTAATTTCTAAAACAAACATCAACATAATCCTCTACTCTACTCTGATCAAATTTTCATCCTCAACACCCAAACATAACATCTCATACAATTTTCGCATCCTATTACACAATACATTACTTCAACCCATGGAAACAATCTTTCCTTTATACCTTGTCCTAACAAATAATTAGGTCATCCTTTTGAGCTTCACCAAAGTATACTAAATTATATGGTATCTCATTAGGATATTACATTAAGGTTCCACATGTTACATTACACTTTACAACTTCCAAAATACTTCCCAATGCAAAGGTCGACCTAGAAATGAACATATCACTTGTTACACTTCAAAAAACTTCCCAAAATGATCTCTAGCATATACTAACATGAAAATGTCATCACTAACATTTCTTTAACCATGATACAAGATCCCTCACCTTTATTCCATTTGGCTCATGATATATAATCAAATTACCAACAAACTAACCTATCCTGTATACTGGCATATTACCAATCTTCATAAAATCAACTATAACTTATGTAATCCTTCATAAAAACACACATGAAAAATAATGTACTATCTACAAAAATTCCTAAACATGAATGTAATCCCATCTAAGTTATCTTTTTTAATCACAACTTCACTCATCAATTCAACCTCTATGATTTCCAAAATATTTGTCTATTATATACTCAAACATATATTTGTTGACATCAATGACAAATCTATCCTCAATACAACACATAGAAATATTATCCAAGTGTGAAACACTAAACAAATCCCCTTATTCCTAATAGAAATTGAATCAAATTTATGTATCAATGAATCTATTTCCTTTTGAGCTATATTCTTGCACTTCTCTAAATCATTTGTAAACTCTAACAATTTTGATACTTTGAGCATCAATTGTCAAACTTAGTCTAGTATGATATTTTCTTCATTAACCTATTCTGAAAAAGATATCTTGTCTTTGTTTATTGTCTTCATAATTTGTTATGTATTCTTCCCCTCAAAATTATCCTATACCACTTTGAGTATTAGACTTGCATTAGGATCACATTCCACATGAGGTACTAATTCTCCTAAAACATCTCTAGTTTCTTCCATTACTCTTTCTTTCCTTTTTTTTGGCTTTCAACCTATCCTTTTTTTCCCCTTCTTTCTAGCTTCTTAGAATGTTCAATAATTCATTGGGTTTTAGATTTGTATTGTCAATATTCAAAGTGATTTATATTCTTTATTTTCCTCTTCTTTATCTAAGGTAATCTTTGGAATAGGTCTAATCCTTTTCCTTTAACTAGAACTATTGAAAGTCAACTTTATTTTCCTAGCTGTCGATCTTTTTACTTTTTCATCTTTCAGTTCTTTTATCAATTGAAATTTAGGTGTATGATCAAATTCTTTAGAGGGTATGTCTTTTATAATTACTATATTATCACTAGTCTATTCTTCTCCATGCATGACATGTTTTGGTCTATCTTTGATTTGTCTAATAATTATAGATGGAGTATAAGTTAATTTTGAGGTAGGCTTTTCCATCTAAATTGTACCAATTACATCCTTCTCTTTTATTAGTCTTTCAATATCTTCCTATGTAGCCATTTTTTTCTTCCACATTTCATTAGTTTCATTGTGTACACATTGAGTGTCTCCAATCATAATCCTTGTAACTATGTTCTTGATATTGAAGTTGTTGACAAATGGAGGTATAAATAGGATAAAAAGATACTAAGAGGGAAGGGGGGTATGAATTAGAATCTTAAGCACTTTTACTTTTCACCAATTCATTCATACATTCACCAGTTATCTTATGCATGTAAGACCTATAATAATAAACTCATTGTAATATGTAAATCTGATTGATCACATGCATGAAAATAAACACATAACACAATTTTTTTACCCAGAAACCCTCCAAGGTGAAGATAAGAATGGGGTTGAGATGACACCCATAAATCTTTACTACTATAGTAATAAAGTTAACTTGTTAGGGTTACAATGTTCGATCATAAAGTATGATCTACCCTATGAGGGCTCTGCCCTGTTAAAATTTTAAGAGACTACTAGGTCTCACTTTTTTAGAGGATTTAATACTTAAAACAAAGTAATTCTATTAGGAAATTTACAAAGATCCATTAAGACCATGATGTTAAGAGATTTATCTTGATTCAAGTCATTAGAACTAATTCAATACCTGACTCTTAGTATGCTCTTTATGCTGATTTCAAGTCTTCTCCTTGCTAACTAATCCTCCCTCTAATCTGATAATACTTGTCTTCCCCTTTTCACTACTTTGAATAGGTCACTTGCTTTGTTATGAGATAACAAAACACTCTCACTAACTTCTAATTTGATCTTGATCTTTCACTTTGCTATTTGCATATTACTCCTTATTTTCATGCATACACTTCTCTTCTTCATGCCATACCACATGATCTAGGTTAAGATATTCTCTATTTAAAGAGTTTCCTAGATGATTCCATAATAGCCTCTCCATATGAATTGTTGATAAAAAAAAATAGGGATCTATAATCCATGTCATTCACATATAAAAACTCTCTATAACAACTTCTACAAATATTAAATTTTCCTTCCATGTCAGCTTTAAAATGATTTACCACAAAATCTATTCCATTCTTTACTTTCATGTAGATTCTACGTTGCTCAACCTTTAGTATTTTCTAACACTCAACATTTTTGTTGGTTGGTTTGTATTGTGCTCGACACATACTATGTAACACAAAACTTGTATGCTTGAAACTACTCAGTCAATGTTGAGCTCAACTAGTATAGAAAATAATCAATGACTATACACTTACTCAACTCCTATAGATCTCAATACATACTTTCTTATCTACATGCTTCAATCTACATAGAGTAGCTCAATCCCAATGATGACTATCTAATTTTGCCTTGTAAATTACTAAGTTTTTGACACTAATATACAACAATAGTTAGAGATACCAACAATCTCGCCCTTTGATATTAGTTGAAAAGAAATTTGTCTTATTTGTATCATTATAAATACAATCTGATATAAGCTCCCCCCCCCCAAGTCTTATGACTTATGCCAAAAATGAATAATGAATAAACAATGTAAAATGAATATGATAACAAATTCATTTCCCCTTACAAATCTATTTCCCAAATCCAATTCCTCCTTGTTTTTGAGCACTTATGTGATGGATGCTAGGGTTGAATGGGTGGAATCAATCCATATTTTTTAGTTAATGTCTTATAAACTCAAGTAATCATGGACAATGCATGATCCCATGTGGTTCTTGTTGCTTCTAGAATATGATTATGCAAATGTAGTCTTGTAGCTAAATCAATTAAGATGTCAACCACTAAAAGATTGTGATCTTCTTTGATAAGATCTTGGGCTAGATTCAGTAAAGTATTGTAATGATCTATGCTGGATCCTACTGACTATAAAATAATGTTGTTGGATCTCTTCATCTCAACTTGAATCTAGTTTATTTGTGCCTAAAGATCATTTTTGAATCTTGGCACATTTGACAAAATGTTGTACAAATATTGTACCTTATGTATTGGTTCTATCATAACCTATATTTGCTCTTGTAATTGCACTTTTTGCTCAGCAATGGTTATGGAAACTTTGTCCACAATTTTATTCTCAAATTGTCTTGTAGACCAATTAGTCAATTTTTTATTTGACTCCATATTATGAACATCAACTCGTTCAACAATATTTACAAGATGGGTAATGTTTGGAGCTTCTTCATTAAAATTTAATATATCAAAAGCATCAACAAATTTTTTTTTCAAATCATAGAGTACTTGTTTTTCCTTAATTCTCTCTTTAGCTCTTCCTGTCATTTCTTCTTCACCAAAACCTCTTGTAGAAAAATTATTTTCTCCAAGGTGAAATTTTCCAAGTGTAATTGTTGCATGACAATTATTTCATCTGGACTTTCTTCAATATCTGGTGAAGTATCCTTTATTGTTTTTCCTCTTCTACTTAGTGAAAGGAGTGCTACTACTCAACATTGCTTTGATAGTTGGTGATGGATTTTTACCACTTGGGCATGTGATTGCATTGATGCTCAAGATAACAATGGTCACACTCAATTAAACTATACTTATTCCTTTGTTTTCCTCACTATGAGGTGCTAAAATATTCTTACTATCTACACTTGTTTCTTTTACCTTAGTTCCTACCTCTATATCTATGAGCCTTGATTTCTCATCCTAAGGAGTGTTGGTACTAGTGACATGCTCCCTTGTGGACTCAAAAAACCTAAACTTTCTCCATTTCTATAATCATCTTTGATATTTATAGTTTCTTTCTCTATCTCTACTCCCTTGGTTGATAGCCCAAAAATACTTTTCCAAAGCAATTCAATCTACTGTGCTAAAAATTCCACTTTATTCTTTAAGATAAAAAAACATTCTATATTTAGGAATACATTTTCTCCTATACTTTATGAAAACTATGTCATATTTCTCCTCGGATAGATCAGACATAACTCTGACTAATGTGTTAGTTCTTATGTTTTTCTCTTCTTCCTTTGCTAGTTGCCATCTTCTTTGTAATCTCTCATATAAATATTTAGGTATCTTCTTCTCAATTTCATTAGGAGCTAGCTTATGATTAGAAATCATATCCACCATAGCCTTCTCAATTTTTGTTTAGTCAACATTATCCAATGTATCATACTTTACAAATCTAGAGTTCGATAATCTTGGAGATCTTTGTAGATTTGTACTTACCTCTTCAATAGACTTAGATAACTCTTTAGGTGGTCCTCTAACCAATCTCCTTTTTTTTAGGGGCATTGGGCTCAATAGTCTCTACTACTCTCTATTTTGTAGTCTACTTGACACTAGCAACTACCCTAGTTCTTGGCTTATTTGGTGGTGGAGGAGAGAAGGGTGCCACTATTGGCTTCTTCTTGGTTCCTTGTGCCTTCTTTCTTGGTGGAGTGACAAAAACTAGGGCTTTAGCCTTGTCTCTTTCTACTTCTTCCACTTCCTTATCACCACTAATTTTATCTTCATCATCTCCAAGACCTTGTATTAACTCTAGTGGTTCCTTTCCCTTGCCTAGGGTGTCTAGTTTTGCGTCTAGGTCTTCACTATTTCTTTTCCTTTTCTTATCCTTAGAAGCTATCTTGATATTTATAGTTATTCTTGCTTTAGCTTCCTCATACTTCCCAAAAGTTTAAACCTCAATGTCTATCTCTTCATTCAATAGTGCAACTATGTTTGTACTCACTGAATCACTATCAATTTCTTAGTTTAAACTTTGTAGCCAAGCCTTCCTTGACTATACTACCTACACAAATGTGTTTTCTATATCTATAAGAAAATATATGTCACTGTAATACCTTGTGACCAATTCTTTAGGTATCCTCATCATTATTTTTGTTCTTTTCATAAATTACTCAAAATAAGCATCCATTACATTCTCGAAATTTGCTCCTAATTGAGTAATGTATTCATTTATTTGTCTAGTCGCTATTTTTTCCTATTCCCAATCAATACCACCAACACCAAGAAATTACTTTTGGATATAAAAGAAAATACATATAACAAGGGATCCAAACTTACACATTCAATTATTATCTTTTCTTATAGATGATAGATTCTCTTCTAGTTGCACTCTTTGAAGCTAGGAAATATCATATTAATGACCTTTCATCACTATCTTCCACACTTGATCCACTACCATACATGACACACTATTCAATCTACTTGACTGGTAGAATTTGTGAGCAATAAATGTCACTGTAAGTTAGTTAATTAGAAATTTTTGTAATGAACATACCTCATCCATTTCACTTGACTCCTATGTTTGCCTCAACTTCTTCATGACTCAGAAATCATATAGTATTCTTCTTTTCCAATGTTGTATATCTTGTCACACTATGAATCATTTTCTTTTTGATCTCCATGGGTCCATTCTGTAGCCAATACTTCATATCATGGATTCTTCTTAGAGAAATTTTAATCCATTCAATCTAAAAATCTTCAAGGATTATGGGCACAAGTTAACCCACTCCTTTCATCAACTTTGAATTCATCCTTCAAGATTCCTCCATTGTAAAACTTCTCATATGTCTCTTTGATCTTATAGTCTGTCACTTTTATCTAATCTTACACATATAACAACTCCTAACATCATGGGTCATAACAACTTTAGGTGGTATCAAGGATAGTGCACCCATTGAATCTCTTTTAATTACAATTTCTAGAATAATATGAAACTTTGGTAGAGGATAAGAGTCACTCTCCACTAGTTGAATTATACTAACCTCTTAGCTCATTCCAGTGGTAGATGAAGTTGCCATATTTGTTGTTAGGGTTTAAAGGTATTTTCTTGATCCTCTTTCTCTTCTGAATTACTCAACATAGTTTAGATCTTCACTTGTTCAGGTTTCTCATCCTAATTGCTCTTGAGATCCTTTGCTTTTTGCTCAAATCACCAAATCACTCCATGATCTTGAAATCTATATGTAGGGTATGAGATAATGTCTTTAAAATTTGATATATACCTTATTTTGATCAATTTAGGGTCTTCATTAATGCTATGTACTTAGGTAGGTGGAAGCCAACTGTCTCAATTGATACTGTTACCTTTTGAGCTAGGCCTTTGCTTTACAAATCAATCCCTTCCATATCCCTCAATCTCTACCATTTTACTCAATTTATAGAATTTTACCCAATTTCTACCATTTCACTTCTGAAGTGCTTAGTCTTTGTTGTAATGCTCGATCAACATGAACAATTTTACTAATGTTTGAAAATCCTTCATAAGTCTGTTCTTATGCATCTTCATATATGCAAATATGAAATTTGGCACATTTCATGTAAGGAACTAATGTATGACATATCAATTAAATATTTAGTTCCATACATACCTCTCTTTCTTAGTTTGAGATGAAATGATCACCTTCTCCATCAGATTGGGTTACCTCAACTCCATTTACTCCACTATTTCCATCTCCTGATTTCTTTTTCCATTTTTGATTCATCTCCTTCTCAATTTTCTCAATGTATACCTTACCTTTTCCTTTCTCTTTTGTTTGATTTTTTGAATGTACTTGATTCCTACAATTCTTTCTTAGATGTCCAAAATTGTGAGATTTGGAACATGCATTGTTAGGTGCATAACTCTTCCTCTAGTTTGTCCAATAAGGTTTTGTCTGAGATCTACATTCATATTCTTTATGCCCATACTTTGGATAGTTATAGTAGTATCCTTCAATTCTAGGTGTAGTAGATGAATTCCTCATTCTTGACCTATACTCATGTATTTGACGTCCTTGTTTCTTGTAGTAAAAATAGCAACCAGTAAACTTAGGTTTAGGAATTTCCATACCATGTTTGCTTTGAAAAATGTTGGTTTTTCCTTTGGCTTTGCATTCCTTAGCTCTCCATTCTTGGATGATTCTCCTTGCTCAGTGCATGAATGTCCCGACTCATCAAAAATACTAGATGATTTCTTAATTTCTTCAAAGTACTTCATTGCTTCTTTAGGTTTGTTGAATCTCTCCATAGATTCTTTTTCATTTTTTAGTTCCTTCTTCAGTATGCCCTTTTGTGATTTGATATTTAAAATTTCCACATCCTTTTGATTCAATTCCTCATTTGCAAGCATTAGTTGATTCTTCATGTCTAGTTGTGTGTTTTGTAAGCTTCTACACATCTGATATTCTTCCTTCAAGTCTGGTAGCCATTGTTATTTTTTCTTCCTTAGACATAGTCCTATCTTCTTCATCTTTTTTCTTTTATTCACACACTTCACATAATCTTACTGATTGGATTTCATGTTCTCTTTTCAGCCCTCTTATTTCTTCATTTAGAAGTTTGTTCTTTTCAAGTAGATCTATAGATGATCTGTCATTTTGATTAATTGATTCAAATGGTCCTTTAGTCTCAACTTCTTAATAAGAATTTTTTTTTATTTGGATAGCAATTTCCTTTCTCCTTGTTAGGGAATCCTTCAGATCTTGTCTTCCTTTCTCAAGTTTCTATAGTATGAGTTCGATGTAGATCACTTAATTGTCAATAACCTTGTCTAGTTTAAAAGTCTCCATCTCCAAGATCTAATCTCCAAGTGATTAAGCTTCTCTTAGAGAATCAATTCTTTGATAATAGTTGTTGACTAATAGAGGAATAAATAAGATAATAAGATACTTGCAAGGGGGAGGGGGAATCATAATTTTAAGCACTTTTAATTTTCACCAATTAATTCAGACATTCACCAATTACCTTATGCATGTAAAACTTGTAAGAATAAAGTTGTTGTAACATGTAAATGCGATCTATCACATACACAGAAATAAAAACATAAAACAATATTTATTACCAAGAAACCCTCCAAGGTGAAGGTAAAACTAGGGTGGGGACACCCACAAATCATCACTACTATAGTAATAAAGTTAACCTATTAGGGTTATGATGTTTGATCATAAAATATAATCTACCCTATGAGGGTTTGTCCCATTAAAATCTTAAGAGACTATTAGATCTCACCTTGTTGGAGGATTTAATACTTACAATAAAGCAAGGACTATGTTAGGAGATTTACAAAGATCTGTTAAGACCACTATGTTAGGAAATTTAGCTTGATTCAAGTCAGTTAGAACTAATTTAGTACCTAACTATCAGTATGCTTTGTAAGCTAATTTTGAGTCTTCTCCTTGCTAATTGATCCTATCCTCTAATATAATTATACTTTTCTTCCCCTTTTCACTACTTGGAATAGGTCACTTGCTTTGTTAAGAGATAATAGAACACTCTCATTGACTTTTGATATGATCTTGATCTTTCACTTCACTGTTCACATACTAATCCTTGTTTACATGAAAACACTTCTCTTCTTCATGACATAAAACACGATCTAGGTTAAAATATTCTTTATTTAAAGAGTTTTGTAAGGAGTTTTCTATATGCTTCCATAATAGCCTCTCCATTTGAATCGTCAATCGCAAAACATAGGGATCTATAATCCACATCATTTACATGTAAAAAATCTTTGTAAAAACCTCTACAAGTATTAAATGTTTCTTCCATGTCAGCTTGAAAATTATTTACCTTAAAATCTATTTCATTCCTAACTTTCATTTAGATTTCGTGTTGCTCAGCCTTTACTATTTTTTGAGACTCAACATTTTTGTTGCTTGGTCTATTGTGCTCAACACATACTATATAACTTGGTCCTTGTATGTTTGAAATTTCTTAGTCGATGCTGATCTTAGCTCTTATAGAAAATACTCAGTGACCATACACTTACTTGACTCCTATAGATCTCAGTACATGCTTGTTTATGTACATGACTTGGCCTACATAGAGTAGCTAGGTCACAGTGATAACTATCTGACTCTACCTTGTAAATGACTAAGTGTTTGACACTAATAGAAAAAAATAGTTAGAGATACCAACATAAGTTTTATTTTTTGGATTTAATCATTATCTTTATTTCTTCAAAAATTATTTATTAAGTTATTTCAATGATTTCTCTTTCCATGATTTCTATGTTTAGCTTTTATGTTGTTCTCCATATTCCATCAACTAGCTTGTAAATCTCTCTGGGTATTGTCCCATAAGGTTTACTCAAAATCTTAAGAAATTTATGCATATACTTGACAACTACTTCCTCTATCTTCCTCTTGTCTTTGTCCCAACAAAGTTTGTATTTGTTCTTCCACACCATTTAGTCCTCCATTCTTCATTATGTCTTCAACAATGGAATTTACATTAGGATATTTTTACTCAACACTTTCCTTATCTCATTATTCCTAAAAAATAGTTGTATCTATCTCTTTCTTTATGTCTTGTTCTTTCTCCTCTTCATTGACCTCTTATTTTTTCACCTCTTTCGCTTTCCTTGTTTTTGAGGGACTATCTGTCTTCCTTTTACCTTTTCTTTGATATGTTCTTCTAAGTGTTTCATATTCCCCTTCTTCACTTGTCAACTCAATTGGAGTTATTTTTTTAGAGTCTTCAATGGTAACTGCTGGTGTGATTAGTTCTTTATTCCCAAACATTTGTGACAAAATATCATTCTCTAATATTTTTTTTTGAATTACCAATTTATTTAGCTCCATTTTGATTTGGACAATGCTTCCTCATAGGTTCCAAATCTTTGACCTATAACATCTATAATTCTAGATAGTAATTCATGAGCACGAGTCCTTATTGTGTCTTCATCTACTTCATGACTAATTGAAGGTAACCACAATGCTATAGGTTGAACTAATTGTATAATGCATGTATCAACGTCAATTAGAAAACATGTCTTCCTTGTATTATTCAACCTTATTAGTAGGCATTTTTTTCTCTTTTATGCATTCTAAACTAAAAATAATTGAATTATCCTCACATGACATTGTAAAATTTATCTCTTAAATCCTTAATGAAATCATGTATTTGAACTATATTATAGGTTTATCCTTTTCCCATTGAACCACACTTTTTCTAAGAAAGGAATTTTACAAATAGAAAAAGATACATACCAAAATCACTCCATACTTGAATGAGTGCCTTTTTTGTCTTTTTATTTGATCCCTATTTGGAAATAATAGACTTCTTAACATCTCACTCATATCATAAACTAGATTTTTTTCACCATTCTATATTCTATGTGAAGTTCTCCATCGAGCATTTTGTTCAATCTTCTTGATTAATAGATTCTATAACCTATATGTAATGAGCCCTAATAATAGATTATTAAAATATATTATCAAAGACACCCATATATATAATCAATATAACTATATAAATGTGTACACACACACACACACACACACACACACACACACACACACACACACACACACACACACACACACACACATATACAAGCACAATTCAAATTCTTAGTATATAGTTAATCAATATACAATTCTATAGTTATTATTAGAAATAGCAATAACTAATATTGATAATCAATACGGTATAATAAATAGTAAAAAGATAGGTATCATTATATAAATAATACTATACTCGAATAATAATAAAAATAATGTATTAAAAAATATGCATGCCACCTTGTCTTTGACCATTCACAACTAACATGACACTTTGTATGGGTAGATATAAATGAAGTAATAAAAGAGAAAATAACATACCTTTTGCTAGATTGATCAGAAGGAAGAAATAAAAGTTATTAAATAAAGAATGAAGTCATACAAAAAATAGATAATATTGAAGGTGCGATACCATTGGTTTGGCTCAATCCTTGATGGAATGAAATATACTTCCATGAACATTGACATATAAAATAAAATTATGATATTTTGCAAAGGGTTTATAAGGACCTACTTATAAGTAGATGCTTGGAATAAGGACCACATAGAGGATGATATTACATCATTGGGAACTTATATGAACCAATATTTCCACTTTTAAAGTCACTTCAAACATCACATAAGATTTGGACAACATTATAATCTACTTTTGAAGGCGATACGCATGCAAAGAGAGTAAGATTCTAGAATTGGATACGTACATTTCAAGATGCTAAAATGATCGAAGATGAATATGTAAGAAGATATATTGGTAGGATATCATAAAATATTACAGGAATCATGTCATGTGGTGGAACCAAGGAAGAAGATGAAGTGGTGTGGAAGATTTTGAAAATTTTAACATCACCATTCAAGCAAGTAGCTTAGATAATTAAACTATTGATCCCTTGCACTAAGGAGTTTTGCAGGGAGAAATTGTTTGGAAGATTGGAAATAGAAAAAGTAAGTTTGAGATAATTTTGACACATTACTAGATTTAAGATAGGCTTTAGTGGCTTAAGTGTTTGGCTAAGCCTGTCTAGAAGTGCAACTCCACATGGATATTTTTCTAGTAGCAGCAAAACCAGATCTGATGAAGACAAGAAGATTAAAAAAGGTATAACACTTCTTGTGAGAAGAGAAAAAGATGGTAAACATATTTTTAAATGTTGGACATGTAATGAGTTTGGTCATTGTGCATCTAAATGTCCTAAAAGAGAGAAAAAGTATAAAGGAAAGTTTAATTCTAGGAGACCTAGGAATTTCTTGAATGCTAATGAAGAAGAGGAATCTAATGAAAAAGTTCAGAGTGAAAGTGATGATGAGCTAGGATATGTAGCTATTAAGGAAGATGATCTTGATAGAGAAATTAGAGAAGAAAAGGCTCTAGTTTTCCAATTTGAAAAGAAAGTTGATTGGATTCTAGGAGACCTAGCAATTTCTTGAATGCTAATGAAGAAGAAGAATCTGATGAAAAAGTTTAGAGTGAGAGTGATGATGAGCTAGGATTTATAGCTATTAAGGAAGATGATGTTGATAGAGAAATTAGAGAAGAAAAGGCTCTAGTTTTCCATGTTGAAAATAAATCTGATTAGATAATAGGTAGTAATTGTTCACATCACATGACTAGTGATATGTATAAGTTTGTTAAATTTAGGAACTATGATGGAGGTATTGTTAGAGTTTGTAACAATGCAACCTATCATATTACAGGTATTAGATCTATTACTTTATATAGAAGAACTAACACTAATGATGCTTATTTTGTTGATGGATTGAAGCATAATTTTTTGGGTGTTGAACAATTGGTAGAAAAAGGGTATCAATTGTAATTTACAAAGAAGACTTGCAATATCAAGGATAAAGATGGTAATCTGATTGGAACTGGAACTAGTTCCAAAGGTAACATGTTTCAATTGAATCCCACTAAAATGACATGTTTGGTTGCTAAAGTGGATAATAGTTGGTTATGGCATAGGAGATTTTGTCATATAAAATTTGATAATATTGAGAAATTTAGTAGCACATTTTTAGTTAGAGACTAGCATAAGATAATAAAGCCTACTAATGTTATTTGCAAATAATGTATTTTGGCTGAGCAGAAGAAAGTATCTTTTCCTAATAAGAAGTTCACTATGACAGAAGTTGGAAATGTTTCACAAAAAATTGAGTGGTCCTACTAGAATAAGAGGTTTCTATGGTGAAATATATTTCATGATTTCTATTGATAATTTCACTAGAATGATGTGGGTATCATTTCTTAAAGAAAATTCTAAAGCATTTGTGAGGTTTAAGATATTTAAGAATAGAGTTGAAAATGAATTTGGTGTTAAGATAAAGTATTTGAGATGAGATAAAGGAGGAAAATTCATTTGTAGAGAGTTTAACATGTTTTGTGAAGAGAATGGAATAAAGAGACAATTATATTCACTCAAGACCCCTGAGAAGAATGAGATTGCAAAGAGAAGAAACATATCAATTTCAGAGGTAGTAAGAGTGATTTTGTGTTTCTAAGACATTTTGGAGAAAAGCAGTTAATACAATAATGTACATTATGAATAGAGTAAAGACCAAATATTGTATGAGCAAGACCCCTTATAATTATGGTTTGGTCATTCACCATCATTTCAGTATTTTAGAATATTTGGAAGCAAGTGTTACATTAAGAGAGATAATGGCATTGGTAAGATTGATCAAAGAAGTGATGAAGGTATGTTTCATGGATATTCATTAAAAATTAAGGCATACATATGTTTTAATCATAGAACCAAGACTATAGTTGAGTGCACAAATGTAAAGATTGATGAAAAGTTTGCAACCAAGGAAAAGATGGTAGATTATAATTTTGGTAAAGAAGAAGATAATTATGGAATTGTTAGGAAGAATGTTGAAGTTTTCTTTAAGACTAACAATGACCTACAAAATGATGTGAAAATTATTGAGAAAAGGAGAATAGAGGTCTAAAGCAAGAGATGATGTAAGAGTTGAGATGAAAAATCCTATCTCTAATAGGAATATGACAAAGAATCACCCTCTAGGGCATATAGTTGGAAGTAAAGACAAAGGTGTGAGCACAAGAAATAGAGTTAACAAGGAATTATGTCTAATTTCTCAAGTTGAACCTAAAAGTTCAAATGAAGCATGTAAAGATGATCATTGGATTCAACCAATAACAAAAGAACTCGATCAGATTGTGAAGAGTGAAACAAGGGAGTTAGTTCCTAGACCTAAAGAGAAGAATGTGATAGGAACCAAATGGGTATTTAGAAATAAAATGAATGAATAAGGTGAAGTTGTGAGAAACAAGGCTAGACTTGTATGCAAAGGTTATTTATAGCAAGAAGGCATAGATTATGCAGAGACATATGCTTCTATAGCCAAAATGGAAGTGGTGAGAATGTTCTTGGCTTATGTAGCAAATAAGAAGTTCAAATTATATTAGATGGATGTTAAATTGGCTTTCTTGAATGAAGAACTTAAAGAAGAGGTATACATTGAGCAGCCTAAAGGTTCCCCTTTAATAGAAGACAAAGAGATGGTATATAGACTAAAGAAAGCTCTATATGGTCTAAAGCAAGTGTCGAGAACATAGTATGCAAGGTTGGATAAATATTTGACAAAACTTGGATTTGTTAATGGTACGATAGACAATAAGTTATATTTGAAAGAAATTGAAAATGGTTTGCTGACAATAGCAACATTTTTTGATGACATAATATTTGGAGGTAATGATTAAGCAAGTGATAAGTTTGTTGAATAAATGAAGAATGAGTTTGAAATGAGTATGATAGGAGAAATGAAGTTTTTCTTAGGATCGCAACTTTTGTAGAACAATGTTGGTATTTTCATTCCACAAGATAAGTACTTGAAAGATTTGTTGAAGATATTTGGATTGGAAAGTTGTAAGCCTATTGGTAAAACTATGATAATTGGTCACAAGTGTAGAAACCTAAATTTGATTACACCACTAGGTAATCTTATTTAGTCATCTCCTAGGGCATTATTGATTAAATATTTTATATTTAATTAATTAATTAATCATCATCACCTAGTTAATTAATTAATTAAATTAACTATAATACAATTGATAAAATCAAATGATAACCCAAAATCTATTTATCAATTAAATCCCCATTCCTCTATTAAATCAAATAAAAATGCAAAAATCTATTTAATTTAATCCCACATCCCCCATTTATTAAATAAAGCATTTAATAAATCCTTCTAAATCTCAAACCATCCTAAAACCCTATTATTACCCTAAGCCAACCCATTCACCCATACTAACCTCACTTAGCCACCTAACTAACCCATCCCACCAAAGCTAAGCCACTTACCTCCTGACCCCCCTCCTAAGCTGAGCCTAATCCCACTCCTAAACATGTGCAAAAGTTTAAGCAAGGGTTAAGACTTTCTAACCCAAGGAAAAGTCAAAAGTCCCCCCAATCATATTCCATTCCTATCCAAGAGAATTTATCGCTCTTACATGCCTTAAATGCCCTTAAATTCCTCTTGCATTCCTCTTCCACACTCCTCCCTCTTAATTCCCTTTAACCCTCCACTTTGACCATCCAAACCCCTTGTAAATAGCTTTGAAGAATCACAATCCATGTGCTCCCCCTTTCTTGCATCCTAGACCTCTCTCACCATTCTTCTATCCTTGCATTTGGACCTTCCATCTCATCACCCCTTAGCCTATAAATGAAAACCTCTCCCTTCACAATTCATATCAACTTTTAATGCAAACTTATAATGCCACATCATCCACCATGAAATATTCATTTACATCCTTACCATGTCAAAATCCACTCACACCACCATTGTTGAACCTTTCACCAATCTCCACACTTAATCATCAACCTACCACTTGAAGCTTAAAGTACATCTAATCACACATCCCTCATTACTAGACACATCAACATAATCATAGTTTACACTTGAGGAGCTTACCATTTTATTTCTATTTTCCTCCCTGGTGTCCCCTTTTGTCTTATCATAATTTTTTACTTGTTTATATAGTTTTGAATGTTAATTTGGTTATTATCTTCATAACATACTAGGTTTCATGGCACTAAAACAAGTTATCCAGCAAGGATGAGACACCTATAGTTGAATAGAAGAAATACTGATCCATAATTGAAGGTTTACAAAATCAAACTCATACTAGACTAGATATCGAAAATGCAATTAGGATTGTAGCTAGATTTCAAGCTAATCCTAAAGAGAATCATTATGCAATAGTAAAGAAGATTTTAGATATTTGAAAGGAACATCTAACTATGGAATTTGGCATGATAGATCAAGTGAATTCACTCTATCTAAACATATTGATGTGTATTGGGAAGGCAGTATGGGTGACAAAAAGAGTACCAGTGGTAAAAAAAAATTTCCTCAGAGGAAGATTAGTTTCTTAGCTAAGAAAGAAACAAGATTTCATTTTGTAGAGTACACCAAAAGTAGAGTATGTAGTAACAACAAATAATTGTAATCAAGTTATGTGGATGAAGAAGATGCTAAAAGATACTAGAATTGAATTTATAGAACCTATTATCATACACTGTGATAACACAAGTACTGTAAGTATGTCTAAGAATCATGTATTGTATTCTAAGACTAAACATATATCTATTAAGTATCATGTGTTGAGAGAGAAGAAATTATAAGAAGCGATCATATTGCAATATGTGAGTACTAAAGATTAGATTGTAGATTTCTTTATGAAGCCCTTGCCTAAAGATACATTTGAATACTTGAAAGATATGCTTGGATTTATTCCCTTGCCTACTTATGAGTAGATGATGCAAAGATTACACGAGTCCAGTGGTTCAAAGTGCTATTAATAGACTAGAATGAATGTTGATGCTTCCTATATGGGGGAGTATCTATAATGAGATGAGTCATTAAGGATTCATGACATTTGGTATTTGGTTTTGAATAGTGTATTTGGACACTTGAGCTGGTTATAAATTGGAGATGTAATATTGACATAATGAGGCCTTTGTCATTGATGTCAATGGGGAGATATGTACATGAAAAACACCCTCTAGTTGAATGGGGGATAGAATGCATAAGAAAAGTATGAATGTGAGAGAAATCTCTACTTTATTATGAAGATTTAGAAAGATTCATGTAAGAATGGAGGAATATCTCTATGGGGTAGATATGTATGGTTAGTTGTTTATTGCGAACAACTATTTCCAATCCTAAGAAGATGAAGAACAAAGAAGTGTTCCAGAGGTTTTTTAGGTTTGATTGATGAAGAGGATTTGAAAAGATGAGAACAAGAACATCAACAACAAAGTACTACTTGGTATTCTTGGAACTTATATGTTTTTCATCTATTTTGTTGTCAATTCCAAAGGGGGATATTGTTAACATGAATGCTAATGATATTATTTTTGGGGAATATCCTTAGTATTGGAGAGTATTGACATGTTGCATTCATGACTGTGTTTATCATTGGTATCAACATACAAGTAAGTCTGTAATTATTGACATAGTAGCAGATAAAGATCTTAGTTGTATAGAAATTTTTATTATTATTTGGTGATGTACATTCATGGACACATTTTTCACTATGTCCCAATGATGTGGTTAAATATGCAACACATAAGTTGAAGACATGCATAAGTTGTACCTGATTTACAGAAAGTAGTATAGAGATAAAGCACCTAAGAAGTAGTTACTGATGTTTGTTTTATATCTTCTACTAGATATATAATCTATTGATGCATAGTTAGTCAATGACTTATGATAGTATGATGATGATGTCAGTAGATGTACAAGTCCAAGTGTCACATGTGTGAGAAGTATATACTATGAGTAGACAATTCTATTGCAATTGTAAATTAATTAATTATCTTATTATAATTAATTAGGAAAGCCTCAAGCTCGAGTCAACGAATTATCTTGAAGATACAGTATAAAGGAAACATGTTTTCCTTGGTTGTAGTGAGGATCAAATGTGTTGAACAAGTATCAAGTGTGAAAATGGTTAGAGTGTTTGGTGAATGTGAGTAAGCGATCCAAGGGACTATTGGATGCAAGATTTGAGATTTGGTAACAAGATATGAAGGAGTAGAGGTCTAGTTGATAGGAAAGAGGAAGAGGAAGGAAGTAAAATTCATTTTTTTTATTCTATAAGGAATAATATGAAGATAATTTGGATAGTGGGCTCATTGGTCTTGCCCCTAAAGTTGTTTGGACAATGGATCCATCTGCCTTCCACAACTCCTAATAGGGTTGGAATCTCCTAAAAGGGATTCAAAGTCTCCTAACATGGACTTATATTACTAAATGTTGTTATAGACTCCTAATAAGGTCCATCCTCTAACAAGGAATATTTATATTAGTACATCATATTATGGGTACCATCCCCATCGAGGATTTCCCTCTAATCAAGGGTTTCCCTATTTAACATATCTAGTGTTAATTGTGCATGAGTATCTTGTTATGATTTTTGATTATATTGCTCATATGGTTACATTTTATTAAGGTTGTTAATTTTGATATTAGTTGGATAACTAATTCATCCCCCCTCTCAATTATATTGGTGGACTATATTTTTAACACTAAGATGATGTCTTTTATAGATGGATACTTAGGATATAACCAAGTAATGGTAAAAGAGGAAGACAGATTATAGATGAAATTCACAACTAAATGGGGAACATTTGCATACAAAATGGTATCCCTTTGGATTATGTAAGAGCTAAATTTCAAAGAGAAATGGAAGAGGAATTTAAGGGATAATAAAAAAATGTATAGTTATCTATATGGATGACCTAACAATCTTTTCAAAAGAGAGGAGTACTCATTTTGTTGATCTAAAATAAGTTTTTAAGCGATGTCAAAAATATGCTATATCTCTTAACCCTAATAAATGTTCATTCAAAGTTACCAAATTGTATCTTCTATGTCACATCATCTTTGAAGCTGGTATTTCAATTGATCCTCAAAGGATAGACACAATTATGAAGTTATTGCCTCCCCATATTCTTAAAGAGCTTAAATCTTTCTTTGGGAAGATTAATTTTGTACACAAGTTAATTAACATGTTCTCCAAGATAGTTCACCTCCTCAATGAATTAATAAAGAAAGGAGCAAAAATTGATTGGGTTTTTGAAGTTAAGAAATCTTTTGAAGTTATCAAACTGGCCATTTCCTCTACCCTAGTATTCGTAAGTCTTGATTATGAGTTTCCTTTCAAAATCTATTCTTTTTCTTTAGAACACTCATATGCTGGTATCCTCACACAAAATAAAGATAAGGAAGATGAGAGACCCATCACATTCATGAGTTTCCCACTGAAAATTTTTGAATTGAAATATCCCAATCTGGACAAAATTTCATTCACCCTAATAAAGGAAATCAAATTTTTTTGACATTATATACTTAGGAGTAAGGTATATGCTATTAAACTGGATGAATTAGTCAAATAATTTCTAATGTAGAACATGTTTTGGGAAAGAAGAGAAAAATGGATGGCTATAATACAAAAATTTGATCTAGAAATTCAACCAATGAAGCTAGTGTGAAGATAGGGATTAACCAAGATGATAGCTGACAATGAGGAATAAATCATAGTGTCTCTAGTAGACACTAATGAAGGAATAATCATAGATGTTTGGAACCAATATATTATATTTTACTTCTTGAAAAATCAATAACCTCAATGGATGAACAGTTCCCAACATGGAGGATTAGAAATAAAATGTGAATCCTACATGCTCCAAGATAGCAAACTCTTCAAGAAAAACTATGAGAGGATTTATTTTAATTTTTTAGGACATGAAGAAGTGAGAGAAGTACTAGAAAAATATCATGATAAGTATGAAACTAGACATGGATCAATGGAGGTTATGACCCATCAAATTATGAGATCATGGTACTTTTGGCATACTATTTTTAAAGACATGTTTCAACATGTACATTCATGTCACACTTACCAAACAAGTGCCAATAGAGAAAGAAGCCTAGCTATGCCATTACAACCACTATTTGAGGTTCACCATTTTTCCAATTGGGGGATAGATTTTATTGGATCTATAAACCCACCATTATCAACAAGACATATGCTTTTTCGGTGGACTGAAGCTAAAACTTTTAGAAATTGTACAACAAAAATGGTCACTAACTTCCTAGAAGAACACATTGTGAATAGGTTTAGAATGCCATTCTTCCTGGTGTGTGATAATGGATTATCTTTCACATTAATTTTACTTACTCAATGGGCATTAGAGAATCAATTCATAATAAAATTATCATCCAATTATTATCCCCAAGGGAATGGCATGGTTGAGTCCACCAACAAGAATTTGATTACAGTTATAAAATGCTTGCTCACAGAAACCCAAAAGATTGACATACCCAATTGAAATACACATTATGGACAAATAGGGTTAGGAAAAAGAAAGCTTTGGGAACATCCTATATGTACTAGTCTATGGGCAAGAACCAGTATCCCACTCAATCTCAATATTCCAGTGTTGAAATTCATGAGAGGATATGCTGAGGATTTTGACATGGTCCAAATTAGATAGATGAATCTTTAGGAATTGAATGAGAAAATGACAATGACTTTAGAACATATGTGAAAACATCAGGCTATCATAAAATGTTTCTTTGACAAGAGAGCCACACTCAAATCTTTCAAAATCTTAGACCTTGTTCTTCTATGGGATAAAATAAAAGGAAAATTAGGTAGTCATGCAAAGTTTTAGTGCTTGTGGATTGATCCTTATTAGATTGAAGAGATTTTTGGGAAAATACATTTAGGCTAAGTACTTTACAAGGGGAATTGGTCCCATTACCAATTAATGGACAATTAGTGAAACGTTATTTCGAAACCTACCAAAAATAAAAATAAAAGTTTATTTGTTTTCTTTTAGTTGTGTTTATTTTTAATCGTATATTTTCTTTACCTTGGGTATTTTTGTTTTATTTTCTTTTTCATTATAGGGATTAGGTGTAATAAATAATTCTTATTGATACATAACCAAGACCATCCCATTTGGTTTTGACTTTAGGGAGGAGGTATTTCTTTGTCAAAGCATTTAGATAACTTTGCTTCTTGTACCAACAAAATACATGTGTTATTTGTAATGATAAAGGAATTCTTGCGTTAAAGTCAAAATCTAAGATTGATTCTCTCAAAACTTTGCAAATTTAAATTATTAATAATTCTAGGTTATATTCAAATCTAGGTTGGATGTAGCAAGGGATAATTCAAAACTTATTGGTTTAGATAAAGGGTCTCTTCAAAGACCTGTAAATATCACTATTTGGTGCGAGTGTCTCCCAAAAATCTCATTAAAAGAGGAACACAAGAGTTATCTAGCTAGAAATCAATTTGGAAAAGATCACCAATGCCTTGGCCACACAATGTAAATGTGTTTAGAGTGGAAAAGAAAGGAAAAAATTCACAATAGTCTCACATATAAAATTCCAAATAATTGTAAAAGGTAATCAAATATAGGGATAATATTGTTGAATTGCTATCCTTCTATTTAATGAAAAAATGACTTCATGGAAGAATCAAGTGGAAACATGTGAGCTTTGTGAAGTAAGTTAAATAAGATTACCAAATAATTAAAGAAATGAGATTAAAAACTTTTTAAGAGCCCACAAAATGGATTCTCTCATCTGGTAATTTACAGTGATGGATAAACAAGTTTATGAGGATTTCCAATGTTTGTTTCAATTAAGCAAAAGATTGTTTCCTTGTTGCTAGGCACTCATGATAGATGACACCTTGAGATGTCAAAAATAATTGGAGCACCAAGCACACACTAGGATTGAAAATTAGAGATTCTAAAGTTTTGACTTCCTAGTCCTTGAAAGACACTTGTGGAATTTGGAATTAGCTTGTAGCTAGGCCACTTGACACAAGTAGTAGAATACTTGCTGATGAAGAAATGACTTTGTAAAAATGGTGATCCCCTTTCTTTTTAGATAATCCCCTTGAGATACTTGGTCAAGTTCCTTGTTCAATTAGGACCTTCCTTTGAGTCCAGATCAATCCCTGACACCTAGTCCAACAATTGTGAGTAGTATCAAAGGGTTAGAAACCCAATTATAGTGTTAAGGATGTGCAAATGTACATATGTAAACCATTGGAGGTGCATACCCATGAAGCACCTTGAACTATAAATAGAACCTTACCTCCTTCATTCCTCATTTGATATCTTTGTTGTCCCTAATCACTGCACCTTTACAACCTCTATGATTGCGCAACTCTTCTCCTTTGAACATACACAAAAATGAATCTACCTTTTTAAGATTAAAAAGAAACTGTTGAGGATGTGCACATGTGCACATGAAGATGTGCACACCCTCAATAGGTGCATAATTTGTGCAAAAAATGAAGGCCCCCCAAAGAGTTTCCATTACATAGATCAACTACGTAGTTGCACACATGCCTAGGTGAACTAAGTGCACAACTACACACTTTATATATAGTGAAGTCTTGTGCCCTACAAAGAGTGCACATGTATAGGTGCTCTTAGTATTGAAGGTGCACATTTGTGTATTTTAGGTCTAATTAGTGGATCATTTTAGGCATAATTGGGGATGTCAGTCAATTTTTGGTCAAGTTTTTATCAGTTTGAGTCACACTTTAGGGTTGCCATAGGTTTACAACACTAGATCCTAAAATATATCTTTTGTGCATATATAATGGCATCATCTTCATGCTCTATGTCCATAAAGATAGCACCAAAGTCAATCACTTTCAAATATCAAGGAGTGCCAAAGTAATTCCAATTTAAAGACAAACAGTTTGAGATCAGAGTCATTGAATTAGGGCATATTGATTGGAATAATTTTATGTTTTTATATAAAAATCCCAAAGAGAGGTCAGCCATAGTGTTAGAATTGATCCAAAGTGAGTTGGTAACCATTTCTTCTCACTCGATGTCAGTTCAATCGTCTAAAATAATCATGACTTTGGTGCATCACTATGTATCAAAGGAGAAAGCAGTTAAGAGTGTGACTGAAGAGCAAGTCCTAGACATTAAACCTTGAACCATTGAGATGGTCTTGCATATTCCATAGGTAGATAAGTACCTCTAGATCACCTATGATGGTGTAGATAGATGGTATAGGGGAAATGAGATAGAAGCCAAGGAGTTGGTACAAATAAAGTGCCTAATTGACAAGACACCTTTGGGGAGAAGTGGAAAGGTTGACATGATCAGAGACTATATGATAGATGATATTGGGTACTCAATTTTTCTTTCTAGTCGGGTTACATGGGCCTTCCTATAGTTAATCATCTAGAAACATGGATAGTGCATTTCATAGAAACCATCAGAATAGGTAAGATGTCAATTGATTGGGTCCTGATACTTAGCAATAATTTGAATGAGCAGGTGATTTTGGTAAAGAATGACCCCTTCTTTTATATTACCTCCTATATGGTGTATCTTTCTGTGGCAAGACCTAAAAATTATTTGGGATTATACAAAAAAGGAAGCATGCAAGATGAAAATTCTTGGCCTTATGTAGTTTATCTCTAGGCAGTGAATAAGAAACTCCACCCAAAAAGTTCTAAATATAGGGTGGTCAATGATGGGTTCATGGAAGGGGATTATGAAAAAAAATATTAGTAGAAGAAATATCAAAAATAACAAAAATTGGAGCATATTTCATCAAATTCAAGATATTTACATATGTCTAGGTAGTTGGTACCCTCTTATACCTAAAGAAACTCCCATAGTATCCATAAGATTGATTGGTGTTGTTGGAGATAGCAAGAAAAATAACTTTTTCTTATGATAGGGTAAGGAATCAACACAAGAAAACTTGGGCATGACCAATCACCATTGGGGCTTTTGAAGTTAAACATAAACAAAATATTACTACATTTGATTCACAATAGGATCAACATCCTCTTGAGGATTACCAATCACCCTGCTCATAGTTTGACAATATCAGGATGGTGTAACATTTGGTGGGAAAGAAGTTTGTGCCTAGATCGATACTAGAAGATCATTGGATGAATGTTATAAATGACTATGATGTCTCAATTAGAGACTATTGTAGGATGGGTCTACAAATTTTTGAAAGAGTTCTTAAAATGGAAATACCTCTTAAGGCATTAAATAAGGATGATCCCAAAGTGTTGGATACCTTATACAACAGGGACAAGATATATGAAAGGCTCATCATGAATGTAGAAATTGGGTGAGAGTAAAATGATAATATTGGTCAATAGGGTCAACATATTATCAAATTAACAAGGGAATGGATAAGGAAGTGTTTCTATATGGATCTAGTTCCTTAGGATCTAACTCTTCAAGCCACAACATGACCCAAGAAAGGAAAATGAACCAAAGTTACTCTGCCTACTTACCCTACAAAGTCACCCTTGAGGTTGGAAATAGTACATGAACATTAGTGAGAGGTAGAGTATTTTGAGACAAAAAAGTAAAGGGAAAGAAGAGAAAGAGGGCCACTCAAGTAAGTGATCAAGAGGAAGAGGCTTAAGAAAAGATGGCTTCTCAAGGAGAAGAAGTTCAACCTGAGCAAGAACAAGCCCAACCTGAGCAAGAATAGGCTCAACCAACACATGAAGGAGAATCAATATCCAAAGACCTTGCAACCGAAGCTTCCTTGTCAATACCAAAAAGGGACAAAATTTAGATGATGGTGGTAGGTGTAAAGAGGAGGAGATTAAAGAAAAGGGCATTCCATTACCTCAAGTTCCATAAACCATCCTCGAGGTGGAAGATGAGGAAGAAGGGGACAAAATAGAAATTGTCCCCTCGAACAAAGGACTTGCTCAACCACAGATGTAGAAGAAGAAAGAAGAAGGAGTTTAACTCAAACACCACCTTTTTTTCCTTGAGAGCATGTCCATGCTGAGACCTTGAAAGAGGAAAAATAGAAGTGGATTGAAGAAATGTAAGGCAAGGGAGTAGATATTTTTGATATTTTAAATTTTGATTTCATGCCTGTGAGAACTAAAATGGTAGGGATGAAGATAAGAGATACTCCTCAGAATGAGCCAACAATAGAAGATTTGGATCAATTTCCTCCCTTACCATAAGGACCTCTTGGTATTCCTCCTCCACCATTGCAAGATATTTTGTGATTTCCTCCTCAACTAGATCAAGGATTAGTTTCCCTACCTCCTCTAATGGATGAACCTATCAATCAAGAATTAGAGGAAGGATAATATGTTCAATTATATGCCAATGAAGTATCAGAGGAAGGAAAAATTATGGAAGAAAGGAAAAAATCTTCTCCCAGTATAGAGGCTAGGTCCCTAGACCAATTTGACATAGAAGCTCACTTTGAAGTTCCTCTTCAAGACAAGAAAACTCTAGAGAGGAGTAATAAGGGAAAGGGACCAACATTAGAAAACCTCTTCAATTGAATATATGACACCAATGGGAAAACTATCATCATGGCTTAAGAAGGTCTTTTTTATATAGAAAAGACAGGTGGAATTGACACAAGAGGAAGACATGGTAGAGTTGATAAAAGCAATCAAGAAGCTTGAGCTACCCAAGGGTGATGCTAAAACACTGGCTTTCATAATGAAGAACTAGGATCAAGACCTCTTGGAACATATTTCTATTCTGCCTCCCCATGTAGATACACAAGAATTAAATCCTAAGGACTATTAGATGAAGGAGATAGTATTGGGAAGCCCACAGTGGATACAGCTAAAGTTTTAATCATCACAAGTCTCAAGAAAGTGTTTTCACATATTGATAAAGATGAATCAGAGCTTTTGATGTTGAGAAAACAAAATGATCTATTGAGTGGATATTTTAATGAAGTAGTGGGTCCTACAAACTTTGATAATCCCAAGATTCATCTTAGAGCTACACTAGATAGAAAAGAGGTGGGGTAACCAACAAGGGATTCATTTTTGGATGCATGTAAGAGGTGACATCATAGTTTTGAAGAAAGAGGAGTACAAATAATAGAAAGTAATTTGAACCTTCTACACAACATCCAAAATAATGCTAAGAAATTGGTTACCATTGTAAACCAATATTTTGGGTTGATGGATGAGGTGCATACTTGGGCCAATGATTTACAAGTGCTGAAATATATAAAAGAGAAAAGGTACTAGCTATTGATGGAGATTTATATCATAGAGGAGTTAGATAAGATGGATGATTGGATAGAGAAGGTATCAACAAAAAATTAAGTCATAGAAGGACTATATGAGGATATCATGGAAATAAAGAATAAAGCCCAAGGGCAATTTTTTGAAGCAGACAAATACTACAAGGCCTCTAGCATAGAGATTTTTGAAGATGAATAAAAAACTAAACTTTCCTTGGTACAAATGGTAGTTTAAAAATTCAGATATTTATTCAAAACAACTTTGTTTGAACATGACATTAGATAAGTGTTTAAAGTAGAAGAAGCATTGTTGGAACTAGACTCCAGGCTAGAGGACTTTGTTGATACAATTGTAGAAATAAGTAACTATTTCTAGGTAGTATGATATAAGTATGAGTCACTAGACATACTAGAGGCTAAGGAGATCACTAAAATAATTGAGAAATTCAAGAACAAGCATCCAAACATCATTTTGGCATAAAGGGAAAGAAAACCCTGATGCTGGAATTTTAGTTTTGACACTTAGTAAATTTTGATATTTCTTGGTCCTATCATAGAGATGTGCCTTTTAAAGGTGTATTTTTTCTAGAGGTGCACCAAATCAAGAGATTCACTGACAAATTTGAAGAAGTAGTGTGTCGACAATTAACTACTAGTTGCTATTTTTAAGCATTTTGTGCATTAGAAATACGTTTTGATGATAGTTCAATTCCTTGAGGCACCTAGAGAAGGCCAAGCTTCCATTTTTAGAGGTCTCATTGAATCCCAAATAATTTCATGACTTCTCTCTTCTTATATTCTTCTTCTTCTATTTTTTTGTCATGTAAAGGCCCATGCACCCATTAATTGAGATAAACATGGGTGGAGACCTACTTAGCACCTTTTAGAGAGTCAATTTAGATGTAATTAGTTTTATTTTAGAAAGTTTATAGCATGAGTTTTCATTAGAAGAGCTCTCACTCCTAACATAAAAGGAAGGGAGGATTTATATTAAATACATGGATGTAATATGTATTCAAGGCCAATATTTTGATGCAATAATATATGCTATTGGTTCTCTCATTCTGAGTGTAGTAAATCTTGCCAGAGTGTGTTATTTTTGTGAATGCTTGTTCATGAATAATAATGGAGCTAATAGTTTTATTGCATTTTTATAATTGTACGATCTTTTAATTTTGGTGTTTTTCTTATGTTAACAAATTTTTCTATTGTGACAAATTGAAGAAAGGGTCATTATTGGTCTTGCATAGTGTTTTGTCTCGTGTGAACACACTTTTCGTGGCCTCACAATTTGATGAAATGTGAAATATATTTCATATTTTTTATATTGAAGTTACGAGTTGAAGAAGCACTACTCCTAATTTCATTAGTTTCCTATTAGATCCTTTTGATAATTTAATTTGTAGATGTGTTGTTACTTTGGGTTATGTCTATTAGGAATTTCCTTTTCAATAATTTACTTGAAATCTCTCATTACCCTATCTTTTTTATTTTCTTTTCAAACATTTGGTTAGAATAAGAATTCATATACTTGTGTTGATAAATTGCATTGATCATAAAATAGAAAATATAAATACATATATTTTTTGTGGTTACATTTCAACAAATTTGTACAGAATTAGTGGTTACTAGCAAAGGCCTCCTTGTGAACATTCACTTTTATCTTCAATTGAGTTACCCAACAGGTTGAAAAATAGCCATTGAGAACCTTGGAATTGGTTACTAATCAACTTTTCAATAGAGAGATTCAAAAGGATTTTTGTTGTTAAGCATTGTGCAAAATGACTACTCAACACCACCCTAACTCCAAGGATGGTTTAGAGGGAGTAAACTACCATTTAATCCAAGATAACCAATTTTTATAGTGACATCATCTTTAGAAAGGGTACATGAGATTATATAGCAGTTAATATTTATTATGGCATATGCTAAGAGAAAGAATTTATAATAAAAAAAATTCTTAGAATTATTACAAAATATAAATTCTAATATGATTATTAAATATAAGAATAGAATAAAATTCATATATATTTGATAGATATATTTTGTATGAGAATAGAGTTAATTCTCATATTACTGAATTTTATAATATTATTATTAATAATTATTAAATGAGATTATTTTCAATAATATTATTATTTAATTTACTATAACAAGCATAATTTGAATCTAATTGATATTATTTGGTGGATGAGTCAATAGGACCTATTGTATTAGCTACATAGTGGATAGGGGGTGTAAAAAAGGGGAGGACTAAATCATTCATGTTGGGTCAAGAGAATCTCATGTAGATTGTGTCAGAACTTGAGCACTTGTAAATCTACCATCCATTACAAGATATGATATGGAGATTATGGAGATTATCCAAAATTTCTAATAGTATTTAGTGATGATATTTACAAGTTAAGTTTAAACATGATTAATTATATTGGGATTTGACTTCTAGAGAATCTCATATTCTTTTTGGGATCATTCTAAGTCCACCTAGTAGAAGGGATCATTACAAGTGTTATCAAAGTATGATCTTACCTATTGGAAATATAAGAGGAGTAACTAAGAGGGGAGGGGTGAATTAGTTACCACAAAAATAAATTCCAGAATCTTTAGATGTCGATACAAAAAAAACTCTGAAAACTAAACTATATTGATGCCTGGTAAACATATAGAAAAATGTTGTAACTCGGTAAACACTGAAAATGCTCGACAAATACTTAACATGAAAGTCTTAAGATATTATCTATGATTATTAATATTTTAACATGGGTGTGAACAAAAAAGAGAAATATCATGAACACATTTATCACCAAGATTTAACGTGGAAACCCAATTTGGGAAAAACCACCAATTACAACTAGTTATTGATTTTTACTCTTTTGAAGTGAGCCCTGTTAGGAGCCAACCCTATTAAAGGTTGCAAAACACACTGTTAGGTGTGACCCTGTTAGAGAATTTAATCACCCTATTAGGAGTAGCCTTTTTAAAGGTCTTTGGACATTTCAATAGAAATGTAACCTTGTTAGAGGATTTAAAAATAGCTATTAAGCTAACTCTGTTAAGAGATTTAGATCACTGCTACAATGTTTAGATAGTAACAATGAGATGTCCTAATTCTAGATGCAACTAAATTTCTAATTATAGATCTCAATTCTAGCTTGTGTACTTGATCCTTCTTGATCAAATGTATCTTTTGAGCTTCACAAGGATATTCAAATTATCCTTCTAATTTTCTTCTTCTTAGCATCATTACATCTTTAATTATCTTCCATGCACTCATGCTTTCTAAATCTCAACTTGAACTTATATTTATATCTTTCATATTGTCAAGTTTTCTAGAGCATAACTTAGAATAATTAATATTCATCTCCTCAATCGACTAGAACCAATAAACAAATCAATTGAACTTAATATGCCAAAACAAGAAAATCCTTTGTTAGTTGACCTTGCTTGGTAGACACTAACTTAGAAATGATTTTGCTGTGTTAACAAAGTGAACTCGGTGAACACTGCATATTTGTAAAGTTCCTTTGGTAACTGAGTGAGCTCGTTAACACTCAACTTCCATAAAATTTTCTTTGGTACCTGAGTGAACTCAGTAGATATTGTCTTCTGAACTAGGAAAACTTTGGAATGCTTGATAAACACAAAAAATTTTCTTCAATGTCCAAGTGAGCTTGACAAGCACTGACTGGTGATGATATGACTTTTTTTGTAACATCAAAGACAATACAAAATTAATCAATTGTTCCAACACTTACCATCATGTAGGATAAGAGATTACATAAGGAATATAGTAATATGTGTATTATTCATGTGTACTTTACATCTAAATGCATCAATATATACACATTATGTATGCACTATGTCTTCATGCATCAATGTTTCTACTTGTGTCTTCACATATCTCGATAAATTATTCAAGATTAAATTTGGGTTTTCCATATATCTAATGAAGAGGGAGTTTGTGAAAGGTAGAGTAATTCAGGCACAGTGAGGAGAAGATTCCCAAAATAATTTTTTTCATGAGGGATCCTATTGTATAGAAATGCTACCATTCATTATGGAAATGGGAAAAGACCAATAAAGATCAATCCAAGTTTTAGGATCACTATTGGTAATACACACACACACACACACACACACACACACACACACACACACACACACACACACACATACACATATATATACACATATATATACACACATCTATATGTATATATATATACATACACACATATATATATATACATACATATATATATATATATATATATATATATATATATATATATATATATATATATATATATATATATATATATATATATATATATATATATATATATATATATATATATATATACATACATATATATATATATATATATATATATATATATATATATATATATCTACACATATATGTACATATATATATATATATATGTATATACATATATATGTACAAGTATATATACATACATATATATATGTATGTATGTATGCATATATGTATATATATACATATAAATGTATATGTATATATATACATATATATATACATATATATACACATATATATATGTATATATATATATATATACATACATGGGGATCATCACAATTGGCCCGCTTCACTTATTTATGCATATGCTTATTATCGACATTTCAATATGTTATAGAAGTATACTTAAATAAATGATGGTGTATCAAATCTGAATCACTGTAGAAAGATATTTGTGTTCATGAAATTTATACAAGTGATTGGGATTCTCTTATTTCAATCACTATATGAGCCTAAGAGTTGATGGATGGTGTTATGTAAGGAGGGGTAGAGTAGAACCAAAGGATATACTAGTGCCATACATTCTACGATAAGTAAATCCATGATCTCATATGGTTGAGTATAGGAGTGAAGTACAAGGTCTACTAAAACTACTCTATTAAAATATTTTCCCTTATACATTTTGTTTGAATATCTAAGTACCCGATCCTTTTTTTTTCTCTTAGAAGCTTTTTATAGATCTTCTCTCTTTAATGCCCAAATTTGATCTCCTTATCAAACTTAGCCTTCCTTGCTATGTCATTATCTTGTTTGCACCTTCATGCTTTTATCTCACTCCCATAATGATTTATGGTTAGATCCCTTCTTAAATAGATAATCGTCAAAAGTTTGAAATCATAACCAACAATCCATAATTCATCCTTTTGTTGTTTATCCTTTTAATTTTTTGATTTTTTAATTTGCCTTTCTTGGGATTAATGTCTTCTAAAAAATGCATAATTTTCTTCTTAACTACCTCTAATATCCTTAAATGTTTCATAGAATTTGGCTAAAATTATTTACATAAGTTTTTGTTCCATTACAAAAAGATATGCCAAAACTAGTTTACTCGATAATTGGATGTTCTAACACTCACTCATAACTAGCATTCATGCTATCTCTCAGATTCTATAGGCTCAACATATACTAATTCACTTGACATAAGTTAACTTTACATTGCTTGGTCTCCATTATTTTACTTGCTATGCACACTAGCTCAGTCTCTACTTGGGTGCTTGACAACCTTTGACTTGTTCGACATGTAATGATATATAAGCAAGTCCTTGTAGCTCAACCTTCTTTGGATGGTTTGATTGTAGTGATGACTGGCCAATGCTACCTATAAAATGACTAAGTGTTGGATACTAATAGGAAATAAGGCTTAATGATCAATATTCTCCCCCTTTGACATTAGTGAAAAAAACACTTTTTCATGACTTAGAAATTTGTAAAAAATAATAAAATATCACTCCCCTTGAGACTATGATTCGATCTTGAAAAACTTTAATTCTTCTATATCGTATATACATGTATGCAAACTTTGATGCTAACTCATCTAGTAACTCTACTTCTAATTTGGTCTTTTTACTTTTCCATAAAATGATTTTCCCCTTGTTTTTGTATGCAGATAATCTTTCCCCCTTGTTTTTTTCACTTATGGCTTGGGGTTTATAGGGGTCAGTTGATATTTATCCAAAAATGTTTTTTGACAAGCCAAAATTTCTTCAAGTCCTTGATTTCATCTTCTTCTTACTAATTCCATGAATTGAATTTGAATTTCTAGTTGAGCAACTATATCAATTAGGCTCTCTGCTAATGAGAGATGTGGATCTATCCTTATTAGATTTTGAGCCATAGATAATCCCTTCTAAATTATGTATAAATGAGGTAATAACATGAATTGAATTAAAATTAATGTTTTTCTAATTCTATTGTCCTTAGCCATCAACTCAGCTAATCTTCCCTCATCATATGCCAATTTATTACAAGAATTAGGACATGAATTTATGTTCTTTCTCAAAGAAATAATACAAGCCTTCATATATGCTTGAATTTTATCAATAAAGTGTTGATTCTCCAATGTGAAGAAATCAACATCAAAAAGTTTTATAAATAAAGAATGAATAATTGATAAAATTCCTTATAGACTCATTACAAGGTTAGAAAGCTCAACATGCCTAATTGCAAGTTCACATGAGACTTTCTCCACAACTTTGTGCTCAAATTTCTTATTAGACCATCTTAACAATTTATCATTGGTCTTTATATCCTCAGTACTTACTTTATCAACTATATACATGACTTGATCCAAGATTTGATGTTTATCATTAACATCATGAATCTCAAAAGAATCAACAAAAATGTCCTTAATTTCATACAATACCTACTTTTTCTTGATTTCTTTCCTCAATTATTCTTGCTTTGTCTTGCTACTCAACAAAGTTTGTAAGTTTTGCATCTATTGTAGAGGCATATTATTTGAGTCATGCATAGGAAATGTGATGAACTCATCCAAACTTACTGTCCCCTCTGGTGTATCATCTTTATATGCCACTATATGTGAGCAAGGGGTGCTATCTCTGGGTAGTGATACCTACAGTTGTTTTCCCTTTACACTTAGTCTAGGTGTCTATTTGGGCTACTTTGGACATGATATAACCTATTGTACATGTGTAATACTTAATTTATCTATTGACACAACACTCAATAACTCTATAAGAGCTTAAATAGCCTCTCATTCATTTGGTTTCTCTTAGCTCTATTGACTCTTTCTCCTCTTCTACCTCTTTCTCATCTATTTTGTGATGAGTGAATTAAGGAAACACAATAATTTCCTTTCCCTACTACTTGACACTCATGTTTGGAATAATAATAACTTATGTAACTTGAAAACCATCATTTTATGCACTTTCAATCCATGGATAATCTTGTGTTTGGAAAAAATTTGGATTGGTGCATGATAGAGAGGTGTCTGTGGCATCTAGTTTTTCATCTTTCAAATCTTCCTCAGGTAACACATTTTGATTTAGTGATGATGAGTTAGGAATGTACTCAATATTGACATCATCTTATTGTTAACTCCCTTCTACCAACTATCTCTCTCCATCTTCTAATTTAGCAAGTTCTTGTTCATCATCCCGTCCTTCTACTTCTATTGCATCTCTTACCTCTTCTTCTTCTTCTTCTTCTTCATCAACTAATGGAATATGAAATCCAAATGATTTCTTCTATTTTATTATGCTCTCCTTTTCTACTTCATGGGATTTATTCTTCAAATTTTTTTATGCCCTCTCTTTAGGTACAAATTTCTTTACAAAATCTTTTGACTGTAGACATATGTGTCTTTCCTAAATTAGGCATTGTTTGTGCTAAGGCAGTCTTCCTTATTTGTCTTTTAGTGGATAATGCCTACTTCCATTTGGCATCTAATTTATTATACAAGTCTGTAGGGATGTTGTCACCTAATTCTATAGGTATATACCTAAATTTTATCATAATATCCATCATAGCTTTGTTGGAATTATTTAGAATAACTAGTGGGGGTGACTATGTTATCCAAGGTCCAGATGTGTAAATAAAATTTTTCAATGCTTAGTAGAACCATATCCATACAACTTTATTGTGCATGCATCTATTAAATCATAAAACACTTTAAAATTTGTAGGTTACTATCCTAGATCAAAACAACTTTGTAGAAATGTAAACATGAATCATAACAGATTCAATAACACATTTGGTACAAGGATTTTATGTGGAAACCCAATTTGGTAAAAACCATGAGTAACATGCTACTAATTATGACTCTTTTGAAGTGATGCCTTGTGAAAGGCCAACCCTATTAAATGTTACAATACACATTATTAAATGTGAACTAGTTAGAGGATTTCAATCACCCTATTAGTAATTAGCCTTGTTAGAGGACTTTAGACCATTCACTTGGAATGTCACCCAGTTAATTGATTTAAAAATTACTGTTAGGTTGACCTTAATCCAAAGGATTTACCTTAGACTGATACAATGATTAAAAAGTAACAATAAGGCTTGATCTGATAATAAATTACAACTCACATGTAGATTAAAAATCTCTATTTCAGTCCTCCATTCTTCTTGGCTTTCACACACTTCAACTCTAATAGCTTGTTCACCCTTCAAGCATTCATACTCTTAATCCTTCTTGTTTTGTATGCCAATTGTAGTCTCTTCTATTCAACCACTAAATGAAGCAATACCCTAGACTCTTTGTCTTCCTTAGGTTTTCGCACATAACAACCTTTGTCTATGACCAACTCTCTCTATAAATAGAGATTTATGATCTTTTTCTGCTTAACCATAATCATCCACTTTAGGGTTAGGTAGGATATAATGAATCTACCCATTTTTCTATTTGGTTCCTCTAGAAAATTCTTCTTTAATCCTTCTTGAATTCACCACAAAATGGTTTACCTTGAATTTTGTGCCTTCAACTCATCATAGTTATCTTCCACACACTTTAAACAATTCAAGAAAACAAAATAGTCATATCAAATTCATCAGATCTATGATTTAACATGAATACTCACACTCAGCATCAATATGGTGTCACTTGGCTTCCATATTGCTCTTCCACTCATCATGCACTAGTTTACTTGATGAACACTAAAGTTTACTAATGCTTAACATCAACTAAACATTAGTTGGCTTACACTATGTTCATTTGACATATACTAAAATTTCAATTTGCTAGACTTCAACTGAGTTTTTGCTAAACTTGCACTAACTTTTCTTAGCACCTACTATGCATTTGGTCAAGCTTGGCATACACAATTTTTCTTGCTTGGTCTTCTAGACTTAATTAGTGTATCCAACCTTTATAGGCTTAAGTAGATAGACAATACACATATCATCACTATCTTAACTAACCTTTGTACTCCTTTTTCATACAATAACTCAACCTTTCCTCTAGGTTCCCTTATTATTTGATTTGATAAAATCCTCTTCATTCTTCAAATGAATGATTGCACTAAAATCAACTAAGTAGTTATCATACTAGCAAGTAGAAAGTTTAACATTAGTAACGAAACAATGATTGTTCCATTACAGACTCTTCACTTCAAAAAAATCTCATATCAACAATCTCCCTCTTTGGCATTAATGGCAAACCAATACCAAAAATAATACCAAAAATAAAATAATTCCTTGTATTGAAATATCTCCCTCTTTTAGAAACTTAGGGTTTCTCCTTCTAACTTTCTTTGATCACTCCATCTTTTTGATATTTTGGTATCTATCACTCTATTTGTACTTATTTCTCCCTCAGGAGTATATCTCACTCTTACTAGGTAGATGTATTTCTTTTAGTCATTTCTCTCTTAATAGGGCATATTTCTCCCTGTTTAGTAAACATTAGGTACATTATCTCCCTCTTTTACAACAATACCAAAGACTTTTCATCTCAACATGAAGATGTTAACAATTTTAGCTTCTCCCTTGGTCACCTAACTTGTGATTATAAATCTTCTAATTCAACTCCTTCATTTCTTTAGGTAGCTCCTAAAGTAATATCCACTACATCAAGGTGTAAGATACAACCTTTAGCTTGGTTGATGCAAGACACTACTTATGCTTCTTAAGTATCTTTGGATAGGGGTATCACCCCTAGTTTACCTAGTAGATACTCATGAGCATCCTTAGGTAAAGCTTTTGTGAAGATATCAACTATCAGCTCTTTTCTTATTGGTCTATCATCTTTATCTCCAATAATTTGTTCAGTAAGGTGATGTCTTTGGCATATTTTAATCACTCCCTCTTTTTGATATTCAGGTATCTATCTCTCTATCTATACATATTTCTCCCTCAGGAGTATATCTCCCTCATAGTACTTAGATGCATTTCTTTTAGTCATTTCTCCCTCAATAGGACATATATCTCCCACTTTAGTAAACATGAGGTACACTATCTCTCTCTTTTACAACAATGCCAAAGACTTGTCATCTCAACATGAAGATATTAACAATTTTAGTTTCTCCCTCTTTCACCTAACTTGTGACTATAAATCTTCTAATTTAGCTCCTTCATTACTTTAGGTAGCTCCTAAAGTAATATCCACTACATCAAGGTGTAAGATACAACCTTTAGCTTGGTTGATGTAGGTCACTACTAATGCTTCTAAAGTAGCTTTGGATAGGGGTACCACCCCTAATTTTACCTCTTAGATACTCATGAGCATCCTTAGATAAAGCTTTTGTGAAGATATTAACTATCTGCTCTTTTGTCATTGGTGTAGCATCTTTATCTATAATAATTTGTTCATTAGGGTGATGTCTTTTGACATACTTTGATCACTCCCTCTTTTTGATATTTAGGTATCTATCTCTCTATCTGTACTTATTTCTCCCTTAGGAGTATATCTCTCTCTTACTAGGTGGATGTATTTCTTTTAGTCATTTCTCCTTTAATAGGGCATATATCTCCCTCTTTAGTAAACATGAGGTACACTACCTCTCTCTTTTACAACAATGCCAAAGACTTGTCATCTCAACATGAAGATGTTAACAATCTTTGTTTCTCCCTCTGTCACCTAACTTGTGACTGTAAATCTTCTAATTCAACTCCTTCATTACTTTAGGAAGATCCTTAAGTAATATCCACTGCAACAAGGTGTAAGATACGACCTTCAGCTTGGTTGATGTAGGACACTACTCATGCTTCTGAAGTAGCTTTGGATAGGGGCATCACCCCTAGTTTACCTCTTAAATACTCATGACCAGCCTTAGGTAAAGCTTTTGTGAATATATTAGCTATTTTCTATTTTGTCATTGGTCTAGCATCTTTATCTCTGTTGATTTATGGTGATGTCTTTTGACATACTTTGATCACTCCCTCTTCTTGATATTCAGGTATCTATCTCCCCGTTTGTACTAATTTTTCCCTCAGGAGTGTATCTCACTCTTACTAGGTAGATGTATTTATTTTAGTCATTTCTCCCTAAATAGGGAATATATCTCTCTCTTTAGTAAACATCATGTACACTATCTTCCTCTTTTACAACAATGCCAAAGACTTGTCATTTCAACATGAAGATGTTAACAATTTTAGTTTCTCCCTCTGTCACCTAACTTATGACTGTAAATCTTCTAATTTAGCTCCTATATTACTTTAGGCAGCTCCTAAAGTAATATCCACTACATCAAGGTGTAAGTTACAACCTTTATCTTGGTTGATGTAGGACAATACTCATGCTTCTTAAGTAGCTTTGGAAAGGGGTATCACCCCTAGTTTACCTCTTAGATACTCATTGTATATGAGCAATGTTAGTATGCTAATAGAAACCAAATTTAAATAAAGCTTCTACAAACTAAAAAAAATTCATAAACTTCAAGATAGACTAAGATGAGCTCTCAATTGAGAATATGAGCCATTAATGGACTCTCTCAATAAGAAGCTCTCTTTTTGAGTAGCTTTATCTAAATGGATAGGATGTATGCTCAATATGCTTCCAAAGGCTTCAATGGATGATTGTGGATTTTTGGTGTGGATAGATGGCTTTAGTATGGATTTGGCTCTCAAAATAGCATTATAACTTTACTTCATGGATTGTGTTATTTTGCAAAGGGGAAGGATCCAATTTATAGGCAAGAGGCTTGAGGGATTGAGGGCTAAGATGCAAGGATGGGAAAAAGCTTATGGAGGGCTTAGATTGCATGAGAGGAGAGCACATGGATTGTGCTTCCTTACAGCCAATCAAGGAGTGACACATGTCACATGGTGAGAGGATGGAGGAAAGGGGAAGGATGAGTCAACAAAGGAGGCTCAAGGGATAAAATCTTCATAAAGACCCTCATAATGACTTGTAAGAGCAATAAAAGGGCTTGTAAGAGTCATTTATGACCTAGTGGACTTCATAAAGTTTTATGGTTGAGATATTTTGAGGGTGATGAGAGCAATTTTGACTTGGACTTGATTAGGAAGGTTTTAAGCTTGCTTAGGCTTGTGAAAATGATTAGAGGATGGATTAGGATGGTTTAGGATTAGCTTAGGGATAGGCAAGTGGATGGCATTTAATGAGGGTGGGTGAAGGAGGAGATATTTGTTAACTTTGGCTTGGGTTAGGAAGTTTTAACTCATGTTTAGGGAATGTGACAAGGTTAGGAGGGGATTAGGATTAGGTTTAAAGACATCTTCTAGAAGAGTCTAGACTTTGGATGAGGATAAAGACTTTCTAGAATAGTCTAGAATTTCCTAGGATGAGGATGAAGACTTTCTAGAAGAGTCTAGAACTTCTTAGGATGAGGATAAATTAGATTTTTAGGAAATAAATAAAGTTTTATTTATTTCAAGGGTTTGGGTTGAGGAGATATTTATTAAAACTTTTTTAATAAACATGAGGATTAATATTTAATCTTAATTAAATATTTTGAGTTGGGATTAGGGGTAGGAAAGGATGGGATTAGCCTTTAATCGAAATTAAAGAAGGATTAGAAGATTTTGGAAGAGGTTATTGGTCATAAGGAAATTGGCCAAGTTTTGGGCAAAAAATAAATTTTTTATTTATTTTAGGATTTTTGGTCAATTTATTAATTAAATAATTAATAAATAAGGAAATAATGTTTAAATAAGATTTAAACATTTTTGGGAGGGATTCCTTAATTAAATATTTTTAATTAAGATAAAGGGATTTAATGGCATAAAAATAAATAAATAAATTAAATAATTAATTAATTAATAAATGATGATGTCATCAGGAATTTTTTAGAAAATAAAAATACTTTATTTTCTAAAAGTTTTTTTAGGTGTCTACACTCATGAGCATCCCTAAGTAAATCTTTTGTGAAGATATCAACTATCTGCTCTTTTTTCATTGGTCTAGCATCTTGATCTCCAATAATTTGTTTAGCAGGGTGATGTCTTTTGACATACTTTGATCACTCCCTCTTTTTGATATTCAGATATCTATCTCTATGTCTGTACTTATTTCTCCCTCAGGAGTATACCTCCCTCTTACTAGGTAGATGTATTTATTTTAGTCATTTCTCCCTCAACAGGGAATATATCTCCCTCTTTAGTAAACGTTAGGTACACTATCTCCCTCTTTTACAAAAATGCCAAAGACTTGTCATCTCAACATGACAATGTTAACAGTTTCTCCCTCTATCACCTACCTTGTGCCTGTAAATCTTCTAATTTAGCTCCTTCATTACTTTAGGCAATTCCTAAAGTAATATCCACTGCATCAAGGTGTAAGATACAACCTTTAGCTTGGTTGATGTGGGACACTACTCATGCTTCTTAAGTAGCTTTGGATAGGGGTACCACCCCTAGTTTACCTCTTAAATACTCATGGGCATCCTTAAGTAAAGCTTTTATGAAGATATCAACTATCTTCTCCTTTTTCATTGGTCTAGCATCTTTATCTTGAATAATTTCTTCAGTAGCGTGATGTCCTTTGGCATACTTTGATCACTCCCTCTTTTTGATATTTAGGTATCTATCTCTCTATCTATTCTTATTTCTTGCTCAGGAGTATATCTCCCTCTTACTAGGTAGATGTATTTCTTTTAGCCATTTCTCCCTCAATAGGAAATATATCTCTCTCATTAGTAAACATTAGGTATACTATCTCTCTCATTTACAACAATGTGAAGACTTGTCATCTCAACATGAAGATGTTAACAATTTTAGTTTCTCCCTCTGTCACCTAACTTGTGACTATAAATCTTCTAATTTAGCTCCATCATTAATTTAGGCAGCTCCTAAAGTAATATCCACTGTATCAAGGTGTAAGATATGACCTCTAGCTTGGTTGATGCAGGACACTACTCATGCTTCTTAAGTAGCTTTGGATAGGGGTATCACCTTTAGTTTACCTCTTAAATACTTATGAACATCCTTAGGTAAAGCTTTTGTGAAGATATAAGCTATCTTCTCTTTTATAATTGGTCTAGTATCTTTATCTCCAATAATTTCTTCAGTAGGGTGATGTCCTATGACATACTTTAATCAATCCCTCTTTTTCATATTCAAGTATCTATCTCTTTGTCTGTACTTATTTCTCCCTTAGGATTATATCTCCCTCTTACTAGGTAGATTTATTTATTTTAGTCATTTCTCCTTGAATACATAACTTATATCCCTCTTTACTTAACATTCAGTGCACTATCTCACTCTTTTAGAACAATGCCAGAGACTTGTCATCTCAATATGAAGATGTTAACAATTTTAGTTTCTCCCTCTGTCACCTAAGTTGTGACTATAAATCTTCTAATTCAGCCCCTTCATTACTTTAGGTAGCTCCTAATGTAATATTCACTGCATCAAGGTGTAAGATACAACCTTTAGCTTGGTTGATGCAAGACACTACTCATGCTTCTTAAGTAGCTTTGGATAGGGGTCTGACCCCATAGTTTACCTCTTAGATACTCATGAGCATCCTTAGATAAATATTTTGTGAAGATATTGACAATCTGCTCTTTTATCATTGGTCTAGCATATTTATCTCCAATAATTTTTTTAGTGGGTTGATTTCTTTTGACATACTTTGATCACTCCCTCGTTTTGATATTCAGGTATCTATCTCTCTATTTGTACTTATTTCCCACTCAAGAGTGTATCTCCCTTAGTAGATAGATGTATTTCTTTTAGTCATTTCTCTGTCAATAGGGCATATATCTCCCTCTTTAGTAAACATTAGGTACACTATCTCCCTCTTTTACAACAATGCCAAATACTTATCATCTCAACATGAAGATGTTAACAATTTTAGTTTCTCCCTTTGTCACCTAACTTTTGACTGTAAATCTTTCTTCATTACTTTAGGTAGCTCCTAAAGTAATATCCACTGCATCAAGGTATAATATATGACCTTTAGCTTGGTTGATGCAAGACACTACTCATGCTTCTTAATTAGTTTTGGATAGGGGTATCACGCCTAGTTTACCTCTTAGATACTCATGAGCATCTTTAGGTAAATCTTTTGTGAAGATATTATCTATCTACTCTTTTTTCATTGGTCTAGCATCTTTATCTACAATAATTTGTTCACATACTTTGATCACTCCCTCTTTTTGATATTTAGGTATCTATCTCTCTGTTTGTACTTATTTCTCCCTTAGGAGTATATCTCCTTTTTACTAGGTAGATGTATTTCTTTTAATCATTTCTCCCTCAATAGGGCATATATCTCCCTCTTTAGTAAATGCCAAAGACTTGTCATCTCAACATAAAGATGTTAACAATTTTAGTTTCTCCCTCTATCACCTAACTTGTGGCTGTAAATCTTCTAATTAATCTCCTTCATTACTTTAGGCAGCTCCTAAAGTAATATCCACTACATCAAGGTGTAAGATATAATCTTTATCTTGGTTGATGTAGGACACTAATTTTAGAATTAGAATGTGCCTCAACTTTTGTTTATAACTCAACTCCTAAATGCAACTCGACATTCATTGTATGTGACTTGGTTGTCACTGAAGCTTAATGTTCACTTGCAACTTGTTTTACAACATCTTCATTAGGAAGTATACCTTCATAAAAGTATACAAAATATTTATATTCCTCTAGTTCCTTCATAGGTTCGATGTCATGTACCTCTTTATATTCATCAAACTTTGCATTTGCACTTTCCACAACTTTGTTGGTGTTAGCATTTAAAGACTTATAAGATTTACTACTTGTGGAATAGCCAAGGAACATATCTTTTTCACTTTTAGCATCTAATTTATCATTCCTGAAATATTTAAGAATGTAGCACTTACTTCCAAAGACCTTAAAATATTTTACATTGGGTGAGTATCTATACCATAATTTAAAATGTGTTCAATGAGTACCTTTCTTGGCTTGCACACATTTCAAGGTATAGACAACTATACTTATAGCCTCTCTCTAGTATTTCAAATAAACATTCATCTCCATCATGAGTGTCCTTGCACAATCCATTATGTATTTGTTCCTCCTTTTACCAATTCCATTTTGTGGAGGGGTCCTAGGTGCAAATGTCTATCTTTTAATTCCTCTATGATTATAGAACATCTCAAACTAATTTGATGTAAATTATCCACCTTTGTCATATCTCAAAGATTTTAGGCTTTTTCTTGTCTTCTTCTCAACTCTTGCCAAGTACCACTTAAATATTTGAAAAGCATCAGATTTCTATTTTAGAAACATAATTATCATCATCCTAGAAGAATCATCAACAAATAGGATAATGTACTTGTCACCCTTGTAGCTTTGTACATTAATTGGTCCACACAAGTCAATATGAATAGTCTTAAGAATTTTTTTTGAGGTGTGGGTCTTACTCTTAGTTGACATTGTTTGCAAATTATATTGTCAAGTTTTTTCAATTTAGGAAAACATTTGACTCTTTTCATGTTATTGATACTTACTAAGTTATCAAAGTTAACATGACATAATGTCTTGTGCCATAACAATACATCATCAAATCCTACAACAAGACAAGTGGCATCATTCATATCAAGATAAAATAGATTACCTCTTTGATCACCTTTCCCAATTATTTTACATTAGTATCATAGATCTTAGCTATCTTGTTCTCAAACTCAACCTTGCAACTTGAACTATTCAGTTGTGACACACCCAATAGATTATAGTTAATTCCTTCAACATAATAAGCATTGTCAAACAAAATATTTTCTATGAGTTTGATAGAACCTTTTCATTTTATTAGTTGGGGTGCATCATTACCAAACCTTACACTATACACCAGTGCAATTTCCTCATCCTCATCAGATTCATCCTTTATTGCAACATACACCACTTCATCATCATGATCATCAGATCCATCTCTGGTTTCCTCTTCTGTAATCTAACAATACTTCTTTCCTTTTCCTTTCTAATCTTTATTATCCTCATCTCTTTTGATTCTATATTTGTTTCAACTCCTATTGTTCTTCTTCTCTAGACATCTAGTAGCAATATGAACAACTTCATTACAATTTAAAAAAATGATACATAACTTACCTTTAAATTTTCCTTTTCCTTTGTGAAATTTCCTTGCTAGTAGTGCTTCAAGCTATTCTACATTTTTCTCATCTATATCACTTTCACTAGAAACATATTTGACCTTTTTCTTCTTCTCTTTAGGTTCTTTTAATGATAACTTATCTTTGAATGTAGATTCAACATTGTTAGATTTGAAATTATCAAAATTAGAGAGATCAAAGGCAGTGAGCCTACCTACTAGACCTTCTAGACTTGGATTAGAACCTGGTATACATCTTAATTCTTGTATGGCAGAAAATCTAATAACATATATGGGAATCAATTTTCTCAATACTTTTCTTAATAGAATATCATCATGTATCTTACTAGTAGCTCCTCTTATAGCATTAACCACATCCTTTATTCTAGAGAAATATTAAGCAACATTCTCACCTTCTTGCATCCTCATATCATTGAAGTTGCCTCTAAGACTTTTAGATTTGGCTCTTAGAATATTTATGTCTCCTCCATAAATGGTGTGAAGAGCATCCCACATCTTCTTTATATCACAACCCTTGATGTCATTGAAATCAGAATAACTCAGGGCAGAAGCAATCTCCAACATTGCATGATTATATTCTTTCTTCTTTTCCAGATCATCAATAGTTGGGGCTCTAGTAGGATTGACATGCTTAGTAATAATGGTAGATTGTGCATGATCTCAAAGACTTCCTAGGTGTAGCTTCATGAAACTTTTCGATGCAAGGAATTTTTCCTTGTTAAGCTTGGGTACCTCTCTTTTTAACATCTTGATCTTTTTCTTCTACTACCTTCAAACTAGCCCTCTTAAGCACTATGGCACTTTGATACCAATTGTTGGAATTCTTTAGAATAACTAGGGGGGTTGAATTAGTTATCCAAGGTCCACATGTACAAATAAAACTTTTCAATGCTTAGTAGAACCATATCCATAAAACTTTATTGTGCATGCATCCATTAGATCATACAACACTTTAAACTTTGTAGATTACTATCCTAGGTCAAGACAACTTTGCAGGAATGTAAACATGAAACATGATAGATTCAATAACACATTTGACACAAAAATTTAAATAGAAACCCAATTTGGGAAAATCCATTAGTAATATGCTATTGATTCTCACTCTTTCTAAGTGATGCCATGTGAAAGGCCAACCTTGTCAAAGGTTACAATACACACTATTAAATGTGACCTGGTTAGAGGATTTAAATCACCTTGTTAGGAGTGGGCCTTGTTAGAGGACTTTGGACCATTTACTTGGAATGTCACCTGACTAATGGATTTAAAAATGATTGTTAGGTCAACCTTAATACAAAGGAGTTACCCTAGACTAATACAACAATTAGAAAGTAATACTAAGGCTTGTTCTGATAACAATTACACTCACTTGTAGATTACAAATCTCTGTTTCAATCCTCTATTCTGCTTGGATTTCACACACTTCAGCTCTGATAGCTTGTTCACCTTTCAAGCATTCATACTCTTAAGTCTTCTTGTATGCCAATTGCAGTCTCTTCTATTCAGCCACTAAATGAAGCGATACCCTAGACTCCTTTTCTTCCTTAGGTTCTTGCACATGACAACCTTTTCTTCTAACCAACTCTCTCTATAAATAGAGATTTACAATCTTTTTTCGCTTAACCACAATTGTCCATTTTAGGGTTAGGTAGGATTAGGTAGGATAAAATGAATCAATCCACTTTTCCATTTGGTTCCTCTACAAAATTCTTCTTCAATCCTTCTTGAATCCACCACAAAATGGTTTACCTTGAATTCTATATCACTAGCTCATCATAGTTATCTCCTATGCACTTCACACAATTCAAGAAAACAAAACAGTCAACTCAGATTTGTCAAAGCTACAATTTAATATGAATACTACCACTTAGATTCCATATGCTTCTTCCACTCGTCTTCCACTAGTTTATCGATGAACACTAAAGTTTGCTGATGCTTAGGATCAACTAAACTTTACTTGGCTTACACTATGTTCACTTAGCATACACTAAGACTTCACTTTGCTTGGCTCCAACTAAGTTTTTTCTCGGCTGCACTAAGTTTTCTTGGCACCAACTATGCACTCAGTGATGCCTAGTAGACACAATTCTTCTTACTTGTTCTCTTAGACTTAATCAGTGTATCCAACCTTTACATCCTTAAGTAGATAAATAATACACTATATCATCACTATCTTAATTGATCTTTTTTACTCCTTTTTCATACCATAACTCAACCTTTCCTCTAGGTTCTCTTGTTATCTCATTTGATCAAATCCTCTTCACCAATCAAAAAAATGATAGTACTCAAATCAACTAAGAAGTTGTCTTACCAACAAGTAGTAGGTTTGACATTAGTGACAAAACAATGATTTTTCCATTACATATTCTTCACTTCAAAACAATCTCATATCAACAAGATTTTTTAATTTTCTCTTGATCTATGTTATTTAGAGAATCACAATTAATCTTCTTAACATCTTCAATACTAGATAATTCTCTAATCTTCTTGCATACTTGATCAATGGTCATTCGAGTTAGTCTTTGCACAATTTGAAGTTTTCTCAAATCATCAAACTCTATTTCTGATTCATATTTCTCCTCTTCATCAGGTGTGACAATCAATTTTCTTCTAAACCTCTTCAGTAAACTTTTCTTTGTTTCTTTAGCCGACTTCCTCTTTGTTGGACTTCCTTTTCCTTTACATCCAGAGGATGAGCTACCTTGGACCTAGTAATCATTCTCCTCTTTGGTTTTGACTTCAAAGGTGTGACTATTTTCTTCACATTTTTCTTTAAATCCTCCTTCACCTTAGGATCAAAAATCACCACTTTCTTTTGTTTAGTTGCCTTGGGTTTGACAACAACTAGCTTTTTTCATTTTAACTCTTTTTCTTCTTCTTCTTCTTTAGTTTCTTCATCCTCTCCTTTGCCCTCATTTATCTAGATCAATAAAGACAATATTACAAATGCTCGGCACTTGATAGTGTGATTTATTCCATTTCCCAATTCTTTTCTTAGATCTATCCTAATGCATCTTGATTAATGCTGATATGGACTTTTAATCACAAGGAACTGGTGTATAATATATCATTCAAATAGAAAATCCCTTACACACCTTCTTTTCTTTGTTGGATGTAGTGTGATCACTTGATCCATTAGATTGGGTGGTCTCAACTCCACTTGATCTACTTTTCTAACTTCTACTACCTTTTTCCATGATTGTTTCATCTCAACTTTGCATTTTCCATTATTGTTTTCATTATTTGGTGCAAGTGCTTAGGTCCTACAATTCTTACTAACATGTCTAACCTTGAGACAACTAAAATAGACTAGGTTTCCATTTAATCATTTCTTGTAATTACCTCTGAAATGTGTCTTAATGTAATATGTCCATACTCTCCACAGTAATGAAAATTATACCATGTGTTGTAATCCCAATTGTGAGAGTTACCTTTCATAGGTAAACAAGCTTTCCTTTTAGATGTCTAGTTGGATTTCTCTTTGGATCTCCATTCTTGATCTTTATGTCTATGTTTTTGATAGATGTAACAATGTCCTTCAAATCTAGGTATAGTAGGTGCATCACTTGCCTTTGACTTGCATTTGCTTGGTGTCCTTATTTCTTGCAATTATAATAGTTCCCTGTAAACTTAGGTGTAGAGTTTTACATACCTTTCTTGCTTCTGCAAATGTTTGGTGTACATCCAAGTTTACCATAATGGTGACATGTAGGCCTCTAGGTTTTGCATTTCTTTACTTTCCACTCTTTAATGACTCTCCTTCCTTAGTAATTGAAGAGTGCTTGATATGCCCTAGACCAAAAGTATCACTAGATGTTCTTGGTGATCTCATTAGCTCTTCAAAGTATTTGATAACTTCACTTGGTTTATTCATTCTTTCTAGAAGTTCTTTTTTAGATCTCAACTCATTCCTTAGTTGGTCACTCTATGATCTCAGATTTGTAATCTCCATGTCCTTTCTATTCAACTCATGATTTGTAAGTAAAAATTGATTCATCATGTCCAATTGATTTTTTGTAAGCTTCTACACATCATATGATCTTTCTGCAAGTTTGGTAGCCATTTTCCTTTTGTCTTCTTCTTCCATAATCTTATCTTCTTCAACTTTCTTCTTTCTTTCAATTGCTCCACTTAGTCTTTCTAATTGAATTTCTTGTTCTCTCTTCACTTCTCTGACTTCTTCACTTAGAACGTTGTTTTCCAATAGATCTAGTATTATTGCATCACTGGCACTAGAATTTCCACTGTTAAGCAATTCTTTGACATTGACTTCCTTATATAGTGTGTCATTCTGTTGAATGGCCAAATCCTTCCTTTTCTTTAGGGATTTCCTTAATTCTTCTTTTGTTGCTTCAAGTTGCTGCAGTATGATCTAGATTTCAATAATCTAATTATCAATGATCTTTCCCAATTTGAAAGGCTCCATCTCCAAGATTTGAACTCTCAAGTTGTTAGAATCCTTTCAAGAGAACTATGCTCTAATACCAATTGTTGAAAGTCTTATTGGGAAACAAGATACTAAGGAGTGGGGTGAATCAAGATGTACAAAACTTTTCACTACTTGAACAACTTAATAGATTAACTGCAATCATTCCTAATCTGTCTCATATCTTAGATCTCATATCGTATAATCATAAACTATAATGCTAAAATAAAATCTATCTAAGAATAACATCCATGAAAATAGGAGATTTGAACAAGGTCTATTAAAACTACTCTATTAAGAGATTTTCCCTAATACACTTTGTTAGAATGTCTTAATTCCCGATCCTTTAGTTTCATCTTAGAAGTTGTTTACAGATCTTGTCTCTTCAATGTCTAAATGGGATTTCCTTATCTGATATGCTTTGTTCCAACCATCACTGCTAGGTTTCTCTATCTAGTCTCCTTATCAAACTTAACCTTCCTTGCTTTGTCCTTAGCTTGTTGGCACCTACACACTTTCATCTTGCTCCCATAATAATTTAGGGTTAGATCCATTCTTAATAGATAATTGTAGAAAGTTCTAGATCATAATCAATGATCCATAATTCATCCTTTTGTCATTTATCAGTCTTTTGATTTTTTGATTTGTTGATCTATCTTTCTTGGGATTAATTCCTTTTGACAAAATGTGATTTTTTCTGCTTAGTTGTCTCTGCAATCCTTAAATTTTGCATAGAAGTTGACTAAAATGATCTACATAAGTGTTTGTGTCATTACAAACGCATACGTCAAAACTGGTTTACTTTGTAATTGGATGTTTGTCCACTTGGTCATAACTAGCCTTAATGTTGTCTCTTAGCTTCTATAGGCTTGGCATATACTGATGCACTCGGTATAAGTTAACTTTACATCATTCAGTCTCCATTTTTTTACTTGTGTTGGTTACCAGTTTGTCCCTCTTTCCAACTTTGCTTTACCTTGACTCTAGATGCCCAAAATGCAAGGAAACAAAAGGATGTTACCAACAAATGGATCAGTGTATCTGGTATATCATTGCCCTTTGAATTGTAAGTTACAACTCCCTTATATGCAATGAATTGTGTTTTTAATAGATCATTGGGATATAGGGTATGCTCTTAACCTGAGAGTAGAAAAGGATAAACTAGGATGTTCATAACTACAAACACACCAAGTAGAAAATGATTTGGGCAACTTATAACACCCAGTAGAATGAGTATCACAAGCTACCTTGAAGTTCCTCTAACATCTAATTCTACATTAGATTTTCCATCTAAATGCAAAAGAGTAATGAAGAGATAAGCACATGAGGGAAAATGGAATTGCTTACATGATCATCCTTGAATGAAATGGAATCCAACCGATAACTAATGGAATCATATACATTTATCTTTCATTTCCCAATGAAACTATTTAACATGATATGAAATGAACAAGAGAGAAAGCAGAATCACATACGAGGAAAGTAAATGGAATCGCTTTCACTACAAACATCAAAATGAAATGGAATCCACCTGATTATCATAGGTTCACATACAATTTTCCTTCAACTCTTTATGTAGAACTAATCTAATAATTAGCAATAGAACATGACTAGTAAAAAAAAGTAAATGGAATTATAGACTCATTCACCATCAAGTTTGCCAACCCGTGTACTATTAAATGAGGTTACATTTGTAGTCTGTTGTTAACATTTCTAAATTCTGACAGAGCAACAATCATATAATAAAGAATAAACTATGAAAATATCCAATTTATATTGCGATATGAGTATGTGCTATCTCTTCTACTAATGATTATGAATCAAAGATATTCTTGAAAACACTCCATGACTGTTCAACTTCTTGCAATCTTTAGAAACCCCTGTGATAACACAGTTTTCTTCATCTTCTATTATTTTGCACCAAATACATATATTTCATATTACAATGGTCACTATATTTTCAAATTCTGGTTGTCAATCTCAAATTAGTGATCACAATTTAAACATTATGGCTTTATTTATATTTTCTACCGTGGGTCCATCAAGTACTCACATTGATCAGTCACTTTTCTGCATTGTCTAAACCTTGTGCATCTTCCAAAAGTGGGAAAGTGACATCTGTAGATCTTGTAAGATCTAATGGTTCAAGGAAAAGACTGTCTTGTTTAGTTTGTGATGTGGGTCCACATTGCAATTGTATACCTCATGTACTTCATGGTAGATAAGCGACAGTACATTATTGACTAGAGAATTTGACATGGATCTTTTTGCTTTGTGGCACTTCATTGAATGTAATGGCCCCCTCAGGACATATGTTGAATTGTCACTTTCTCGAATTGTTTATTTCTCAAGCACTTCCAAAATGCAGGAAAGTGTAATACATTGATCTTTGTAGATCTAACGGCTTGGAACATGCATGATCTTATGTTAAAAAAGGAGGCCCAACTTACAGGTAAGACTTTTACTTTTCAATTGACCAACGAAATACATTATTTTTCTCATTTGACTTGTCAATTTGGTGATGTGGATGATTAGACATGTTTTAATTCGTCGATTCAATTTCCACTTAGGTCTTTGCCACATTTGACTATGTTTCTTTGTCATTTCTACATTTATGCGAATTCAATTGATCTTCTTGTAGTTCATTCTCACAATCTGTATATTGTCTTCAAGCTTGGTCTTCGATGCTCCTCTATTTTATTTGCTTTGTATATGCTCATGATTTCTCCATTTTAACTGGATTATGTCTTTAATGGAACACTTGATCATAGAATTACGGTTTCTCAGAGATTTGTAGGAATGCTTTCATGAAGAGCTACTTTTCAACATGGATCTTTGCTTTTAACATCATTAGGAACAAGAAAATATGAATTAGCAAAATATCCAGACCTTCTATGCATCATTCATATGATTCTCGTACTAGTTAAATCAGAGGAATGATGAGAAGCAAGATCATCCTATAAGCAATCTAGACTCAGAGTCATTACTTTGACACTTGACTCAAAACCTTAAGGCAAAAGATAAGGACTAAAACATGGGCAACAACTTGACATGTACATTTGCTAGATCTCTATTAGGGTGCTTAGCAATCATTGACTTGTTCACCATGTAATGATATATAATCAAGTCCTTATAGCTCGACCTTCTCTATATGGCTCGAATGTAGTGATTGCCAACCAATGTTGTGTAGAAATGACTAAGTGTTAAACATTGATAGACAACAAGGCTTAGAGATCAACATATATAAACCATTTTTAAATTTCAATTCATGTTCACAATATTTAAGATTAACTTAAAGTCTCAAAATTGAATTACAATTTTTTTGAAATTATAAAAAATTACAAAAATATTTATCACCCATAAACAATTAAAAGTAACATGTCATCAACAACTATTCTATATTGACAACAAAGCACCCATTATTATTTATTTGATTATTATATTTTCTCCAATCATATTTTAATAGTATATCTATTATCTACAACAACTTTTGTCCATTGATTAAAAAAGTGCCTATTACCCATTTACATAAACTATTAATTTGTCTTAGTCAAATTACAATACTAAGTCTCTTATCTAAATATACTAATTAGTGAAGAACGTATGACACACTAGCTCCAATTAAAGCCTTCATTGTCTTAGGTCAACAAGACCGATTCATAATATAAATTGTTTGTAATGTGGACATATATGCTTAGTGTTCCTACTGTACTGAGACAAATCTAACATTAAAAAAACTTACATAAGCAAATAGAACCAATAAAAATATTTAAGCTATAGTTTATTATTTTATTGAGGCTATAGTTGACATTTGGTAATGATGTGATTAAGGATAAAAGGTCTTCCACAAATGGTACGCATATAAATGTAGGATACCAAAGTGTTTTGCCATGTAGTGCATTTTTTATTACCCACATCCGTAGGCTATTCCTAAAAATTACAATCCCAAGAATATCTATATTAAGAGAACCATTCAAACAAATATTAAAATGAACATATTTCTCCAAAAGATGAATGCTTACATATGAAATGATTAGGTTGGATATATTTTTAAAAAAAAACATGGAAAACTTCCCGATAAGAATTATTATAGAATAAATTAAAAACATGACACGATTTTAAGCGTGCACATGAATAATATAAAAAATTAATAATATTTAATAAAATAATACACATGAAAGATGCTTCTCTGGTAGCGCATACCTTGTATTATGTGAAATTTATAAATTCTTTAAGAAATAATTTATATATAAATTCTATGCAATGGGATTCAATGTCCATTCAATGGTATGCTATGACATATAATGTTCCCTAGGTCTCCCGTTTGTGGCCTCACTGGTTCATAGCTCCAGGTCAAAGCGTTTACCCCTCTTTAAAAAAAAAAAAAAAATATTAGTAGTTTTTGTTTCCATGTTGCACCATTATTGGTAGGCATTCTAATATATTTACTTGTTTGTACTTCAATATATAAAAATAATTATTTTACATAAAGAGTTAACATGGATAAATAAGTTAGATTAGTATTAGCTTAAGGTCAATTGTAGATAAGAATATAGTTCTTCCTACAATATTATTTAATTCAAATATTTATTTTAGTTTAAAATGTATTATAATTGTATTTTTAATGTTATTTTAAAAAAAATCTGCGGGCTAATGAAATTTTAGAAAATGGAATGGACAAATGATTTTACTATTAAGTGGATTAGTGAGTTGTATTTTAATTTTTCAAATTTAGTTCTTTCATAAAATAATATTAAATGGTCTCATCCATGAGTAGATAGACAAAAATGAACTTTAAAAGGATTTCAAGAAGTATTCTAAGAGTATTTGGAGCTAGATGCATAATTCACAATAAGAAGGGAAAGCTATTATGCATAATATCAAAGAACACTAAAAGATGAGGTCAACCAATAAGGTCAAAGCTTGACAATGTAAGAATAACTCGTAGCTATCCAACAAACTGAACTATAAACTATATAAGAGGAGTTTGAAAAAAATTGTCTCATTTGGTAAGATATGTGTTTTAATTTGGTGCTTAGATTTTTCCATAGGAGCATTTTGGGTGTAAGAAAAATCATGCATCACCCCAAACATTATTTTTTATGGTTTCTATTTAATTTGGTCAATAAGTTTTCAATAAAGGTTAAGAGTAGCAGATTTTCTATTTTTTAAAAGCACATAAGGACCTAAATTCCCCTAGACTTTTGAAATGTTAAAAACAATCTATGATTAATATAGTAACTTGAGATCATTGGAAAATAGTGAGATACTAAAGTTTCAAGATTTAAAATTCTATAGGAAAAATATTAAAACTTGAATTATAGACATTTAAATGATCTTTTGGGGAATCAAGATAGTCCTTTCATAATCTAGACCAAGTATGTTGTAAAAAAAATCAAGCTAGTTATTGTCCAAGATTACTACTATGCAAATTTTGGTTGCATCTGGTTTTTTGTTTGAAGTTGTTCAAAAGTCAAGGTATCTTCTATTGGGGAGGATTCATCCTCCCCAACCCCTAATGGCCCCTCAAGCCCTATTTTTCGCATGGACTTGAAGGGGTTTGCTATCCCTACTATACTAGTGGGACCCCCTCTTAGTGGCATGGATTGGAAGGTTGCACTAGTTGAGAGAATAATGGCTAATTTAAACATGGCCCTTGTTGGGAGAATTTTCAACTTCACCCTAGAGTTCAATGGAAATTCAAGGGAAGTTTTACAATCTCAAATATGGTAGGTGGCTATTCCATTTTAGATTTACCACTAAAGGAGAACCTCTCCCTATTTCTCTCTAGTTTTTGGATTTACAGTAAGCATTTCCTAACCCAAGCCAAATAGAAATTGTGGTCGGGCCCTTAGTGGAATTAAGAAGGATGACCAATATGTGGGTTCATATACTTGATTTACCCCTTGAGTTCTAGGATGATCAAATTTTTAGGAGGCTTGGTGACTCCTTTGGTCACTATATTTCTACATATACAGTTACTCCACCTGAATCTCATCTACTCCTTTCTAGTTTGTGTCAAAATTACCATTAATAAGAAACTTCCAAATTTTGTAGGTCTTAAATCTAAATTGGGGAAATGGACACAAGCCTTTTTTGATGAGAATGTTACTCAATATTTGACAAAGATGCAACTCCAAAGGGCAAACTATTGTAGATTGGAAATACCCCAAGGATAGGCATTAGAACCTAAATTAGAGGAACAATTGGCTTCCCTGATCACTGATAAGGGTGAGTGTTTTCATGGTCTGGTTTTGACACCCCTACTCCTCTTTTGACTACCCTAGTCCCTATTGGTATGGAGGAGGTCAAAATCCCTCTAACCTCTCACCCCCTTGGGGAGAGTGGTATCTTGGGTCACCACCTCTTAGAGCCTTTGGAAAATGACTACATTATCCAATCCTTTGTATGTGCGGTGACTCCCAATGTTGTTATTGATATACTCTAATGTTAGTTCCCCTACATTAATTTCATGAAATGTTTCCAATCTCCTCATTATGAAAGATTTGAAATTGGTCCTCCCCTCTACTACCAAGGGACAAGAAGAATTAGCTAAAGTAGAAGGTGAATGTCAAACACTAGAGAAGATGACAAGGAACTTGAAAGCAATGTTGAAGTGGAAATAAAGGTAAGAAGACCCTTAGAGAGGTTTAGATGGAAAAACATTATTGAAAGGTAAATCTTTAAAGGTTGGAAACTCACTATAGACCTCAACCAAAGAGGTAAGAAATTATTTTCCACCCATAGAATATTAGGGGCCTCAATAGTCTCATAAAAAAATGCTATTAGTGTATATATATTACCAATTTTAAGATTGACATCTTACTACTTGAAGAGGTTAGAATCTCTTATCTTGTTTTTATAGAAATGGCAAGGAGGTTATGGTCATTGGCTCACTTCTTGTATCTAAATACTATATGAGCTTCTGGTGGTATTGTATCTCTTTGGAGCTCGACTGGTGTTGATTCAGGGGATTTGCCCTTTCCCAAAACTATCTTGCCCTCTCCTTTAATTATAATTTGGAGCAATGACACCTTTTCAATATGTATGCCCCTAATACTTTCTCAAACCATTTGGTTTTATGGAGGGAGATGGTCTGCATTTTTTCCATAAGTAGACTACTAAATTTATGTTTATGTGTAACCTTAAAATCCCACTATACCCATCAGAGAAATCAGAGGGCATGATGGAATACAATAGAAACATGGAAGATCTCTTTGATTTTATGAGTAATATTGGGCTCTTTAATCTAGAGCTAGCTGACATCCCTTTCACCTGGTCCAACAATAGAAAGTTTCCCATCTCATCCAAGTTGGAATGGATTTCTTCCCAATTTCCTCCTCTTGGAACTTATGTCCCACCTCTCTCTTAGTGCTACCTAGAACTATCTTTGATCATAATCCCTTAATTCTCAAATGGATGGACAAATTAGGTTTGAGCCTTATTTCCTTTAGGAATGAAATCATCTGATCCTCCCACCTGAGTTTCTAGGATATCATATAGTATTGGTGGTCTACCCTGATTAACTACTATGACATGTATCATGTTGTAAAGAAGCTGGAAATTATCAAAGGAGAAGTGAAAGGTTGGAGTAAAAATAGTTTTGGGGACATCTTCAAGACTAAAAAGGACTTATGTGGGAAAATTGATGAGCTTCAACAATATATGACCTCACATGACTTCTCTCCAGCTTTGCAATTGGAGGAGGAAAATATAGAAAAGAGAAGAACAATATGGTTAATGAAGAGGTCTTTTGAAACAAAAGTATCACAGTTAAGGGATTAGGGAAGGAGATTGAAACTTGAACCTCTTTCACAAGACTTCCAATGAACAAAAAATGATGAACATTATAAATTCCTTATTGAACAGGATGGTGAGATTATTTATGACCTAATTAAACTATTCCCTCTTGCTTGATACTTTTTATCTAAATATTTCACTAAGAGAAATCTTTATGACTTCTCTCTCCAAGATAATATTATTAACCAACTCCCATAAGCTATTACTAACGAGGATAATGATCTCCTCCTCTCTAGGATCACTGAGGACGTGTTCTGTTGGTATCTCTAACTATTGTTGTCTATTAGTGTTAAACACTTAGTCATTTACTAGGTAGAGTTAGACAGTCATCACTACAACCAAGCTACTCTATATAGGTTGATTCATGCATATAAACTTGTATATGTCAAGCTCTATAGCAGCCAAGATAGTATGTGGTCACTAAGTATTTTCTATACAAGATGAATTCAACACCTACCCTGTAAGTTCAAGCATATAAGTGTTGAGTTATATAGTGAGTGCTGAGTACGATATGGACTAAGCATCAACAACAATGCTTAGTATGAGAGAATAGTAAGTGCCGAGCAATGTAGAATTTACATAAAAGTTAGAAATGATATAGACTTTGAGATAAATCATTTTCAAGCTGAAATGGAAGGAAGATTTAATTTTTAGAGGTTGTTATAGAGAGTTTTACATGTTTATGATGTGGATCATAGATCCCTAGGTTTTGTGATCAATGATTCAGATGAAGAGGAAAAATATGGAAATATCTAGAAAAGTCTTTACATAACTCTTTAAATGGAGAATATTTTAACCTAGATCATATAGAGGGAGAGTGAAGAGAGATATGTGAATGAATCAAGATCATATCAAAAGGTAAGTAGAAGTGTTCTGTTATTACTTAGCAGAATAAGTGACCTAATCAGTGCAATGAAAGGGAAGAAAAGTTTTATCAGATTAGAAGGGAGGATCAGTTTGCAAAGAGAAGAATAAAAGTCAACTTACAGAGAAAACTGAGAGTTAGGTACTGAATCAGTTTTAAACAACTTAAATTAGGGTAAATATCTTAATAGAGTGGTCTTAATAGATCTTTGTAAATTTCCTAATAGAGTCCTTACTTTATTTTAAGTGTTAAATCCTCTAACAAGGTGAGACCTTGTAGTCTCAAATATTTTTAACAGGGTAGACCCCTCATAGGGTAGATCATATATTATGATCAAACATTGTAACCCTAACAGGTTAACTTTATTACTGCAGTAGTGAAGATTTGTGGGTATCATCCCCACCCCAATTTTGCCTTCACCTTGGAGGGTTTCTGGGTAACAAACATTATGTTATGTGTTTATTTTCAAGAATGTGATAGATTAGATCTACATGTTACAAGAAGTTTATTTTTACAAGTTTTACATGCACAAGACAATTGATGAATGTGTGAATGAATTGTAGAAAAGTAAAAGTGTTTAAGATCCCGATTCACCCCCCTCTTAGTATCTTGTTATCCTATTTATAATTCCATCAATAAACAATGGTCAAGGTGGTAGTTTTTCCCATGGATGCTTACAAATCCCTAGGTTCAAATGGATTACCCTTAACCTTCTTCCAAGAAGTATGTGATATTGTTAGTTATGATATTATCAAGGCTACTAGAGTTGTTAGAATGGGTAAGATCTTAAGACAAATGAATAATACACACATACATTGGTTTGGCCCCTAAACACAATGATCCAAAATCTCCAAATAATTTTAGACCCATATGTCTATGGAATAAATTCTACAAAATCCTTGCAAATATTTTGGTTAATATAATAAAAATTACTTTTAGATAAAATTATCAGCCTTAACTAAAAGGGGTTTGTCCTAGGTAGGTAGATCCTTGGCATTGTCATGACAACGCATGGATTCATCCACTCTATGGATCTCACTAAAGGAGCTGGTATGGATTTCAAACTTGATATCTCCAAGGCTTATGATAAAGTCAATTGGGCCTTCCTATACAAGGTTCTAGGTATGGTGAGTTTTAATCAGAATACTTTTTACATAATAAAGGTGTGTGTGGAAATCATTAAGTTGTATATTTTGGTTAATGGGAAATCCAAGAATAAATTCTTCTCTAGAAAAGGGACAAGACAAAGGGATCCCCTCTCTTCTTACCTCTTTACCATTCTGGTAGATGTCTTAGGGCATAATATGATGAGCCTACTAATCCCAAGAAAAATTGTAGATATTAAGCTTTAGGTATAGGATTTATTACTTAGAGGGGGTTGGAGGGAGGGATTGAATTAGTAATCACCAACTTTAAAACATTTTAAGTAACCTTGAATATTATTACTGATATGATTCAATTATGCGTATAACACTATTAACATTTAAGTGCATAATAATCATTTAGAATAGTAAAAGAAATCACACAATATTAACACCAATATTTATCTCATGGAAACCCAATTTGGGTGAAAACCATAGTGTGAAAATGATGCTCACAAATATTGTACTCTTCTACAATGCACTCTATTAGGAGCTTTCCTAGTTAAGGGTTACAAAAAAGGTCAAATGTACCTTATTAAAGGATTTTCCTCTAGATATGTTAGGATCTTTACTTTTTTAGGAGTAACCTTTCTAAAGGATTTCAAAACTCTAATCTAAGAATGTTACCCTATTAGAGGTTTTACAATAGACCAATTAGGGCCACTGTTTCAAGGGGTTTCAACTATTACAATGGTGAGAAGGTAACATAAACAAAATGATCAGTAGTTTGCACTATTTTTCTATATTAGATCATTTAAATCTCTTCAACATAGTTACATACCATTAAGTTCTATTTTCCTTCAATTTCAATCACAACCCACTCACTAGTGCATTACTTTGATAGATTTTTCTACAACCTCTTCTCTTCTTCCTTTTTCAGCCACGATTCTTCTAGTCAAGATATAAAAATGCATCTTCTTTATTTCCTTAAGTATATCAAATGATCATAATATCATCTTTCCATTGCTTATATAGAAAATTCTCAAACAATCCTTCTTGCCTTAACCTAATGTTGAATTTGACTTTCATGATACACTGATAAGATATTCATTATTTTGATAAGTCCAGAATTTTTTGATAGTCTAATACAAAATACAATCACTAACACTACTTCTATTGTTTATTCTAACTATTACTCAATAATTATCCTCTTTTTATTCTTTCTGTATACCCTTCTCAATTTCCTTGTATAATACACTCTTTAATGATAAAGTAAAAAATTAAAATAAAATTCCTAACATTTGACATCAATGACTAACAATATAACTGATGATCATGCAATCCATATGTTTGTTTCTTCATCAACAACTTGTAGATTAGTTTTGACAATAATCTCCCCCTTTGGCATTGATAGAAAACCATAATAATAAGCAATTGGTACTTTCTAAAACTAATCTCCCCCATACAATATGATCTTCTAATTTCCATCTCTTAATCATTCACTTTCTCTTTCTATGATATACTAACTATTATGTATTTATGACTCCTTTTCCTTCATTTTATCTTCACTTTCTTCCTTTTCTATTTTGTCATTTTCGCCACCTTTGACAACCATGTGAAAGGTGCCAAAATTAAATAAAAATATATATTTAGAATCATGTTTTGTCCTACTCTAGTATTAATTTGCTAGACTCCTCCTCCTTGAGAAGTATGCTCCTACATTAATCCATGCAAATCATATGTTGTTATGCACTTCATGAATTGATGGACTCTACATCTTCCTAGTTGATTTTTGATAATGGTAGGATCCAAAACTTGCTTCTCAAGTAGTGAAATATTTCCCTTAGTAGTCATTTCATAAATATATCATTAATTTATTCTTTGGTAGGAATATACTCTAGTCTAAATTCTTTATCATGTACTCGTTATCGTAGAAAATGATATTTGATTTCTATATGTTTGGTTTTTGAATGCATTACTAGATTCTTTGATATATTGATAGCACTAGTGTTTTCACAATATATGATCACTAGTTCTTCAAATGTTTCCTATATTCCTTCCAGTATCTTCTATATCCATGCAACTTGTTGACAGTTAATTTCCATTACAACATATTCAAATTCCATAGTTGATTGTGAATTGATATCATACTTCTTACTAGTCCATGAAACTATATGTCTCCTAAGAAAAATGATCCTCCACTTGTGCTTTTTATGTCATCAATGTTACCTTTCTAGTTTGCAACTATATAGACTTTAAGATTAAAGTCTCTTCATTTTTAATATCTTAAACTGTATTCTTGAACACATTCAAGATATTATAATATCCTTTTGATTGTGATGAGAATCATGCAACAATGCCTCCTACATGAGCTATGTCAAGTCTACTATGAACAAGTAATATAGCTTTCTAATTATTGATATGTATAGTGTTTCATTCACTTCCTTGGAATCATCTTCCTTCGATAACTTACAACTAGTAAACATTGGTGTACTAATAGGTTTAGATTATACCACCCCAAATGATTTAATATCTCTTTTATGTAATTTTAATGAGTCATATAGATCTCATATTTCATTTATTGTACTTGGATTCTCATAAAGAATTTTATTTTTCAATCATAGACATCTTAAACTCATTCCTCATTTCTTTAGGAAATTACCTACTTAATACTTTAGATCCTCCAAAAATTATGTCATCCACAAAGATTTCAATAATTGAGACTTTACTTCTACTTCTAGTCTTAAGATATAGGATAGATTTGTCACTGGCTCTTACAAATCCTATTTTGATTACTATAGTCTTAAGATATAGGTTACATTTGTTACTAGCTCTTACAAATCCTATTTTGATAAGTAAGAATGTAACATTTCATAACATGCTCTTTGTGCTTGTTTCAGTCCATATAGTGCCTTTTATAGTTTGCATACTAAATCTTTATCCTTTTCACTAAGAAAACCTTCAAGTTAGTCAATGTACACTTCCTTTTCCAATACTCCATTCAAAAATGCTGATTTTACATGCATTTATTAACTTTAAATTTATTGTAAGTTATGCAAGCGAGTACCATTCTCACTCCTTTGAATCAAGCAACTGGTGCAAATGTATCTCCATAATAGCCTTTGCAAAAAAAATCTTGCCTTATTTCTTATTACTTCACTTTCACTTATTTTATTTATAAAAACTCAAATTGTTCCTATAATGTTTTTTTCTTTAGGCCTAGGAACAAGTGACCAAGTCTTATTATTCTCATTTTTTTTATAGTTCTTCCTTCATAGCATGTTTCCAGTCTTCATCTCTTAATGCATATTTAACCATTTTAGGTTCCATTTATGATATTCCACATTTTGTGTTCCATTCTCTTACTTGAATTCTTGTTAATAATCCTTCACTTTTGTCTCCAATTATGAATGTCAAAATCTGATTTTTCCTCATGCTTCTTGGTGTAGTATATTTAGTGTTTTAATTTTTTTCCTCATTCTTCTCTTGCCATGGTGTTGTATGTTGAGTATTATCTATTTTGTAGTCATGTTCTATGTTTCTACCTTCTCAGGTCCAAAGCAGACCAACTCAATATATTCTTCTAGTTTCTTGCTATAATTTTTCTCATTTTTTGAGAATTCATCTATCTTGACATCAAAACTTTCAACTATATTGTTTATTTTCAATTTTAACTACTAGTATATTTTTATTTTGGTTACGTATTCTAGAAATGCTCCTTCTTCACTCTTATTATCATAATGTCCACTTTTTAAAATCTTCTTAATATAGAATTTTATTTAAAAAGTTCTGAAATAACTTACATTGGGTGTCGATCCATACCAGATTTCATATCATGTCAAATTTTTTTTTTTGAGTTGCACTAAGTTAAGAATATAGACTGCTCTATTGATGACTTCTCTCCAAAACTTATGTGATACCTTGTTTTGATTCAATAAAGTTCTTGCACATTTGATTATGGATTTGTTCCTCTTTTTTGTAATAACATTTAGTTTGGTTGTTCTTAGTGCTCTCAATTTTCTTTTGATTCCATTTTTCATTAGATATAAATTCACGTCCTATATCTGATCTAAGACATTTCAAAGTTCTTCTTGTTTCTTTCCCCCTCTTGCCTTGTATTTTTTGAATATATAAAATGCTTGTGGTTTTTAGTTTAAGGACATAATAGAAATCATCCTTGAATAATCATTCAACAAGTAGTATAAATAATTTTTCTCCATGATAGCTTTCAGGACCAATAGGACTAGAAAGATATCTGAATAGTAAATCCAATATTTTTTGTGTTGAATATTCCTTGCGGATATTTTACATTTTCCATTACTAAAGATAGATTTGAAACCTTTTTTATTCAATTGAGAAATACTTAAAACATTGTATTTTAGGCCATCTTCCCAATAAACTTCATCAC